>JAGIQG010000005.1:94890063-96090063 GCA_024679065.1 Sphyrna mokarran
TTGAGGGAAGACCTAGCTGGGCCTCTGACGCAAATCTTTGTCTCTCCCTTGGACACAGGTGAGGTCCCAGAGGACTGGAGGATAGCAAACGTAGTACCGTTGTTTAAAAAAGGGTCAGAGGGATAACCCAGGGAACTATAGGCCGGTGAGCTTGACTTCAGTTATAGGTAAGATAATGGAGAGGATCCTCAGGGACAGGATGTATGAGCATCTGGAGCGCTGCGATCTGATCAGGGATACGCAGCATGGCTTCATCAAGGGGAAGTCTTGTCTTACAAATCTAGTGGAATTTTTGGAAGAAGTGACAAAAACAGTTGATGAAGGACATGCTGTTGATGTCGTCTACATGGATTTCAGTAAGGCGTTCGACAAGGTTCCTCATGGTAGACTGATAGAGAAGGTGAAGGCGCATGGGATACAGGGCCGGGTATGTAGATGGGTCGAGAACTGGCTCGGGAGGAGGAGACAGAGGGTAGTAGTGGAAGGCTCTTTTTCCGGCTGGAAGCCTGTCACTAGTGGAGTGCCACAAGGCTCAGTACTAGGTCCTCTTCTATTTGTGGTCTACATAAACGACTTGGAAGTTGGGGTAGGTGGTGAGATCAGCAAATTTGCTGATGACACCAAGATGCTTGGATTGGCGGGTACAGAGGAGCAGTGCCAGGCAATACAACAGGACATAGATAGGTTGGTAGACTGGGCAGATAGATGGCAAATGGAATTTAATCCGGATAAATGCGAGGTGATGCATTTTGGCCGGAAAAATGTAGAAGAGAGTTATAGGATAAAAGGTAAAACTATACGGAGCATAGAGACGCAGAGAGACTTGGGGGTGCAGGTTCACAATTCTCTGAAGGTGTCCTCACAGGTGGAGAAGATGATAAAGAAAGCGTATAGTATGTTAGCTTTCATAGAAAAGGGTATAGAATACAAGAGTAGGAGTTTGATGTTGCAATTGTATAGAACGTTGGTTAGGCCTCACTTGGAATACTGCGTCCAGTTCTGGTCGCCGTACTATCGGAAGGATGTGGAGTCCTTGGAGAGAGTGCAGAGGAGGTTTACCAGGATGCTGCCTGGTATGGAAGGACTGTCTTATGAGGAATGATTAAATAGACTGGGGTTTACACAGCATGGCTTCATCAAGGGGAAGTCTTGTCTTACAAATCTAGTGGAATTTTTTGAGGAAGTGACAAAAACAGTTGATGAAGGACATGCTGTTGATGTCGTCTACATGGATTTCAGTAAGGTGTTTGACAAGGTTCCTCATGGTAGACTGATAGAGAAGGTGAAGGCGCATGGGATACAGGGTCGGGTATGTAGATGGGTTGAGAACTGGCTCGGGAGGAGGAGACAGAGGGTAGTAGTGGAAGGCTCTTTTTCCGGCTGGAAGCCTGTCACTAGTGGAGTGCCACAAGGCTCAGTACTAGGTCCTCTTCTATTTGTGGTCTACATAAACGACTTGGAAGTTGGGGTAGGTGGTGAGATCAGCAAATTTGCTGATGACACCAAGATGCTTGGATTGGCGGGTACAGAGGAGCAGTGCCAGGCAATACAACAGGACATAGATAGGTTGGTAGACTGGGCAGATAGATGGCAAATGGAATTTAATCCGGATAAATGCGAGGTGATGCATTTTGGCCGGAAAAATGTAGAAGAGAGTTATAGGATAAAAGGTAAAACTATACGGAGCATAGAGACGCAGAGAGACTTGGGGGTGCAGGTTCACAAGTCTCTGAAGGTGTCCTCACAGGTGGAGAAGGTGATAAAGAAGGCGTATAGTATGTTAGCTTTCATAGAAAAGGGTATAGAATACAAGAGTAGGAGTTTGATGTTGCAATTGTATAGAACGTTGGTTAGGCCTCACTTGGAATACTGCGTCCAGTTCTGGTCGCCGTACTATCGGAAGGATGTGGAGTCCTTGGAGAGAGTGCAGAGGAGGTTTACCAGGATGCTGCCTGGTATGGAAGGACTGTCTTATGAGGAACGATTAAATAAACTGGGGTTGTTTTCCCTTGAAAGACGTCGGCTTAGAGGGGATAGATAGAGTAAATGGAGGTAAACTTTTTCCACCTTCAGAAATGGATAGGACGAGGGGTCATGGCCTTAGGGTGAGGGGGGCTATGTATAAGACGAATATTAGGGGGCAGTTTTTCACACAAAGGGTAGTGGGGGTGTGGAATGCACTGCCGAGTAAGGTGGTGGGAGCAGGCACGCTAGGGCTGTTTAAGGGTCTCTTGGACAGCCACATGAGCGGTATGCAGATAGAGGGATATAGTAGGACTGTTTAACTACGGCTTTTTTTCCACAGGTAATTCGGTCCACACTTGACCAACAAAGAGCATGCATTCGGCAGGTGGTGCGAGGACAGCTCTTGGATGTTGATTCATGGGTTGCCTGGTACTTCATGTCGTAAATGAGTGCTTTATGTGGACCATCTGAAGGGCACCATGACAGCTCAGAGACTATCGATGTGGCTGTGCAGACACTTGGAATTGGGCCGGTGTCTGCGGGAGTTTGCGCGTTCTCCCCGTGGTTGCGTGGGTTTTCTCCGGGCACTCCGGTTTCCTCCCACAACCCAAAAATTCGCTCTTAGGCTGATTGGGAAACAAATTGTCCCTATAGTGAGAGTCTTCCATATTAGGAATAACCTAAATTTATAATAGGATAATGGATTGCTACTATATAGTTATGATGGCGGCGCGGGCTCGTTGGGCCGAAGGGCCTGTTTCCCGTGCTGTGTTGCTCTTAAACTCTTAAACTCTAGACTGGGGCCAGTGCTGTTTGAAGAAAATTAGGGAGTTCTTCCATTGCCTACATAAATACTTCTTGGAAGTCTTACTAGTCAATATAAACAATCTGCATTTATATAATGCTTTTAACGTTATTCAATTAAGCAGTTTCAAACTAAAATTGACACCAAACCCTGTAATGAAATATTAGCCATCATGGAGATGCTGGCATTGGGCTGGGATAAGCACAGTGAGAAGTCTCACAACATCAGCTTAAAGTCCAACAGGTTTATTTGGTTGTGGATATGCATAATCTTGAAGATTCTGTCTACTTGGAGCTGGCAGTTTGCATGGCAATTACATGGAATACTAAGACAACCGAACAAAGGTTTGGACAAAAATTTGGGAAATGACAACACATTCAAAAACCAGAACAGAAAAGGGAGGTTGGCAATAGGGTGACAGTTTGCAAGGACAGAGGGGTTAAGGGTATGTTTTTGGAGGAGAATTAGGACAGAACCTGAGGAGAAGGAACAAATAACAACATCATAATATAAAAGTAACAAGACTGAAGCTGTTCAATGTGATCTTCTCTTCCTATGACAAAACTAGGCAATATAGTGATATTATTACTTGACTGTTAATCCAGAAACCCAGCTAATTTTCTGGGGCCACAGGTTCAAATCCTGACTCAGCGGATGGTGGAATTTGAATTCAATAAATAATACCTGAAATTAAGAATCTACTGATGACCATGAAATATTCTAAACCCATAAATGTACTAATATCCTCAGAACATATTTTCAGAATCTTTTGATTTGTCTGCAAAGATGAGAATAAATATTGGATAAATGTTCCCTGATGGTTCAGTGAGTTTATCCATTTAACACTTGAGTTATTGAAATTCTGTGATCAATGGTGCAGGTTGTCAGGTTGGTTTAAAATCATTAAAGCATTACTGCAGCAAATTACAACAGCACTAATGCCACTAAGGTCAAATTCACGAGGCTTTCTGAATGCATTCTGTGATAAAAACTGTGTGTAACTGAGTCATGCAGATTAAAAGGCCAATGGTTTAATTCCACTCTATGGGGTAGACATGTCTCAGGATTTCTGACTAGGTTGTCATGAGGTCATTAGTGCCATATATGTTAAAAATAAATAATGCTGTTGAGTTAAATTTAGCTTTCAAAGAGTTATATTCACAGATGGCTGGAAGACGTAAATTAGATTCTAAACTATGATGCTGGAGACGAGTAGAAAGTTTAACATTTCTGTGATCATTGTCACTCATTGCTGTTTCAACATCTTTTCATTTGCACTCAGCAATCACCTTGCTTGCCGAGGCTGGTGGATTTCATTCTTCGGGCTGGAGATAATCAGTTTGACTGAAAGATGGCATTGGAGGGAGACTGAACAAGAAGACAGGATTTTGCAGACATAAGAGGTTCTGCATTGGGATAAAGGATAAAAGGCAGAGGGGATATTCTGTTTAAATCTTGTAAGACACCTCACTAAATGGGGAAACATAGAATTTTAATTATTTTATTATGTAAAGACCAGGAGTATTAATTAAAACAAGTGCAAATGATCATATGATTCATTATCTGGCTTCTGCTTAACCAAATGCTCATTCAATCTAGAGAATTCAGAGAAATTGAGAAAGTAAACATGCAAAAGACACGAATTTGAAGTAAAGATCACAAGAAGAAACTAATGTTACACCCCAAAACATGAACAGCAGGCAGATTTGTGATAGAATCAGTAAACTGACATAAAAGTAAGATTTTCAGACTGCTGACAGAACAAACTATTTTATCGCAGAGGTATCTATAGCAAAAATAAATTTCCAATTGTTGTGTTAGTTGATTTTAGGAAGGCCATTAGTTGGAATCATGCAGCATTTCTACGTGTGTGTGCATGTGTGTATATGGGCAAGATGGAATTTGGTTTGATGATCTCACCTGCTGAACCTGAAGGGACAATTTTTTGAATGTGTTTGAATTTTCTGAATGGTCATTATTCTTTATTTAAAAAAGCATGAGTTTATATTGTACTTCATTTTATCCTCAAAATTTCTCAGTGCATTACAAACAAATTAATTTTGAGATCCAAACATGTCAGGTAGGCAATGTACTAGACTGATAAATAAAGCCTGATACTCTGGGTAAGGTACCATAAAGAATCTGAAACAATGCAATAGTAGTTCTTCAACAATTAATGCCTTTAGGAAAGAAAGGGAGAAAGTTGGGATAAAACACAGGGATAGATCTTTCATTCATATAGTTATCAGAATGTATCCTGTTGTCAAACATTAAATTTAATTCTTGAGTTTAAATCTCTCCATGTCTTTGCTTTTCCTTGTTTAATTCCTGAGATGGAGGGATACGTCCATGAGGATAGATTAAATATACTTCTTTAGAGTTTAAAAGAATGTGCGGTGACCTCATTCAAACATACAAAATTCAACAGGACTCAGTAGGGTAGAGGGAGGAAAGCTGCTTCCCCAAGCTAGAGAATAAGGAGCAGGCCATTTCAGACTGAGATGAGGAGAAATTTCTTCCCTCAGATGGTTGTGGAGGCTCAGACTTGAGAATATTTAAGACCAAGATCAATGCATTTCTACATATTAAAAACATCAAGGGATCAAAAACTTCAAGGGAAAATGGTGTTGAAGTAAAAGATCAGCCATGATCTAAATGAATAGTGGAGTGGGATCAAAGGGCTGGATGGCCTACTCCTGCTCCTATTTCTTTTGAGTTATGTCTCTGGAACATCCTCTGCCCTACAACTTCCTGAGAACTCTCAATTACTCTGACCGTGCTATTTTGTGCACCCTGACTCTATGCAATTCATGTCAGTGCATTCAATATCTAGGCCCAATTCTTGGGAATTTTCCCCAAACCCTTCCATCTCTCCAGCTCCCTCTCAAGCTTCAAAATCATCTTTAAAATCTATCTTTTCATGTGGCATCAATTCTCCTTACGTTTCTGTGAAGGAGCTTTTGACATTTTTAACTTAACAATGTTACATCAATGCTAGGTGTTAATGTGCCACCTATAATAAAGAAGTAGGCACCCATTTATTTAATATCTGGACATTAAGATCCCATAACCTGCACGTGCTTCTAAATGAGCATAAAGATATGCACATCTGTGTTTTACCAAACCAATGCTTGCCTAATATTGCACTTTAACTCTTACCAACACCATCCATATATATGTTTATTGTTGCAAGAAGAGACACACTGTCAAAGTTTTTTGCCTAGCGTTCATCAGGATAGAGTCACAAGAATATCATTCATAAATGAAATAGCAATTTATTCTGCATGCTTCATTTAAGCAGGCAGATAGATGTTAACCCAGCAGTTAACTGTTACCTGGTACATTCTCCTTGGCAACACCTCTACCAATCAGTGTCCATTTGCCAAACAATCAACACTGTTTACTTATGCAGAATAAATTGTATCCCTTCTACAATTGGTATTCTTGTGAATATGTGAGCAAGACAAAAAAAATTGATAGCATATTTCTTTCTTTCAGCAATATCAAATTCTGAACTACTGAATAACTGTATATATGCTTCTTTACTTATTATGACTTGAATAACTTGCATAATGAATTATATTCCCAAATACAAAGGGTGTATTATATCTTCATCCATAACTAATATAGAGCCATAGTTGTAAAACTTTAAGCAAGGAAACAGGCTCTTCTGCCCAACTCAGCCATGCCGCATTTGGCCCATATCACTCTATACCCATCTTAACCATGTAACAGTCTAAATGCTTTTTAAAAGACAAAATTGTACCTGTCTCTACTACTGGTAGCTGTTCTAACCATTCATCGTCCTCTGTGTGAAAAAATTGCACTCCTGGACTCTTTTGTCATTCTCCCTTCTCACCTTAAACCTATGCTCTCTGGTTTTAGACTCCCCTATCTTTTTGAAAAGATGTTGATTCAGGTGAGAGAATAACCAGCAATAACATTCTGCATTGGATCTTTGCATGTTAATCAACAAAATTATAACTATTATTGATGTTAAACAGATGAGCTAGGGGGTTGCATAATGTTTTCAATGTATTCATCTTAGAAAATAAAGTGCTATATACCTTCATCATAATCTTTATGGTTATCAAATGAAATTAGAATAGCATAAAACTGTGGTAGCATGCATTAATCAGCTTGACCAGTATGAAAGTAGGCAAGTATTGCTACAGCTGTAAAAGCCTTCTTAGACTGCATCTGTGTAAATCTTTGGTTTCCTTATTTAAGAAAGGATTAGAAGCTGTTCAGCGATGCTTCACTCAACTTATTCCTGCAACGCAAGGGTTATGTTTTGAAATAAGGTTGAGAAGATTCAGTGTATTGTTAAGAGCACAGTTGGTGCCAGAAAGGAACTGGAAATGCCTGCTCTCAACTGTATTTTGCACTTTGATATAATGCGAGAGAAGACGTGAACACCAGTGAAAGATGGATATCCCTAATTTTTTGAGATGATTTTTAAACAAAATAAATGTTTACTAAACAACAAAACACACAATTAAAAATACATTTCACAACCTCAATGTTTGTACACCTGTCCTTTGCATTTACCCAATTCCAAATCCTCTATTTTCCTAATCTCAGAGTTAATCTTCTCCAAACAATATTCCATTGCTTTTAAAACTATAGGCAAAATCCAGCAATAATTACCATACTAGGCACTTACCTCATTCAGGGTTGTTTCTGATTTAGAATAGAACATCTAGCTTCTCAAACAGCCTTTTCCCCAAGCACAGATTATTGGAGTTTCCACAGTTTCCTCTGTGGATGAGTTCTCAAAAACAGCTAGCTTGCACAGAGTGAAATTACTCCTGATGTACTGTTTCCCTTTTAATCTTACCTTATTTTTTAAATTCAAGTGGGATTAGATGGGCAGGTCAGGACCTACCATGCATCAGTGCAGACTTGATGTGTCTCTTCTATACTATAGCATTCTGTGATTCTGTGACATGAGTGGTGTTAGTTGGCCAATATTTATTGCCCATTCCTAGTTGCCTTTGAGAAGGTGGTGATGAACTGCTTTCTTGAAATCCTGTAATCTACGTGTTGTGGGTTGCCCCACAATGCAGTTAGGGAGAGATTTTCAAGATTTTGACACAGCGATTGTGAAGAAATAGCAAAATATTTCCAAGCCAGGATAGTGAGTGGCTTGGAGGGGAACTTGCAAGTGGTGGTGTTCCCATGTACCTGTTGCTCATGTCCTTCTAGATGGAAGTGGTCATGAGCTTGGAAGGTATTGTCTGAGGATCTTTGATGAATTGCTACAGCATCTTGTAGATAGTACACACTGCTGCTACTGAGCATTGATTGTGATGGAAGTGGACGTTTGTGGATGTGGTGCCAATTAAGCAGTCTTTTTTGTTCTGGATGGTGTCACGCTTCTTGAGTGTTGTTGGAGCTGCACTCATTCAGGCAAATGGAAAGTATTCCATCATATTCCTGACAGGTGCCTTGTAGACGTGGAGTCAGGGATGAGTTATTTGTACAGTATTCCTAACCTCTGACCTGATCTTGTAGCTACTGTGTTTATGTGGCACGTTCAGTTGAGTTTCTTGGTAATAGTAACCCCAAGGATGTTGACAGTGGAGGATTCAGTGATGGTAACACCATTGAATGTGAACAGGCAGTGGTTAGAGCATCTGTTATTGGTAATGATCATTGCCTAGCATTTATATGGTATGAACGTTAACTGCCTTTTGTCAACTCAAGCCTGGATATTGTCCAGGTCTTGTTGCATTTGAGCATGGACTGCTTCAGTATCTGAAGAGTTGTGAATGGTGCTGAACGTTGTGCAATCATCGGTGAACATCCCCACTTCTGACCTTATAACGAGGGAAGGTAATTGATGAAGCAGCTGAAGATAGTTGTACCTAGGACGCTAATCTGATGGACTCCCGCAGTGATGTCCTAGTTATTTGAACCAATCTCCTCAATTCCGGCCTCAAGTGACTGAATGTGTGGAATTTGCAAATTCTCCGTGTCTGCGTGGATTTCCTCCAAATGCTCCAGTTTTTTCCCATGGTCCAAAGATATGTGGGTTAGCTGGATAGGTGACATTAAATGGACCTATAGTGTCAGGGGGATTAGCTAGGGTAAGTATATGGATTATCAGGGTAAATTCATGGGGAAATGGCCTAGGTGGGATTGTTTCCAGTGCCGACTCAATGAGCCGAATAGACTTTTCCTGCACTGAAATTTCGTTTATTTCGTCAGTTTATCTTTTAGAATGTAAATATGAAACTTGCACCCCATCTCCTCTTTTGAATTTTTAACATCTTTATTTAAACTCTTAACATTCCATCCTCTATTGTTATCAACTTGCCCTGGGTAAACATCTGTCTTCAGTTTTACTAAGCAAAGTTAGACAGATTTTTGACTGATAAGGAGCCAAGAATTATGGGGGCAGACAGGAAAGAAAAGTTGAAGCCATAGTCAGAATAGCCATGATCTTGTTGAATGGCAGAGCAGGATGAAGGGACCAAATGGAGTACTCCTGCTAGAATGAGCATATATACGTAGCATTATTATCAATATATGGATAGTATATTATCTTCATGAGGGTGAAAGAATCCCTCCATGTGTCTGTGGAATACTTTGAACTGTTTATAGCAACTCACTCGTCATTTGGTCAGTTCATGCTGTGCAGAACCAGCCACAGATAAAATGTGATTTTTTACATTTAAGATAATTTTTTAATGTTTTATGCAGAATAGATGGATTTAGTGAACCATGAAGAAATGTTAAATAAAAGCATGGGGAGCAATAGCTCCCTAGTGCATTCTTCACGGAAACACCTCCTTCAATCAGAGATGACTGGCCAACAATCAGATCTCCTTTCTCATGCAGTGTAAATTGTTGCTTCCCTTGAAATCTAGTATTCCTTCATCTGCCCTGATGAGTGCTGGGCAGAAGTTTCAAAGTATGTCTCATTTCAGCAATATTCAACTTCTATAATCACATTGAAAAGAACATGGCCTGGATTTTTCAGCAGCAATGACAATGAAATTGTCAGAATTCACCATCATTACGCTACTAAAACTAACAACAGCTTTGGGAGTCTGCTTTTGTGCAGAGTAACACAGAAATCAAAAATGTTTCCCTCAATGATTCTGTGTTTCTCCAGAGGGCATACAACTGAGGCACCCTTATGCTGAAAATTTAATTACTCACTTATGAATTTAAGGATTGCTAGATAGGCCAGCACCTATCGCCCTTCTCTAATTGTCCTTGCAGAGTTGATGGTGAACCTCTGTCTTGAATCGCTATATTAATAGAAAATTTATGAATTGCTGAGAACTTTCATGCATAGGCTGCTAATTTTGGTGTAAAATTCCTCAAATAACTTGCACTTTCTTGAATGAGATGTAACTGTACTTTTAATGACAACTAACTTCATTACACTTAAACTTCCTCAACAGCCTGCAAAATTAATTTTAAATTCAAGGAATGTCAAATTTCTCTTTTATGATAAAATCTATGTCTAAAGAAAGTTTACTTATCTTGATATTTTAACTTCTATTGAAACCCAATCATTTTTTATTTCAATATCTGAAAACTTATATGCAAAGTGAAAGATTAAAAGCTTTTACTTTCCTGGTTTGCATCCTGTGAGAGTATTTCAAATAGATTGGCTGCTTACCCTGTTTGCTGATATAGCTTCATGTCTTGAAATCTCCTTTATTTGGTGCCAAATTTGAACTGTCACCAGGAAAGAGGAAGTCCGTACCAAGTCAATAGATCCTTTTGTATAGCTGTATTTGAGAACAGAGGGTATCCTTCCTACAATGTTGACTGCATATTCCAGCCTATTATTTATACTGCAAGGGAGATACTTGATCAGATATCCTTGTATTTTGTATACCCATTTTATGTTTAATTTACATCATATTAAAACCAAGTTTCTTCATTTGTCCAGATTCTATTAGATGTCACCCATCTCCCTGACTTAAGTCATCTGAACACATTATTTGCCAATGTTCAAAAGTTTTCTAATACTAGAAGTCTTATTTCTTTTAGGTAGTCCCTTGGGATTGACATGACTCTGGTTTAATGCATTCTAAAATGGTTAACATAATTGATGTGCAATCTGCAGACACCATCACATGCAAGACTGATGATGGTGTCTGAAGCATCAAGAAGATAAGTTACTCAGGAAGTCTGGGGTGTGAGATGGTGCTTGCGAGCTCCTTCTGTTGCCCAGACTTGGCTTCCACATGTTCTTGGTGTTTCTGAAAATGCTTGGTGCCTTTGCTAGAAGTAGAATACAAGAAGTACACAAGCTGTACAAGGAATCCAAAACAAACTTCTAATAAGAATTCCAGTAGCCACTGTTTACCAGGCACTTCTTTTTCCATTTATCATCCCTTCAAGCCAGTGTCAAAACTGTTTTCAGCCTGGCAAGCTGCTTTGTCGTTTATTTAATCTTCTTGATTTAATTATGACCCAAATACAGAGCTCTGACCTTTTAAAATTTTAAGTGAACTCACTGGATAGCTCTAATCCTCCACCAAAATGTGGGGCTATTATTTCTGAAACAAAACTAACAAACCAAAAAGTGATTTCCTCACTTTTATATTCAGGTACAAAAAATACTATAAAGTTTTGTGCCAAGAAAGCACAAAGATTTTATTTTAAACTATTCCTTTTAACGTTGGTGAACTTTAAGGTGGTTGCCAAGGGATTTTCTGAGTTTTGCAACTTCGTAAGAAGTCTCACAACACCAGGTTAATGTCCAACCAGTTTATTTGATAATAAACCCACAAATGTTTGGAAGCACTGTTCCTTCGTCAGGTGTGTGAAAGATTCTGATCAGAGAAGGGCATAGAAAGGCACACAGTTTACAGAATACTGATTAGAATGTGAATCTTTACAATTAACTTGCTATTCAAGTCTTAAAGATGCAGACAATGTGCGTGGAGATAGCATTAGGTATAGATTAAAGAGATGAGTATTGTCTCCTGACAGGACAGTAAGTGAAATGTGAGACTTCTTACTGTGTTTTTCCCAGTCCAGTACTGGCATCTCCACATTTTGCAACTCCAACAGCTTTGCAAGCTTTCTGAAAAGTTCCAAATTGGATTACTATGCACAGGTGCCTTCCTTGAACTGACATGCCTAAACAGCATTCTTCTGTAGAATTTTACACCTGCTCTTCTCAAGTCCAAAATACTGGGATAATAAACTTCCAGAATCTCTGACTCTGACACTGCCACGAAACAAAGGAGGGTTATTGAGATTGCATATGCACAATGAAGTGCAAAAGCCATTCTTCCCTTCCATTGTATATCAATGGCTTTTGGAACTCCTTCACAGTGAAAAACCATCATTTACCTTCCATTGTGTATCAATGGCCATTTATCATATTCTTGAAACTGCCCTTGATTTTGAAATCCTTTACTCTGAAAACAGAAAGAATGCAGAACTTCAGCAACAACATCACAGCTGCAACAAAAAGCTGTATCATTTTGCCTTCTCAAGGCTTGGGGGGCTTAAATTTTTTTTTCAAAAGCCTCCTCCAACTGTTTTGAACAGCTCTGAGTTCACCTGTATGGAATTGGACCTCAGTTATAACAACCATAAAGATCTGTCTATACGACTTGTTGATGTGAAGAAAAATAAGATTTTCCAATTTTCTTTCAGTATCATTGTCATGTATTATGAAACAGCTTGTGTGGATGAGTAGAGGTATGACTGGTTCAGTTAAACTAGGAAAGTTAGACTGCAAGGATTGCAATGTCAACAAAAGATGGTATGAAAGCAAATGCGATTGAAGCAAAAATGAACAAAGCTAAGGTGGTGTAGTTGGGAAGCATGAATCGGAATTTATATTGGATAGATAAGGGAAGTGAATTAAAATAAAATGTTGTATTATACAATGAACATATACAATTGGGAGACTGTAAATGGGTGAGATCAAGCAGTAAGTTTATTTTTTGAATATAGTAGCCATAATGGAACATGAAAGATTGGCAAATTCTGGGAAAATGAATTTCTAAAGGATCATAGAAATAATAGTGGAATATTAAAAATTAGTAAATATATTTAAAAGCAGTTGGTGTATTGCTCTGAGAAACACACGAACTGCTAACTATTTTGTTTAGTTTTAATATTTGTAGATGTTTTTAATTGTGTCTTTCTTGAGTCTATATTGTGTAATTAACATGGTGTAGACTTTCTAAAATTAACGTGTGAATAAATGGTATTTCTTGTTTAATTCCATGAAAGTCTGCTGTTGGTGACTTCTAAATTGATGACACACTAATGGTGGTTAGAGAACATACATCAGCTTTATCACAATTAAGGATAGAAGGGAAAGGGAATTGGGAGTATCAATCTACCTTTCTCCCCTGTCCGCAATAAAAATGATTTTTTTCAAATTATTTCCTTTTTTCAGTTGTTAATTCTTTTTGGTTAGTTAATCTGTAATTTCCTGATTCATCCCTCAATTCCGTAATGTTTCAGACTTGACATAGCATTGGCATTTAAGAAATTTTTAATATTAATTAGACCTCCAATTACTTCTCTGCCTGCTTCCTTGAAGGTTCTAGGGTGCTTCTTGTCTTATCCAGTTACCTTACAGATAAGGGCTGCATAGTGACACAGTGGTTAGCATTATTGCCTCACAGCACCAGGGACCCAGGTTCAATTCCAGACTTGGGTCACTTTCTCCCCATGTCTGCTTGAGTTTTCTCTGGGTGCTCCAGTTTCCTCCCACATTCCAAAGATGTGCAGGTAAGGTTGGTTGGCCATGCTAAATTAACCCTAGAATTAGGAGGATTAGAAGGGTAAATGAGGGTTGCAGGAATAGGGCCTGAGTGGGATTGTGGTTTGTACAGACTCAATGGGCCAAATGGCCTCTTCTATACTGTAGGGATGCTATGATTCTTTACAGAGTTTATTTCAGTACTTGGTGGCAAAGATTTCAATTATTTTAGTACCACCAACCTAACCAGAAAAGCCTGGATCCTGCATTTTTTTTGTTCCTTTAATGAACTGTATCACTGAGTCTTGGTGTGAGTGCATTTCCTGAATAATGAACTTAATAAAAATTCTGAGCTGTGGATAATAACATCACTCCTGGCAGCAGAGGCATTAGTCTAAGAATGAAGTGGCCAGACACTGAAAAGTTTGGCAGGAACATGCAGCGACAAATCAGTAAATCAGTTCATTGTGCAGCTTTGTAGCTCACAGTTCTTTTGAAAAAAAGGCTGACTGAAGGCTGTTAGATGACGTAGATAAAATTGTTCAATTATAGCAGAAAAAGAATGGCATTCTCAAAAAAGGATTTCCAATGCTAAGCACGATAGTATGTTTTTCATATCATCGAACAAATTTGCTATTTTCAGTATTTTGGGAGCTATCAGTGAGGAAGTACAATAAAAACGTGAGCTTATAATATAGACAAATAAATGGAAAGTACCTTTAAGCAAAATAAGCAGAAGCAGTTTATGGTTAGTGACATCAGTCTTCAAAGGAATAGTATCAGGCTACTGAACTTCCCCACATTTTGTAAATAGAAAAATAAACTTTTGTTGTAACATTTTTTAATGCCATACGTCACATGTGCAGAGGCCCAACATCAATATTATTTATTACCATGTCATCTTTGCTTCTCACAAACCTAATTCACAGCAGATGACAACAGTTCTGGAAACTATTCCCAATACGTAACTCAAATAAACAGTTAAGGGATGTGTGATTTTACAACATGTTAGAAAACTGCAACTTAAAGTCATAGGACAAAAACAACTGGCAATTATATATTATCCTAAATTGGAGTAATGGTCTTCACAAGAGGAGGCTGTTATACCAGGCAATAAGCAAAAATTGACAAGGTGGTCAAAGGCTTGATCAAAGTAGTTTTGACAGTAGAGAGAAATATACAAAGGCAGAAGAGTTTGGGAGGAAAATGCCAAAGTGAGCTGCCATGTTGGTGGAACAAAAGGAAAAGATTAGATCATTACATCAGAGCTGGAATAATGAATGCTGGATTGTCAGACTTAAGTTACAGCAATAGACTTTTCACAGAGGCTTTTGAAAATAATGACAAAGAATTTCAAATCAATGTTTTGGAGCAGAAAGCCATTGGGGATTAGCTCAGACAGAAATGGTAACATTGCTGATGAGGATAGAATAAAGCAAAGTGGAGAGCAGACATTTGAAATAGTCACCACCATTTAGGATTGATAGCAGGTGAGTTGTCTGCCTTCTTTCTCATAGCATTTCAGAACAGATGCACACAACAAGAGTCAGTGAATCATTGACTGGGTTTGGCATGCATTATAGTCACCGCATATGAGTGTTAGCAAGTTGAGTCAGCCTCTTCAGTTAATTTACATTCCTTACTTTGTAAGCATTTTGTGAAGAAAGGAACTTTTTTTACACATTGAGTAAAAATAATACCTTTGAACGAGAAATAGAAATAATTCAACAAACAACAATGTAAAAAAATGTTGAGTTTAATATTTAAGTTTCTACAGAAGGATCTGCATCAGGAGTGATATCTGAGGTAATGCAAGTTCAATATAAATGTAGACGTATGAACACACAGAGGTTGCACTCTTCAAGTATAGAATGTCACACAGTTTGACAGTCAACTGTTTATGTTGCACAGCATTCAGGGAGAATAAGGTAATCCAGTCGGCAGTCACTCAACACACTGCCAGGATATTTTAGATGGAAGGAGGTATATAGAAGGGCTCCTCAGGGTTTGGTCTGAGGTCTTCTGCTTTTTAAAATATATACCAATAATCTAAACCTGGGTATAGAGGAACAATTTCAAAATTTAAAGATGACCGACAACTTGGTAATATCTTGAGTTCTGAGGAGGAAAGTGATAAACTTCAAGAGGACATAGTCTAGTAGACGTCAAGTTTAATGCTGAGAAGTGTGAAGTGATTCATTTCGGTTGGAAAAATGAGGAAAATCAATATAAAGCCTCTCTATATAGAGGGACACAGGGATATTGGCATAAATGTGCACAAATCATTGAAGATGGTTGGCAAAGTTGAGAAAGCAGTGAACAAGATAAATGGGATCCTAAGGTTTATAAATAGAGGCATACACAGATTTAGCCTCAACTAGACTATTGCGTCCAGTTCTGGAGACCATGGGTGTGAATCTCCCAGCGTAATGCAGCAGGCTGGGTGACTCTAGCGGAAGCTGTTTTGTGGGCTCCCGGCTGGGCGCATGGCCTTCATGTGTTTCCAACAGACAGATTTCCGGTACTGTAAACTCTGCTCCGAAAATCAGTGCAGAGCTACATCATGTATGCATGCCCTCAATTTAGCACACTTTGAATATCATTAGTGGACCCAGGACAGAAATCTTCTGGCCCCAGGCCCGCTAGCCTCTCTACTGCCCACCCTCTTCGTCTGACCCTGCTGGACTGAAGGGGGAACAATCGAGGTCCCGCAGATGGACATTTAGCATTACCAAGGGGAGAAGGGTACCTAATGGGGGAAGGGCCTGATAGGGGGCAATCAGTGGGAGGTGGAGGATGCCACTCTGTATTTTAGGCTGAGTGACATAGGGAGGAGGAGGGAGGCCAGCAATTGGGATTGTCTATTTGGAGTGGGTGGATGATGGCGGCAGGTTGCTTGCGGGGGGTTGGGATTGGGGGGTGGGGCGCTGGGGCTACCAGTTGGGAGGGGGGAATGGAGTTTGGGAGGATTCGAAGCTGACCTGGGCATGTTTGCAGGGCCAGTGATCAGGGCGTGGGGTGGAGGAGTCACACAGCCAACACTGCATGGCGAGAGTGGCAAGCGATGGGAAGACCAGCAGACAGGCTACTGTTCGTGCACCAATCTTGGTTCTGACAGATCAGTGCATGCGCAATGGCCCACTCAGTGCTATGTTGCAGCCTATCCAACGGGAATAAGCCTCTCTCCCAGCTTTTTGGACTGATTCATGCTTGTGTACTCTGCAGTGCACAGAAAGTGGGAGATTCATTTTAAAAATTCCGCTGGAAAAAAGAATGTGATTTACCCTGGTTTTTACGCAAATTTGACACTTCAAATTTTTTTGGGAGAATTGCTCCCTCCTACACTTTTCAATGATATAAAAGCTCTAGAGATGCTGCAGAAAAAAGTCATCCACAGGTGAGAAACGGTAGATTGGTGAAGCTAGGTTTATTCTTTGGGGGAAGGGAGAAGAGGAGATTTGATGAGATGTTCAAATCACAAGGAGTGTAGAAAGAAAAGATGAGGACAAAGTGTTCCTGTTAGCAGAAAGGTTGAGAACTAGAATTCATTGATTTAAGACAGTTGGCAAAAGAATGGTGACATGAAAAAAAAACCTTTCTACACAACAGATGATTAGGATTTGGAATGCACTCCCTTAGGATGTGGTAGAGGCAGGTTCCATCAAGGTCTTCAGAGGAGAATTGGATAATGAGTGGAAAAAGAAAAAAAATGCAAAATTATCTGCGTCAGCACAGAGACAAAAGACTGAATGGCCTCCTTTGTGCTGTAACCATTTTATGGAATGGGCTGGCACACTCAAATTACCTGTAATCGTCTTAAACGTAGATTTAATTGGCTGTCGAGACGAGTGCAGTGGCTTCGCTAAAACATTGGCTTCAGCATTGAATTTAATTGAAATTTTTAAAATGGCAATCGAATTTCAGGAGACTTGGAAGAGGCATTCAGTTAAAATAGTTTGATTTAACATATGGGGATGGCAAATTGGGAGTTTTTGGTAAGCAGTCTGAAGAAAATAAGGTAATTGAGGCCTGCTGTGAGAATTATAATGATGCTAAATTAAATATTTGAAACAAAACAAACGCATCTTCTGAAGGTTTTTAAATACTGCAAAGGAAAAAGAAGTCAAATGTTTTCTAATTCAAGTTCTGGTGTGGTTCAGTATAATTAAAAATAAATTTCATAAAGAAACGAAACATATTTTAATAAAGATTCAAGCTGTAATCAGAATATCTGTTAGGAGTCTGATTATTCTACTCAGGAATTCATATGAATGTTTTTACTTCAAAGTTAAAAACATCTTCTGTTTTTCTCTCTGATCTCTTCAGAGCACATATTCAGAGCTGAAAAATTATATGTTCATAGGATATAGGAGGAGAATTAGGCCATTTGGTGCATCGGTCTGCCATTCTATCATGGCTGATATGTTCCTCATCCCTATTTTTCTGTCTCCTCCTCATAACCCTTCAACCCATTACTATTTAAAAATCTGCCTAATTCTCCTTAAATTTATTCACTGTCAAACATCACACTTCGAGATAGCGAATTCCATGGATTCACAACCCTTTGGAGATGTAGTTTCTACTCAAAATTAACATATTAGTAAGTCTATAAATTTCCATCAAATTGTGCATGAGCAGCCTAAAGGTGACTCTCTCTCTGAATTCCCTTTTCTCACAGTGAGGAAATACCAAGGACAGAACCTTTGGTACACAGAAGTGGAAACAGATGGGACCCTGAAAAAACTGGAATTGGCTGTCTTGTCAATTTCAGCTTGTCAATCCCAGCACTGGGGTGGAACAAGGGTGGAATAGTGAATGTTATGATTAAATTAATTAAAAGTTATTTATTACAACTAATTTTAAATTGTTTTGATTTTTTTAAATCGTCTTTTAATCAACAATTAACATTTTGAACATTAATCACTCAATGGCAAATTGTTAAAAGGCTCCTGCAGAGTGATCATTACTTTGCAATGTGCATCCCAGTGAGCTCTTCTTGCATAATGTACATTCAGATATATGTCATGTAGCCTGGTCCATTTATATGTACCCTTACAAGTCTGCCTGACAGTCAACTTCAAGCAAAGATTAGCAACACAGCACTTAAAAAAGCACAAGAGTTCTTGTGATTTCTCTTCAATTTCCTGTAAAAGCCAATTAAAATATTTAGAGCCCTGAAGAGCTTTTTTTTGGAGGTGAAGGGTCAAACTTTGAAGGGGGCAAATAGGTTTCAGGCATTTGTGGCAGAACTGCTGAAAGAAGGCAGATATCAAGTGCGGAATATGTCATGGTTAATTCAGGAAATCACCCAGGCCCCATAGGGACATGCAAACAAGCTGTTATAGTGTTATGATAAGCATCTTCTATTTTAATGATGTACTGATGTCATTAGTGGGTACGAGCATGCACAAGTGATGTTATTGGTGGAATAGGCTTTCCTGAGGTTAATCTTACCACCTGTATAACCAGCTGCCCCCAGTTCTGAGTCCGTGCTATACTCTATTTCAATATTTTATAAGGAAAGAAGATTGAATATCACAATGCGTTTGACTATCTTTTTCT
Organism: Sphyrna mokarran; assembly: GCA_024679065.1. Classification (NCBI taxonomy): domain Eukaryota; kingdom Metazoa; phylum Chordata; class Chondrichthyes; order Carcharhiniformes; family Carcharhinidae; genus Sphyrna; species Sphyrna mokarran. Next base: position 94,909,098 of record JAGIQG010000005.1, read on the forward strand.
GGCTAAGTTACCTCACAAATGGAGTAGACTATTTGGCCACTCAAGCCTATTCAACCTTCGAAAAGATCATGGCAGATCAGATTGTGCCTCAACTCTACTTTGCCCTCTACTCCCAATAAACTTTGACTCACTCAGCAATCATGAATTTATCTAATTCAGCCTTTCAAATATTCAATGACCCTGCCTTCATCCTCTCTATGGAATAAGCAAACCATTGCAACCCTCAGAGAGAAAAAAAATTCTCTTCATCTTTTCCTTAAAAAGGAGCCCTCTTATTAATCTTTGTCTTCAGGTTCTAGACTCTCCCACAAGGGGAAACATCCTCTCAGCAACAGCCTGTCAATTGCACTCAGGATCTTATATGTTTTTCAATAAGATCACCTTTCATTCTTCTAAATTCTAATGGCTGCAGACTCAACCTGTCCAACCACTCCTTATAAAATAACTCCTTCATTGTATAAATCAGTCAAGTGGACAGCATAAGAGAGACAGCAGGACAAAGTGGGACATGACATTTCATAACTAAGTGTCCCTGTCTCTGCACAGGTGGTGAGGAGAGTGGGAATTCAGTACTCTGTCATTGAAGTAGAGTACTTCATCACCGCCTGGCATTGCAGTGGCAGAAGAGCAAGGGGACAATGTTGCCAAAACCAGTAGGGTCACCAGCTGTCAAAACCAAAGCTGTAGCTGGAAATGGATGGCCAGCTATACAATTGTGGATCCTGCGGTGATGAGGGACAACAAGTTCTGCAGGAGGGTGGACTTGGACCATCAGAGTAGAACAAGAGAAGAAAGAGGAACAGGAAGCCCATGGAGACCATGCTCTGAACACAAGATCTACCACCAAGGATAGAGCCACCTGGAGATGACAAGATCCAATGCCACTGGAGACTTCAACTCTCCAGATAAACAGTGTACCAAACAAATAACAAAAAGGCAGTGAAGGGAGTTCAAGTATTTAAACTCAGCAACAACGAAGGAAAGGTGATATAGTTCCAAATCAGGATGATGTGTTGCTTGGAAGGAAACTTGCGAGCATTGGTGTTGCCATGCATCTACTGCCCTTGTCCTAAGTGGTAGAGTTTGTAGGTTTGGAAGGTACTGTCAGAGCAGCACTTAGTTGCTGTAGTACATCTTGTAGATGGCACACATTGCTGCCACTGTCTGTTGATGGTGGAAGAGTGAATGTTTCAGTTGGTGGATGGAGTGCCAAATGGATTGCTTTATTCTGGCTGGTGTTGCATGTTTTGAGTGTTGTTGAAATAACACTCATCCAAGTAAATGGAGAATATTCCATCACATTCCTGACCTGTGCCTCCTAGACAGTGGATAGGTTTTAGGGAGTGAGTAAATGAGTTCCTAGTTCCAGGATTCCTTGCCTCTGACCTGCTTTTTGTAGCCGCAGTATTTATGTGGCTAGTCTAGTTCAATTTCTGGTCAATGAAACCCCCAGGATGTTGATGGTAGAGAGATTAAGTGGTGGTAATGCCATTGAATGTCAACGGGAGATGGAGAGGTTATTTTTCAATTAATTTATGGGATGTGGGCTTTGCTGAAATTCATTGTCCATTTCCATTTATTGTTGAAAAGGTGATGATGAATTGCCTTCTTGAACCGCTGCAATCCATTTAGTGTATGTGTGCCCACAGTACTCTCAGGGAGGGAGTTCCAGAATTGACTCCATCAGTGATATATGTCCAAATCAGGATGCTGTGAGGCATTAAAGGGTGGTAGTATTCCTATACATTAGCTGCCCTTGTCCTTCTAGATGGTAGTAATTGTAGACTTGGAAGGTGCTATTTAAAGATTGGTGGTTTCCTGCAGTTCATTTTGTAAATGGTGCACACAGTTGCCACGGTGCGTTGGTAGTGGATTGACTGAATATTTGTGGAAGGGCTGCCAGCTAAGCAAGCTGCTTTGTCCTGGATGGTGTCAAGGATATTATCTAGGTCTTGCTGTATTTGGACATGGACTGCTTCAATATCTGAGGAATATTGAATACTGCTGAACATTGTGCAATCATCAATGAGCATCCCACTTCTGACCTTATGATGAAACAGCTGAAGGTCGTTGAGCCTAGAACACTATGCTGAAGAATTCCTGCAGTGGTGTCCTGGAACGGAGATGACTGATTTCCAAAAACCACAAACACTTATCTTTGAGTTAAGCATGATGCCAATCAGTGGAGATTTTCCCTCCTGAATCCCATTGATTCCAATTTTGCTTGTGCTCCTTGATGCTACATTCGGTCAAACGCTGTCTTGATGTCAAGGGCACTCACTCTCACATTGCTTCTGCAGTGCAGCTCTTTGGTCCAAGTTTGAACAAAAGTTGCAAGGAGGTCAGGAGTCGAATGGACTTGACAAAACCCAAACTGACCACCAGTGAACAGAATATTGCTGCGTAAATGTGACTTGACTGCACTGCTGATGACTTTTCCATCAATGTATTGGTAATCAAGAGTAGATTGATGGAATGGGTTGTATTTGTCCTGTTTTTTGTGTACAGGATAAACCTAGGTAATTTTCCACATTGCTGGGTAAATGTTAATGTTATAACTGTACCGCAACAGTTTCCCCAGCAGCGCAGTAAGTTCTGAAGCACAGGTCCTCAGTACTATTGCCGAAATATTGCCAGGGCCATTGCCTTTGCAGTATCTAATGTCATCAGCCATTTATTGATAACAAGTGACGTGAATCGAATGGGCTGAAGACTGGCATCTACGATGCTGGGGACTTCCAGATGAGGTCGAGATGGATCAACTTCTGGCTAAAGATTGTTGCAAACGCTTTTTCTTTTGCATTGACATGCTGGGTTCCCCATTGTTCAGGATGAGGATATTTGTGGAGCATCTCCTCCAATGAGTTACTTAATTGTTCAGCACCCTTCACAGCTTAACTTGGCAGGACTGATCAGATGGTTATGGAGTTATTTAGCTTTGTCTAATACTTGCTGCTTAGGCAATTTGGCATACAAGTAGTTCTGATTGGGAGCTGACCAGGTTGGCACCTCATTTTTAGGTATGCCTGGTGTTGCTCCTGGCATGCCCTTCTGTATTCTTAATTGAATCAGTGGTTTAGTAATGGAAGAGTCAGGGATGTGCCAGGTCACAAGGATACAGATTATAGTTGTGTAATTCTGCTGTTGTTGATTGCCCACAGCATTTAATGGATGCCCAGTATTGAGTTGCTGACTCTGTTCAAAATCCATTGCAGTTAGCATAGTAATGTTATGCAATGAGATTAAGGATATTCTCATTTGTGAAGATAGAACTTTGACTCCACAGCACTTTGTGATAGTCACTCCGACAAACCGTGTCAGGTAGATTAGCAATGACAAGGTTAACTCGGTTTTTCCCACTTATTTGTTCCCATACCACCTGTCACAGACCCAGTCTAACAGCAATGTCCTTCAATACTCAGCAAGAAGTCTGACAACACCAGGTTTAAGTCCAACCAATTTGTTTGCGAGTTTACTATCAAATAAATCGGTTGGACTTAACCTGGTGTTGTCAGACTTCTTACTGTGTGTACCCCAGTCCAACACTGGCATCTCTACATCACTTCAGCACTCAGCTAGCACTGTCAGTTACAGTACAACCTGTTGGGTTTTGGTTTCTATAAGATACTATCCAACCAAGCATACAGGATTGGGAAACTTTAAGTAGGTTCAATTTATACACACTGAAATAGCTTTACGCTAGGGATTCAACAATGACCATTACTTACAGCAACAGCTGCAGCAGTTACTTGTGCTAATTGACTCCTGGTCGCATGCTGCTTTACATCCTGGTTCCTCCATGACACGCATCTTTTCAAAGTGCTTCAAAGTCCATTTTCAAAAGGTCTTTTTGGAAGGCTTCCACCAGTATTGAAGTTATAACTAATTCCATATTCCATTCAGACATCCCAGCTTCTGAAAAATCACAGTCCTTGCCCTTATAATGGCATTTGCAAATGAACTGACCAGTTGTTTCTTGTGGCTGTTCTCCATAAGCTACCAGCTCCAATTGGTGTATTCTGAAGCTCACCTTTAAATGAAACTGTTCCTCCAGCATATTCCACAGCCTAATGGGATCCTTTGATCCTCATCAGACAGGCCTAAAATGTTGACTATGCAACCCCTCATTTCCCCTGGCTATCTTTATTTTCACTGCTTGTTTATCTCATTCTGTGATGGATAAATCTAAAAAACTTAATTTAAACTTAGTTTAAAATGCATAAATTCAGATGGGATATCTGTGTCTTCCAATTCATCTTGGGGATTTGGTGATCATCTTCCTACTGTTCCCTGTCATTTACAGGTGTTTCTTTTTAACAGGGGATTTGCAATCTTACTATTTTGTAGAGAAATTCAGAATGCAGCTGCTGATTTTTTAAAAAAATTCTTTTCCTTTTTTTAGTGCAGTTTAGATTGTTGCCATTCTCATCCCAGTGGTGCCATTTTCCCATTTCACGCTTTTTCATATTGTGCGCAAGAATTGCATTAAAGGACATTTCAATGGCCTTACATCTTTTCAATCAGATTCAAAACCAGCTGCACAGAATGACCCTGAACCAACCCATTCTTCCCACTCACCACTAATCCCGCACTTCCACAAATCATGTCCTTGCAGTTCCGCAAAGTACTATCTGTAGAGGGACCCTGTCTCCCAGGTTTCAATGCAACACAGAGTGTGATCTTACTGGCTGTTCATGCCAAGCTCATGCTGCAGCAAGGTTGGAGAATTTAGCTGCCAGCCAGTCCCTGTATTGCACCAGATTTTGTCTGTGGCTCCTTCTGTGGTCTTCACAAATTCACAACATTGCAACCATGATGCATTTCTGGTTTCTGTACACAAAGTCACCAATCACATACGGGGGATTGCTAAACTCCAAGTAGGTTTGATTTGTTTAAAGACCACAACTAATGTATCAGGAAAACTCAACAAACAAGTCTACTGTAGGGATTTAGCAATTACCATTACTCACTACAACAGCTACATCCACACTGATTGCAGGTCATATTCTGCTTTATATCCTGGTTCCTTGATGACAAGTGTAGATAATTTCTCTATCTTAAGAGTCTTAAAGGGATATCACAACTTTCCAGCCACTCTTGGTGATGGATATTGAAGTCCCTTATCCAGAAGATATTCTGTGTCTTTGCCGCAGTATTCTTCCAGTTGGTGTTCAACATGGAGGAACACTGATTTGTCAGCTGAGGGATGGGGGGAGAAAGAGGCAGCTACTAATCAGCAGGACTGGCTATATTTTAATGATACACTATTAGATTGATGCATAAAATTATGCTAAAGACTATTAATGTTATATTTATGGTATATCTATGCCGATTTGTCTGGCTCTTTCAATTGATTAGTTAGTTGAAATAACATAGCAATTTTGAGCTAATTTTCAATCATTGGGTGAAACGGAGGTGGGGGAGATAGTAGGGAGATTTGGGAATGAAACTACGTTAAGATATCTTCAACTTTAAAAACATCAGTGGAGGATAGGGAAATGTGAAATAGAATAGACTTTATTCAAGCGATTAGAGGCTTAACAAATTAAAACTAAAGTATAAATTAATTGAGAATGGACTTAAAAAAAGAGGGCGGAAAAGAGAAGATAGGACAAGCAGAAACATTTAAACTTATTTTTCTTAAAAGTATTACACATTTTTGCATCACTGTACGTTTGAGTCACATTTTTTTCTTAATAACAACTTTTCAATATGTATGTAGTCATGAAACAAATCGCACCAAACTTGGAATTCTGTCAAACTGTCAGCAGTGTAGAAGCTAAAATAGCAAGCATACCTCTTGAAAGTTGTATAAATAGCTTTCAGAATCTATGGGTGGCAGTGCAACTCAGCTGGCAATTATAAATCCTGTAATTATAATCCATGATTTATATCTTTCCCCCTTATCTTTTGCTGTTTAATGAAAAACAAAGTTGCTCCCAAGGTTGTCATGATTTTCTGTGTTTGGTAACATGAATAAGACTGATGTGCTCATGTGAATATATTAGAAATTAAAGTTGTAAAAATATTAAGTTTCCATTCAAGTTCCTTCCATATGAGCAGCTTGCTTATGCAGCAATGCGGAGCGTTTCAGTTATGAACATTATGATACACAATTTAAGAACATTGCTTATATTTGCTTCTAATCCTGTGAAACTGATTTTAAAATAATCAGGATATGGTCCATTCTAAATTAAATCACCCGTTTTTGAACGTGACATAATTTTAGTCAGGCAAATTAACTAAATTACATTTCTAAAATTCAGAGTTCATTAACTAATGATTACACAAAGATTGGTGAAATATGTCTCAAAAATAGGTTTACAAAGAAAGTACACCCTGTTATCAATTCTGCACAATGGAGCTACAACAGTCCAGAATATAAGAGAAAAACAAATATGAGTTTACTTTAGAATATGTAAACTGGTTCTTACTTTCTTATTTTCTTTGTTTCAAAATGTTAGCAGATTCTAACATCTAATGTAAACATTAGACAGTTTATAGTAGACAATCTGCCATGATGTGGCATATGCGGGCAAAAAATAATGTTGGTTGTCAGGTAAAGTAGCATTAGAGGGTGAGTGACAATTGGATTAAAGCATACAGACATATTGCACATTGTGTTGTAAAATCATATTCTATCATTATTTATACATGTCTTTGATAAATTCCTATGCCCACATTTGTAATGAAAATTTCCTAAGTAAATTTATTGCTATAATTATATTCTCTTCAAAGTAGTGGCACAAATATAAGAATACAGACTTTCACTTCAGAGGTGTGTGCATGGAATCAAGAAATTTCCTAGCTTGTCATGTCCACTTTGAGGAAAATGTATTCTAACTGGTATAATTTTATCTCTGAAATATGGAGAGTGGGTGCAGGAGGGAGTCAGGCTCACCACCCCCTGGTGTAGATTTGAGGCAGTCACAAGGGCTATCAAATCTACACACACCAGGACTAAGGCCTTTTCACATGCAGGCATATGACAAGTGCCATCAAACATCATTATGTTTGTATTCTCAATTTGGCTTGCACAGTTTTACTGAATGAATTTGCTTGTCACTCTCTGAAGAATCTGCATTACGTTTCCAAGAGGGAACTCCCTAACATCCACCTCTCCCCTCAAACACCCACACCCCTGCTACCCCTAATTAATGTAATTTTAAATGACTGGCATTCACATGTAAGTAAAGCGATTTTATCTCATTTCTGTGCAAGGACTGTGGAGTGGTTTTGAAGGTGCTGAAATGGGGTTTGGAAAGGCATGTTGCCAAATCCTCACAAGGAGGGCAAAGCAGTTGGTGACCTGTCCATCCAACAGGTATGGGAGCTGCCTCTTTGTGTTTAACACAAAAAGGAGATGGAGTTGAAATAGCAGAGAACTCTGAGAATGTTGGAAGAGGAGGCATCCAGAATACTCCAGGTGGGGCTGCTTGTGAGCAACCATTTAGACTTAAGTTTCATGGTATCCCTTCATCACAAACTTCTCTCATATTCCTCACTTCCCCACTCCTCTGTGACATCCCAGAATGAAGTCTTCTTGGTCAAACTCCTGCTGTAAAGGCAAGCCTTCATTTTATTAAATAATACATCCAATCATTCAAACAAAAATTAAATGATCAGCCTTGTACACTACTTTCAGTGCCTCACATATGTTCTGGTGTTCCTATGCAGTGATATTCTGCCCATCGCTAATTGCTACAGAGAAGATAGTGATCTGTCTTCATGAATTGCTGCAATCCATATGTGTAGATACATCCACAATGCTGTCGGGGGGGGGGGGGGGGGGACCAGTATTTTGATTCAGTGACAGTAAAGAATGGCAATATACTTCCACGTCAGAATGATGATTGGATTGGAGAGGGACTTCCAAGTGATAGCATTCCCATATACCTGCTGCCCTTACTCTTCGACAAACAGCACTTCCTAAAAAATGCTGAATGTGAAAAACAATCCTAGAGTAATCCTACTGTTGACACTCTTTCCCATAAGAATGTAAGAGCATTAATTGGCATCTACTGTTCAAGCTTGCTCCAGCGTTCAATAAAATCAAGGCTGATCTTTTTACTCCATTTCCCCACTATATCTTGAGTCCCTGGATTCATGAATGAATATTCTCAAAGCCATAATGTAACAAAAGAAATGCACTATAACCTCTTAAGTCTGGAATGCTTGAGAGCAAGGTATTTCCGAGTTTCAGAATTATTTGGGTCATAGAAAAGCATTAGATTGCCTAACCACAAGAGTCTGCATCATAAATAACAGTAAATCTGAGACATAAAACATGCCAAAACTAATGTTAAAATGCAAGAGTGCATGTTTTCAAATCCATTCATTTTGATAATAAGGGTGTGAAGCATTAATTCACTAATGCAGAGGGCTCCAGAGTAAAATTGGACAGGATCAACAGTTAAGTGATACACTCCTTGTAAAATGTTGGTTAGTAGTACAGAACGGGCACATTGTTGAAAAAGAGATATGTTGTCGAAGGTTTTTGAATTGTAATCATCAGGACAAACACAATAATGCCAAATTTCAAACAGACCAACAATTTATATTGCGAGAAAGAAGGATGCTAATTGATTGCTCTCATTGATTAGAGTGAAGACGTGGAGAATGCACCAGGGAGCTATTAGCCACTACAGGCTTTGTTCAATGCAAAAATGGCACAATATTTTTTTGCCTGCAGAGGACAGGCCCCTGCACATAAATGTAGCATTATTGTTGCTCTCTTTGAAATTTGGCATTCTTGTGTCTGCCTTGATGAGCACCAAATGAAAAGCCTCAACGGCAAGTCTCTTTTCAACAATTATTGATGAATGCACTTTTGGGCTTCCAAATCCAATGCATTCATAATATACACTGGAAATACTTGGAGTTACCATCTCTACACCAGTGCCCACCCCCCACCCCCCCAACACACACACACACAGGCGTACTTAGGGCAAGGACCTTGTACAGGACAGAAATGCAGCAGAGTTTGAAGCCATCACTCATCTACCCAGCTCAGCCAAATGACCTCCCAGATTTTTCTGCATTCAGTAAATGACTGAGTTATGTTTGCCTGCATCTGCCGGCACCAAGTTGGCACACAAACATTACATTTGCTTGGCACCCAATGACAAATGTGTTTTCTAAGGTTATGACCCACAGTTTGGAAACCGCTGCTCTACACATTTGCTTATTCTTTCTCTTTCCAGCAATGTTAGCACCCTCAACATAGTCAGTGAATTGCAGGATCAGCTGAAATAAGTTTGGAACTGGCGTTTCCAGATTTTGAAGTTCCAGACTGGGATGGTTACAATGTTTAATCAAAATAAACATAATGCATTCACATGATGGATGTAACAGAAATGTGTTGGGGAAATAATCTGGACTGTAACAGTTCTACATCTAACCTATTAATCGTGCTTTTCTGTTTTCAGTTTCTTTATTTGCTCATTCATGGGAATGTGAGTGTGCCAGCTAGGCCAGCATTTATTGCCCATCTCTAATTGTCCTGAGTTGCTTTGTCAAACCCGCCTCAATCCATGTGATGTAGATACATCCATAGTGCTATTAGGAAGTGGTTTCCATGACTTTGACCCAGCAACAGTGAAGGAATAGCAATATATTTTAAAGTCTGGATGGTGTGGGATGGGGTGGGGGGGGGGGGGGGGTGGATCTTGCAGCTGGTGGTGTTTCCATCCATCTGCCGCACTTGTCTTTCAAGATGGTAGCTGTCATGGGTCTGGAAGGTGCTGTCTAAGGAGTTTTGGTGAATTCCTGTATCTTATAGATGATGCAGAGTGCTGCCACTGTGCATTGGTGATGGAAGAGAGACTGTTTCTGACTGGGTGCCAGTCAAGCGAACTGCTTCGTCCAGGATGGTGACAAGTTTCTTAAGTGATTTCATCCAGACAAGTGGAGAGTATTCTAACGTATGCTTGTATATGGTGGAAGGGTTTGGAGAGTAACAAGGTGAGTTAGACATTGCAGAATTAATTTGCCTCTGACTTGCTTTGATAGCCATAGTATTTACATGGCAAGTTTAGTTTCTGGTCAATGGTAACCAGCAGAATGTTGATAGTGGGAGTTTCAGTAATAGTAATTGTTTTCAGTTGCTGATGTGTAGTTCCAGCATTTTCTATTTCATTCTTACAACAATTGACAGCCAAATCTCTCAACTGCCAATGTTACTTTTCATACTCTCAGCAGCTAAATATTGAAGTTATGTTTTCATTTTGCCGTACACAAAGGCAATATTCCAGTGAGCAGGATGGAATAGGTGAACAAATGCTTGGAAATTCCTATTTGCGTATGTCAACCAATTCTGAGAGACCTTTATTTTTGAATTGTAACACTTGGTAAAATGAGCCTCTATGTGATTTATTTGTGTTCTTGTAGATATTGTACCACGTGTTCAGTATATCAGTTTAATATGAGTGATGAACAGAAGGCTGGCTGTTGATCACAAGTACTTAAAGTTTTAAGATAAAAGCAAAATACTACAGATGCAACAAAAGCAGAAAATGCTGGAAATTCTCAGCGGATCTGACAGCATCTTTGGAGAGGGAATACAGCCAATGTTTCGAGTCTGGATGATCTTTCATTGGTATTTAAAGCTCTATTGATTGATTTTGCATTAATGCAGCCTGAAGTATTGAATTTTGTACTTTTCTATTTTTGAATATTTTGGAAGTGGAGGAAGAGAATCAAAGGAAAGATAGTGGGCATGTATACTTATATCAGAACTGGACTGCACAATCTACTCTAGTTTTTTTTCATTCCCCTCCGATCTCTCCTCATGCTCTCTCTGAGTTTATTTTGTCTGTGAAATCTGCCTCCTTTTCCCTATTCCCAGTAAACCATCAATCATCCAAATTAATGGCCCTGGTCTCCATTTTAGATGATAAAGAGTTCCTCCTCTTCAGGCATTGTTTCTCTCAATGCTAACTCTTTCTTCATCACTCCTCTCCTCAAAAAAAAACTAACTCTCTACTTTGCTTTCATGAAGACGCACTTTAAAACCAAGATCTTTGACAAAGCTTTGGTCTTCTGATCTGATACTTTCATAAAAACAGAAAATACTGGATAAACTCAGCAGGTCTGGCAGCATCTGTGGAGAGGGAAACAGAGTTAACATTTTGAGTCCATGTGCCCCCTTTTTCAGAGTTGTAGAGGGGTAGAAATGTAATGCATGATATGGTCGTAAATGGAATACAACAGGTAGGACAGAATAGAATGTCAGGGACAGGTCAGAGCTAAGAGAGATTGACAAGGATGTCATGGACGTAAGACAAGAGGAATGTTAATGGTGGTATTAAGGGCTGAAGAAATGCTGATAGTAGCATAAAGTAAGATAGCAGAATGTATTAGTAGGGGAACAAAGCTCCACGCTCAGTGGAAGCAGAACCAAAAAACAAGTGACATATGTCTTTGTGGTGGAGGGATAGGGTTGTATTAGGGCAAACCAAAAAAAACAAAAGACAAAAAAGGGGAGTAAAGATGAAGGAGAAATTTTTCAGTCTAAAGTTATTAAATTCAATGTTGAGCCCAGAATGCCAAATCAGAAGATAGGGTGTTATTCTTCCAGTTTGCACTGGACATTAATGGAGCATTGCAGCAGGCCAAGGCTGGACATGTAAGCATGAGAGCAAGATGCTGGGTTAAAAATGGCAAGCGACTGGAAGATTGAGGTTACGCTTGTGGATGGAGTGAAGGTGTTCTGCAAAGCCGTCACCCTGTCTGAATTTAATCTAGCCAGTGTAGAGGAGATGCATTGGAACAGCAAATATAGATTGAAGGAAGTGCAAGTGAAATGTTGCTTCACCTGAAAGGAGTGTTTGAGCCTTTGGACAATGAAGATGAGAAAGACAAAGAGGCAGGCGTTGCACCTTCTGTGATTGCAAGGAAGGTGCTGTGGGAAGGGGATGAAAGGTTGGGTGCGATAGAGGAGTGGAACAGGTGTCATGGAGTGAATAGTCCCTGCAGAATGCTGACTGCTGACAGTTTTATTTAATATTTCCATATGTGGCTTGGAATCATACTTTGTTTCATAATGCTCTGGAGAAAGATGTTGGGAAATTTCTTTACATTAAAGATGGTATATAAATATTAGTTGCTGTGAAACTGTATACTTAGATTGACCTTTCTGGGACAGATGGAAACTCTGATTCATCAGGTAGGTAGTAACATAGTTGTGGCATCTAATGAATCCTGGTTCACAGAAATTTGAATCCACAGCCAGAAACATTCAAGGTCACCACAACTCTGAACGTTTATCCTCCAGGCTCATTCCAAGTTATTACAGAGGAAATGAGCAATATCAATTGATTGCAGTGCCTGGTTACATCGAAGAGCAGCTTCAATAACTTATATTTGTACCTTTTTACATAATAAAAAAGAGGTTCACAAGAGTGATTTGAAGCACAATTTGACACCAAGCCATAAAAGGCAATATTAGGACAGATACCCATAAATTTATTCAGGAATAAGTTTTAAGGCAGAAAGAGAGGTAAAAGGTTTAGCAAGGGAATTCCCAAGCTTAGGGCCTTGGCAACTGAATGCATGCCCACACATAGTGGTGCAATGAACATGGAGAGGAATTGGACAAGGACAAGTTTCTTGGAAGGTTGTGGGTCTGCAGGTGATTACAGGGAAAGGCAGGGGCCCGATTATGCCTGAGGTCTTTGAACAGATTACATGTCAGGGCAAAAAAGCTTCATCTCTTACCCCATTAAAACAAACACAGAGTGATAGAACCAAATGACTATGCTAATTGTCAGCATGTGTAATGAATATGCATCACGTTAGATGATGAGAAGCTACTTCACCTTGTTGAGAGCAATAGAACCAAAAGATATGCTCTGCCTTGAAGGGATACTTTCAAAACTAACCTGTGCAAATATTTCAATGAGCAAGTGGTCAACCAATGGAATAGGCTCCTTGGGGAGTTGGAGAAACCGTAAATATAGATTAATTCAAATGCAAATTTGATGGATTACTTGCAAGAAAAATATATTTTGGGACATAGCGTATACTTAATATGAGACATGATATGTGTGGCGAACTTTGGAAGAACAAGTGATTTTAGATCAATTGTATACAGATCTCACCGTCATAGTACCTCACATCTAGGTTTGTTGAAGATGGATTGAGTGATTCGTTGCCATGACTTATTAACAACTTCATTATCATTGTATTGCATGACTACTGTGTCAGCATGATATGAGGCAAATAAGGTTAATGTTGATATTTTTCTGTCTCAACCTTCTGTTAGGTTTTGTTAGAAGCTTACTTTGTGGAATAACCTTGTCAGATCCAAGTTCAATTTTTCGCCTTGCTACACTGATCTGCATTTAATGGCATGAAGCAGTAGGATGAAGCTCTTTTGTAGTTTGCTTACTTCGTACAGAGAAATGCTGAGTAATCTTATCATGACTGATTTTCTCAGGCCGACAAATTTATTCCCATGAGCTGCCAAGTCTTTTGAATGGGGGGACACTCTGTATCGACATTGTAGGCCATCTTGTTTGCAAACCAAATGATTGTCCTGTGCAAAGCTTTTCAGTGGACTCCAGGCGGGGGCAAACCCAATCCATACTGGAAATCTATAGTGAATAAATAATGAGGCTAAACCCAGAAGTTTTGATGGGTTCAATTATTCCTAACCTGTACAAGTGCAATACTTCAGTTGCAAAATGTAAGTTACAGTAGTTTTCTTTCAGCTTAATTATCAAAAGCACAGCAATAAATTATTATGCCGACTATCGCATAATCAAAATTCTCACTTATCATATATTTTTTGTCACAGTTGTGGCCGTGGTTTTCATCAGACATTATCACAAATCAGACCATTTCTTAATCCCTAGGAAAGTCATTGAGTCATACGGGATGAAAACAGGCCTTTTGACCCACCAGTCCCTGCCAACCACGGTACCTTCCCAGCTAGTCCCCGTTATCTGCGTTTGGCCAATATCCCTCTAATTCTTTCCCACCCATGTACTTATCCAAATGCTTTTTAAATGTCTCTATAGTACCTGCCACAATCATGTTCTCTGGCAGCTTATTTCATTTACACACCGCCCTTTGCATGAAAAAATTGTCCCTTGGGATCCTTTTAAATCTTTCCCTTCTCATCTTAATCCTATACTCTCTAGTTTTCAATTCTCCTATCCTGGGAAAAAGAACCTGGGTAGGATTTTCTGGAAGTGGTTGCCCTGAGACTGGAAGATCCCACCCAAAGTCAATAGACCTTTCCATGATCTGCCCCTTGCCCACTCCAATTTCCATGGTGGGTGGGACAGTAAAATTTGTCCCTTTGTACATTGAGAAGAAATTAAACTGAGGCCCTATCTAGCCGTTTCAAATAGTTAATCATCCCATGATAGAATTTGAAAGAAAGCAAGGAGCTCTAATGCAAAAATTCTTTCTTGAACCAGTATTGCAAAAGAAAGTAACTTAACTGACTTAATTGATTAACATGTTGCTGTTTGTGGGTGTGGATATTGTACGTGCTTGCAAAATACCAGTCGCTGGACTCCAAAAATAATTAACTATGTAAAGCATTAATGAAATAATGGAAGAAAATTTGAATGGTAAATTTTTGGTCCAAGATGGTTTCATGACAACGAAAGAAATAGCATCCTAGATGCATCAACACACCGATAACATGATGTGCGCTGGACGTCATCTCGGCAGCACAACGACGGCTGGTAAATTATGTGTAAAATGCTAATTTTATGCCATTTTCAGTGAGATGTGCCAACCTACAGGCACAATCTTGCCTGCCTTTCATGCCACCCTCCCGCTGCAGTGAGATTGGGGAATTCGACAACCAGTCAAATCTCTGTTCACTGCAGCAGGATGGGAAAATCCCATGGGTATGAACGGTAATAAGATTCCAGCTCATATCCTCTCAGTCTCACACAGCTGAACATGACATTAAACAACATGCAGAGGTGAAGAAGGTTGAGGAAGTGAAATAGGAAGTGGATGAATAGGAACATGAAGGGAGGGTGATGTAGACAGCCCCATTTATCACCAGATCAAGAATATTTATCTGACTCACCATCACATCATCCTCTTCCTGACAACACAGGAATAAATAGCAACAGAAATTGCACATTCTAATCCACATTTATAAATTTAAATGATGCCAATTACATAAACATAAATAATAACCCTCTTGAATTGCCCGAATGCCAAAGACTCAGATAGCCTTTGCCACTCCTCTTGCTTTGTAGCTGCAGTATTGGTAGTGGAAGGTTTTTGATCTCTAGTTGAGGATAATGCAGATGGTCCTTGGGGGGGTTAACTTCAGACAGATTTGGGCCTAGAACTCTGGGCTTCAGACTGCAGCGTTCTAGGTTGGGCTGCACCGGTCTCGGCTGAGCTGGCAGACAGACAACAGGTCATTGGAGAATTGGCAGGTATGGGAGCATGAAGGCTACCATCCTGAGAGAGGAAAGCAAGTTTGTGACCCATATGGAAGCATTGCTTTTTTTTTTGTGAGGGCAGGAGCGGCAGTTGAGCCTCAGAAATCCAATTACCCTGTTGAAGAACAGGGGTGGATAGCTGTGACCTCTGAGCAGAGTCAGAATGGCAGCAGTTTGAATTCTCACCACAGAACTCTGACCTTTGATAGAAATTCTTTGAGCAGCAGCATGGAAAGTTGTATCATCACCATCAGAAGCTGCCTGATGGTGGGTTTCACAAATGTTTCATTGGGAGTGACCACCCATTCCATGTTGGAAAGAATGGGCTTCAAGCTCTGCACAAAGGCCTGTGTCATGTTACAGCTGGATTATTCTAGGCTCCTTGACTATGACCACACATTTCCAGTGCAACATGCATTTGATTAAATGTATCAGAGTCTAATAGTGGAAGCAGGCCCAATCGATCTGATTACTCTGTAACAGAACTTATGCACAACATTGCCCTCTAGTGAGCTGGTGCCTGCACTACCCTTCCCACATACACTGGCTCTGTGTACTTGAGCTTGATTTCCTCATTACGTGCAGATCCCTCCTCTAACCTTGCCTCTAAAATACACTATCTATAACTGAACTGATGGCTGCGACTGAAACAGAAGAAAGAGCAAGAGAGTAAATAAGAGAAGCAGAGGGCCAATTAGACACCAAAATACTAACTTGTGTGTCGAGGCACAATATGTGGGGATGATTCTTAATGAATACATTATGTTTGTTTTCTCAGAAGGGAGAGAGACAAAAAGACATTGAGGGAACAACATTAAATATTGGATGGGATAAACATGAGGGAGGAAATATTGAAGTGTTTAACATCCTTGAAAGTTGATAAGTCACCAGGCCCAGATGAAATATATACAAGGTTGTCAATGGAAGCAGGAGAAGAATCCATGAAACCATTGTTGATTGTTGTAAAAACCCATCTAGTTCACTAATGTCCTTTAGAGAAGGAAATCTGCCGTCCTTACCTGGCCTGGCCTATATGTTTGACAGAAAGAAATCCCACAACACTAATTTAAAGTCCAAACAGGTTTATTTGTAGCAAAAGCTGCAAACTTTCAGGACAGCCTGTCCCTTCTTCAGATGTCTGTGAGTTCCCAGCCATCTGAAGAATGGACAGACTGTCCTGAAAGCTTGCGGTTTTTGCTACAAATAAACCTGTTTGGACTTTAAACTGGTGTGTGGGATTTCTTTCTGTTTTACCCCAGTCCAACGCTGACATCTCCATGACTACATGTTTGACTCCAGACCCACAGCAATATTGTTGACTCTTAACTGCCTTTTGAAATGGCCTACCAAGTTACTCAGTTCTATCAAGCTGCTATGGTAAAGTCAAACAGAAGAAATTTGGATGGATAACGCAGTATTGACCTCGGCACCAAAAATGAAAAGGGCCAGTTTGATTCTGCGAAGTCCTTCTCAGTAAAGTCTGGAGAGCAGTCCCACAGACAGGTTAAGCAACAATCAGAAATAGTTGTTTGTACTCAGTGAATCATCAAAATTTCCTTTGACAACACCACCAAAACCATGTCTTCTGCCACCTAGAAAGATCAGGATAGCAGACCCAGGAACTGTGTAAATTCCCCTCAAAACCATACAGCGTCCTGACCTGGAACTATGTTGCTGTTTTTCCACTGTGGCTGAGTCAAAATCCTGAAACTCAGCAGCACTTTAGGTATTCCTATACCACATGATCTGTGGCAGTTCAAAAAGTGGCTCATCGGCATCTTCTCAAAGGCAATTACAGATGGGCAATAAATGATGACAATGACACTCCATCCCATGAACAAATATAAAAATAAGTGCTATGACCTACAGGGATATGGACCAAAAGATGGAGGGTGGAATTAGAGGAGGTAGATCTCTTTTGGCTGACATGGATGCAATAGGCTGAATGGACTCTCCTGTGCCATAAATATTCCTATACTTCAATGAGTATAACTACCTTCTCTATCTACCTCCACTGATTGGAAAGCCATGCTTCTTGGGTACCTGAAATTAAAAATGGTCAAGTCTTTGGTTGTGAAAACAAATGTAAAGTATTCACTAAGAATCATCCCTACATATCGTGCTTCTACTGACCAAGTGAAAATAAGAAGTGTATGTTTGCACCAATTGCTGCTTCTAAAGAAAAAGAGATTGCAGGTTAAGGGACAAAGAACGGTTTTCCCAATTCTTCAGCTTCAAACGCACTAACCTCCACGTTCATCAGACCATTTTCTACCGCTTGCAACAATAATTCCATCACTAAACATACTTATTCTGCTTTCAGAAGGGTCTGTTTTCACTGGGATCCCATTGTTTGTCCTTCCACCATCTTGATTTGTAGTCAGCCTTCACTGGTGCAACCTTAGCAGATTTATTGACTTCTTGCCTCAAGCCCGCCTTGTGTCTCTAGCACATATCCCATTTGAAGCAGACACTATTGTGTGCATTTCCTCCAGTCTTGTTCAGGTTTCAGATTCCTTGCATGTGTTGATTTTTTTTTAAATTTAGGTTTTACTGTTCATGATATTGGCCTTCTCAACACTGGGGAAACGAAGCATTGATTGAGTAAACTAAACAACATTCCTATTGCCCAGCATTGTTGACACAGAAATGATGGAAATTGGTTCATATAGTGTAACCTCTTCATTCATGTTGAACCCACCCATGTGGACGACATATTTTATCTTCCCAGTCCACTTCTGATTGAAAATATCAGAGGGGTGGGGAGGGGCAGAGTGATTTGTTATTGCATTTTGAATTACTGGGGAGCTGGTGCAACTCCACCATATAATCCTGATTATTTTAATATTTACAGCATTATCTGTTCTGAATTCAAACTTTGATCATTTATTATCATAGAATCCGACAGTGCAGAGTGTGGCCGTTTGGCCCATCGAGTCTACACCAACAACAATCCCACCCAGGCCTATCCCCATAACCCCATGCATTTACTCTCGCTAATCCCCCTGACACTAAGAGGCAATTTAGCGCAGCCAATCCACCTAACCTGCACATCTTTGAACTGTGGGAGGAAACCAGAGCACCCAGAGGAAACCCACGCAGCCACAAGGAAGGATATGAAAACTCCACACAGCCACTCAAGCTGGGAATCAAACTCGGATCCCTGGCACTGTGGAGCAGCAGTGCTAACCACTGTGCTACCTCATTTGAAATTTTTAATTTATGTTAAGCAAGAAAGAACAATTTTCCAAAGAGACAATAAGAAATGGAAGAATTGCCAGTAAAACCAAAAGGAAGGAAACTGATTTACAGATGCATTTAACATTGCAATAGGGTCACTGCCTTCACTAAAATACTTATTTTAAACGTTAGTTCCATTGAAGTGTTCTGCTTTAATTGATAACTGCAATTATGTCCTGACTTCAACAGGAACCATTACACAAAATATCTTTACTGATGAATTTCGCTATTTAGTTCCTTGTGATGCTGACCTCATTGCTCAGAATAGCCTCCTGAACACAGAATCAATCTTTATAATGATTTTAAAGCTAATGAAACTTATTTCTTATTATTTTGTTTTGTTCAGATGTTACTTACATGCAATGCATTATAGATAGGGTAAATTTAATCATTTTATGCAGATCACTAAAAATTCTGAGTCCCAACTCGCACCAAATCTTGCTCACCCTTCTCCCCAGTGCTTGCTGGCCTATATTAGTTCGCATTTAAGCAATGCCTCAATTTTGAAATTCTCTTCCTCGTTTTCAAATCACTCCATGCACCCATCCCCACCTGTCCTTATCACTGTGATCCTGGCCAGCGTAAGGACATTGCATTCAGGGAACTCTTGTCCCAGGAGCAACCCCAATTCTATTGACTCAATTCCATTTGCCATGTTTCAGCCAAGATTCCATCCTAGACTCTCTACTTTTGTCTCTGCCTTAAAAACCAATATTTTTTGTCTAAGCTTTTGGCCATGGAGATGTACAGCATAGAGATAGGCCTGCGGCCTATCTGTGCTGGATAAGACAAAGCAGTCAGCTGTCCGAATATCTCTTACATGGCTCAGTGACAGGTTTTGTGTGATAACTCTTTTAAAATGCATTGGGGTGTTTTGTTAACATTAAAATGGCTATATAAATGCAAGTCATTATAATTTGGTTTTTAATTCTGATCCAAAGATGATGATTAATGATTGGGCGAACATTTTGTCTAAACATGGTATTTGTACTTCCACTGCTTTTGTGCTATTATCCTATAATAATTATACTTTAAAGTTGAAATTTTAGTGCATGCAGAATAGCACCTATTAGAACGCATATTGACCAAATGTACCTTTACTGTGAAGTTTTCTTAAAGACCCTCATGTAGCATTTCCTAGAACGGCAGGTTTGTTGCACAAAATATAATTCGTAACCTGCAACCAATAATAAATCCCTCAACACCAAGTTTTAAACAAATTTTATTGTCATCAGATCTCACCAACCTGCTCAATTTTCCCTGGTTTAAAAGTTCAGCATTGTTCCCATCCTCTGCATATACCATTTTAGACAGGCATCGAAAGTAACTCACTTTCCATTTACATTGAAAGCAGTTTCACTATACCAGGTTAAAGTCCAACAGGTTTATTTGGTAGCATGACGCTGCTCCTTCACAAGGTGAGTGGAGGATTGGGTTCACAAATGGGGCATATATACA
This sequence comes from Sphyrna mokarran, assembly GCA_024679065.1. Lineage (NCBI taxonomy): Eukaryota > Metazoa > Chordata > Chondrichthyes > Carcharhiniformes > Carcharhinidae > Sphyrna > Sphyrna mokarran. The sequence continues at coordinate 94,929,218 of JAGIQG010000005.1, forward strand.
CACAGAGTCAATTTACAAGATAATAGTTGGAATGCAAGTCTTAACAAGTAATCAAGTCATTATGGGTGCAGATAACGCGAATGGAGAGAGGATTAAGTACAGGTTAAAGAAATGTGAACTGTCTCAAGTCAGGTCAGATAATGAGATTTTGCAAGCCCAGGCAAGTCGTGAAAGTTACAGATTGTGTGATATGAATCCAAGATCCTGGTTGAAGCTGTTCTCATATGAATGGAACTTGACTATCACTTTCTGCTTGGTGATTCTGCATTATCGTGTGTCGTGAAGTCTACCTTGGCGAATGCTTACCTGATGGTCAGAGACTGAATGCCGTTGATTGCTGAAGTGTTCCCCAACAGACAAGGAATACTTCTGCCTGGTGATTGTTGAGCAATGTCCATTCATGGTGTCATGAATGTACCATGCCTTGGGATATCCTTTCCAAAGGTTGACAACTTTGGCTGAGTTACAAGAGTATTTACTGTGTACCTGATGGATGGTGTTCTCATGAGAGATGATGAATCCGTGTTGATGATCCAACATGTCTTGTAAAGATTGCCATGGCAAAGTTGTGTGGTGTCATCATCACTGTTTTCCTGAAAGCTTGGGTAGCTTGTTAAGACAATGGTCTGTTTGAGATTGCATGGTTCTTTGGAGGCACGTAGTGGGAGTGTATGGATGGCCTTGGCGAGATGTTTGTCTTCATCGCCATATGTTGAAGGCTCTGGAGAAGATGTCATAACTTCTCTGCTCCAGGCAAGTACTGGATGACGAAGGGTACTCTGTCAACTGTATCCCATATTTGTCTTCTGAGGAGGTTGGTGCAGTTTTTCGCTATAGCGCATTGGATCTGTCGATCGATGAGTCAAGCGCCATATCCTGTTCTTATGAAAGTGTCTTTCAGCATCTGTAGGTGGTTGTTGCGATCCTCCTCATCAAAGCAGATCCTGTGTATACGGAAGGCTTGTCCATAGGGGATGGCTTCTTTAGTATGTTTAGAGTGGAAGCTGGAGAAGTAGAGCATCGTGAGATTATTCATGGGTTTGCAGAACAGTGAAGTGCTGAGGTGACCATGCTTAATGGAAATGCATATGTAAAAGAATGCAACTGATTCTGGAGAATAGTCCATGGTGAGTCTGATGGTGGGATGGAACTTATAGAACATAGAACATTACAGCGCAGAACAGGCCCTCGGCCTTCGATGTTGCACTGACCAATTAAGAAAGAGCAATGACCCTCTAACCTAGACCATTCCCTTTTCGTTCATAAACTTATCTACTAACCTCTTAAACGCCACCAAACTTGGCGCATCTACAACTGCAGCAGGCAGGACATTCCATACCCTTACCACCCTCTGGGTAAAGAACCTACCTCTGACATCCGTCCTATAACTACCACCCCTTAATTTAAAGCTATGTCCCCTCGTGCTAGCTTTCTCCATCCTAGGAAAAAGGCTATCACTGTCCACCCTATCTAAACCTCTAATCATCTTATATGTTTCAATAAGGTCTCCTCTTAGCCGCCTTCTTTCTAACGAAAACAACCTCAAATCCCTCAGCCTCTCTTCATAAGACCTGCCCTCCATACCAGGCAACATCCTGGTAAACCTCCTCTGTACCCTCTCCAATGCCTCCACATCTTTCTTATAATGCGGGGACCAGAACTGTACACAATACTCCAAGTGCGGCCGCACTAGAGTTTTGTACAGTTGCAACATGACGTTGCGGCTCCGAAATTCAATCCCCCTACCAATAAAAGCTAAGACTCCGTATGCCTTCTTAACAACCTTATCGACTTGATTGCCAACTTTCAGGGATCTATGCACATATACACTCTGTTCATCAACACTATTAAGAGTCCCACCATTAGCCCTATACTCTACACATTTGTTATTCCCGCCAAAGTGAATTAACTCACACTTTTCCGCATTGAACTCCATTTGCCACCTCTCGGCCCAGCTCTGCAACTTGTCCAAGTCTCTCTGCAAACTATAACACCCCTCTTCACTATCTACCACTCCTCCGACTTTGGTGTCATCCGCAAATTTACTAATCCATCCTTCAATACCCTCATCCAGATCATTTATAAAAATTACAAACAGCAGGGGCCCCAAAACAGATCCCTGAGGTACACCACTTGTAACCGAACTCCACAATGAATAATTTCCATCAACCACCACCCTCTGTCTTCTATCAGCCAGCCAATTCCTAGTCCAATTAGCTAAATCACCCTCAATCCCATACATCTGCATTTTCTGCAGAAGCCTTCCATGGGGCACCTTATTGACGCCTTACTAAAATCCACATATACCACATCAACTTATTGATGTCATCATATAGTTTTTCCATGATTGTTTGCCTTGAGTCCGAAGGAAGAAAATGTCATTGATGTATCTAGTGTATAGCATCGATTGAAGGTTCTACGCAGTGAAGAGATCTTATTCGAACCTGTGCATGAAGATGTTGGCATGTTGAGGTGCGAATTTGGTCCCCATGGCTGTTCTGTGTGTCTGGATGAAGAACTGGTTGTTGAAGGTGAAGACATTGTGGTCCAGGATGAAGCAGATGAGTTATAGAATTACATCTGGAAACTGGCAGCTGTCGCCATTGAGTACTGAGACAGCTGCAGCAATGCTATTGTTGTGGGGGATGCTGGTGTAGAGTGCCAAGACATCCATTGTGACGAGTTATGTTCCTGGTTCAACTGCTCCATGTGTGCTGAGTTTCTGTAAGAAGTCTGTAATGTCACAACAGAAGCTGGGTGTTCTTTATATGATCCATTTACTTTGCTACTTCTCCAACACCAGCCCCCGACATCGGGGCCAGAATTTTACTGGAGAATGGCATTCTCTGTTGGCCTCAAGTAGGATCATACGAACCTTGAGCTGATGTGCTGGTAGAATTCTGCCCTTGATTCTTCTATTGTTCATACTGGAGTTCAAATATCACCTGATAAAGGGGCAGGGCTCTGAAATGTTGTGATTCCAAATAAACCTGTTGGACTTTAATCTGGTGTTGTGAGATTTCTTACTGTGCCCATGCTGACATCTCCACATCAAATAAATCTGTCTAAATCTAATGTATGTTCAGCTGTTTTTCTGACTTAAAAACTACAATGAAATGCTAATCTGGATTTCACAAGTAAAAGCTTTTAAAAAAATTCGGTGAGCTTTGTATCCATTAATTAACCTTGCTTAGCTGAAATTGTTCAAATAGTTGATGATAATGTCAGCTTCGGATGCCAGTTCAGACGAACTTAATCATGTGGGAGGTGACGTTTGTCGACTGCTAGTATTTTTTAAGACTACTTAAGCAGACAAAAGGAACTGCTTCTTTAAATAGCACAGAATCCTGAATATTCACCTGTAGATTCATTGGCTGTTAATCTGCAAATGCAGGGCTTTAGTCGATAACTGTTCCATTCACCTATTTGCTGATGCAAATCATTTAAGTAGTTCAGTTTCTGGGATGTTGATGATAAATGCACTGATCTACCAAATGTAGCTGATCATGAATAATTAGCCATGGTTTCAACATAGCTGGGTTTTTTTTGCTAAAAGCATTTGCCTTGAAACCTTTCCAACCCTTGTAACCCAAACGACAATTACGTCACATGCAAAGCGGGCCTCTAGGGAATGTCAAGTTTATGAATAACAAATGACAGCAACTGTGATATATCTTCTGCTGCAGACGATTAATCATTCAGCTTTTTTTCTTACACAGTCTCACTCTATGCTTTTATGGGCGTTTTCATTTTCCTTCTGACATTTAGTTCTCAAAATACTGAAAACATTGCTGCCTACTCCCAAATTAGGCATTATTTCCAGGATCTGATCTGTGCTGCTCACCCATCCCCCCGCCTCCCTTTCAAATGAGGGGGAGTGGTGACCTCACATTGGACAATCCCCAAAATATTCCCGCTATACTTCAGCTCAAAGCTCAGCACAGAAAGTTCGCAGCAAGCTGATAGTCACCAGATGGAGAGCCGAACTATAAAATGGCATCAAGAACAAAGATTGATCCTCACAGCTGCTGTACAGAGGAAAATGAAGGCTGATACAAGATCATATACCGTTTCCCACCCTGCAGGTTCAGAACGGCATAGTGTGAAGGAACATATTCAGCCCATCATGTCTGTGCTGGCTCTTGGAATCATCTACATAATTTGCTGCTCGTTCTTTGTGGCAAAGATGCCTGTGAGCAGCTGCAGCATCTCCTGAGGGCAGAGGGTGAACAGCGAGTGATTCCATCTTAGTGCCAATGACACAGTTAAAAAGAAAGATGAAGCACCGCAGGAAGATTTTAGAGAGTTTGGAAATAAATTAACAAATGCAATTTCAAAGATAGTAATTGTGCACAGTTCTGGTCACCCTATTATAGAAAGGATATTATTAAACAAGAAAGAGTGCAGAAAAGATTTATTACGATGCTACCGAGACTTGATGGATTGAGTTATAAGGAGAGGCTGAATAGACTGAGACATTTTTCCCTGGAGCATAAGAGGGTGAGTGGTGATCTTATAGAGAGGCAAAGATCAACTAGATAGTCAACATCTTTTCCTAAAGATAGGGGAGTTTAAAATTAGAGGGCATAGGCTTAAGGTGAGAGAGGAGAAATTCAAAAGGGTCTAGAGGGGCATTTTTTTCACACGGAGAATGGTGAGTGTCTGGAACAAGCTGTCAGAGATAGTAGTAGAGACGGATCCAATTTTGTCTTTTAAAAAACATTTAGACAGTTACATGGGTAAGTTGGGTGTAGAGGGATATGGGCCAAAGGGGGCACAATAAACAAGTTGGGCCTGTTTCCATGCTGTAAACCTCTATGACTATGACTCCCTGGCCACATGCCAGGGAACACAGAGTTGGAGAACACTGTAGATGAATGCGTGGCTGGAGAAATTGTGCAGGAGGAAAGGCCTTAGATTTCTGTGGCAATGGGACTGTTCTGCTGGAGGTGCAACCTGTACAAACGGGATGAGTATCTTTTTTAAAGTTTATTTATCAGTGTCACAAGTCGGCTTACATTAATACTGCAATTGATACCTGTACAGGTGCGCTGAGGGAGAATTTAGCATGGCCAATGCACCTAACCAGCATGTCTTTCAGACTGTAGGAAGAAACTGGAGCATCCAGAAGAAATGCACACAGACACAGAGAGAACGTGCAGACAGTGACTGAAGCCGGGTCCCTGGGAGTCAGCAGTGCTAACCAAGTCAGGAATGATCTGGAGATGCTGATGTTGTGAGACTCCTTACCAAGCCAGGAATGTGATGAAAGAAGCTTGACACTACCCTGGGCAAAGCAATCCCTTGGATGACATGCCATCGTCCATTAGAAATATGCACTTTCTCTCCACTGTGAGTGTGTATCACCCACAGCTCTCACAGCAACAAAGTTCGGTAAATAACTGTGAACATGAGAAAAAGAATGTTCACTTTAGAACATTTTATCTTTAATTTTGCTGTTTGCATTTCACTAAGATTGGGGAGGGGATGTGGGTGACAGTGATGTCTGATTGGTTTTGACAGCCTAGAGGATAATCCTCAGCTGATATGATTGGTTGTGACAGGTATTTGTTACAGTTCAATTGGCCTGATTGATTATAAAGCAGCACTGACAGCATTTAGAACCAATCAGATTGGCCTTGACAGCTTCCAGTGCCTCTAAACAGTCCGATTGCTTGAGAAAGTGTTCCATGATGACTTCCAACTGATCTGATTGGTTGGCAATGCAACTATTGATCTTAGTGAAATGCAAACAAGCTGACACTTGTTCAGTGTGTGTACAGGTAAAGGGGCTGGGGAACAGTAAGAGCCTGTACAGGTAAAGGGGCTGGAGAGCAGCAAGAACTTACATAGCTGCATTATAGGAAGGATGTGGAAGCATTGGAAAACATGCAGAGGAGATTTCCCAGGATGTTGCCTGGTATGAGGAAAGGCTGAGGGATTTGAAGCTGTTCTCATTTGAGAGAAGAAGCTTAAGAGGTAACTTAATAGAGGCATATAAGATGATCAGAGAATTAGATGGGGTGGATAGTGAAGTCCTTTTTCCTCAGATGGAGATGGCTAGCATGAGGGGATATAACTTTAAATTGAGGGGCGATGTCAGAGGTACGTTCTTTATCAGAGAGTAGTAAGAGTGTGGAATGCCCTGCCTACAACAGTAGTGGACTCACCAACATCAAAGGCATTTAAATGGTCATTGGATAAACATATGGATGATATTGGAATAATGTAGAGTATATGGGCTCTAGATTGTTTTTCACAATTCAGCGCAACATCGAGGGCTGAAGGGCCTGTACTGCACTGTAATGTTGGGGGGAATTAAAAAAAATTCTGAAGGAATTCACCTGGGAGGCCGAAAAGTCAGTTTTCCATTGGTGTGCATTTCCCATTTGCTGGTGCCTGTCATGGCAGCTTCCAAAACCCACTGGTTGTTGGTGTGAAACTGATATTTTTTTTCCTACCTAATGGGAAGCAAATGAAGACTCAACTGGAATCTTCACTCCATGCCTGATTATCTGCAGCACCAGTGGGAAAGCACACTGTTCACATTGCATCTGGAACAAAGTGACCTGAAGGATGCCCACAGTCATCTATGGAGGTCAAAATGGAAGCTGCCAGTGACCCTGGACTCAGAGACACTACAGCAGTGGATGGGAGAATTATCTATCAGATGGATCTTCCAGCGCTACTGTCATTGAGGAGTCTATTTTTCAGCATCAGAGTGTTCCTGGAGGTCCATTCTTCTTTCTTCAATGGTGGGAGAGTGATATTGGGCATCTTTTCAATATGGCACCCAAGTATGATGGTGGGATGTGTGCAATCAAGCCCACCCCGTCACAGAATGTGTTGCTAAACCTTGTACGGCTAAGTAATGAGGGCAGGGCAGGAAGCTATAACATGGTTTTCCATCAGCCTCCACAGTAGGAAGCACTCTGCGTCTCTGTCCTGTCAAGGGAATTAGTCATAGATGGGAGAATAAATTTCATAGCAGAACCTGAATTTTCAGATCGAAAACAATATCGCTATTGACAATATTCCAGGTACTGTGACCTCACAGCAATGGCTTGTAAATCAGTCAATTCTAAGAGATGCTTGGATGATTCTGGGGGATTGGTAACTTTAAATTGGTCTTAGCATCACTGAGCTAAAGAGTTTTAAAAAAAATCAGACTATGTTTCTGTTCATGGTCACCACTCAGTGACTGACACTAGAAAGTGTGAAAAAAGACTCTCGGTTAAAGGACTTGGCCTTCATTATGAAATAGTCTACTGGCATTTGTTTTTTGGGTCATGCATGCTGGTCTGCCACTTGGTTGAATGGCGGCAGCACAGTGGTTAGTGCTGCTGTTTCACAGTGCCAGGGACCTGGATTCAATTTCAGCCTTGAGTAACTCTTTGGAGTTTGAACATTCACCATTCACCATGTGTCCACCTGGGTTTCCTTTGGGTGCTCCAGTTTTCTCCTGCAGTTCTAAATTGTGTAGGTTAGGTGGATTGGCCATGGTGAATGCTCGGGATTACAGGAATAGGGCAGAGGGGACAGCCGGGATAGGATCTTCTGTCAGAGAGTCAGTGCAGACTTGATGGGCCGAATGGCATCTTTCTGCACTGCAGGGATTCTATGGCGTTGCGACTTGCTGAGACATGAACAAGACTTGATGCTTTCAGAAGACAAGGTGGGATATCTGGGAAGTGAGAATGGGGAGTTTCTGCTACATCAGCTGTTTTATTTCAGCCTGAATAACTGAGCAATCCTCCCACATGGCCCAAACTGCTTGTCTCATGGGGGATGGTAAACCGGCGTGGATCAATTGAGTTTGATTTGTACCTCCTGCAGGCTACACATCAAGCAGAGATGTCTCAGTCCCTAGTTCTTCCTCTCCTCCCAACTGGAGGAGGATGTGTAGTGGAAACCTTGGCATGCAATGCAGTCAAGAATCTCTTAAACTGATTTGGCAGAGCAATCAGTAAAAAGATTACATTATTATAATTTAGAAATAGTTCATGAAAGAAAAGAAAGCACAGACATTTGAACGCAGATCAGATAGTTCTGGGTGATGTAACTTCTATGACTCATGCATCTTAACTTCATAAAATTCTGAAGAGAAACATAATTTCTGAAAAACATGGATCAAATGTGGTTCATTTGCTTCAGTTGCACCAAAAAATAATACTCCAGGCTGTCCCTGTGACATGGACTTCTGATATGGTAAAACTAAATGAAAACCTCTTAAAGCATATCTCAGCTTATACGTTTAGGGGATGATTCTTCCAGCCTATTGCACAGCTCAAGGAGAGCAGAGGGCTGCGAAACATCAGTGGTGGCTGTTTTGTGGGCTTTGCATCAGGTGGCTGGGCCTCTGCGCATTTCCCAGCCTAGGTTTCTCAGCACCAATGGAATTGTATTGAAAATCAACATGGCAGCAATTTTTGCTTTAGCGTACCTTTTACATATTAGCCAGTCTGCAACCGAATGCTCCCCCACCCTGCCACTGCACCCCCCTCCCCCAACCACTTCACCAACGTCAACCCCCATTAGTGTCTCCCACCTCTCCGGCGTGACGTCACGCTGGTGGCTTTACAACTGCTCTATAAAAGCCAGGACCTGACGTGGCAGTGCTGAACAGCAGTAAGGAGGTAAGTGTTATGGAGCTGTAGACCCCAGAGTGCAGACCCCAGGCAGGGCCCGGGAATTTCATGTCTGATGTGGGGAAGTTCTTTGAGTGATAGAGGTGCTGTCCCCAGCCCCATGGATGCTCCATTATTCTCTCTGTAGAGTGGGGGTGGGAGGCTTTGCTTGGTGAGGCTGCTGTTTCCAGGTACTGGACTGTTCCATTATTCTGGCTGTGGGGTGTGGTGAGGGACGGGACAGAGTACTGGGGTTTCAGGGAGTGGGGAGTCGGGGAGAGGGTGGGGCACAAACGCTTAAGGTCTCATCAAGTCAGGCAGCTGGTTTTCCCAGCAGGGATGCTCATGTTAACACAGCCACTCATACTGCAATTAACCTGCAGTGAATGGGAATCTATCTTGTGATTTTAAAAAAAAAAGAGTCTGCCCCAATATTGTGTGTTTGACCTGGAACACATGCCTGGAAGGGAATGCTGTGGTTGCACTCATGGCAATGGCTCAAGGGAGCACAATGGTCATGCCCACACACCAACCTGCATACTTACCCTGCCTACCATGTTCACAATGCCAACTGTTGCTGTGTCTCTATCATGGCCTGCTGTGTCTCCAGGATGGCCTGGAGCCTGTCACTCATGAGGCCAGATCCCTGCACCAGACTTTCCACTGCAGAACCACCCTTGCAGTACTGGCCTGGTTAACACACTGTGCCAGCACCACCTCCTGCCACAGCATTCTGTTTGACTCTGTTAAACAGCCTTGCAATCACAGCATGTTTACTGACAGTCCTTCCACAACTCCCTGGGTTTGCTGATACATCTACACCAGCTTTAGTATGAACAAAGCCTCAGGCCCAGTGTCTGGCTTGAGGACAGCCGAAACCTTCCCTCTGGCAGACATCCATGTGCTCGTGGCCTCGGATGTGCCCGTCTCCACCGTATATGCATCAGTGGCTGTGATGTGCTCACCAGTAAGTGACCCAGTAGCCTCACCAAAACATGCCGCACTGTTGTAATAGTCTCTGTGTTGGTGGGTTATGTGGTTGATGCCTGTGCTGATTCACCGGTGCGGTCCTCAGAGGATTCTTCAAGACTTCCAGCCTCGGTGTCATCCAAGGTGTCCATGGGAACAGCAGAGAAGGTGGTGACACCAGAAAGGCCTGGCTCACCAGGATTGAGTGTTGGAACACACTAGGGGAAGGGAAGGGAAACAGTTCACACAGCATGGCACTTAGGAGACCTTAGGAATAGAGTTCCGCTGATGCTGGACACCAAACCTGACTATCAATGGTCATTCTATGCTCCAGGGCTCGCTGTACCGATCTCACCAGCAGCCGCCACTTGAGTACTCCCCCACCAGTTTTCTCTCCCTCTCTGCAGTTATGCACTGTTTCCCCCAGTGGGGACATAAGGGAGATTGAAAGCATGGTGTATGCAAGGGCGTGGGATGCAATGTGTGCCGGGGTGAGGCACTCAGTGAGCCTTTTTGGGACAATGCCTCCCCATTGGGAGGGAGGGTGCTATAGTGGTTGGAGGCAGTGCTGGGGTTGGGGGGTGGTGGCTGCTTGAGGCATCTGGAGGTGGCTTCACGTAGTTAGTGCAGCACACATACAGCTTTCAGAATGGAAATGCATTCTCTTGCTGTCCGAAGAAGGTTGTTCATCTTTTTCCGGTCTCCAAAATGATGTGCCAGTGCCAGGCACTCAGGTACAACCGCAGGCTCCTAGATGACATTTGCTGCACGACTCCTTGGGCGATGGCCCTGAGTGGAGTACAGCAGCTGGCGAGGATTTGTTTAGCAATCTCCCAGAGATGTGCGCATGTATACGATCCTGCACTGATTTCAGCCTCTTCAGCGGGAATAGACCCTGCCCGCAACTAAGTCCAGCAGACAGGCTGCTCACCCTCAGGGAATGTGAGGCCACTTCTCCTGTCTGCCATTTTCCTGGTGTGACTGCCTATGTGTCCATACCTGCAGCTTATATACATCAAGAGAGACATGATGTAGAGATGCCGGCATTGGACTGGGGTAGGCACAGTAAGAAGTCTCACAACACCAGGTTAAAGTCCAAAAGGTATAAATCTGTTGGACTTCAACCTGGTGTCATGAAACTTCTTACTATTGTTATGGAAATCTAGATGTGGTCAGTTTGAGCCAGTCCGATAATTAAATTTCATGGTGAATAATACTCAGGTAACCTGCTTTCAATAGAGGGTGAGCATCTCCAAAGGTGCTGATTGAATGAACTCAACAAGGTACTGTAGCCAGGTGGGGGGGTGGAGGCAGAATCCTCCAGCGGCTCACTCCACGAGGGGGAAATACTCACAGGCAGTAGATGTGTGCATGGCAGCACAGCGCTTTCTGAGTGAAAGGCAGCAGTGAGGCCAGTATTCTATGGGTGAATAGTAGGTGGGGAGGGTGAAGATGGGGGCAGCGATGTCTAGGTCAGTGGTGGATGGGGAGGCTAGCGATGTCCATGAGAGGGAGGGTAGTGGGAGATAGTGAGAGGGCCAGCAATGTCTACGCTGCGAAGATTTGTTTAGCAATCTCCCAGAGATGTGTGCAGATATAGAGTCCTACATTGATTTCAGCCTCTTCAGCGGGAATAGACTGTGCCCACATCTTTTCAATATGAAGTCCACTGGTGCAGTCTCTCAAGTGGTGTGGGAGATTCCTTTTGAAAATCACACTGAAAGGAAAACAACGCTATTTACTCTAGTTTTTACATGAATTTGGCACTTAGAATCTTTTGGGGAGAATCCCGGCCCTAGTTTTTCCAACTGTTTAATGTTTTCTTCATTTCTGGACATAACAAAATTATTTATTGATATGTATATTCCAGCAGTGGAAAAAAAATTTTTCAGCTCACTAAATTGCCCGTTCATGAACTTAAAATTTGTGATTTGCGGGATGAGAATGCAAAGATTGAAATCACAAAGGCAAATGAGTTCTATTGCCATATCACTCCAGTGTAGCTGCTTTACTAGCTTAAGACTTGCACAACCAAATAATATAATTAAAGTACTCAGTATGTCAAGCTTCTTGCCAATTTCAGTGATCATTAAATCAAAGGCCTCATGGAAATATTAGCAAGAGCAGTCAGTTGTTGATGAAACAGGGGTAAAAGGAACAACAACTCTTGAATCGCAGGCAATAATGGCTTCTATATATTGAACAGTGTAATCTGAGATGCTTTTTCTGCTGCAATTACAGGCATTGTCCAAGCTTAAAAACTCCATTAAATACAAGTAAAATAATGTAATTCAGCTAATGCAGACTGCGATTGGCACGAACATAAATTTCGTGCATTATAGGTAGTCAGAAATAGCATGTATGTAGAGAATGACAAAACATTGCTCAACAGTATAAAATTAATTATCACTATTATCTGTCTGTGTGAAGGAGAGATAATTGTTTCCCTCCAGCAAGGACAATCACTCGTTGATAGCATGTATTGGAAATTTGAGCCTGCACTGAGGCTTTAATTGACTAGTGCCAATTCCTGAATTAATTAAAATGGTTTTTTTCAACTCTTGTTTGCAGTAGTAAATTGAGAGCCCAATAAATCTCTGGCATATTCCAATCTCCACAGTTTACTTCACTGATGGGCACCCTAGGCTAATGAGAGGCCTTCCTTCATCTCAGCAGGCTGTAAGATTGAAATCATCTTGTCCATTAATTATGACCCCACAAATAAGATTAAATATATTTAATACACATTGAATATTTCATGAGTTATAGAAAATGCTTAATAATTTATACTAATAGAATCGTCATCAACTTCACATGGTGAAAACAAAAGAAATATGTACATTTCGGACGCATGGCTCTCACTGGCAATCAGCACGCACCTTAATTCACTTAAACTTATTTACAGACATATCATTTCAGCTATACCGTTAGGAAAACATAAACCACGTGTACGGGAATGAACGGAATGTGGGAAAGATTTGCGTTCTCAAAAGCAGTTAGGATTGAGCAGCAAATGCCGATTTTGCCAGACACCCACGTGCATGAAAAATAAAACAAAATTGAACTGGAAGCAGAACTGAGTTTCTTTGGTTTTTCCCCCAGGGCAGGAGGTGGCATGCTGTTCTTCTGGTCCAGCCGTTGCCAATGTGATTTCCCGTCAACTGCACCTCACTCCACCGGGAAACCTGTGACAGGGGTGTGCCGTCGGCAGGACCAGAAGATCTTGTCGTCACAAACAGACCGAAAATTCCAGCCAACATATAAGTAAGACCAACTAATCAGCTTTTCTCTGCTAATTTCCATAGATCAAGGTTAACACTTTTGGATGAAGTGACATCCAAACAACTTCCAGCCAGACTTCATTAATTTCCTCGCTTCTCTTCATTGATCACAATGATTGATTTCTACCTGAATCAATTAACAGTGTATTATTTATCTTGCATGAGGAAGCACTATGCTTTCTTCAGTTTTCACATTGCTGTGTGTGTAGTTTTAGAAGGCAACCTGTACTCTTTTCTGTGGGTTCCTGCTAGAAGACTTGTGTCTCTGTCGGCTGGAAAACTCTCTAGAGGAGGTGACAGCCTCAGGAGCCGTGAAGGAAGTTGCTGCTGTCTGCGTGAGGCATTTCTGGTTTATTTATTTAGATTTTGCTCAATTATCAATCTAGCAAATCTGCAAATTTTTTTAGAACCCCTAATCTGATTAACTGGGAAGATCCTTTTTGCTATTATAGTTCACTGTTTTTTTTTATCTTGTCAATAATGAAGCAGAACAAAACTAATTACATTCTTAAGCTTCATTTTCATCATGTCATAATAAAAGAGAACGAGACGTGATATGTTACACAGAGGCTAGTTAATGACAACAGTAAAAATTAGTTTAAAATTCATGCCAAACAATTTGTCATCTATAATAAAAGGGAGAATTTAACCATCTCCACTTGATATTCAATAGCATTACTATCTCTGAATCCCCCAGCTGCAACATCCCAGAGAGGTAACCTTAACCAGAAACTTAACTAGACATAAATACTGTAGTTATAGGAGAAGGTCAGAGATAGGAATTCTGTGGCACAACTGGCATAATTCACCTCCTGGCTCCCCAGGGTCCTTCCACAATCTACATGTGATAGGCATGAGTGTTGGGCGGCATGATGGCACAGTGGTTAGCACTGCTGGCTCACAGTGGCAAGGACCTGGATTCAATTCTGACCTTGGGTGACTGTGTGAACTTTGCACATTCTCCCGTATTTCCCTGTTTGGACGCTCCAATTTCCTCCTACAGTGCAAAGATATGCAGGTTAGGTGGATTGGCCATGCTAAATTGCCTCTTAGTTTCCAAAGTGTGTAGGTTAGGTGGACTAGCCACTGTAAATGTACAGGGTGACAGAAATGGGTGTGGGCCTGGGTAAGATGCTGTTTTGGAGAGCTGGTACAGATTTGAAGGGCCAAATGGCCTCCTACATTGTAGAGATTCTATGGTGATAGAATAGTCTCTCCTTACCTCCCCTTGATGAGTACATGGGATTTAATGGGATTGGGAGTTACAGATAGTTCTATGGCCTGGTAAGTATAGATATGATTGGCACAATTTGTGGGCCGAAAGCCCTGTTTGTGCCGTAGTGTTCTATGTTCTATGTACCTGGATGAATGCAGCTCCATCCAGGAAAAGGAGCCTGCTTGAGAGACACGCCATCCGTCTTCAATATTCATCCCTTGACTTTGAATCTACTGTTTAGAAGATGCATGGCGCAACTCATCAATGCTGCTTTGACAGTACCACCCAGACACAAGGAGGGACAGGAGCATGGGAACACCACCATCTACAGGAGGCTGTTGAGAGATGTGGTGGATTGAACAATGTGTGAGGTCAGTGATGCAGTGGGGAGAATGACATTTCAAAATAAATTCATTGACCTTGACTACTTGTGTGAGGTCTTTGAAGTCTTTACAACACTGCATCCAAGTCCTCAGTGCTTTTATCTGTCTCACTATTTTTGCAAAGTCTGTCCGGACAGTCTCCTTGATACCTGTGAATTGAACACATTTTGCTTTCTCTCCATTTCTTCCGTCCAGGCATCTTGTTAAATATCAGAGAACCTTGAAGTATATCTCTCCCTTGCTCACAGCATAGTTACCTCTATTTCCTGCTCAGGCTTTCTTCCACAAACAATTCCAACACCTACTCCACCCATTGCTTGTAGTACAGGGCAGAACCGACCTTACAGAAACTTTAGGAAAGTCATCTGCTCAATCTTGGCGTCACTCAGCAGCATTTTCGGTGCTGAGCTGCATGCAGGAATTATGAATATTAGCAGGAACGTAGAGTTGGCATGTTGCCTGTGTTGGAAGCAGCAAATATAGGATAATCCTGCAGCTCATATCTGTTTTTAAAGCCTATTGAGTAAATCCATAAACAAATTTAAAACTATAATAAAAACAGAATGCAGTATTCCTGCATAGAGAAAAGTATGTTGGAATGAATACAAGAAAATGCAGTGATTGGAGAAGCCAAAGAGAAATTTAGGAGAAGCAGAACTGTAAAATATTCTTCTGGCACCAAGAAGGCAGTAAGAGAAAAAGTTAAAAAAGCAATCAGGTTCAGAATTGGAGCTAAGAACGAACAACAAATATTTGTATGACCACTTCCTTCAAGAACTCAACAAAGGAAGGTGGGCGTAACCACAGTATAGATGTATTTAAGAAACAATTAGATGGATTTCTGAAGAGGAGAAGTCTAAGAGATATACGGTCAGAGAGCAGGTGAATAGGGTTGATAGTTAAAAACTAGAGTATAGGGTCTTGGCCTGTCTCTAATGGAAAACATGTATTTCAAGAAAAGCTACCAATCTGATCTCAAAATTATCACAATTAACTGGTTTCTTTAAAAACATTAGTCGGAGAGCCATTGTGAAGTGGCTATATCCAACTTCTTTTGTTCATGTCTCTTGAAAAAATTTAGCTGAGATGTGTTTATCCTCTTAAAGAGTTCATCATACATAAGGGGCTGGTGAAGGAGTCAGTGTGCAACTTGGTATCCACTTCTGTATGTTTGTAAATGTAAAAGCTGCAAAGGCTTATGAAGTATCCTCAAATATGGCTCAAATTTGTCACTATCCTCCATCTCCGCTACAATGACACCAAAGCCTTGACCTGCATCACTGGAATCACCACAAACCTGATCTCGGTGAACTGGGATGTCATTGCATCAACTCTTTTCACCATCTTTCTTTCTGCATTATGGCATCCTCACCTCTAGCAAATTACCCAAAACCTTGGAAATAATCAACAATTTAGACTGGAAATCTGTTTAACTTTCCTTCAATCTAAAACCAAAACCACTCCAACCTCATTCATAGAGTTTCAGTGTGCAGATGACACTCGCGTGTGCACTCACTTAGAAACTTAGATCCAGGTAAGTGCCAACTCCTTCTTTGATGTGTCCCTGTGAAAATTATCCTTTCACTAAACACCCAGAAAATTAAAGTCCTCTTCCAATCAGCTTCCACAGCACAGCACCTCCCCCTGCCAATTAAAATCAGAGGTGAATTCATGGAAAATGTGGATTGCTTTCTATATCTTGGGAGCCTCCAAGGTAGGCAGAATCAACAGAATTCATCATTGTCTTCAATGTGGCAGCTCAGCCGTCAGCAAAATGAGGAAAAGAATATTTGCGGGGTAGGATCTTAAACTTCAGACCAAGGTCATGGTTTACCAGGCAGCAGAAATCTCCACATCAATATATTTTGGAGACTTGGACAACCTACGGTCGGCACCTCAAAGCCCTGGAGAAGTACAACCAGCAGTGCCTTTGCAAGATCCATCAAATCCAGTGGCATCAAAGGTGGTTCAACAATGGTATCCTCTCTCAAGCCAACTTGCCCAGCATTCAGGACCTAATCACTCAAAATCAGCTCTGCTGGACTGGATATGTCATTCATATGTTGGATATCACATTCCACAAACAACTGCTCTATTCAAAGCTTGGTATTAGCAAGAGAATCACAGGAGGACATTGGAAACACTTCAGGCATGTCGCCAAATTATTCCTGAAGGGGTCAAACATCTCTACTGACTCCTGGGGATCCCTGGATTGTGACTAACCAAAATGGAGAAGCTTCATTCAGGAAGGCAACAAACACATGTGCAGACTTCTTCAGGAACATGCAGGGGCAAAGTCGAGGGATTCACAGCAGAGTGAGTAACTGTCTCAGATTTTATGGGATTGTCTCAAATTTGAGGCACCTTTCTCGTGCCCTTGGTTGCATGCCAATGTCAGCTGTTTCTCCTTGTATATCAGATTTTTACCTTTCATGCATGCGTTGTACACATCTGCCCATTTGTACTACTCTCAGCTGCTCGATCACTAAGGTTCACCACTCCTCCTCTCAGATTTGCCAGCTTGCCCTACTCATTTGTTTGGTCCTTCATGCCAAATCTTTTCCCCAAGGAGTCACCTTGGTCAGAAGGAGCACACAATGCTTCCAAGTTAACTTTAATGAAGCTATTGAAGTTGGCCTCTTAGAATATAGAAACTCTACAGCGCAGAAAGAGGCCATTTGGTCCATTGAGTCTGCACTGGCCACAATCCCATCCCCATATCCCTACATATTTACCTGCTAATCCCTCTAAACCACACATCTCAGAATACTAAGAGGCATTTTTTAGCATAGCCAATCAACCTAACCCGCACATCTTTGGACTGTGGGAAGAAACCAGACCACCCAGAGGAAACCCACGCAGACACGAAGAGAATATGCAAACTCCACACAGACAGTGACCCAAGCTAGGAATCAAACCTAGAAATGCTAACCACTGTGAAGTTGCAATGCTAATCACTGTACCACCCAATATGAACTCCCTGATTGAGCTCTTTGTCCAATCCTTGGTATTGTAGTGTAGTACTCCTGCTTGTCATGTGGGAGACCAGGGTTCAATTCCCTGCTGTGGAGGTACCAGTATTTTTTCACATAGGTATTATATTCCAAACTAAAACAATCCCTGATTGAGTTCTTTATTGCTTGTCCAATCAGCGAGCCTTTGTTGTAGATACAACTGGGAAAATCAGGTCTCCTGGCACTCCAGATGCTGACTCAGAACTTTTAACACTCTATGAACTTAAACAGAGATTGTAAATAAAAGGAAATAGGATGAAGGGATACTGGCTTCCACTGACTTATTTCAAAACCATCTACCCGACCCTTCAAGGACCACCTGCCCTACATATGGCAGAGTCTACAAGTTATGCATCAAACTCATCAGCTATTGCAGAATCCACTGAACAATAGTGGAAGCAAGTCATCTTTGATCCCGATGCACTGATTAAGAAGAAGCAGGGGTATAAATAGCCATTATCATTGGAAGAATGTCCTTTTGGTCATCAAGAAACATGGTCATATTTAGATATTCTCATCTAAATGTCTTGTGCAATCCATTTTACATCTGAAAAATTTTAGAAAATGACAATTGTCCTAGAATGTTTACATCAAGATAAGATCCAAATTGTTTGCAAATACAGGCACTGTTATTGTCTGCATCACAAATTCCCTGCACGTTCATAGATAACAATCCTTTCTAATTACTGAATAGAAGTGGCTTTGTGGAGATGCTCATATCAACATGAGTGCCATTTATTACTCCCCAGAGCCTGTGAAAGCAAACCACTGCATTATAATTCAAATGAGCATTGTTACTGCTCCCTTGTTTCATTAAAACAGAATCACTTAGCTGTATTTTAAGGAAAACAGCTGTGTGTACAGCTTTGATAGACTGGAATGTCTGAGACATCCGACAATACTTAAAGGCACTTCAAATATATCAAGAGCTTGAAAGGCAAAACAGCCAACAAAAAAAAACATTTTCTCCCTGTTTTCTCCCTCCAAACCTGAAGGTGCTGATGGATGCCGAAGAGTGCAGTTTCTGCAGGCATTCAGCTCTCTTCAGTAGCTTACCCAAGAGGTCATTAATTATACGTGGGCCTAGATCTTAATTGTCAGTACAATTCTTGGATCATAGAGAAACCCAATATTGTTTTCACCTGAAGTGCACTGTCCAGCAGGAATCAATGACTAACTTTCTCTTCCCTAATCAGACAGTTTAAAGCCAAATTTCCTGTTCATGTAGCTACTCCAGCTGAGTTCTATTAACGTTTCAATGAATTAGGGTTCAAACCACTACTTGCATTTTGACAATTTGTCTCCACTGTTTACTTTGCTGTGTAGTTTGAATAAATTTTGATCCTCTTTTTTTTTGAACACATTTTAGTTTGTTTTTCTCTGTTAATTAACAAAGGTATCGTTCTCCCTATTTTGTGGCTATGAATTTGCTGAAACTTATTTTCACAGTGACAGAATTTCACTCTCCCTGCGTCATGTTAGCTCATGTTTTGCGATATCTCTGTCAAATTCATTCTGATAATTGCTCCCGTTTTTCCATGTAATGTATCTGCTCCATCGTGTTACATGTATTTTCTTGACTTTTTTGCATCTTGGCTCAGTCTCCATGGTAACTGGTAGAAAGCTGTGACCTGCATTCGGAGCTGTATAAAATTCTATTCCGTTCCTTAGTGATGTCTAGTGGTTTTTCTTTCCCAATGCATTGATTTCAAAATCCTTCCCAAATTCCTTTAAGGATTCCCCTCTAGCTCTACTCCAAGTTGTGCTGAGCCAGAAATATTATTCATCTGTCCATCTCTCTTCTCAACCATTGATGACAAATCTTCCCCATCATAACTTTGCTTGTGTAATAAGTTCTTGGGAGGCGGAAGTCCTGTCACCAAAATTCCTTTACTTACAAGATCCAACTATACTACACAGTGTGTTCTCAGTATGCAGTTTTACATCCAAATTGACTGGAGAACTGATACTCCTGTTTAAATACACAGCATGGGACTCCCTGATTTGATCATTAGTTTGTCCGTTAATCAGGGATTTCATACCTAAGCAAGCCAACCTCAATTGCCTGATTTGGCAGGTCTTGTTGCCACTGGGTGGCGGAAATCCCGAATGGAGGTCACTCTACGGAGCGATCTCCCCCAATTACCTTGGGGACCTGGGGTGGAGAGTGCTGTGCGCAGCGGCGCTGTATAACCGTAGTTTTTTCCGGTACAGGAGCTGCCAAGACTGTCCTTCCTGTGGCCTTGTGGAGTCCGTGGATCACCTTCTGTGTAATAGACTGCACACTCCTTTTGGTTTTCTCAAACCCTTTCACTGATGTTTTGTTTGCACTTCAGTCCCACGCTCCTGATATACGGGCACCTGGTGCAGAGAAGGATGGGCCAGGATGCCAACCTCCTCGTGAACCTGCTCCTGGGCCTGGCGAAAAGCGCCATCAATAGGTCCTGGCGGCTGGCGATTGATGGGGCTGTCTGCCCCTCTACCACGGCTATGTTTGCAACCAGATATCCCTGAAGAGGGAGCATATGGTGTTCACGGGTGCAGTTGATGCCTTCTGCACCCACTGGGCACTGCAAGGGCTGGGTGTATTATAATAATCACCTTTTGATTTAATATTTTAACTTTCCTTTCGACTTTGGTTTTTGTTCAGGCTGTCCCCCTTTCCTTTTCGGGAGGCTGCCCCTTTTAATTTGTCCCTAAGTTAATTTGAATTTGTTTACTTGTTGAGTATGCAAACGAGATACCTCAATTGCCTGATTAAAATCATCGCAGGTCTCTGAAATTTTTTCAACTTTCCCTGATCTTCCTCTCTAATTATTACTATTAAAAGCCTGCTCACCGACATACCTGTTCAACCTTGCATATAATCAGGTTACTTAATTCCTTCAACAACCAGTGAATGTTAAATGTATATTAATTCTGTGCATTTAATTGTATGCAGGTGGTGGAGGTTTACTTATTCTCCTTTGTCACCTCTGATGAAGGGCACTCTGTGGGAATCCTCCCCTTTTCCATCAGGGATCTGGCATGGAAGGTATTGCATGTAGCAGTCCAGTCCAATAAAAGATTAAGTCGATTCACGGGCAGCCAGGTCACCTGTAATTTCTGTGACCTTGAGGAGACCATCTTCAATGTAGGATATGCAAGTTTGCAGCTTCATTTCCATTATTTGACGGGGCTTCTCCTCAAGTTCTGTTGGCACTTCAGCCCCATGTTCCTAATCTTTGAAATGTAGAAACAACATAGAAAGTAGAAGCAAGAGCAGGCCATTTGTCCCTTTGAATCTGCTCCACCATTCATTTTGATCATGGCTGATCATTGAATTCAATATTCTGATCTCCCCCTTCATATTCCCTGATCCATTTAACCCCAAGAGCTATATCTATGGGGCTGGGGGGTGGGGGGGGTGGGTGCAGGGGGGTTAGATCAGAGAATCTCCTTGTTAGCTTCCTCTTGTGGCTGACCAAGTTGTTCTTAAATAGATCCAGACTGCATGTTATTGAGGAGTCATTCAGCCTAACTGCTAGTTTGCCTTCTTCTGTGGTAACATCCCTGCCCAGGTATTCCTGGAGAGGGAGCAAATGGACTCTACCAGAATCCACTTGAGTGCATTTGAGGACTTCCACAATCAGTGGGTGCCACAGGGGCTGGCATTGGTCTCAGAGATGATATTTTAATACATTTCCATTAAAGTTTTAGCTTTAGTTAGTTTTTTCATTTTACTTATAGTATCCCTCTAAGAGTTGTTATTAATTCAGTTAACTTGTTTATTTGATTAATATATTTTCAAAGAGTACATAGGAATAGATTCAAATTGTGGAGTGTTGAGTAATGAGGTGTTTGTTTTATATCATTGTAAATAAAAATTATAAAATTCCAGATCCATCCTAGAATGGCTGGCTTCAGTGAATAAAACGACAAATACCTTACTCTTCAGGTTTTATTAGAGCATAAGTTTTAGATAAAATATGGAAGGAAATAAAAACTGGTGGACAGGATGCCTGTTTATAGTCTATATCTGTGTTTCTGAGAGATGGATAATCAAATAAATAGGAAATGTATATTGCCTGGTGAAAAACTTGTGCAAATCAATAATTGTACTTGACACATTTATGTGCACAGAAATAACAATCTTGTATTGTGTGCAACAGAAAAATATAACCCTTGTTAAATGTTATGCAGGTTTTGTTGCTTGCAGACAAGGAGTGTTTCAGTATTTGAGGAGTTGTGAATAATATTGAATATTGTGTAATCATCAGCAAATACTCCACCTTTTGACGTGGTGTCATGAAACAGCTGAGGGACTCTACCTAGAGGAACTCATGTAGCAATGTACTCGGACTGAGGTAGTTAAAGCACAAGCTTTAAAACTGAAAGCTAACCATTTCTTCCAGATTACGATTTGGGTGCCTAAAAATGAGCTAAATAGCACCAAGTAGCTGTTTTACAAATACCGTCTGGAACAAAGAAAAAATGTGCAAATGAAGTTGGAAAAATTGTACAGAAAGGCTAAGGAATGTGAGTTTTTGCACATATTGAGTAATATTCTTGCCTACATTAGCAATAGCAAATAGAATTGAGGTAGAAATTAGCCATGACTACTTAAATAGATTATTTGGCAGCGCAAGCTTTTGGAGTCTCAGGCTTCTTCTTTAGGTGAGTGAGGAGTTGTGTTCACAAACAGGGCATATACAGACACAAACTCGATTTACATGATAAATTGTCATTATAATTGTCATTATCTTGTAAATCAAGTTTGTGTCCGTGTATGCTCTGTTTATGAATGCAACTCCTCACTTACCTGAAGAAGGAGCCTGAGACTCTGAAAGCTTATGCTGCTGTCAAATAAACCTGTTGGACTTTAATCTGGTGTT
Organism: Sphyrna mokarran; assembly: GCA_024679065.1. NCBI lineage: Eukaryota > Metazoa > Chordata > Chondrichthyes > Carcharhiniformes > Carcharhinidae > Sphyrna > Sphyrna mokarran. The sequence goes on from JAGIQG010000005.1 coordinate 94,951,582, forward strand.
CTGAGGCTTTTTTCTGTGCTTACCCCAGTCCAAAGTCCACATTGTACTTAAATAGATGCCATGGGAAGAATGATGTGCTCCAGTCCCTACATTCCTATATTGCATACAAGGGAAAGATGCAACTCAGACAGGACCCCAAAAACATCTGCAATCATTTTCAGCCAAATGTATGCAGTGGATGATCAATCTTGTCTTCCCCAAGGTTCCCAAAATCAAGAAGGGCAGTTTTAAGCCTATTTGATTCATTCCATGTAGTATCTGGAAAAGGATGGCAACAGCAAAACCTCTGACTCTGACAATGCCTTAGATGGTATTAAGCTGCTTGAGTGTCTTGGAGCGATACTTATTCTGGTGGGTGGAGGGGATCCCATTACACTCCTGGCTTGTAACTTGTAGATGGTGAACAGACTTTGGACAACCAGGAGGTGAGCTATTTGCCCAGTTATGCTGAGTTAACAAAAGGCAGGACAAATCTAATCTAACCCTAAGTAGCCTGCTTTCATCTTGAGAAAAATGATAGGAGGTGTTGTCAGGTGTTAGACTATTCACCACCTTCCCAAGGGAATTAGGTATAGGCAATAAATACTTGTTTGGCCAGTATTGGCCACATCCTGTGAATAATATAAAATAATCCTCTTGTCCATTATATGTTTCAGTGTGTATTTTATAGTCCTCGATTATTAACGTCATTAGTTTTTAGTTCTGTTATCACTGATTATTTATAACTTGCATTTATACAGCATCTTTAAAATGTCCCAATGTGGTCTACAGGAAATTTATCGAATGAAATTATAAAGCAAGTCTCAGCAGCAGCTACAGCAACATATGGCCAACATCTTGTTCAAAGAAAGAAGTCACGTACTCTCTATCTAATTTTCTCCTTCCCTAGTTGAAAGTATGAGGTGGTGGCCAGTTCTACAGGTAAATGAGTGCACAACCTGGATTACTCAGGTCAGAATTAATGAGAAACTGTGGCTCAGAATTTTCCAGGGTTTATGACAGCAAACTGTCAACACTTGCTATCATTATTCTTCTGAATCTGACAGCAACTTCAGGATATAGACCAAACACAGATTAATACAGAAATCCTGAAGTTGTGATTTGTCACGTGCCGTTCTGTCACAAGCTACACTGTGCAACACAGAGCTGGCAATCAGCAAAATCAAGAACGATCCCTTGTCCACTCGAATATTCCTGTTAAAGACTCAAAATCTTCCATTTATCAGATGCAACTGATTTTTTTTTAACAATGATTTGATCAATAATTGTTGCTGAATAACAAATCTGGCTCTGAAAAGGTAGGAATGTTCTTAAATTTCTTATCATGATTAAATTAGACTTTTTATACAAAAAAATTTTAAGACATGCATATGACATTTCAGTTTCTATCTTGATCCTGAGTATGTCTTAATCTTTATTTTACTATCTATCATTGACTTGCTGAGGAATTGGCTAGGTCATTTCGGAGTCAACCACGTTGCTGTGGATCTGGAGTTACATGCAAGCCAGGCCAGGTAAGGATGGCAGATTTCCCTCCCTAAAGACATTAGTGAACCATATGGGTCTTTACAAGAGTCATTTCATGGTAATTTTTTTTTCTTCCAGATTTTTATTGAATTCAAATTCAGTATCTGCCATGGTAGGATTTAAATCCAGGTCCCCAAAACATTACCTTAGGTCTTTGGATCAGTGGTTGCCAGTAAATATGCCATGGCACACTGGTATACTGTGAAGACCCTCCCAAATGTGCCATAAAAAAAATTCAAAATAAGTAATTTATATATAACTTCTTTATATATAATTGGTGTGCCATGACATATAAAAGGTTGGGAACCACTGCTCTGGATTAGTGACAAAATCACAATACCATCATCTCCACTTAGATGACATGACTGTAGCATGACATGTACACCCTTATCAAAAGGCACAAAGAATCAATTGCACATCATGAGCCATAAAGTTCTTGTCACAGAGATTGTTGGATTGCAAATTAAATCAAATCAAATCAAATCTCTCAATGGTCAACGGCAAAAGTCACTGTCTGTGCGGAGTTTGTACATTCTCCCTGTCTGCTTGGGTTTCCTCCAGGTGCTCCAGTTCCCTCCCATAGTCCAAAGATGTGCAGGTTAGATGCATTGGCCATGCTAAATTCTCCTTCAGTGTACCCAAACAGGGGCTAGAGTGTGGCGATTTCACAGCGACTTTAATGCAGTGTTAATGTAAGCCTACTTGTGACTAATAAATAAACTTCAAATGCTGTAATTTTACCGTTGCCTGTATATTACAGACTAGAGGTTTGCTGAATTATAAGAGTGAAATGTTGCAGCTCCTCAAACACAGTTGTTTCAAAATGTAGAGGATCAGACGGAAAGTTTTGAGGGACCTAAAGGTCTAGTGCAACAACTTCTCAGTGGAAATAGAATGGAAGTTTTTTTTGTGGTCACAAGCACATTTGTCATGGAATTTCCAGATATGAGGGAAATGATTAGTACTTTCTTTCTTTTGGAGAAATTATTTGCATGAGTGTATGCCATGAATTCAGAATTCTGGCAGTGTAATGCTTTCCTGTCAAGTGTTTGGCAATCAAAGTAACTTTTCCTCTTCAGGCACCAAGAAAATTTATAGCAAAAGCAATTTGGTAACTTTGTACTGCCTTGTCCAATAAGGTTTGCTGCATATTATGTTTCTTGAGATGAATCATTTTTCATGTTAAGACAAGCAAATAAATGTGTCTGGACAATTCATGTTGGATAGTTTCTTATAATATCCCATAAAACTGGTTTATTTGTTTGCTTAAGAAGGTTGCCTCTTTGGCTGGTGTGTTCAAGCTTTAGCTTGGTTAATGTTTCACTCATGAGCCCTGGCAATCCAGACCATTACTTTTTGACAATTCAGTTCTGTTCGTCTTCATATTGTTTACTGGCTGTTTTTGTCCATTTTCTGGTTTCATTGCCTGCTTAATAAACTGCTGGTGAATCAGGGTGAATAAATCCTAAATTAGAGCACCAAGATGCACAAGCAATGAGCAATAGGTAAAATCATCAGAACACCAGAGAAGGATTTGTATTATGAATCCAGTTGTTTGCTTTGGAGTCCAAAGGTGTGCAGGTTGATTGGATTGGCCATGCTAAATTGCCCCTGAAGATATGTAAGTTAGGGGGATTAGCCATGGCAAATGTGTGGGGTTATAGGGACAGTCATGATGTGGAGATGCTGGCATGGACTGGGGTACACACAGTAAGAAGTCTCACAACACCAGGATAAAGTCCAACAGGTTTATTTGTAGCAAATGCCACTAGTTTTTGGAACTGGATGTTCCCTCGTAGGTGGGTGGGAGTTCTGATCACAAACCGGGCATATAAAGACACAAGCTCAATTTACAAAATAATGATTGGAATGTGACTCTTTACAGCTAATGTGAGTGGAGAGAGCGTTAAGAACAGGTTAAAAACATGTACATTGTTTCCAAACAGGAAAGTTAGTGAGATTTTGCAAGAAAGGCAAGTTGTGGAGATTACAAATAGTGTGACATGAACCCAAGATCCCAATTGATGCTGTTCTCATGTGTGCGGAACTTGGCTATCAGTCTCTGCTCAGCGACTCTGCGCTGTCGTGTGTCATGAAGGCTGCCTTGGGGAACGTTTACCCGAAGATCAGAGGCTGAATGCTCGTGACTGCTGAAGTGTTCTCCAACAGGAAGAGAACAGTCTTGCCTGGTGATTGTTGAGCAGTGTTCATTCATTCATTGTCGTAGTGTCCCCAATGTACCGTGCTTTGGGACATCCTTTCCTGCAGCGTATCAGGTAGACAATGTTGGCCGAGTTGCAGGAGTATGTACTGTGTACCTGGTGGATTGTGTTCTCACGTGAGATGATGGCATCCGTGTCGATGATCCGGCACGTCTTGCAGAGGTTGCTGTGGCAGGGTTGTGTGGTGCCGTAGTAGCTGTTCTCCTAAAGCTGGGTAGCCGCCAAGAAGATAGTCTCCCTCAATACTGCACTGAAGTAGTAGCAGAGATTTGCATAAGGACAGGCCATCTACCAATTTCTTCACAACTTGCACTTTCCTCTTCAGTTGCTGGTAGCAGCCTCTCATTGTCAATTTCAATGAACACTATAACCAGGATAAAAAAATACGTGAGGTAATATCCTGCTATCTTCCTCGTGTGTGTTTGAGGAAACACAAACTGTTTTCTTGAAGAACCCTTCTCTTTGTGCCTTTGTGTTTCGAGCTGCTAGCTCTTCTACCATCACCAGAAATCTTACTGGTTTTGCTGTTGGCCAGTGCAACTCAGTGTGTGGGACCCTAGCCAAGGCCTGGGCCAAAAGGGCAGGGATGACTACCTTCTGAACTCTCCCTGCTCCCCTGACTGTGCTGAAGTTTCAGAGTAATGAGTCTCACAATACCAGGTTAAAGTCCAACAGTTTTTTTGGTAGCACAAGCCACTAGCTTTTGGAGCGCTGCCCCTTCATCAGGTGAGTGAGATGAAGTATTAGCTCAGATTGCGTAATCAAATTGGACTTGAATCTGGAACTTTTCGATTCAGAAGGTGAGAGTTGCCACAGAACTAAACCAGTTTAATTTAAATTTACAATTTAAGATTGTACATGGCCAAAAAGCTGCATTTTATGCACGGAAGAGGCCAACAAAGATGAAAAGCGTTCCATCTCTGATGGAAGTCTTATGACCAACATTACAGGAGGAACCCATGTTCAAGCATAAAACATATAATTCAATAGGACAGAATTGTTTACTATGAGAATAATTGTTATAAATATGGGGAGAGTAAACATTTCATGTGTGAGCCTATCACTAAGTTATAGAAACTAGAAGCAGGAGTAGGCCATTGGAGCCTCCTCCACCATTTGTTCTGATCATGGCTTATCATCAAATTCAATGTCTTGATCCTGCTTTCCCCCCATATCCCTTGATCATTTAGCCCCAAGAACTACATCTAATTTTTTTCTTGAAATCACTCAACATTTTGGCCTCAACTACTTTCTGTGGTAATGAATTCCACAGACTCACCATCTTCTGGGTGAAGAAATTTCACTTCACCTCAGTCCTAAAAGATTTACCCCTTATCCTCAAACCGTCAACTCCCCCACCATAAAAAGGTTGTGTATGGGGGTATTATGAAGCTAACAACCCTAATTGACAAAAATATGGCATGCAAACATCATCTGGTGTCATGAGAATGTTCTGGTGATGTGGCCTTACTTAGCAAACTACATTACTCTAATGTCTCCTACTGTATGGCACTGATCAAAGAACTATTTATGACCACTTATAGTCATTAAGAAAGCTCTGCTAACTTTCTATAAAGATATCTAAACAATGGTAATATCAGAAATAAAAGATTAGGGATAGTCAGTCTCCCATTATAAGGGTCATTTCAATCAAAAAGAATGAAGGTGGCTCAGCACCATTCACAAAACAATTGTGACTGCACTTCTAAAGTATTTCATTGATTTTGAAACACTTTTGACCAGCATGATCTGAAACTATTGGTCCTTGTGTATCTTATTTAAATGTGAACACATCACCATCTCCTGGTAAATGTGAGTTATGTTTTTTTTCTCAATATCAGGTGGGATAAAGACAGGACAAACAAAAACTGTAAATTCTTAAAGCCTTTAAACATAGAAAAATATTCTAATGCGTATAATAAGAAGCAACAGACAAAAATTATAGAGCAAAAAGGTTATAAAATCTTGGTTAAAAGCAAGTTTTAAGGTAAATCTTAAAGGAAGAGAGAGAAAAATGGATGGAATTCCGGAGAGGAGAATGGAAGCAATTCCAGAGCTTGGAGTGGGTTTGGGGGTGGGATTCTAGATGGCTAGGAATGTGGCTATCATGGGTAAAGAAAATGGGATAGATATAAGAGATCAGATTTGGAAGAATGCAGGGTTCTCTGAGCATTGTAGAGCTAGAGGAATTTAGAGATGGGAAAGGACAATGCCATTTGTCCACAAGGATTAGAATTTAAATTTGAATCGTTGAAAGGTCAGAGAGCAAATGTAGACCAGTAAGCGCAAGGAGGGTAATTGAATGAGGCTTGGTGTGGGTTAGGACATTACTTATGAGAACAATGTCATCCGTAAACACCAAAGTTGAGCAGTCGATTCGTACTCCATCAAGGGTCGTGGGGACCCTTGAGTTGGCCTCTTCCTGGCTGCAGATCTTGGATCCGATGCGATGTTGAAGAGGACTGGTGAGAATGGGTCATCCTGCTTAACACTTCTCTCAGTTTTTATTGGACCTGTCTTAGACTTACTGCCCTCGAGCACCGTTGTGTCACCAGTGTAGAGATTGGAGCGAGCTTGGGTTTGTGGAGGGTGGAAGGTGAGAATGTAGTCAGGAGTGTATTGAAATATTCAAAGTTTGTTACTTCTGGAAGTCTTAGCTTTTATTGGTAGGGGGATTGAATTTCGGAGCCGCAACATCACGTTGCAACTGTACAAAACTCTAGTGCGGCCGCACTTGGAGTATTGTGTGCAGTTCTGGTCCCCTCATTATAAGAAAGATGTGGAGGCATTGGAGAGGGTACAGAGGAGGTTTACCAGGATGTTGCCTGGTATGGAAGGCAGGTCTTAGGAAGAGAGGCTGAGGGATTTGAGGTTGTTTTCGTTAGAAAGAAGGCAGCTAAGAGGAGACCTTATTGAAACATATAAGTTGATTAGAGGTTTAGATAGGGTGGACAGTGATAGCCTTTTTCCTAGGATGGAGAAAGCTAGCACGAGGGGACATAGCTTTAAATTAAGGGGTGGTAGTGATAGGACAGATGTCAGAGGTAGGTTCTTTACCCAGAGGGTGGTAAGGGTATGGAATGCCCTGCCTGCTGCAGTTGTAGATGTGCCAAGTTTGGTGGCGTTTAAGAGGTTAGTAGATAAGTTTATGGATGAAAACGGAATGGTTTAGGTTAGAGGGTCATTGCTTTTTCTTAATTGGTCGGCGCAACATCGAAGGCCGAAGGGCCTGTTCTGCACTGTAATGTTCTATGTAACATATATACTGATGAAGGTTTCAGCAACAGATTGTTATGGATTTAGAAGCTCAGCACAGGATCAGTACCCGAGAGCTTGGCAAGTTCAGCCTGAGACAGAGGCTGGGGGATGGGATAGAACCAGTGGTAAGTAAGAAGAGTGAGAAATGGTGTGTGTGTGAAGAAGATGACTTAAGTCTTCCCAATGTTTAATTGGAAGGAATAGTGGTTTGTCTAGGACTAGATGTTGGATATGTAGCCTTGCAACACACAGATATTAGAAGGATGGAGAGAGAGATAGTGGTGAGATAGAACTGGACATTGTCGGAGTATACAGGGAACTTGACATCTTTGATGATATCACTGATGGACAGGTGTGAATTGGGATGAGCCAAGGAAAGATCCTTGGAGACTACCAGAGGTAACGGTGCAGCAGCAGGAAGAGAAACCATCTCTAGTTACACTTGTATGGATACCACTGGAACATGGAGAGGTTGTTCTTATTCTGGTGAGTACAAGGAAAGGCATTGGAAGAGGAAACTCTTATCATCGGTCAAAAGCTGCAAGAAAATTTTCCATAGATTTTTAGCAGGAAAATCTTTGCCTTGCCTTGAAATTCAACCTAACTTAAAAACCATTTTCCATGGTTGAAGTACATTAATTATGCACATTAATCATCTGATCGGTTTAAAGAAGGAGCCACCAATATACTCAAGGTGATTTTGGCTGTGGGAATAACATTGCAGGGCCAGAAGAGGCAAGGACACAAAACTGGATCAGAACTCCTGCTAAAGGTTGTGTCTGAGTATTTGGAATTGTCTGGAAGGGTAAAATGCCCTTAGACTTTCTTCGTCCAGAGAACCATACACAAACTTCTGTACACAAAGAAACAATTGACTCCATTGTGTCTGCCATTAGGAGAAATATGGTGGTTTTACTGGCAGAGTCAAGGTAGATGACCCTGACTGAGGTAATAAGATGGCATTAGGTTGCATTGCCAGAATTATCTGCCATGATCCCAGTGTGATTCCAGGCCAGGTTTAAAAGCAGAATTTCCCTCAGGAACTCCAGCACAGAGTAATTCAAGGAACATGGCACCATCTGCTGGCAACTGTTTGCTACGGTTTTATTGCATTTTGGAGACAACAACAGGATGAAGCAGAATTCTGATTACTGTAAAAAGGTGTGTGTGCCAAGTTTGTAACAATTGCATTAGACTTAATCAATCAAGAATGAACTGCAGAATACAATGAAGAATTCTGAAGCATCAAATGGGGATACGATCAGTTTGGTTGGCCACTGACTGGGATTCTGCTCTTCAATGTATGGGTGACTTTTGACTATGCAGTTTCATACCATCATAAAGGGCAGATGAGTGCATGGTGAGGTAAATTAAACAAAGTGAGTATGGATCAAATAGATCAGTCTTTTTATTTAGAGAAACAACTTATTTTCTGAAATTTAGAGGGATCAGTGATTAATTAAAGTGGCGTCACTGCATTTATTGCTTTTAATTTGGCAGTTAAATTAGTTTCGTCTTAGAAACTTTTGATGACTACAAGGTAGTCAAAATCAACTGGGGATGAGGTTATTTCATCCTCTACACTGGGGGCAGCTGTGCGGTGGGGGGAGAATTTGAATGTTTGTTGGATGTATTCTGGTGTATCCTGGATAACTGACAGTCTCGCATTGACTTGGCAGAATTACAGCTGATTGAAGTCCAGCATTCTGTATTTTAAACCTGTTCTCTCATTAGTGCCTTTTTTAAGTGGACCTTTAAATCCCCAGCCCCTTCCCCACACAGTGCCGGTGTGAAATTCCATACACAATAAGAGCAGGTCTGCAGTGCAAACCATATAGAAACTTTCTAGAAAAGTGGTCAACTTACAAAAGCAAACACCAGATGACTGGTGCTAGTTATCTTTGGTTAGTGTCTTTTCTTGTGTTCCTGAAAAAAAAACAAGTTCTCTTTAAACAGTTCAAGATGGTTTTGATTAACTGGTGAAGTTATAGGTAGATTTCTCTCCATCATAATTTCCTGTTGTTGTGAAAAGCTGACAAACAAAATTTCCAGAGTGACCTTTGGAAATTTGGGCCTACCATAAGAATACAAAGCGTTCATTAAACCAAGGGTGATATTTTCACTCCCATGTGGAAGTCCAGTTTAGTGATTCATCAGAACACATCCCAAGGTTGCCTCAGACAAAGAGCTGCTTAATAAGCTGCTCTTATTAAGAGGCAAAAGAATGGGGGAAAAAAAGACAATATTTGTCAGCCTGCACAACAACAGTAAGTTAAATAAAACTAGAAAGATTTTGGATTTCACAAGTAGTTCCATTAATTACCACTGTCGCAACCAATCATATTGTGCAGTTTTTTGTTCAGGCAATAAGCTCTTACTGTCAGTATTATAGTATATTGGCTACTGCTTTGCGTACCTGATTCATGTTATCACATGGTACATTACATTTGCCGATGCTACAGAATTCTTCATTGTATTCTGCAGTTCATTCTTGATTTAGTATCTGAGAATCTGGAAAGGAAAGGGAGAGGACATGGGAAAGGGAGATAATAATAGGGAAAAAAACAGAGTGGCTTAGGGCAAGTATCTGGAAAAGAGCTCCATAAAGCAAATACATAATTATAATAAACCAGACTTGGACTGAAAGCAGATAGATTAGTTCTCTGTGGAGCTGAGATAAAGTGAAATATGAATGTGAGTGAATCAGAAGTAGCAATCTGTGCAGGTCAGAAAGATCCTTAGGCTCACAGACGAGTCATAAATAAGTGGCAACAGAATCTACTAAATCAGTAACCATGCTCCATAAGCCGTGAAGGTTGTCAAGAGTGTTAGTAATGTGAGGGTGTCAGAAATGTAAAGCAAAATGTGGCTGATTATAAACATTTGCAACTGGATTTGGGCCGTGAGCAACTCTCTCACTTTGAAGAAACAGAAAACATGGTGGCGGCTCTTTGAATATGCAAATCCTTAAGCCTTGAATATATTTGTAGTTTTTCATGCAGTGTTAGTGCTTCATCATTGTAAGAGTTGAAAAGAAGATTTTAAATTGTTTGGAGGACACTTTACTGCTCAGCTGGAAATGACCTACTAACTCATCAAATCTATCACATCCAGATATATTGCAAAGAGCTCCAACCCAGCTGAAGCCCCTTGCTCTGCAACCTCCTGGGAGGCACAGCACCAGAGGAAAGAAAGACTGAGGAATAATTTTGCAAATCTGCTCTCTGACTCCGCAAGTCAATCATGAAATTTCCAGGAGACTGGAGTGACTCAAAATGATTAATACCTATGTCTAATTCTCCAGCTGTGTTTTAAACAGCTGTAAGGAACCTAGAGTTACAAATTAATCACTTTATAATTCTCATTCAGATAGAGGTTGGCAACATGCAAGCATTGTGTACCTAACCTCACCTGAGTGATCATGGTACAAGTTGTTGCACCTTCGGTGTTGCTTTTTTGCTTCTGAATGCACAGTAGGAAGACCAAATATCATTGTGTGCCAGCCACATATTATTGCCAGCTCACTCTTTCATCAAAGCAGGTTCTATCTTAAAGGGAAGCTGCACAAAAAGATTGTTGCAATGAAAATCCCTCCAAACTGAACACCAGGGCAGTTACAGACTGATGGATGAGGAGCTCAAAGACACATTCATTGGCATTGACCACACGTGTGAGAGCAGAAAATCTCGAGTGGTACTATTGCCAGAGCTCATGTCCAGACTCCAGGATCCTGTCTTGCTGGCAGGCCACCTGCTCCTACTTCCTTCTGAGAATTGTACTTGAGGATCCCCATGGCACCATAATGTCCCTCCTCCTACTAACCTATGAATCCTGCAAGAGGCATGAATTTCAACAATGAAGTTTATACAACACCGTTAACATGGAGAAACATTCAACTGTGCTTTTTTTCTATTCATTTGTGGGACTGAATATGTTGAGGAACCAATTAGGGGATAGGCTCTCCTAGACTGGGTAATGTGTAATAAGAAATGAATAACCTACTTGTGCGAGGTCCCTTGGGGATGAGTGACCATAATATGATAGAATTCTTCTTCAAGATGGAGAGTGACATTGTTGATTCTGAAACTGGGGAAACTAATCTGCAAATAACCTTGTAAAAAGTTGATTGATGGTAACGTGAGTAAACTAATTTAAGATAGAAAAATAGTTGAAATAACCTCATTTTGCTATTTCGTGTAATTCTACTGATGCCAGGCTTGAAGAACTGCAAATCTGTTCTCTGACTCCAGGTCAATTTTGCATCTATGGCCAAGGACCCCCAAGCTGAATGCATACTATTCTTGCCATTTCACGTGAAGCTGATGTTTCCACTGTGCTGTATTTGCTGCCCTGTAGCTGCTCCCCTCCTAATGAAGGAGGCTCTATTATTCTGCTAAACCCTTCTGTCTCCTCAGCATTGTTCACGCTGTGACAACTAAATCGACAGTCCCCAATAAATGGACTTCCCTACCCTGGAACCCAACTCAGTCACTAATTGGATGTAGTTCCCTGATTTAGCTTCTTGATTGGTTGTCTCCAATAACATCATGTCTGACATCTTGCCATGGCAACTTCTGACTCACCGGAACTGACCCAATGTTGGATTGCCTAGAGCCAAACTATAGACTCCATGTCCTTTCCATCACCAAGACCCCGTGTCTTGCAGCATTGATTCCATCAAATCTACCTCTCTTGTCACTGGAAACTATATGCCATAATTTTGGCTGCCCGTCTTCTATAAAGTCTGTTTTCTAAAGCACAACTACCAATATCATGCCTCGTACTAAGTCCCACGTACTAATTGACATTACTCTCTGGTTTGGTGAGGAACATGAACTCCTCACTATCCAACAATTTGTATAAAAGTGTACCCCAACTATCTTTGTCTTTTTCAGCATTACTTCTTCCCTGTACCCTTTGGATTCTGAACTGGCATTTTGCTCCCTCCCCATTGACAAAGCCAGATGACACTTTGGCCCCATTTTGAGGAATGGAAAGCACTGTGAATGGAATGGTGCTCCATGTACATGTGCCTGAAGTCTGATTCTACAAACTCTCATCAGTTTCCTTTCCCATCCACTGATTCTATCACTTTTTCTCCCTTCCCTTCCTTTTTACCCCAATCTCTTATACCCTGAATTTTGCCCCCTCACTCTGTTACTTATCCTGTTGTGCTTTGCTGCAGCACTGTGCCAGAAACCCCGGTTCAATCCAACCTTGGGTGCCTGTCTGTGTGGAGTTTACATGTTCTCCCTATGCCTGCATGGATTTCCTTTGGGTGCTCTGATTTCCTCCCACAGTCCAAAGATGTGCAGATTAGTTTAATTGGCTCAATTGCCCCATAGTACCAGGAGGATTAACAGGGTAAATATGTGGGGTTAGATGAATAGGGTCCGAGTTGCTGGTGCAGGCTTGATGGACTGAATGGCCTTCTTCTGCAGTGTAGGAATTCTATGATTTACAGAAGTAAAGAAAAATAAATGGGAGAGTACTCAAAATTCCCAAATATTTAAATGGGGAGGGAGCAAAATGCCAGTTAGGAATCCAAAGGATACAGGGAAGAAGTAATGCTGGAAAGGGTTACATTTATACAAATTGTTAGATAGTGAAGAGTTTATGTTCCTCACCAAGTTCAAACAGTGTTGAATTGTAGTCACTCGAGTTCTGGTTATTTGTTTTTATTTCTGTGCATTGCTCTTACTCAACTGTTCTTTTCTCTCAATATCTATTTTTCCCTTTATGGGGCATTGATTTTAAATTTAAATATGAGCCTGTTACTTGCATACAGATTAATGGTTACATTCATTTAGATGTTTTAATTGAATCGCAGAATAGTTACTGAATGAAACCATTCATTCCTTTGTGGCCATAGTGGCTCTCAGGCAGTGCACATTCCAGATCCTAACCACATGCTTCATAAAAGCTTTTCCCCCTAATGCCTTTGGTTGTTTTGCCTTTCACCATTAATCAGTGTCCTTTGGTTTGTCACTTTCTGCCAAAGAGAACAATTTCATCTCATTTTCTTTGTCAGGACCCCTTATGATTTTGAGCAACTCTACCAAATCTCTTCTAAACCATCCTTTATCAAAAAGAGCCCTTGCATTTCCAAACTATTCATTTAACTTAAGTCCTTCATAAAAAGAGGAAATAGAAGCAAGGGTACTCTGCTATTCATTTAAATCTTGGCTGATCATCAAACTCAGTAACATGTTCCCTTGCTTTCCTCTTGCCCCCTATCCTTGGATCTTTTTAGCTTTCTAACTCCTTCCTGAAAACATACAATGTTTTGGCCTTATCTACTTTTTATGCCAGAGAATTCCACAGGCTTGCTGCTCTCTAGCTGAGGAAATTTCTTCTTAGCCTTAAAAGGTTTACTCCATATCCTTAGACTGTGACCCTTGGTTCTGGGCTCCTCCACCTTTGGGAACTTCCTTCCTATGTCTATCCTGTCTAGTCCAGTTAGAATTTTATTGGTTTCTATGAGATCCCACCTCATTCTTCTAGTGAACATAATCCTAAATAACTAGATTTACAAGATAATGGTTGGAACGTGAGTCTTAAACGTTCAGACAATGCAAATGGAGAGAGGGTTAAGCACAGATTAAAGCAGTGTATATTATCTCCAGCCAGAACAGTTAGTGAGATTTTGCAAACCCAGGCAAGTTGTGGGGAGTTACAGATAGTGTGACATGAACCTAGAATGATAACACAGCTATCAGTTTTTGCTCAGCGATTCTAAATTCCACACATGAGGACAGCCTCAACTGGAATCTTGGGTTCATGTCATAGATGTATCTAGTGTAAAGTGTCAATTAAAGGTTCTGTGCAGTGAAGAGGTCTTGTTCGAACCTGTGCATAAAGATGTTGGCAGATTGAGATGCAAATTTGGTCCCCATAGCTGTTCTGTGTGTCTGGATAAAGAACTGGCTGAAGGTGAAGACATGGTGGTCCAGAATAAAGCAGATGAGTTGTAGAATTGTACCTGGAGATTGGCAGTTGTAGGCGTTGAGTACTGAGGCAGTTGCAGCAATGCCATCATCATGGGGGATGCTGGTGTAGAGTGCCGAGACATCCATTATGACGAGGAGTGCTTCTAGTTATAGCTCTAGCTTGTTAGAGGGGTCAGTTTTTGTACAAAGTGTGCAGTAAGGTTTTTTGACTCAGTATGTAGATAGGCCAACTAGAGGTGAAGCTACATTGGATTTGGTGCTGGGCAATGAGCCAGACCAGGTGTTAGACTTGGAAATTGGTGAACATTTTGGTGATAGTGACCACAATTCGGTTATGTTCACCTTAGTGATGGATAGAGATAGGCATGAAGCTGGGGGCAGTAGTTATAGCTGGGGGAATGGTAATTATGAGGCCATAAGGAGGGAATTAGGGTGCATAGGTTGGACTAGGAAACTACAGGGACTGGGAACATCTGAAATGTGGAGCTTATTCAAGGAGCAGCTACTGCGAGTCCTTGATAAGTATGTCCCTGTCAGGCAAGGAGGAAATGGTCGAGTAAGGAAACCATGGTGTACTAAAAAAGTTAATTTGCTGGTTAAAAGGAAAAAGGAGGCTTATGACAGGATGAGGCTTGAAGGCTCAGTTAGTGCAATGGATAGCTATAGATTAGCCAGGAGGGAGCTAAAGAGTGAGTTGAGGAGAGCTAAAAGGGACACGAGAAGACTTTGGCTGATAGGATCAAGGAGAATCCTAAAGCTTTCTTTAGATATGTTAAGAATAGAAGATTGGTTAGGGCAAGATTAGGGCCAGTCATGGACAGCAGTGGGAAGTTGTGCACGGAGCCTGAAGAGATTGGAGAGGCACTGAACAAATATTTCTCTTCGGTATTCACACAGGGAGATGTAAATGTAGTTGTGGAGAATACTGGGACAAAGGGTTGCAAACTGGAAAGTATTGAAGTAGATAAGGAGGATGTGCTAGATGTTTTTGAGGGTTTGAAGTTAGATACGTCCCCTGGGCCGGACGGTATTTACCTTAGGATTCTCTGGGAGGCGAGAGAGGCGATTGCAGAGTCTCTGGCTCTGATCTTCAGGTTGTCGTTGGTTACGGGTATAGTTCCTGGAAGACTGGAGGATAGTGAATGTGGTCCCATTGTTCAAAAAGGGGAAGAGAGACTTTCTGGGGAATTATAGGCCGGTGAGTCTTACTTCTGTTGTGGGCAAAGTATTGGAGAGAATTATTAGGGATAGGATTTATAGTTATTTAGAGAGAAATGAATTGATTGGGGATAGTCAGCATGGTTTTGTGAAGGGTAGGTCGTGCCTTACTAACCTTATTGAGTTTTTTGAAAAAGTAACCAAAGAGGTGGATGGGGGTAAGGCAGTTGATGTGGTATATATGGATTTTAGTAAGGCGTTCGATAAGGTGGCCCATGGAAGGCTTCTGCAGAAAATGCAGATGTATGGGACTGAGGGTGATTTAGCTAATTGGATTAGGAATTGGCTAGCAGATAGAAGACAGAGGGTGGTGGTTGATGGGAGATATTCATCGTGGAGTTCGGTTACAAGTGGTGTACCTCAGGGGTCTGTTTTGGGGCACCTGCTGTTTGTAATTTTTATAAATGATCTGGATGAGGGTATTGAAGGATGGATTAGTAAATTTGCGGATGACAGCAAAGTCGGAGGAGTGGTAGATAGTGAAGAGAGGTGTTCTAGTTTGCAGAGAGACTTGGACAAGTTGCAGAGCTGGGCCGAGAGGTGGCAAATGGAGTTTAATGTGGAAAAGTGTGAGGTAATTCACTTTGGCAGGAATAACAAATGTGTAGAGTATAGGGCTAATGGTAGGACTCTTAATAGTGTTGATGAACAGAGGGATCTTGGTGTATTTGTGCATAGATCCCTGAAAGTTGGCAATCAAGTCGATAAGGTTGTTAAGAAGGCATACGGAGTCTTAGCTTTTATTGGTAGGGGGATTGAATTTCGGAGCCGCAACGTCATGTTGCAACTGTACAAAACTCTAGTGCGGCCGCACTTGGAGTATTGTGTGCAGTTCTGGTCCCCACATTATAAGAAAGATGTGGAGGCATTGGAGAGGGTACAGAGGAGGTTTACCAGGATGTTGCCTGGTATGGAGGGCAGGTCTTATGAAGAGAGGCTGAGGGATTTGAGGTTGTTTTCGTTAGAAAGAAGGCGGCTAAGAGGAGACCTTATTGAAACATATAAGATGACTAGAGGTTTAGATAGGGTGGACAGTGATAGCCTTTTTTCTAGGATGGAGAGAGCTAGCATGATGGGACATAGCTTTAAATTAAGGGGTGGTGGTTTTTAGGACAGATGTCAGAGGTAGGTTCTTTACCCAGAGGGTGGTAAGGGTATGGAATGCCCTGCCTGCGTCAGTTGTAGATGCACCAAGTTTGGTGGCGTTCAAGAGGTTAGTAGATAAGTTTATGGATGAAAAGGGAATGGTCTAGGTTAGAGGGTCACTGCTTGTTCCTAATTGGTCGGCGCAACATCGAAGGCCGAAGGGCTTGTTCTGCGCTGTAATGTTCTATGTTCTATAGTTCAACTGCTCCATGTGTGCTGAGTTTCTGTAGGAAGTCCATAATATTGCAATAGAAGCTGGGGGTTCTTTGTATAACGGGTTTCAGGATGCCCACAATGTAGCCAGAGATGGTCCCATTGCCTGATACAATGGGATGTGTTGGCCTTGTGTATCTTCAGGAGGCAGTAGAGATCTCCAGTGCGGGTCAACTGCCAATCTTCAGATGGCAATTCTACAACATCTCATCTGCTTCATCCTGGACCACAATGTCTTCACCTTTAACAATGAGTTCTTCAGCCAGATGCACGGAATAGCCATGGGGATCAAATTTGCCAACATATTTATGCATAGGTTCGATCAAGACCTTTCACCACAGAGGACCTTCAACTAATGATATACACTAGATTTATCAATAACATTTTCTTCCTTTTAAACGCATGGCGAACAATCACTGAAACAACTATATGACGACATCAACAAGTTCCATCCCATCAGATTCACTATGGGCTACTCTCCAGAATCGGTTGCATTCTTGGACATGCATCAAGAACAGTTACCTCAGTATTTCACTGTACCACAAGCCCAGAGATAACCTCACATTGCTCCACTTCTCCAGCTTCCACCCTAAACACGTTAAAGAAGCCATTCCCTACAGACAAGTCCTCAATATACACAAGATCTGCTCAGATGAGGATTGCAACAGACACCTCCAGACACTGAAAGATGCCTTCGTAACTACAGGATATGGCACTGGACTCATCGATTGACAGTTCCAACGTGCCACAGTGAAAAACTGCACCAACCTTCTCACAGGACACAAAGGACAGAGTATCCTTTGTGGTCTAATACTTCTCCAAAGTGGAGAAGCTATGACATCTTCTCCAGTGCTTTCAACATGTCATCAATGTAGATGAACATCTCATCGAGGTCATCCCCACTTCTTGTTTCAATCGCACAACCTCAAACAGACCATTGTCCTCAGCAAACTACCAGAAGTAAACACAACATCACACAATCCTACCACAGCAACTCTGCAAGACATGGCAGATAATCAACACCAATGTCATTGTCTCACAGGAGAACACCATCCATCAAGTACATGATATATACTCTTGCAACTCGGCCAACATTGTCTACCTGATAAGAACAGGAGAGGATGTCCCGAGGCATGGTAATTGGGGAGACCACGTAGCTACAACAGCAGATGAATGAATACCGTTCGATAATCACCAGGCAGAGTGTTCCCTTCCGGTCAGTGAACACTTCAACAGTCATGGGCATTCAGCTTCTGATCTTCGGGTAAGCATTCTCCAAGGTGACTTTCACGACACACAACAATGCAGAATTGCTGAGCAGAAACTGATAACCAAATCTGCACACAAGGATACCCCCAATTAAAATCTTGGGTTTATGTCACACTATCAGGAATCCCCACAACTTGCCTGGGCTTGCAAAATGTCACTAACTGTCCTGGCTGGAGACAATACGCATCTTTAACGTGTGCTTGGCTCTCTCTCCACTCACATTGTCTGTACCTTTAAGACTTGATTACCTGTAAAGACTCACATTCCAATCATTATCTTTTGAGTTTGTGACTGTGTATTCCTCGTTTGTGAACACAAGTCCTCACTCACCTGATGAAGGAGCAGCACTCTGAAAGCTAGTGCTGCCAAATATACCTGTTGGACTTTTAACTTGGTAGTGTGAGACTTCTTACTCTGCTTATTCCAAGCCAATGCCAGCATCTCCACATCACAGCTTATTTGGTCAGCCATTCCTTTGTTCCCCGTTGACCTGTTTCACCTATTCTTTTCTCTTTGTATACCTACAAAAGCATTTAGTCAGTTATGTTCTCCGCAAGCTTGGGTATTTTTCTCCATTTAATCAATCCCTTTGTTTTTCTTTGCTGAATTCTAAACAGTACTCTGTTTTTTTTCTAGTCAATTTGCATGCCTCTTCCTTGATCTAATTCTCTTAATTTCCCTTGTAAACCATAATTTGGTCACATTGCCAGACAGGAATGAACAATTATTGGTTCACCCATGTGCTCTTTCAATGTTTGCTATTGCTTATCCACCATTGCCTAAGTAATGTTTCCCCGTCCATCATAAGTCAAATCACACTTCATACCATGGTAGTTTTGTTTACTTAGGTTCAGAATTCTAGTCCTGGAATCAACTATGTCACTCTCCATCTTGATAGAGAATTATATATTATGGTCACTCATCCCCAAGGGGTCTGGCACAACTAAATTATATTTGCCAATTATTCCTTTCTCATTATCCAGTAGTCAGTCTAGGAGAGTCTGTTCTCCAGTTGGTTCTTCAACATATTAGTCCAGAAAACTATCCTATGCATACTCCAGGAATTTTTCTTCTATGGTACTAATTTTATTTGGTCAATATATATGCAGATTAAAATTATGCCTGTTCTTGTCCATCTTTTCTCCATTTCTCCATGTCCTCTGTAGCTTTCTTAAATGTGTTGATAAAAG
The DNA here is from genome assembly GCA_024679065.1 of Sphyrna mokarran. Lineage (NCBI taxonomy): Eukaryota > Metazoa > Chordata > Chondrichthyes > Carcharhiniformes > Carcharhinidae > Sphyrna > Sphyrna mokarran. The sequence continues at coordinate 94,970,575 of JAGIQG010000005.1, forward strand.
GCAAACACAATGAAACGACATCATAAAAACACTGGGATTGAAGAGAAATGACAAGTATTAAGATTTTGACACCAAGTCTGCATGGCAGTAACAGACGATCATTGTCCCCAAGCTAACTAGTTGTGCAGATAACTTGCATGTAATTTGATATTAGAAACTTCTAAAGTCAGTGATGCCAACAGACTATGCATGAAACTCCAAGGGGGCAACTTTTAATAACTCCTAATTCAGTGATTTTGTAATTACATGAAGGCAATGATAGTTTTTAAAAGATTGGAAACCAGTTATTACTTGAGCAAAAATATGCTAACCTTAGGACAGCATGGCAATTTTCAACAAAAAAATTATTTTCTAATTTCATTCCTGTATTTATTAGCTAATTGTACAAGTTCCAATATTTTTTGAAAATTGGAGTGAATAAAGGAGATAGTATTTCAAATATTCAAAAAATTATAAGGTAACATACTGTATGGAAAGAGAATGTAATTGTGCATATAATTGGTTATTTCTAGTCAGTGGCTTTACATCCTTTCACCTAGAGGCTGTCAACTTCTCTTGTTAGATATACTCAAGCTCAAGAGTCATTTGTTATTGCCTCCCCCAGGCTTTATATCCATCAACCAATCCTCTCCTTTTTGAAATATCAACAAGATATGGGAAATTTGGGAGTGGGATGAGTTTAGTTCATTTAGCTTAAGGTGAGCTTATGGTTCAGGATAAACAACAGTACAGCTTCAATTCCTATTCCAGTTGAGGTAGACTTCAGACCTACCTCCTTATCTTGCCCCTGAGAATGGAAAGCAATGGCAAACCACCAGTGACAAAATGCCAAGAATACTGCTCAGCAGGCAATAACCAAACATATGCCTTTAGGCAGACCATATATGAGTGAATGAACAAATGTATGTCATTTCATTGCTAGCAGTTATCCTGATGCATCAGCAATTACTATATAGCTCTTACTGTCAATCAAGTCCTAAATAATGTTACTTCACAGAAAAGCAGCAGATACCAAGTACATGATTTTATTACACAATTCAGAAATGATAAAAAAACACTACTTGTATTGATACATCAGTACAAAAAACAGACTCAAACAATTAAATTATACTTGCATCACCTAACAGCAGGCTGGGTCATAAGTCAGTCAAATTTAAAAATGAGGAAGTTCATCCAGATAAATTAAGTTGGCATAATTACAATTCATTTGACGGACAAAGTATGAAATATTTTGAAGCCTTATGCACAATGCTGTAACTTGTCTATTTTGTAACGTGACAGAAATTCTGCTTATTATAAGCACAAGTTAACATCTGCAAAAGAAGCATCCCAGTTTGTAAAAAAGGTAGTGTTACAACAGGAGGAACGTTTGAGGTAAAACTATGCAATCTTTGCCCTTTTTGAAGTTTAAACTACAAGGAAGCCAGACACAGCTCTTATCAATTATCTGGCATTAGCAATGGAAAAACCTAACATCTTCACAAGAGGAGAAAATAGTTAAGTGTGCACAAAATTACCTCCTGTGTTGTGTGAAACTCTTATCACTCTGGGCAAAAACCTGAGGCAAATGCATATAAATCAGGTCTGCCCACCCTGGTTGCATTACATACAACGATTTAAGCCTTTAAAATTATGGGTTTTGGAAAAGTCATCAACTTTGTACAAAATAAAATGAGGAGGGAACATGGATGGTGCAGCCTTGTGAATCTGAAAGATACCAATGCTGACTGGAGTTCCATGGGAAGAGTTTTAGCAGCAAGGATGATTGCTACACTTGAAAGTTTGGGAAACCTGAATAACCTCCTATAACAGACTGCTTCCGAGTTTTGTCCATTTGAGGAATTGAATATTTAAGGTCAAATTGGCAGTGCTAGTGTCTTCAGTAGCATCTCCAAAAGCAATCATGCACAAATTTCTTCTGGTCTTAACTCTAATAATTACAGAAATAACAGGGCTTTGAGCCTCACGAGGGAAGTTATTCAGACTACAAAATGAGGTACTCGATGAAGGGAATGTACCCGACATAACAGAGATCTAGTCATATATTTGATTTGAACATGTCAAAATGTTTTTAAAATTTCAAGTAACATCCCTCCCATTTCCTATTGGCTAACCATGGTCAATGCCAAATATGACTGGGGGTTTCAACCTAAAGGTAGCCTTCATTACTGTTGTTCTGACTCAACATAAGAAGACAGACTAGTTGCATAGTGGTAATTTATCTATTTTCACCCCCTCGAGAGAATTGCATGTTCTCAGATTGACATTTCAGAATTGCAGAATGAATTCATAAATAGTCAATATAAAAGTGGGAGGGGTGATAGGAAAGAAGGAGGGCATTTCAAACCAACAGCACGTTGGTGTCCCAATGTGATAGTCTTTAGTCTTTTTCTAAATTAAAAATATTCTCTGAACAGTTATCCTTTGCATTGAGCAAAATAAACATTAAAATATGTGGTTTAATGCAGCACTCATTAACCTATCAACTGAATAACCTTTCCATTTAAAAAACATATTCCAAGATGGTGGTCTTGGCAATGTTAGGATAATACAAGATGTCCTCACATTAGCATTCCCTGCATTTGCACTACGTAGTTGCTGATTCGCAGTGATATTCCTGTATGCCTGGGCGGTCCCATCTAAGTCCCATGTAGCTCCCTCCCTTCATCTTGGATGTCTTGAATTGTTGTGATATTATTTAATTTAACCCATAAGATTCATTCATAATGAGCCAAAAAAAAAGGCAGTGATTATGAAGTGCTTTCTGCTGAAAAAAAGAGAAAACAAGTTATACTTCAAGTGCAATTATAAAGCTTTCTGAAATAAGCAGACATGCAAAGAATATTATCAGAGCTTGACGTTTCAGCAACAACAGGCAGTGATTAAAAACATCAATAAAATAAGAGAAGTTGGTAAGCTAACAATTCCTTTAGCTGCTTTTAAGTAGAAATAATCAGAATGGAATTATGATGGACATAAAAAGACTGCTAACTATTTGAATTGAACAAACTCAACCACACATGCCTCTTAATTTAATGCTTATTCAGCAAAAGTCTAGTTTGTAGGATGATCTTAAGAAAGACTGGTGAAGTTTGAACAGAGTCAGTTCATACTAGTCATGAGTGTCTTGCAAGGTATAAACAAGTGCCTTCTCCAGGAACACAACTATTTATGACATTAATTTTGCATAACTGGATAATGTAACATTACATCGTGTTTTTCTGGGAATCAATTAATAACGTAAAACAAGACTTCCTATAAAGGTAAATATGGTTTAAAAAACAGCCATTTAGTGGAGTCAATTTTCATATGTGATTTAAACAAAATCCCAATGATTTTCTTATATCTTTCAACTTTTTAAAAAAATAATCAGTTAACACAGGAAATTAAAGAAAATGCTGAGGACAAAAACATTCAAATTAAAAGTGGTATAACGATGCATATAATAGAACAGACTCATGTTTGCAACAGTTACTTTGGTGTTTCAGTGCAGGGGGAATGGAGGGGTATAGAAAACTGATTTAAAATAGGGATCATGAGCCTTGGGAGTCCCTGGGAAGTGTGTAAATAGATGATGATATTGATGTACTTGTTTTTATCCTACAGGTGCTTTGGTCCACCTTGTTGTCTAACAAGGGGCATACACGCGATGGGTCGTGAGAGGGCTGCTCTTGGATTTTTTTCGAGAGTATCCTAGTGCTTCACGTCGTTAGTGTACGCTTGACCTGGACCATTTGATGGGCAACACGACAGCTCAGTGACTATCGCTGTGCTGTGCAGATACATGGATTTGGGCCTGTGTCTGTGGGAGTTTGCGCATTCTCCCCGTGCTTGCGTGGGTTTTCTCCAGGTGCTCTGGTTTCCTCCCACATCCCAAAGATGTGCTCTTAGGCTAATTGGCAAAACAAATTCTCCCTAAATTGTCTCAAATTTGGTTTTTAATCCATAGATCTATAAACATAGACAGGGATTGCGGGTAGAGGTGGGAACATCGGGGTGGCGGCTTGGGCTCATTGGGCCGAAGGGCCTGTTTCCCGTGCTGTTTTGTTCTTTGATAAAGAAAATCCTCAGTCTAGAAAAAAGGTAAAGTGACAGAAATAGGCATAAAGAATAGGAAGTAGTTTGTTAGAATAAAATCTAACTTGTAGCCTTTCCAGATTATATATGGAAAGATGCTTTCTGTAGTGGTGGGTGAAAAAAATAATTTTTTAATTATGTTTTAAAAGTATTGTTTTCTCTGCAGTTTTTATAGCAAATGAAAATGCTTACTGTACACATTTACAAAAAATAATCAAAGTTTGTTGATATTTTTCATGATGCACTTTTCATCTAATAAAATATTTACAAAGACTAATTTAAGCCAGCTATTCTGGCAATTCAATTTTTTTCCAAGACTAAATTCACCAGATCTATCAATCCTTCGTATTAATATATTTTGACTTGTGCAAATCCATATTATTAATTCTTAGTAATATATAATAAAACTGGATTGTAACTGTTTACTTTCCTTAAAAGCAGGGTTTGACCAATGATCAGCACGGTATGCCATAACTGGACACTGAAGGTTCTGCTCTTTAGCATGTTATAGCACTGTATTGCAAGGGTCTGGCACACTTGGGTTCATGTACGACTCAGATCAGTATTGCCCAAAGTGATGTGCGCCTAGGGAAAGCTTAGTGTTTTCAAAGCCACGTGTACCGGCAAGCATGGAGATAGCTCCTAGCTTGAGTCCTATACTGCATGTTTGCAAATAGTTCAAAGATTCAATAAAGACTTATAATTAACCTATGTATGACAACGAAGACTTCAGATCTATTAAATTGTATCAGAATACCTGAAACAATAATTCTGCAAGTCATTGCTCTGGAATAAAAAAAAAGTTAAAACCCAATAAATATTAATGGAACATAATACAATTAAGCCCTATAATGGCCTTATTTAAAGTCAATTTTGGAAAGGTAATGAGCAGGGAGAACTAGCAAAGGAACCAGAACCGAATGGTTCAGTCTTGAAAATGGCAGATGAAGTGGGCAGCCAGATCAAGTTTAAAAATCAATTTTGGAAGAAACCAAGTTGAAATTACATTGTTTTAAAATGATAGATAAAATGAGTCTTAAAATTAAAAAACTTAAAATAACCGGAGCACAGAGTTTTCAAGTGGAAACCACTGAAGTCTAATATCAGCCATGCTTCCTGTTCCTAATCAGTGTTAATTCCAGTTTGAATTTCATACATAATTTAAAAAGAAATTCTTTTGTGGGATGTGGATATCACTGGCAAGACCAACATTCGTTGCCCAAACTTAACTGCCCTTGAACTGAGTTGTTTATTAGACCATTTCAGAGGGCAGTTAAGAGTCAATCACTTTGCTGTGGGTCCGGAGTCACATTTAGGCCAGACTAGATTAGGAAGATAGACTTCTTTGCCTAAGTGCCATTAGTGAACCAGCTAGGCTTATACAACAACTGACATATTCACCTTGACATTTTTAATTGCAAATTTTTATTGAAGTTGAATAAGGGATGCAACAGGCTTGGCTGTGTTGACATAATAAAATTGCCTGTCAAACCATTCTACCTCAATTCAAGCATGTTTACTTCAGCAAGAGCACTATTAAACTTGAGTATAACTGTATTCCAGTAAAATAAAATTCCTGAATTCTACAGACATTCAGCACAGGGAATGAAGGCACAATAGACCAAATTCCTGGACTGTGGTACATGTGGTTGCATGTAAGCTGGATGATTCCCAGGTATATATATTGCAGGCAATTAGCTTTTCCTTCAAAGAAACTGGATGTTATGACATAGATTAACTTGCATATGAGGCAAACTGTATGGAGAAAATGTGCCTAAAATTGATCAAATTAAAACATTTCCAGTGGAATCAATCTTTCGTTCCGTGAAAAAAAATGATAGGCATGAATTATGACGCTGGCTATGTTGTTTTAAATAGCAATACTAAGTGATTTACTAATTTCTGCGTATATTCTCATTTCATCTACTATAGCTAACTTGGTCAAAATTCATAAAATATACTTAGCATTTCAAAACAAGCTTTCTACCATTACCACATAACCTAGCAATCAAATTTAAACCAGCACCAATAGTAAAATTTTGTTCATTCCATCCAATAAGTCACACATAAAGCAGCTTCACCTTTATCGGGTGGCAATGCTGTTGTGTCACCTGTAGCTGCAGAGATCTCTTTATTTTCATTGGATTTGCTGTCTGTACTCTTTTTAAGAGGTTCTTCAAGGCTTTTCACATCACATACAAAGACATCAATTGGCCCTTCAGTACTTTTTATATGAACCTGGATAGTTTCCTATACAAACAGAAAAGCTTTTTTAAAGAATTCTGAAAGGGAATAAAGTGCAAATATTAACAAAATACAGAGATTGTGGATAGAGTTCCACTTAATGCACATTCAAGAATTTGGATGCAAATTGCACTTGAAAAACTGTGGTTTTCTGAAATAAAGTCATGTTCAAGTTTCCGCTCAATTGCAAAGATGGTTCCCAATATTAAAAATATAATTTGGTATATTTAAGAGTGGTAACCTGTTGCAGTTTCATTAATACACATGCAAGTGAACATATCACACAAAAAATGCATTTAATAAAACATCTAGTCCACTAGCTGAGGTGAACCTGATTTTACATCACTTAAATTTCAATAAACTATACTGAATCATGTATTAGTTTCATTCTATACTAGTCACTTCTGTAGTCATTTGGTGAGGTTTATAAAACAGTTGCAAACAGGCACAATTGATAGAAACTCTGTATACATTACTTCAGTGGGTGGAACTTGCTTTCAGCACAATGTTATATAAAAAAAATTAAAGATTGTAGACATTTATATTATGCTCGACATACCCTGCACTTAAAACTCAAACTCTAAGATGCTTTGGCAAATTTCAGGATCAGAAACTTTAGGTTGAAATGTTGAACCAGTCCATTTACTTTTTCAATTGTTATTTAAAAAAACATTAAAGATAGCAACACACTTATGAAATTTCTCACAAAACCTTATAAACCACAGAAGAAAATATCAAACACTGGATTAGCAACTTTTAGCAAGTTTGCATTATCCTCTGAAAACAAAGCATCTCCATTCTAGACACCCGCACCAGCCCATCAACATACTTGATCCAATTTCATAAACTATACTTAATGTTAATTTTTAGAAGCTGTGTGAGATGTTGATTAACTAAAAAAAATCCATTCCCTGGGCCTCATGTCTCTTATCTGTTTGAAAAGTGAAGGTTCGCAGTCTATTGCAAAAATGTTTCTTTTAGCCAGCTGATATAAATGCAGGACAGCAATCAGTGCAACGCTCTATTTTAAGTTGCTAATTCAACAATTAGCTTACAAATGTAGTCAGAGATCTCCAACAACAGATATGCCAGAAATAAACAGTTAACTTGCATCTTACCTTTTTGGGAATTGGTACTTCCAACTTGGTTTCCTGGGGAGCTTTGATTGCAATTACAATCTGTTCTTCAAAGGCTTGCAGGCTGCGTATATCCTGATAAGTTACGTATGCTAGCGTATTCCTTTGTTAAAGTAAACTGATTGCAATGTGTGGAAAATACAGGGATGTTACTGATACACTGATGCATATTTTGTTTCCAAATTCTATGTGAAAGTACATATTGAAATCTTCTACAATTAAAGATAAATTCAAATTTCATTAAGAGCAAAATACTGTGGCCGTTGGAAATCGGAAATAAAAACAAATGCTGGAAAAACAGAGATCTGATAACACCTGTGGAGGGAAAAACAGTATTAACATGCCAGCCTTTTGTTGCTTTTTCAAGTATCATAATTATATGCAGGTTTATTGCAAAACAATGAATTAATACAACAGGTTTTAAAGCTAATTGTACTAATACCTTTAGATGCTGAGACAACTTAAATACACTTAAAACACAACCAATTAGTGAGATTGTGCTTACCAACCTGAGGACTGCTCCTCAAGAATAAATTTCCCCATGGCCTCACTCCACTCCCACAAGTCAGCTCAAATCGCCACTCAATGCATGGTCCCTGCCCCACTGCAACAGTGTAAAGTCTTCACTCACCACTGTCGTTAATTTTACTAACAGCCCAATTATGGTTTAGTGTGGGGAATAGAAAATGTCATGTTGATGGAATAGGAGTGGCTTTCAACACTGGGGTTGTACCAAAAGAATTCCCAATCTTCTTCACTTCTCATAACAAAATGGCCTTATTAAAACCCATCTCTTCAATTTTGCTTTTGGCTACCTTTTCTGTTTTCCCCATGCCATTCTCTTAAAATATATTTAATGCATTTTACTGCACTAATGGAAGAAAAAGTAGTTTGCTGTTGTTTGTGCTAGGGATGGGAACAGTCAGCAAACACTCCCAGATGGACAACACGATGGCATAGTGGTTAGCATTGCTGCCTCACTGCTCCAGAAATCCAGGGTCAACTCTGGCCTTGGGTGACTATGTGGAGTTTGCATGGGTTTCCTCCAAGTGCTCCAGTTTCCTTCCAATGTCCAAAGATGCGCAGGTTAGACTGATTGGTAAATTGTCCCTAGTGTCAGCATAATTATGTGGGGTTGAGGACAGAAGCTGAGTGGCATTGTTGTCAGTGCAGGCTCAATGGGCAAAATGGCCTGCACTATAGAGATTCTCTAATGTGATATAATGCAGCCAGATACATAGTGAAGGTGTCCAATAATGTCCCTTAGCTTCAACCTTATAAGCACCCAGAATGGATTACATAACATTTTCCATTTCTTACACTGGCATTCTTGTGGCCTATCATTTTTGTGCATTATTAGCATGTGTGTTCTGTAGACAACAAGAAATGGATTAAGACTTCAAATTCATTTCCTAATCTGTATTCAGATGGCAGAGACTTTCATCCCATCACAATGGGCTGGATATTAAACCAGCACCAATGGTGAAAGGCCAAATACACTATCTAATGATGAGCTCCATCTGTTTCAAATCTGATCCAATACGCAGTAAAAGAAGAACACTGCCTAGAATAATACTGCTATTAATCATTCTTGCGCTAGTTTTTGCACTCTACAACAAAACCTCCTCAGCACTGGAGTTCACTGGAATAATACAAGAACTGCTAATACTCAAGATAGGAATGCATTAGCCGATACAACACTGCTACAAGATTTCATTCCCATCCCACCCCACCCCATGAAACTACATAGAAGTGCAATTAAAAAGTCAATCCTACTTGTAGTACTATTCTGAGAAACAGCAGTCACCTGAAAATTTACCCCTTAGATTCAAAACACGGATGGATAATAAAAACAGAAAACATCAGGAGTTGTAATTCTTACATTGGTGCTATGAGCATAGTTCCCATCCCTCTCACCCTACTACTAATTTCAACATTCCTGCAATCCAAACCAGTGGCAGAATCACAGGGTCTCTGTCAAATTTTAGATATTTCTCATAACTAGCTGCAGGGACTCAAGGGTTACGAGGAGACAGGCAGCAAAATGGAATTAAGGCCACAAATAGATGAGCCATGACTGTTTTGATTATTAGAGCAGGCTTTATGGCCTAATCATGCAGCATGCTTTAATCTGGTCAATTATCTAGGTGGATACAAAACAACAATTGAAAAGTACAAGGTACCACAAGATTCTCCTCACTGTGAAAAGCAGACTAATTTGACACTCCTGGCAGAGCCTCAAAATCAAAGCATCAGTATAAAACTGTGTAATGCAAAAAACCATTATTCAGTTTCTTTTCATATGTACACTAATATTTCTCATAGTATTGGATGTTAGGGAACTTGGGGAAATAAATAGTGATGTCTTGAGTGTACGTATTACAGAGGAAGTGGTGCTGGAAGTCTTAAAGCGTATCAAGATAGATAAATCTCCGAGACTGACGAACTGTATCCCAGGACACAGAGGCTAGGAAGGAAATTGCAGGTCCCCTAGCCAAGATATGTGAATCATTGGTAGTCATGGGTGAGGTGCTTGGAGTGTGGCAAATGTTGTGCCTTTGTTTAAAAAGGGTGCAGGGACAAGCCTGGGAATTACAGGCCAGTGAACCTCATGTGGTTAAGTTGTTGGAAAGTATTTTGAGAGACAGGACCAACAGGCATTTAGAGACTCAAGGATTGATTAAGGACAGTGAACATGGCTTGAATGGAAAATCATATCTCACAAATTTGATTAAGTTTTTTTAAAGGGGTAACCAAGAAGATAGATGAGGACAGTGCAGTTGATGTCGACATGCACTTTAGTAAAGCCTTTGATAAGGTACCACATAGTAGGTTGTTGCACAAGGTTAAATCTCACAGGATCCATGATGATATCTAAATGGATACAAAATTGGCTTCTTGACAGAAGTCAAAGGATGATATAGAGGGTTGTTTTTCAAATTGGAGGCCTGTGACCAGCAATGTGCCTCAGGGATTGGTGCTGGGTCCACTGTTATTTGTCATTTACATTAGTGATTTGGATGAGAAGATTGGAGGCATGTTACTAAGTTTGCAGATTACACCAAGATTGGTTGCATAGTGGACAGTGAAGAAAGTTATCTCCAATTGTAATGGGATCTTAATTGATTGGGCCAGTGGGCTGTGAATGGCAAATGGAGTTTAATTTAGACAAATCGAAGTGATGCATTTTGGTAGACAGAACAAGGATAGGATGGTCGGGCGTTGGGGCGAGTTACAGGAGAGACCTAGGATACAAGTTCATAATTCCTTCAAAGTGGGTCACAGGTGGACAGAGTGATGAAGGAGGCATTTGGCATGCTTGGTTTCATTGGTCAGAACAGTGAATACAAGAGTTGGGACATCTTTGTTGAAGCTGTTCAAAACATTGGTCACCCTATTATAGAAAGGATATTATTAAACTAGAAAGAGAGCAGAAAAGATTTGAGGATGCTACTGGGACCTGATAGTTTGAGTTATAAGGAGAGGCTTGATAGACTGGGACATTTTCCTCTGGAATGTTGGAGGCTGAAGAATGATCTTATGGAGGTCTATGAGATAATGAGGGGCACAGATCAGCTAAATAGTCAATATCATTTCCCAAAGGTAGGGAAGCCTAAAATAGAGGGCATAGGTTTAAAGTGAGAGGGGAGAAATACAAAAATGTCCAGATGAGCAATTTTTTCACAGAGGATGGTGAATGTCTGGAACAAGCTGTCAGAGATTGTCGTAAAAGCAGGTACAATTTTGTCTTTTAAAAAGCATTTAGATAGTTACATGTGTAAGATGGGTATACAGGGATATGGGCCAAATGTGGGCAACTGGGATTAGGAGTTTAAAAAAGGCAGCATGGACAAGTTGGGCCAAGGAGCTGTTTCCATCCAATAAATCCCTGTACTTTGAGAAAGACATTCACATTCTCCACTATGAAACAGGTCATAGCCTTTAAACTATTTTGCAGCTGGTTAGTCGGCTTTAAACACTACTGGCTGGAAAAGTGAGACACTTCGAGAAATGAAGCCCAGTGTATTCCAATCATTGAATAGCCCTGGCTACAAACTGTAAAAAGAAGCCAATGACCTTATTCCTTTTTCAAAGGTGATAGGTAACAGCTATCCATCAAATCCACATGTACGGTGACTTAGAAGTATCTTCAGAAACACGTCTGAACAAAAGATGCCTATTCCTTCGTCAATAATGACTAAAATCTTGGCAGTGCCAATAAGTCTAATTGAATGATATGCTTTTAATCAAATATGACACTATGCTACATTTTGTCCAACACATTACCTTTGTGAAGAGTCCTGCAACAAGCTTATCCACTGTGCTGTGGTTTCTATTTTTGAGAAATAACTAGGATTCAAATCCTTCATACAGTTTCTAACCATAAAGAATCCCAGTCAAATATTTGTGGACAAAAACTACATTTGTCTCATCCATCACTTTGAGGCTTCAATTGCAGTTATAAAATATAGTTTTGTAAAATAGCATTATCCAAACAAAGCTTTCCACAAAAAGGCAGACATGCAGAAACAACTTCCTTAAGAATCAAAAGGATATCTTGCATTTTCTTTGTCTTCTGTTAATGTGTACAACTGATGAGCACAGTCTTTGATTAATTCATCTAATGAATTCTCTATTGTTGTCAGCTCAGCCAGTTCTTTTTTCAGTTTTCGAGACTGAGCTTCATATCCTAGTTTCTCCTCTGGATTTTTGCCTCTGGAATCAGAAAAATGCAATTTTACACTTTTTTTTAAGAATAAGAGCAGCAGTATTTATGACATCAACCATGAACAGCAGCATCACTGGAAGAGGTACAATGACAAAGGACAAACTGGGTGAGTTACAATTATCTCCAAAGTTAAATAGCTTTTAAAACTCAATGCCCAAGCTCAAATAGCCACTGAAAGGGAAATTAGCTGGTAGAATAGTTACATATATTTTACAGACTAGAATTAAGCACAAACAAAACAAAGAGGAATAAAGTGCTTTGCAAGTTGTTACAATGTTGGAATGGACAATTATCAAAGAAAGGATTCATCAGTACTCTTCCATTTTGAACATTTACTGAAAAAAAGAGGTAGCAAGAACACAAATACTCTGAATAAGCAACTACACTGTTCATTGCTACGAGTGACTCAGTAGTGTCACCGACTGAATTAGTCAAGAGCTGAAGGAAATAGCTATCAGGCCAGATCTGTGGCAGGAGGTAAGAACCAGTAAGAGAGAAAACTTATTTGATCTTGACCTCAATAATTCATCTGTTATAGATGCATCTGCTCATGACAGAAGTGACTATGTACTGTGATCATGTGAAGACTGAATGCTCTCTTAACTCTGTGGACATTCTACAACATGCTAATAGCTTTACCTTTAAAGCTAAGGGATAAGGTTACCAGATCTCAGTTTAAAATTGGTTGTACCTGAGACCACTGTGGGCCATTGGTGCAGAAGCAGAATTGTGCTACATCTGAATCTATAACGTGATAGTCCTACATACCCACCATTCCCACATCAAACCGAAAGACAAATCCAGCTGAGTGGTGCTGGATAATTAATTGATTTATGGAACAAGAGCCATATGTTCACTTCCACCCTTAAAAGATGACAGAGTTCAGCATTCAAATGCAAAAGCTTGATGCATTTCCAACCATCTTCAGTCAAAATGAAGTACCCCCCGCCCCCCACTATTTTCAGTTATAAGCATGGACCTAATTAGTCTGAACTGACAAGCTCAAAATAGAATTTTGAATTGACAGAAAATATGAAAAAGACAACTTTTTATTTTTTGTTTACTTAAAACTGCTATAGGCAGTCTCAGTGACATGTGTGATCAGGCAGAAGTAAAAGGTTTGAATTTGGAGAGAGGATGCTTCTTATGACTTGGAAGATCAGAGAGCTGCTGTCTCTGTAAATTAAGTGAATCTTGATGGGAGAATCTCTCCAGTAACTGGGGAGAAAGTTGTAGTAAACCACAATAGAATCTCAGATGGGAGAATGACTTTTGTGGTAGCTTTTTGGGGAGGCGGGGGGGTGGAGTAATGACATTTATTTCATCTACAGTTTCTAAAAATTAAAAATATGAATTGTTAAAGTAATAAACTAGTTCACCACTTTTAAAGTAAGCTGTCTCTCAATGCATATAGAAGTGAACTGGAGGAAGTAATAGTATTCAGAAGTACAGAATTTGAAATGTCCCACAAGATATCCTCACAAGAACCTTTGCATTACTTGGGGATCTGTGTTAGGAATTCAAAACTTTCAACAAACTCTCTAAAAATATTCTTGTGTTTTTAACATGTCAAATTTCTTAGGACCAATTTTCCTTTAATAATTCTATATAACCCACTTCAACAGAATGATTAGAACAGTGACATTAACCGTCCCAAAAATCTTCTGCTTTCTAATAGCCTTCAACTTAATTCCAGCTCATGCCTCTCCCCGACTCTTCCGCTTGCCACCTCCCTCCTGCAAACCCGAGCAAGGGTTCGGAAGAGGAACCGAGTCAGAGGATCTGGGAGTAGGAAAGTGACATGGAGGTTCATGGTTGGGTTGCAGGAAAGACAAGTGCTTGTGTGGCTTTGGACTCCAGGAAGTGGCATTGGATGAATTTTGGCTGTTCAATCCAGCTGATTAATCATGCCAGGCCTGGTTCTCACTTGTTAATTTCCCGCTGTGGGAAGTCTACCAGTTCTTTGCATGTGGGCTAGGGTACCAGAAAATCTCATTTAACCCAGGACATAAATGGCTGCTATGCTATGTAGTGTGCAGCTTAGAGAGAACACTGCTTCCCACTGTCACAGGTAACAGTAGTTCGTCAATTCATAGGAGCGAAGAAACTGTAGACTATTTAGATCATCCAACCTGTTCCATTCAACGAGATTGCGGCTGATGTTATTTAACTCCATAACCTTTATCCCACATCCATCAGTAACTTGGATGACAAATATCCATCAATATCAGATTTTAAATTTATAATTGCCATTTGTGGAAAAGTTTTCCAATCTTGTATCATGCATCTAAATATTTTCTAATTTCACTGAAAAGGTCGCAACTAAGAGAATCACTTTCTCCATATCTATCCTGTGAATTTAAAATTTGATTCATTTCATACAGTATTAAAAAATGGCACTGTGCATGGGACACAGCAAAAACTAAACCACTTCCACATACAGTGCTGAAGATAAAATAAAAATAGAAAATGCTGGAAATACTCAATAGTCTAGTCCCACCTGTGGGACGGGAATCAAAGTTAACGTTTTCAGTTCAATATGACTCTTTGGAACTGTTGTGATTTGTTGCAGAGCGTGTGATTCTGAAAGTGAAATAGTCACATCTGATCCAAAGTGGGATTATTACAATGATGCTATAGCCAAAGTGACTTCGAATTAATTTGATGAATGTTTTATGGCAGATGCCCAAGATAATGACAATAATGAATTTAATTATTTTAAAATGCTTTAATTGACGTTATTGGTGTATTTGTACAATTAATTCACTGTAAAACATTATTTGAATATGTATTAGTGTTTTTTCAATTTCAAAATTGTGCCAGTTCACACTGGCAATTCACATTCAGCATTTTATACTTGGCATACATGCCAATGTGAGTTTTTTTAAAAAAAGAAAGGACTTTTGGAGGCTTCAAAAGGGTGATTCAATATGCCATAATCTACAGTATTATTACAGTTGCCACAAATTTGATTAAAATATTTATGGAGTGTCTTAAAGGAAGCAACTTGGAAAGGCAAGGAGATTTAGGGAGGGACATCCAGAGCTCAGGGTTTCAGCTTTGGTTCCTGAATATATAAATGATAAAATATATATGCACTCCATTGCTTTGTAATGTAGGAATGATGGAATGTACAGTGATTAAATTTGTCAATGACACCAAGATAGTTAGGAAAGCAAGTTGTCATGAGGAGCTATAAATAGCATAAAGGGCTATAAATAGGTTAAGTGAGTGCAAAAATTTGGCAGATAAAGCATATTGTAGGAAAATGTGAATAAATCTGCTTTGGCAGGAAGAATGGAAAAGAATCATATTATTTAAATGGAGAGATTGCAAAACTCGGTGGTATAGAGATCTGGGTGTCCTGGTACATGAATCTCAATAAGTTAGTATGCAGAAAGTGATTAATAAGTAAATTGGATGTTGTCATTTATTGCAAGGGGAGTGAAATATAAAAGTAGGGAAGTCATGCTGCAGTGTCATAAAATCTAGGTGAGACCACATCTGGAATACCAAGTACAATTTTTCTCCTTATTTGGAAAAAAACATATAATTGCATTAGAAGCAATACAGAGAAGGTTCATTTAACTCAATTCCTTAGGTGAAGGGTTTAATCTTATGAGGAAAGGTTAAACAGACTGGGCTTATACCCACTGGAGTTGCGAAGAACGAGAAGAAATTTGATATGGTTAGTATGATGGCTAATACAATGCTTTAACTTGTGGGAGAGATTGGACTCAGGAGTACAGTTTAAGAAAGAGAGACTGCTACTTAAGATGGAGATACAAATTTTTTTGCTCTCAAAGGGTTGCCAGCTGATAGAATTCTCTTCACCAGGAAGAAGTGGAAGCTGGATCACAAAGTGCAGTTCAGACCACAACCAGATCAGCCATGATCTTATTAAATGGTGGAGCAGGCTCAAAGAGTTGAATGGTCTACTTCAGCTCCTAAATACTGGTTTGCAATTCTAATATTCTTCTTAAATTCAGCTTTACCTTTCTTTCGATGTTTAATCTGTATTTATTACGTTTTTGGGGACTCTTAAATATGTATTGAACTTGGATTCAGAGCAAATAAAATTGTAAAAACATTGCCATGAACAACAATATGCTTCCACTTGTAAGCCTCATTTGCCTTAGAGGAAAGTGAACTTCTAGCTAAGGTTAATTCGGAATAAAAAGAGTCAGGGGACCCTGAAAAGCATCACATATCATGATTTTCAATAGATAAAACTAAGTAGAGATGTACAAGATTATGACACACAGGGATAGGATGGATAAGGAGCAGCTGTTCCCTAATTGAAGAGTCAGTCACAAGGGGACATAGGTTCAAAGTGAAGGACAGGAGCATAAGGGAGTTTTGAAGAAAAACATTTTTACCCAGAAAGTGGGGGTGGTTTGAAATGCGCTGCCTGGGACAGTATTGGAGGGAGGTTGCCTCATATCCTTTAAAGAGTATCTTGGTGAATACATGGCATATCATAACATTTAGGGCTATGGGTGAAGTGCTGGCAAGGTAGGATTAGGTGGGCGTTCAGGTGCTTCTAATGTGTCGGTGCAAACTCAATCGGACAAAGAAGCTCTTCTGAATTGTATGATTCTAGGTACATCCAACGAATACTGTTGAATTTTACACAAGAAACCAATTTATTGTTAAAAAAAAATGGAACTTACATCCACTCAATTAAATTTTTGGACTTTTTTCTCACAAGACGAATCCCATCCAGTACATTGGTGATATCATAAACCCTTCTCTTTCGCACCCCAAGGACTCTTGCCACATCATTCATGTCAAGAACACCATCAGGAGCTGCCTTAACAAGTTCCATAAATTGTTGCGTTAGACGTACTAGGGATACATCAAAACGTGGCTTTTTTGCTGTTATAAAAAGAGGAAAATAAAATCAACCTTCAATTTTCAAAACTGAAATATTTAAATACAAGTAAATGAATAGCCACATAACAGCAGGTCAGAGAGGTAGTTTTTAAAGGAGCATCTTAGAGGAGACAGGCAATAGAATCTTAAATTATAGGAGGGAATTCTAGTGTTAAGGTCTACGCAATTGAAGGCACGGTTGCCAATGATGGAGTTATTAAAACTGGGGGTGCAGGAGAACACAGAATTGGTCGAGCGCACAGTTCTCAAAGCTGTATGATTGAAGTAGGTCACAATGATAGAAGGGGGGAGGTGACAGTGCAATTTCTCTCTTCGTTTTTAAAGGCGCATTTTGAACTGACTGAAATGTACTGGAGGTGCAGGAGCAGAATCCAATCACTGTGGTCCACATTGTGACCAATGAGTATGAGAGTGAGAGATTCTATTTTAGTATTGGAACATAGAAATTAAAATTGGTCCTCAAGGGCTATAATCTCTGAATTATTACCCAAGTCAGGTGCAAACTGGCAGTGAGATAAATGGATAAATTTTCACGTGAAATTTGCTTCAGTATTGTGATAAGAAGAAACTGTGCTGTTGGGCAGTAACTAGGCTCTTAAGAGAAAGGATAAATATGGCAGTCACAAGGACTTGAAATTGTAAATGGGTTGGAAGGAGGGGTCAGGAGGAAAAGATAATAAAAGTAATAATTCAAAAGCAAACAAAAGTAAGAGAAGCTGAATATAAATCATGGTTTAGGCACTGCAAGTAGAGGGAAATTTTGAAAAATCAGAAATAATTACATCATGAGATAGAAATAAGAAACATGATTGTGCTTGTATATAGAACACTGTTCAGAATTTATAGAACAAATGGAATGAATTGCACTGCAAATTCAACTTCTAAGAGTATAACCTGGTGGCAATTACTGAGTCAGCATTGCAGGACTATTAGAATCAGGAACTAAATATACTGAACTATAAGGTTACATGATAGAAGATGTTAGAGATCGAGGAGAAGCTATAGTAATTAAAGATGAAATCACTTCAATGATTAGATAGGATATAATGTGGATAAGCGGGTGGTAATGACTTTAAAGATAGAGAAGTGCAGCCATGGCTCAATTGGGAGCATTCTCGCCTCCATCACTCCAGAATTTGAGCACAAAAGAAATGCTGACATTCCAGTGAAATACTGAAGGAGTACCATCTTTTGGATGGGATGTTAAACCCAGACTCCATTTGCCTGTTTGGATAGATTAAAATGATCCAATCACACTATTTTAAAAAGTGAGTAATCACTAAAGTTCTGACCAATATTTATCTGTTAACGTCACAAAAACAGATAATCTAGTTATTGTCATATTGTTTGTGACAGTATGCTATCGGCAAATTGGCTGTTGTGCTTCCAGCATTATAACAGTAATTACATTTTGAAAATAGCGAATTGATCATTAAGTGCTTTGAGATATTTGGGGATAATGAAGAGTGCTAAATTAACTATAAATGGATTTAAAACTGTTGTAGCTGTTATATAAATGCCTCCTGATAACAGCTATGAAATGGTAGATTGTCTGATACTTGCATATATACAATGAGACAAAGACATAGAAACATAAGAAGCACATCATTTGGTCCTTTGAGCTTGCATCACCATTTAGTAAGATCATGGCTGATTAGTATGTGAGGGGTTCAGTAATTTTAATTTAGGATTTTTTCTTTGAATTTCTACTGGGACTAGTTCTGACCAGCATGTCAGAAAGTAAGTGATTTTTTGTGTGTGTGTTGGGAAAGTATTCTCAGCAAAATGCTTCAAACACAGTGACATTCCATATTAAATTTTGTGAAGATATTAAGCCAGGTTTAGTTAACAGCATGTGAATATTTGTTGAATAATGATCGTAACATGATAGTTCAATGTAGTGTTTGAAAGAGAAAAATGCAAAACAGATTTAGATATGGATTACTTTGATTGGATGAGATGCTGTCCACAATTAACTGGACAAATATATTGATGTGAAGAATGACAGAAGATTAATGAGAAGTGTTCAAAAAGGAATGTTAGATACAGAACCAGTTTATACCTCCAGAAAGCAAGAAGAGTTCTACCTGTCAAAAAAGACAGCCATGGGCACCAAAAGGGACAATATAAAACGAAAAGAGTATAAAAATAAAATCACACACAGAATCTGGTGAATGGGAAGATACCAAGAACAGCAAAGTGTGGCAAAACAAAATGATAACAGAGTATGAATGAAATTTGCAAGGGAACTCAAAAGCAACATTTTAATCAATTAAATGAAAATAAAAGAGCGGTCAAGAGTAAACTGCTGGTGACAATACGGTCAATGAAAATAAGGAAATGTTGACCATGCTGAATAATGAGTTTGCTTCAACATTTATAGAGGAAGAGGTCAGCAAATTAGGTATCTCAAATAACAGTTACATCTCAGCTATCTTATGATCTTCCCTTTTTAAAATTACAGACTTTGAGGCAAGTGCTTTATACCGCAAGGAACACCACTCCTAATTGTCCTACTTTAAAACTTGACAATGGATTCTGATAAATGTCAAAACTAAATGTTGTAAACACAAAACAGGTCAATTAGAATTCAGAGATGCTCCTGGGTCTAGCAAAAATGACCATCTACAGATTCAGCTTAGGTGCTGCAAAATTGGAATGGTTGCTTGTCTCCCTTCTGTTACTTTGCCCATACCCACATGATCCTCCAAGAGTAACTTAGATTCCTGTGTTTCCTGCAGGATTTTATAAAAGGTATCCATAGAACAAAAAAAAAAGCACTGTAAGATCAATTCAAAACAGTAAGTGGCTGTCAATAACTATCCTTCAAGGATTTGTAGTAATGTTAGCTTTAAGTTATCTTTCTGCATCTAATCCCAAAATTTATTGCAAAGTTGAGTTTGATTCAGTAGGACATTAATTCCCCACTACAACACTTTGGGGGAGAGGGAGGTTGGGGATTTACCATTGACCAGAAACTGAAATGGGCTAATCATACAAATGCTGTGGCTACAAAATCAAGTTGGAAGGAGAAGGTGGGGATACTGTGGCGAGTAACTCATCTGCTGAAACGCCAAAACCTGTCAACAACCTACAAGGCACAAGTCAGGAGTATGACAGAATACTCGCCACTCGCATGGATGAGTACAGCTCCAACAACACTCAAGGAACTTGACATCATTCAGGATAACACAACCCACTTGACTGACAGCTCATCCAAATCCAAGAACTCCCACCACTACAAATGCACAGCAGCAGAAGCAGTTCGTATCATTTACAAGATTACTTCACGAAACAAAAGAGAAAGGATGTTTTGACAGCACCTTCCAAACCCATTAACACTATCAACTAGAAGGTAGTAGATACGTGGTAACACCACTGTCCAAAAGTTCCACACAAGCCACTTCCCATCTTGACTTGGGAATACATTGTGCCAGTCCTTCACTGCTGCTGTATCAAAATCCTGGAACTCCCTCTCCTAATAGCACTTTAGGTGTACCAACAACGCATGGACTGCAGCAGTTGAAGGCAGCAGATCACCAGCTTCTCAGGGGCAATTAGGCATGGCCAATAAGTGGTGGCCAAGCTAGCAAAGCCCACATCCCTTGAATGATTTTTTTTTAAAAAAGTGGCTGTAAAGGGCATGCAAAATTAACAGTAAGCACATTTGTTTCATGTATTCAGATATGATTTGTTTGCACCCATATAACTGAAGTAAATTCTAGCATTTGAAAATCTCACCAATTCACAGTAGATCCATGACCAAGACAAAAAACTAACTACTAAAGCATAAGTGGAGGTAATTGCCACTCTGCAAAACACATTGGTGGGAACTCAGCGTGTACTACCACGACCAAGTCCAGAACTCATAGATCCAAATAAATGTTATCAATCCATGCATTGTACACATCCCTACACATCTGGGACTTCAAGCTACTTCCCTTTCGCATATAATTCAATGGAAATCTACTCTTGCCATGATTTGATTACACAGTGGAGTAAGCACTGTAGTGAAGGTAAACAATGCCAGCGTGTTATACGTACACATGAAATCGTCTTTTGAAGCAAAGCATGATAACCATTTTTTAAAAATAGGAGATCGGCCGTGTTAAAAAAAAGAATCAAGTTAAAATTGACAGAAGCCATGGGGGTGGGAAGGGGTGGGGTGGGGAGGAGCAGGGGGCAGTACCATCTTGGTGTTGAGGATGGATCAAGTGTTATTAGTTAGGTTTAATAGAGAAGATGGGGATTACACAGACAGGCAGACAGACAATGCGGCTGTTGTCAGGGCTCAGTAAGACTCACAGTGTCTGGCTGTTGTGACTGCCTGTCTGCCCTCTTCCTCCATGCCGGCCTTGTGTTGTGATCCAACTGAGCTCGGCCACTCACTCAGGCCGGCGACAACCGCCAGCCACAGCTCGAGCCTCCCCCTTAGCCGGAGGCCTGGTTCCGGCACTCACCGCGAATCCTCACCACCTGCCTTGCCCCACATACACATATATACACATATATATATACACACACACACACCCTCTCTCTACCCTAGCTCTCTTATTTATTTCTCCCTATCCGCCTCCCGTTCCCTCCACCGCAAACGGCAATATGGTGCCGCGCATGCTCAGCAAACTCACCGCACCCGCCCTTTTGTCCCAGCGCATGCGCTCTGGTCCCGTTGCCGGCACTCTGGGCCCATTTGCCAGCGCACTGAGCCGCATGCGCTCTGGGCCCGTTGCCGGCGCACTGGGCCGCATGCGCTCTGGGCCCATTGCCGTCACTTTGGGACGTGTGAGTCTGGGTCAGTGGCAGGTTGTTGGTGCTTTGTTTGGTCTGTCTTAGATTGGAGGGATTGTCCTGAGCTGAAAGTCCAATCTCCTGGATATCATTGCGAGAAATCTCGGAGAATTTAAAAATGTGTCCCCATCCCACTTTCTTTAAACATTCGTTTCTTAACTTCAAAAAGTATTATAGATTGCAGACAGGAGAGTAAGGAAAGTTCAAAGAACATGGCCAACCAGCGTTAACCAATCTACACCAGTAATTCTGAATGGTAAATATTGAAGAGTTCATTTTTCAACTACTTCGATTATGAAATATGATCTATTTTATGTCTTTATTCTTGATGGATTTACATCCTTGCTGCACTACTGATTCAAAGTATGGGGGAAGTATCTCAGTGTGCAGGGCCAGTCTTGAAGGCTGCCTTGGAGAATGCATATTCGAAGATCGGAGTCTAAATGCCCTTGACTGTGAGTGTTCCCCAAGTGGAAGAGAATACTCCAGTCTGGGATTTATTACTTGGTGTCCATTCATCCAATATTGTAGCATCTACATGGTCTTGCCAATGTACCATGCCTTGCGGCATCCTTTCCTGCCCACCAAAACATACAATAATGCAGAATTGCTGAGCAGAAACCGATAGTCAAGTTCTGCACGTATGAGGACGGCCTCAACCGGGATCTTAGGTTCATGTCACATTACGTGTAACCCCCACCATTTGGCCCGGCTTGCAAAATACTGACTGCCCCGGCTTGACACAATTCACACTTCTTTAACCTGTGATTATTTCTCTCTCCATTCACATTGAACATGGTAAAACATGCGGAGAGAGCAGTCAAAGCATAAATGATTCTGGCCTTTATTAATAGGGGCATAAAGTTCAAGAACTCACGTAAGATGCTAGATAGACCTCAGCTGAAATATTGTATCCTGTTCTAGGTGCCAGAGTATAGGAAGGATGTGAACACCTAGAAGAGAGAGCATTACAATAGTGGTTGCGGGGATGAGAAATTTCGGTTATGAGGAGAGATTTGAGAGGTTGGGACTGTTCACCTTGGAGAGAAGAAGGCTGGGAGGAGATTTGAAAGATCAAAATCATGAGAGGGCTGGAAAGAATAGATAGGGAGAAACTTTCCCCTTATAAAAGGATCAAATTTGAGAGAAAGCAGATTTAAGATGATTTGCAAAAGAAGCAAAGGTGAATGAAAAAAACATTTTCACACAATGAGTGGTTCAAGTCTAGAAATGCACTTGTGCAAGTGTGGTGGAAGCAACTTCAACTGAGTTATTCACAAAAGACACTTGATGATCACTTAGAATCTCTACAATGCAGAAGGAGACATTCAGCCCATTGAGTTGCACCAACAGCAATACCACCCAGGCCATATCTGTGTAACCCCATGTGTTTACCCTACTAATCCCCCCTGACACGAAGGGGCAATATATCATGGCAATCAACATCTTTGGATTGTCGGAGAAAACTGGAGCACTCAGAGAAAACCCATGCAGGCATGGTGAGAATGTGCAAACTCCACAGGTTACCCAAGGCCGGAATTGAACCCGGGTCTCTGGTGCTGTGAGACAGAACTGCCACTATGCCACCCTGCCACCATGAATAGAAATAATGGACCCTATTTTACCATTTTGATTCTAAGTATTGTGTGGACTTGAAACTGGAAGTATTTCAGATCCAACTTTTAATCACATTCTTAGATGCTTCCATGTACTCCGCCTGCAAAAATATCAGCAAGTCCGAATCAAGCTGCACAAGCCTTAACACACCCGAAATCCTACAGCTCTGATTGGTGCCTCCAACTGCATATGCACAGACAAATGATAGAATGCTGCTCCCCTGCCACATTTCTCCAAACCGGATAATGCCTTGCATTGGTCCCCATAGATATTGCCCCACCCCACAACATTACTGACCATCTTATCCTCGCTGCCACCCAGACCGACTGTGGCCCCACCCTTTCTCCGTCACCGATCTCAGGCAGAATGGCAGCGGACCACCTTTCACCCCAGTGATGTCAGACAAAGTGATCCATCCTCCCTGTTTTCCCCCACTGATTTCAGCTACAGCAGAACCCCCCCCCCCCACGCCACTGATCTCAGGCATAGTGGCATCGGACCCCTCTTTCCCCCACTGGTCTCAAACAGCATGGCAATGCACTCCCCTTCTCTCTGTCACTGATCTCAGGTAGAGATATACCCCCACACTCCTACTAATATTACGCAGAGTGATTCATCCCCTAGCCTAGACCCTCCCGCACAAGGCCCCCATCTTCTCCGGACTTCAACGGCTGTGTGACACCTCCCTCTCTCTTCACTATCCCCAGTCATTGAGGCACTGATCCACCACCTGCCCCAATCAGCACACTTACAAGTGCTCACTTGCCTTCTCCTTAATCCTAACAAACTGCATGTAACTTGTTGGATTGTTTTGCCAAACTGTAGCTGATCTGCCCTAACAAGCTCTATTATAATCCCAAGAATGGACAGGCAGACAGTGCAGGAATAAAATGGGCACATAACAGCATCCCCCATTTACTGAGGGCGACCTCAGGAGGCTCCTAGATGCGGCAGAGGCAAGGTGGGCATTCTCTTCTTCCTCCTCTTCAGCTCCAGCAATAATCAAAAGAATGGCAAGATCAATCAGTTGCATCACAAAAGCCATCTGACCACTCTGAAGGAGTGGGGGGGGGGGGGGAGGGGAAAGGGAGGCTGTGGTTGGAGATGAGAGGAACACATGTAGAGGTTAAGGAGTGCTGCTTACCCCTAGCCCACCAACAGTCACTGTCCATACTGTACATTCTCCCAGCCACACGTTCCTCAAAATCACAGAGCCCACCCACATTCCCCCAGATGTATGCTGCCCAGAATCTGAGCTCCTTGAAGAGTTGAGAAGCTAGAACAGTGCAATTTGGAAGGGTTTTGTATACATCCTTCAGCTGACAGATTGCTGATTGCATTAGGACACAGCAGCATCCACAAGACCCGAGGTCAATGCTGAGATCCAGATCTGTTTTGCAAACTGGACATTGGATACCCTACTGAGAAAGAGCCGCTCACCCACCCGAGAAAGAAAATGGCCACAACAAAAGAATCCCCACAGAGCGGTCGGATGCTAGGCACTTGAAGTAGACGTTGTATTTTCATTTCATGGAATGGAGCTAAAAGAGAAAGATTATCAAAATAACTTCTACACATCTTGGCTTTATTTTATCTGATTTATTATTATCATATGTCCAGTGAATGGTATTGTTTTTTGCGAGCTATACTCCTGCCATGCTTAATCTTTCACAATTTAGTAGGAATTGAATAATTCGCCCCACAGCAGACACTGTTGATCCCTTCAAAGATATTTTCCCAGAATATATTTTGTAAATAACAGTTACAGCCATAAAATAAAGCAGTTTGTGGCTTCTCAGTGATCCAATGACATTTATTTTGCTCCAGTGAATAGTTAAGATCTGTTAGCAATGTCTGGGCAATAAATTAAAACATTTTAATAAATTAAAATATTGAGAAACTTGTCCCTGCTGCCCGCCCCCCTACATTAATATTGATGAGTGGAACGCGGGTCTGCTGCAGGAGCCCCGCCCCTTATATTGATATTAATGAGCGGAACGCACCGTCGCCCCGCCCCTCCGATGACGCTGAGGCAGACGTGCTGACATCATACGCACAGTGCTGTGACGTTAGGTTGAAGTATGCTTTCTGGCAGCCGAATCTTCGCCGGGCGCGGTGGCGCGCGCCTGTAATCCGGCGACTCGGAGGCTAAGGCTATCGGATTGCTTGAGACCAGGAGTTCTGGGCTGCTGCGGACTATGCCGATCAGGTGTCCTCACTAAGTTGGGCATCGATATGGTGTCCCCGGAGGAATCCAGGATCACCAGGTCGAGTAAAGAGGGGTGAATCGGCCCAGGTCGGGTAACGGAGCAGGTCAAAGCCCCCGTGCCCATCAGTAGTCGGATCGCGCCTGTGAATAGACGTTGCAGTGCAGCCTGGTTGACACAGTGAAACATAGTCTTTTCTTTAAAAAGACGTTTTAATTTTTTGTTTGAGAGAAAACTATCGTTACATTATATCAATTCAACTGTACAGATTTACAGAACTAGCATACTGCATAAATGCAAAAGAGATCCTCTGTATATAATTTACATTAAAACTTTCCCTCCCATCTGTTTCTGAAGAATATCATGATCATAAAAAAACATTGCTCCTTTTTATATTTTGTATTACCATTCAGTTTTCGGAATAATTATTTCATTTTTTTTGAAAACTTGTAAAGTTGCAGTGTTTCAGCCTGCATTCAAACTTGTTTAAATGGCTCTTCATTACTGCTCTCTGCTGCTCAGTCGTTTTATTGCACTGAAAAACTTGACATTAACGTTGTTATACTAGCACTGAACATTAGGGAGCGCTAACTTCATTGTCAAATCCTCCATGAATTAAGTAATGGATACTAACATTAAATTGATTCGAGTTGCATTGAATACAAAACACATATAAATCAGTAATAAACAGGAAAATAAAAAAAGACATTCATAATCAAATGCATAAAATCTCTAAATGGCAGCGTCTGAATTGTGATGTGTGAATTTGTGGAGTATGAGAGTCCCAGATTGTCTCACCTGTGTGAAATGTCTGCTTTGAGATATTCCAACGGAATCAGTTGAGTTGGAATATTAGATATGAGAGAAATTCTGACACATAAGGGAAGGGGAGGATTCTGGCTTTTACCAATAAAGTGCAGGTGCATGAAATGGGGAGTGTGACCGTCAGCAAACAGAACAGGAGGAAACCAGGTGAGATAGAAAATAGACACTAATACTGTCCAACAGTGCAACATATTTAATGCAGTGAAGCTAAGGGGGGAATGTTGTGGGTTAGGACTGCTTCAATGCCAGTCTATGCAGTATGGAGCAGGAAGTTGCACAAAGGGCCGAAGAACAATTGACAGGGACAAGTAGCCTTTGCCGCCACAGTCAAGGTCCTGAAGGATGTGTTGCCCACCTAGTACCAGAGTACGGGATATTCACAAAGTGACTGGAAAGGATTTTAGATATGTACGGTGAAGATCAAGTTGTTATATTTCATGATAGGACCAATGATGTAGGGAAGGAAATTGAGGAGGTTCTGCTTTGAATATCAGGAGTTAGGAGTTAAATTGAAAAGCAGGTCCTCCAGGATGAGGACTCAGGATTATTATCCAAGCCATGTGTAAATTGGCAAATGAACAAACAGATCAGAAAGATAGACATGTAACTAAGGAAGTGATCTGAGAAGAAAGGGTTCAGTTTCATGGAACAGTTCTTGGTTAGAAGCGATTTGTACTTTTGGACTATATCAGAATCGAGCTGGATCCAAATTTCTCATGAAAGGATAAATAGGATGGGAAAATGACCTTTAGTAAATGGAAGATAATGGTGATAGGGGAGTTGGCAAGGTCAGAAACAAACTGAAGCATAAATAAAAACTGTAGTTAAAAAATTTTAAGAAGGCTAAGACCAGAGTTCAACAATAGTGATTATAGATATTCCAGGTGAAAAAAAATACTAAAATAACTTAATTAGTTACAACAAGACTGACAAGGAAGAAATGTGGATCCAAATGTTATACTTCTCTACTGGACACTGATACTGTCCAATAGGTACAACATACTTAATGCTGTGAAGCGAAGGAGGGAAGTTGTGGTTTAGGACCTACGCATTGTGGAGCAGAAAGCTGCGTAAAGAGCAGAAGAATGGTTATAGAATATTCAAAATAGAACATAGAACATAGAACATTACAGCACAGAACAGGCCCTTCGGCCTTCGATGTTGTGCCGACCAAAATAAAAAGCAATGCCCCTCCAAACTAAACCATTCCCTTCTCTTCCATATACTTATCAATTAACCTCTTAAACGCCACCAAACTTGGCGCATCTACAACAGCTGCAGGCAGGGCATTCCACTCCCTAATCACTCTTTGAGTAAAGAACCTACCTCTGATATCCGTCCTATAACTCATACCCCTTAATTTAAAGCTGTGTCCCCTCGTGCTAGCTTTCTCCATCCTAGGAAAAAGGCTATCACTGTCCACCCTATCTAAACCTCTAATCATCTTATATGCTTCAATAAGATCCCCTCTTAGCCGCCTCCTTTCTAACGAAAACAACCTCAAATCCTTCAACCTCTCTTCATAGGACCTGCCCTCCATACCAGGCAACATCCTGGTAAACCTCCTCTGTACCCTCTCCAATGCCTCCACATCTTTCTTATAATGTGGGGACCAGAACTGCACACAATACTCCAAGTGCGGCCGCACTAGAGTTTTGTACAGTTGCAACATGATGCTGCGGCTCCTAAATTCAATCCCCCTACCAATAAAAGCTAAGACTCCATAAGCCTTCTTAACAACTTTATCCACTTGACTGCCTACTTTCAGGGATCTATTGACACATACACCAAGATCCTTCTGTTCCTCAACACTATTAAGAGCCCTACCATTAGCCCTATACTCTACACATTTATTGTTCCTGCCAAAGTGCATTACCTCACACTTTTCCACATTAAACTCCATTTGCCACCTCTCGGCCCAGCTCTGCAACTTGTCCAAGTCACTCTGTAAACTATAACACCCCTCTTCACTATCTACCACTCCACCGACTTTAGTGTCATCTGCAAATTTACTGATCCATCCTTCAATACCCTCATCCAGATCATTTATAAAAATTACAAACAGCAGGGGCCCCAAAACAGACCCCTGAGGCACACCACTTGTCACCGAACTCCACGATGAATATCTCCCATCAACCACCACCCTCTGTCTTCTATCTGCCAGCCAATTCCTAATCCAATTAGCTAAATCACCCTCTATTCCATACATCTGCATTTTCTGTAGAAGTCTTCCATGGGCCACCTTATCAAACGCCTTACTAAAGTCCATATATACTACATCAACCGCCTTACCCCCATCCACCTCTTTGGTCACTTTTTCAAAAAACTCAATGAGGTTAGTAAGGCATGACCTACCCTTCACGAAACCATGCTGACTATCCCCAATCAATTCATTTCTCTCTAAATAACTATAAATCCTATCCCTAATAATTCTCTCCAATACCTTGCCCACAACAGAAGTAAGACTCACTGGCCTATAATTCCCTGGAAGGTCTCTCTTCCCCTTCTTAAACAATGGGACCACATTCGCTATCCTCCAGTCCTCCGGAACCACACCCGTAACCAACGAGGACCTGAAGATCAGAGCCAGAGGCTCTGCAATCTCCTCTCTTGCCTCCCAGAGAATCCTAGGGTAAATCCCGTCCGGCCCAGGGGACTTATCCAACTTCAAACCCTCGAGAATTTCTAACACATCCTCCCTATCTACTACAATACTTCCCAATTTGCAACCCTGTACCTCAGTGCTCTCCATAGCTACATTTCCAGCACTCTGCGTGAATACCGAAGAGAAATATTTATTCAGTGCCTCACCAATCTCTTCAGGCTCCACGCACAACTTCCCACTGCTGTCTATGACTGGCCCTAATCTTGCCCTAACCAATCTTCTATTCTTAACATATCGAAAGAAAGCTTTAGGATTCTCCTTAATCCTATCAGCCAACATCTTCTCGTGTCCCCTCTTAGCTCTCCTCAATTCACTTTTTAGCTCCTTCCTGGCTAATCTATAGCTATCCATTGCACTAACTGAGCCTTCAAGCCTCATCCTGACATAAGCCTCCTTTTCCTTCTTAACCAGCAAATCAACTTTTTTCGTACACCAAGGCTCTCTTACTCGACCATTTCCTCCCTGCCTGACAGGGACATACTTATCAAGGACTCGCAGCAGCTGCTCCTTGAATAAGCTCCACATTCCAGATGTTCCCAGTCCCTGTAGTTTCCTAGTCCAATCTATGCACCCTAATTCTCTCCTGATGGCCTCATAATTACCCTTCCCCCAGCTATAACTACTGCCCCCAGCTTCATGCCTATCCCTGTCCATCACTAAGGTGAACGTAACCGAATTGTGGTCACTATCACCAAAATGTTCACTAACTTCCAAGCCTAACACCTGGTCTGGCTCATTGCCCAGCACCAAATCCAATGTAGCCTCACCTCTAGTTGGCCTATCTACATACTGAGTCAAAAAACCTTCCTGCACACTCTGTACGAAAACTGACCCCTCTAACGAGCTAGAGCTATAGCTATTCCAATCAATATTAGCAAAGTTAAAGTCCCCCATCACAATTACCCTACTACTTTCACTCCTAATCAGAATTGACTTTGCAATCCTTTCCTCAACCTCTCTAGAACTATTAGGAGGTCTGTAAAAGACTCCCAACAGGGTGACCTCTCCTCTCCTGTTTCTAATCTCAGCCCATACTACCTCAACAGACAAGTCCTCATCAAACTTCTTTTCTATCACCGTGATACAGTCTTTGACCAATAATGCCACTCCTCCCCCCCTTCTACCTCCTTCTCTACTCCGACTAAAGCATTTGTACCCCGGAACCTGCAACATCCATTCTGTCCCTGCTCTACCCAAGTCTCTGAAATGGCCACAACATCGAAGTTCCAGGTACTGGTCCAAGCTGCAAGTTCCTCCCCCTTATTGCGAATACTCCTTGCATTAAAGTATACGCATTTCAAACCATGCCCCACCCCACCCGTACGCCGCTGTGTTTTACAACTCTCTTCTATAACCCCCTTACTCTCATCCCTCTCAGCACCCCAACTACTTAGGATCCCACCCCCCCCCCCCGAATCAGTTTAAAGCCCCCATCATAGCCTTAGCAAATGGTTGTAGAATATTCATTAATTAAGGAATAGTAGCCTCAAACTAAGGAACAT
This sequence comes from Sphyrna mokarran, assembly GCA_024679065.1. Classification (NCBI taxonomy): domain Eukaryota; kingdom Metazoa; phylum Chordata; class Chondrichthyes; order Carcharhiniformes; family Carcharhinidae; genus Sphyrna; species Sphyrna mokarran. The sequence goes on from JAGIQG010000005.1 coordinate 95,001,264, forward strand.
AAAAAAGCAGGGATGAGATTCCCTTGTTATTTTATGCTGGTGTGGGCAAGACCTCGGATGATAAACCAGTCCTGGCCCCAGTTGAAGCCCTTAAGTGGCCAATTAATCCCCACCTAAGGTCCATTTCTCATCAACCCTCTGATGGGAATATCAAACCTCCAGGGGTGGGGAGGTGGTGGGAGCATTTCCTGTGGATCCCCCATCTAACAACACACTCCCCTTAAAGCTCATTTAGGTCTAGACCTCCCCCATCCATTGGTTCTTCCTAAGACCCTGATTATCTCACCCCGCAATGCACTCCATAATGGGACCTTTTCCCCTACACAACACACAGAAACATAAGAAATAGAAGCAGGAGTAGGCCACCAGGCCCTTTAGGCCTACCCCACCATTCAATATGATATGGCTGATTTATGCTGGCCTCAAATCATCATGGATTTAAGCAAAGCCTTTGACAAGATCCCACATGGACTTGTAAAGGAGGTAAATGCACATGGGATACAGGGTAATTTGATGAAGTGGATTCAAAATTGGGTCAGTTGTCGGACATGGAGGATGATGACAGAAGGTTGGTTTAATTACTGGAAGCCAGTGCCCAGTGGCATACCACAGGGATCAATGTTGGATTCACAATTATTTGTCATTTATATAAATGACATAGATAACTATATGGGAGGTTGGATTAGTATGTTTGCAGATGACACAAAGATTGGCCGTGTGGTTAGCAGTGAGGCGAAATGTCTTGGGCTAGCCACAAGAAGATATAAATGGAACGATCAAATCAGCAGTAAGTGGCAGATGGAACTTAACCTGAAAAGTTTGAGGTGATACATTTTGGAAGTAGTAATTTGACAAGGAAATATTCAATGAATGGCATGACATCAGGAAATCCTAAGGAGCAAAGAGACCTTGGTGTGTTTGTTCATAGGTCCCTGAAAATGGAAAGGCATGTCAGTGGGATGGTCAAGAAAGAAAAAGGAACACAAGGCATAACAGGGAAGTCATGTTGGAGTTGTATAGAACTTTGGTGAGATCACAGGGAGAGATTGTGTGTAGTTCTGATCACAACATTATAGGAAGGATGTGATTACACTGGAACGGGTGCAGAGGAGACTCACCAGCATGCTGCCTGGATGGAACATTTAAGTTATGAAGAGATATTGGATAGACTTGGGTTGTTTTTGTAAAGGAGAGAAGACTGAGGGGTAACCTGATTGAGGTTATGAGGGGCGTGGATAGAGAAGATAGGGAGCAGCTGTTCCCCAAAATTGAATATAAGTTCAAGGTGAGGGGCAGAAGTTCAGGGGAATGTGAGGAAAAATGTTTTTTACCCAGAGCGTGGTGATGATCTGGAATGCACTGCCTGGGAGGATGGTAGATGCGAGTTGTCTCACATCCTTTAAAAAGCACCGGAATGAGCACAGAGCACATCATAACATTCAAGACTTTGGGCCAAGGGCTGGTAAATGGTATTATGTGGGTGTTCAAGTGTTTCTCGGAGGCCAGTGCAGATTTGATGGGCTGAAGGACCTCTTCAGCAATGTATGATTCTATCATTCTAACTCCTTTTCTGTGACATTTCTCCATAACTCTATTCCTTGATCTATTAAATATTTATCCACCTCCATTTTAACTACTCTAATGAACCAGCCTCCACTAGCCTTTGGGACAGAGAATTCCAGAGATTGATTCGCGAGAAGAAATTTCTGCACACCTCAGCTTTATATGATAGGCCTTTTATCTTGTATATCGTCTTGTTCAAGACTCTCCCAGTAATGAAAACAACTTATTACCTGCCCTGGCAAGATGCCTCAGGTTCTTATATGTTTGAATAACATATTTCTCACACTTCTAAACTCCAAGGAATATAGACCCTAATAAATTATTTATAAGTTATTTATAAGTTTATAAATTTATATTTATAAGTTTATATATTTATAAATTATTTATAAGTTTTAGTAGGCAAGATTTAGTAGGCAAATTTCATGACCTTGATGGCTTCCATCCTAGGGCATTAAAGAAATTGATGGGAAAATTGTATTGTCATAGTCCTATTTAATTTGGGTCTTTATTTAGTCTTTGTTATTTTTCCGTTACTTATCCAGGGCAATCCTATCATCCCAGGATTTAGCCTGGTGAATCTTCTTTGGTCTGCCTTCTATGTTACCAAATATTTTTTGCAATAAGAGACCAAAACTGCCTGCAGTATTTCAGGCTTTACCAACACCTTCATGCAATGAAACCTACCTATTTTTAAGCTCCAATCCATTTTGCAACAAAGGCCAAATGCCATTTGCCTTCTTAACTATTTGTTGAACCTGCTTGCTAGGTTTTTGTGATTCATGCACTAGAACACGTGGATCCCTCTGTACTATTAATAGATAGAACTACCCATGAATGATTAGAGGTGTTCAAAGAAGTATTGGTGTAATACAAGACATATTAATACCTCTAAAAGCAAGAGATCTACTTGCATGCCTTGTGGAGTCAAAGAATAGTACTGCACTGGAGGCCATTCAGTTCACTCTTCCAAAGAGCAATCTGGTTAGTCCCAATTCCTGTTCTTTCCCCTTATTCCTACAATTTTTGTCCCCTTAGAGTATTATCCAATTCCCCTTTGAATGCTACTATTGAATCTGTTTCTATTACAGTGCATTGTAAATCTTAACCACCCTTTGCCTAAAAAGTTTTTTCCTCATGTTCTGTCGCTGGTTGTCTTTGTAAATCATTTTAAGTCTCTGGCCTTTAGTTATTGATCCTCCAGCTATTGAAAATAGTTTTCTTTCTAAGCCGTCCATGATTTTAAGTATTTCCACCCAACCTCCTCTTAGCCTTCTCCTCTCAGAGTAGATATTCAGCTCCCCAGTTAATTAACTGAGCAACCTTCGTCAACAAGAGAAGTGAATAATTATGAGAAGGGTGGTGGCTGAGCACGTTCTAGATCTCTTGAAGATAGAGATGAATGAAATTGTAATTGAAAATTAGAAAATGGCAAGTGTATTAGATATTTTGTATTCATCTTCACAACAGTGGATGAAGACAAAGTACCAAAGATATGATGGAAAATAAAAATAAATTATTTATAAGTTTTAGTAGGCGAGATTTAGTAGGCAAATTTCATGACCTTGATGGTTTCCATCCTAGGGCATTAAAGAAATTGATGGGAAAATTGTATTGTCATAGTCCTCCCAAACACTCTTGATTGAGAAATTGAATTGTAACATTCCATTACCCCGCCACTATTCAAGAAAGGTAAGATAGAATAGCTTTAAAATTATGAGCCTAATCAACTAATTTCTGTTGTGGGGAATTTATCAGAATTTAATATCAGGACCAGATGATGGAACAATTGGACAAATATGAATTGACCAGACCGAGAGCCAACATGAATTTGTAAAGGAGAAGTTATGATTAATGAGCCTATTTTCATTTTTTGAGGTGATAACACTCTATTCATCCTTTATAGTGAAAATAAACCTGTTCATCATCTGCAGTGTTTGGTAGAGCTTTTATTGATATGTAGATGACCACTAAGGGCGATCTTTGCCCGGAAGGTTCTACTGCAAATAGGACAGGATACTGCAGATGATTGAGTGTTGGTTAAGATGCTGGCTCAGGACTTTGTCTTTTTGCAGTTTCTTTATGCCTCTGATATGCACACAGAAAGGAGACAAGTAGATCATATCACTGGGACAGCTGTGTTTTCACAGAGAAGCCCTGTGTTCTGTGTTCTTAAATAAATTTTGTTTTATAAATGTTTCCTAGTGGGTCACTTGAATCATACCTGGAATGAAAGACCTTATGCTCATCCATGTCAAAGTCAAACGCAAAACTTAGGGTCTAGACTACCTTCACAAAACACCTCAGAGTTCCCAGCCTGGGCCTTAACACTTCCTCTGTAATATAATATAATTGTTTATTTGTATCATGATTAATAGTGTTGACCAAATGAATCACAGACTAAAACAGAAAAATAGTTGATGCTTATCAATTAAGAATCTTAAGTAAAGTCAGCTATGCTAACCAGGAGCTGTTGGTGGATAAGATTGAGAAGTAGTAAAGGAAACAGTTTTCTTTGATTCTTTGTGTAAAAACCCTAGCATTGAAAGATATACATGTGAAACAATGTAATATCAACATTAAGTGGAGATTTTTAACCTTGGGAATCATGCAAGGTGAAAGATATATCAACAGTCTCTTCCGTTAGCTCCACAACTCTACAAGGCACCCAAAGATTGACAATTTTTGCTATCATGCTTTTTTTTCTGTGTATTAGCACTTCCTGGCCATGGACAGGTACCTTTCCTGCAGCAAGTGGTGCTGCTCTGCCTGGCTTCATCTCTGTCTTCCATTCCTTACACAGAGCAAGAGTGATACGCAGCAAGATGTTCATGATCTTCACTTTCTCCTGATGCAACATAGGTGTCCAATAAGGAAAAGCATCCAGCCATTTGCCTTTTTTAGGTAAAGCAGTAGAATTTGTATTGTGACATCTTTGTCATGGTTGAATAGCTAGCAGTGTTGGTAAGCTCACAGATGTGGCTACAAGGCTTACAGCATTGTTAAGTGTGTGAGGATGAGATCTATAAATATTAGGTACAAGTCAGGATTGAAGAGAATATTAGTGAATGAGTTAAGGGGGAGTGGTGAATTGGGAAGTGTGTGAGGCTAGTAGTTCACTTGTAAGGATAAGGCTTCTGGAGATGAATCCTTACATTCTGACAACTTGTATGAAATCACTAAACTTTTTCCTGCATCTTAGTCCACAGGGCTTACACTGGTTGCATTGACAGAGCTTTTCTTCTGAGTGTATGTTTGGAGGATTTCTGGGCCCTTCTCATACACCTCATGTATCAAAACCTCCAGTGCTGTATCTGAGAACTTTAGGACACGTTCTTTATTCTATTATGCCAATATTCACTCTTCTTGTAGGTCAAATCCTCTTGCCTAGCCACTTCCAGCATCTGCTGCAGCCAGACTGTTCCTCCACTTTAAGCAGTACAAACCAGCTTTAAATGATATTAGCCTTGCCTGAAGAATGATAGCAAGGAATAGTATTGAGCGCTTTGCTAATGCTTGTAGCTATAATGATTTCAGTCAGGCCATTCAGATTGGCCTATTGGAGTATGAACTCCCTGATTAAGGAGTCAATTGATGGGCTAATCAGGGAATCTTTACCTTGTATTTAACTGGGAGTGTCAGTTTCTCTGATACGTGCCGGAGGTAGACTGCTGACTGATAATTCTCTGTGTGCTGCTGTTAGAGTTTGTAAATAAAGGCATTTTGGCGAAGGGACTTCTGCCTCCAAAGACTTATTACAGTAGCCAGTGAACAGAATAGTCAATTCTGGCTGCACTGAGCAGTCACTATAATGAGCAGGGAGCACAAAGTTAATCCTCTGCCTGCATTACACTGAACAGAATGGAATAACTATGCCTCGTGATGCTGGCATTTGTTTTTGGGAGCTATCCAATTTAGCAGAGTTGCAGACAGATTAATAAAGCTACAGTTGCTTATCCATTATTTATCCAGCTGGTCAGCCCAACACTTTGCTTTAATAGATTTTAGCAAGGAATTTACTTCATGATAAACTTAAGAAGACATCAACAGCTCCAAATGATGTAATTCAAGAAGGCGTATACAAATGAACATCCCTGATTTCTATGGCCTTTTCTCCATTAAGTTTGAAGGATAAAATACAGTTTATAAACATTTAGCAAAACTTCAGTTTCTGCATAAGACATTTTAAGAAGTACGTAGTCTTTCATTTTAGATGTATATTTCCAACTTTTTTACGATATCAACATATTTGATTGCATTATTATGATGACTTTTTTAGCAGATTTTCATTTAAATATACCTTCAAGAATAAACATTGAGTTTATATTGTACACATTGATGCAAACTGTAGAATGAGACCGGTTCCGTTTAAGCATTTTCATGATTTGCATCAGAATTTCCATAAACTTAGATTGCCCCATGACAGTCTGAGAATATTCCCAACTGCACCAGATCAGTCACTTTCAATTTACGATTTTGATTTGATTTATTTATTGTCACATGTATTAGTATACAGTGTAAAGTGTTGTTTCTTGTGTGTTATATAGACAAAGCATACCATACATAGAGAAGGAAAAGAATGAGTACAGAATATAGTGTTACAGTCATAGCTAGGGTGAAAAGAAAGATCAACTTAATGCAAGATAAGTCTGCTCAAAAGTCTAATAGTAGCAGAGAAGAAGCTGGGGGCGATTCTCCCATCTGTTGCACTGCTCGAATACAGCAGCGGACTGGGAGACACCAGCGGTGGCTGTTTCACAGGCTTCCCACTGGGCGACTGGGCCTCTGCACTTCTCCCAGCCAAAGCTTTTCAATGTCAACCAACTCGCGCTGAAAATCAGCATGGCGGCGATTTGCACGTGTTACCGAGGTTATATCATAGTGGGCCCGTGACTAAATTCTCCTCACTGCTAAGCGTCCTCCACCTCTCCGGCCTGACACTATGTTGGCAGAGTTTAAAACAGCTCTATAAGAGCCAGGACTTGAACGTGGCAGCACTGAAGAGGTGTAAGGAGATAAGTGTTATGGAACTGCAGGCTCCGGAGTGCAGGAGAGATTGGAGGCAGAGGCTGGAAAATTTCTGCTTGTAGTCAGGAAGTTCCTGGAGAGCTGGAAGTGCTGTCCTCAGACCCAGGAATGTTTCATGTAGTCTCTGCAGCGTGGGGTGAGGCTCTTTACTGACTGCTGGTCTGTTCCTTTATTCTGGCTGTGAGGTGTGGTGAGGGACTGCACTGAGTGCTGGAATTTTAGGGAGGAGGAGTGTTGCTGGGATAGCTGCAAGCAATGACATATATCTATCAATCAGTGATCTCATTGATTTAGAGCTGGCCATCATGGTGGCAGCTGAGGAGGAAGAGGAGGCTCAGGAGGTGGACGGAATAGCCAAATCACTCCAGGAGAACCATTGGCAGAGTTGGAGGGAGGAGGGCAGGGGGGCTGCTGCTGATGATCATGAAGTGGAAGAGCAATCTCCTAAACAGGGTGGCCAGGAGCAGGAGGATGAGGAGGCTGAGGAAGTACTGGACCAGGAGGTCTTCTGAGGGCCTGTTAGAGACGATGTGTTGTCGCCAACTCTGCCTGTCTAAGGATATAGCCCAGCACTTACAGTACATCTGGCACTTTAGGGGAGGGGAAACAACCCACTCCCAGTAAAAGTTAAGGTCATGGCGGCACTCAACTTCTACACCACAGGACCATTCCAGGCACCTTTGTGGAATCTCTCAGGCCTCAGTCCACAGACTAGTCTTCACCTGGTGACAGATGCCTTGTGCACCTGGTAGGCCAATATATCTGTTCTGACATTGGGCAGATCAGGAGGCCTGGTCTGCAGGCTTCAATGCCATTACCAGGATGCCCCATGTGCAGGGGGTAGCGGATGGGACACACATCACCGTGCAGTCCCCATGAGGGGAGGGGCAACCTTTCATTAGCAGAATGGGGATCCACTCCCTCAATGTACAAATCGTTTGTGACCACCAGATGCAGGTTTCCGCACACCACCCAGAGAGTGTCCATAATAGATACATCTGAGGTAATCGGACATCCCTGGGATATTTGAAGACCAGCCCAGATTGCCAGGGTGGCTCACTGGGGACAATGATGTCAGGAGATGGGGATGCCATCCAATACAACCTAATGCATGCCTCCCCCATCATCATCGTGTGTTCCACCCTGCACAACATCACACAGCAGTGGGGAAACCAGCTGAAGGAAGAGAAAGAGAGTCAGCACCGACCCAGATGGGGAGGAGGTGCCACATGAGGAGCCAGAAGATGTCGTGCAGGTGTAGATGGCGGGTGTCCAGCAGGGCGGGGCAGCAATGGAGGCTCTGTTAGTAGCCTGCTTCACCTAGTCGGTACCATGTGGTATGAGGCTGGTTTCAAAACCCTTCCCTAGGAGCCACTGCACCCCCCCCCCCCAACTCAAGGCTGCCCCTCGAACCACATGACCCTTCTGCTCCCCCACCCTCTCCCACTCCATCCTCACCTTTCCCCCCTTCTCTCCCACTCCACCCCCACACTTCTCTGCCCTCTCCCACCCGCGTCCCCTCTCTTCCCCACCATCTCCCACACCACCCCATCCTTCCCCCTAATCTCCCACTCCATCCTCACCCTTTCCCGCCCTCCCCCAACCCCACTTTTCCCTGTCCTCTCTTCACTCCACCCCCCCATTCCCTGCCCTCTCCCACCCCATCCCCTGACTTTGAGTAACATCACAGCAGAGTAATTGATCTGGGTTGGATCTCACTCATGCTAGTGAGTCTTGGCTGAAGGCTGGAAGATGATGACGACTCGCTGTTGTGCACACTGGGTCCCTGTCCCTGGTGCCACACAAATCCGGGCTCCTGCCTGCTCTCCGACTGCTCACTGGCACCTGGGTCCTGTAGCAATAAGGGTCAGGAACACAAGCATGAGATAATGGGCGGGGTGGGGAATGTGGTAATGCCAGGGGGTGATATTTGAATGAAGGTCTAGCGGATGCTGGGGAAAGTACATGGTTATAACTTCTGGCCAAGGAAGGGGCTGATATCTGCAGCACAGCAGTATGCATTTTGATGTGTGGGATTGGAGTGCACCCAGCTCTGTGGGCATCAGAGACAGATTAGTCATAGCTGTGAGGCGAAAATAACAGTTTATTGTGATCTTAACAATGACCAAAACCTTCAACCTGACAACTGGCGACCTTCACCTGTGCCCTCTTAGTGACCCCTACAACTTTGTAATCTTTTGTGGCCTACTACTTTGTGGACAAGCAAGTGTCTAGCAGTGATTCACGTCCCATTGCCTGTGATGCCTTTGGCACGTGTCCCCTGCCGGGGGAGGGATGGGGGGGGGCGACCTGAGACCTGGAGGGCTCCAGCCAACTTATGGATGATACTGATGTTTTGGTGCCACCCTGTCCGTTCAGGTGACCCTGAGATACCCCGGTGTGAGGAGATGGAGAATTGAAAGGTTTCAGGATGTCCGGAGTTTCCTGGGTGGAAGGCTCCAGCATGGACTCCAGCCCTTGCTCCTCGCTCAGGGGATATTCTATGGAATGCCACGGCAGCTGGACTGAGCTCCAGAAACTCTGGCGTCATTTGGCTCTGCCAGTCCTGGAGGCCCAGATGCGTCTGCCTCGTGGTCTGTGATCCCTCAGCTCTGGCCCTCTGAGACTGGGCCAAATTCTGGGAGTGTGCCAGGCTCTGGAGCCCCTCAGCACTAGCCTCCTGAGCCTGGGCTATGTTGTCGAGGCTCACAGACACAGCCTACTGTGTTTCCAGAATGCCAATGAGAGTCCTAGCCATACCAGCAGTGTCTCCCTGACACATGTGGCCATGTCCCGATGTGCCTCCAGGATGCCAGCGATACCCTTGGCCTAGCCCGCAAGATAGCCTGCACCCTGCCACCCATGAGGCCAAATCCTTATGCAGATTTTCCACTGCTGACGCCACTCTTGCAATGTTGGTCTGGTTTGCTCACTGTGTTGGCACTACCTCTTGCAACAGCACTCTGTCAGACTCCTCTATACAGCCTGGCAGTCGTAGCATGGTTGCTGACAGCCCTTCCACAGTTTCTGGGTTTCCTGATGCATGTCCACCAGCTTTGGTATGAGCAAATCCTTTGGCATCTGGCTTGGGACAGTAAGAAATCTCACAACACTAAGTTAAAATCCAACAGATTTATTTGGTAGCACAAGCCACAAGCTTTCAGAGTGCTGCCTCTTCATTAGGTGAGTAGCATTTCAGTTCACAAACAGGGCATATAAAGACACAAACTCAATTTACAAAATGATGGTTGGAATGCAAGTCTTAAAAGGTGCAGACAATGTGAGTGGAGAGAAGGTTAAACACAGGTTAAAGACATGTGTATTATCTCCAGCCAGTACAGTTAGTGACAGCAGAACTTGGCTAACAGTCTTTGCTCAATGACTCTGTGTTGTCGAGTGTCACGAAGGCCACCTTGGTGAATGCCTATCATGACACATGAGAAAGGCCTCAACCGGGATCTTAGGTTCAGATCACACAATCTGTAACTCCCACTACTTGCCTGGGCTTGCAAAATCTCACTAACTATCTCTGGCTGGAGACAATACACATCTCTTTAAACTGTGCTTAACCCTCTCTCCACTTACATTGTCTGTACTTTTAAGACTTGATTAGCTGTAAAGACTCAGATTCCATCCATTATTTTGTAAATTGAGTTTGTGTCTTTATATGCCCCGTTTATGGACAGATCTCCCACTCGCCTGATGAAGGGATAACGCTCGGAAAGCTTGTAGCTTGTGCTACCAAATAAACCTGTTGGACTTTAATCTGGTGTTGTGAGACATTTTACTGTGCTTACCCCAGTCCAATGCCGGCATCTCCACATCTAGTTTGAGGCCAGCTGAATTCTCACTTCAGTAGAGCCCTCAGATGTGCCAGCCTTCACCTGATGTGCATCAGCGGCTGTGATGTGCTCACCAGTAAGTGACCCAGAAGCCTCAGCACTAACATGACCCATTATGGTGATAGTCTGAGTTGGTGGGTTGCATAGTTGATATTTGTGCCGATTCACTGGTGCTGTCCTCGGAGGATTCTTCGAGTCCTCCCTATGAGGTGTCGTTAGAGGTGTCCAGGGGAGTATTTTCAAAAGCAGCAGTGGGGTGGTTACACCAGAAGAGCCTGGTGACCATCCTAGTAAGAAAGGACACATGTTAGCGGAAGGGAGGAAATCAGCTGAAACAGCATAGCACTTACTTCATAGAAGACCTGAGGAATAGGGCTCAACTGATGCTCACTTGCATGCTGGAATCTGATCTGGCTGTTGGCGACCATTCTAGGCTTGTATCATCATCACCCCCCCGCATGCCAAATCCAGGACGTGCTGTTCAGACCCTGTCAGCAGTTTTTTTCCCTCTCACGGTAATTAAGTGCAGTTTCTGCCTATGGGGACAGAAGTGGGATTGAAATCATGATGTATGAAAGGATATGGGCTGCAATATGTATTGGTGAGCTCATGTTGGCCATTACGGGGAAGTGGGCCCTCACTGGGGTGACTGATTGGAAGGATGCCATAGGGATTGAAGACATAGGGTTGGGGGGGGTTGATTTAATTTGATTTATTATTGTCATGTATATTAACATACAGTGAAAAGTATTGTCTCTTGCATGCTACATAGACAAAGCATACCGTTCATATAGAAGGAAATGCGAAAGTTCAGAATGTTGTGTTACAGTCATAGCTGGAATGTACAGAAAGATCATCTTAATGCAAGATAAATCCATTCAAATGTCTAAAGCAGTAGGGAAGAAGCTGTTCTTGAATCGATTGGTGCGTAACCTCAGACTTCAAAGCTTTTCTTGAAGGAAGAAGGTGGAAGAGAGAATGTCTGGAGGGGAACTCCTTAATTATGTTGGCTGCTTTGCCAAAGCAGCAGGAAGTGTAGATAGAGTCAATGAATAGGAGGCTGGTTTGTGTGATGAATTGAGCTACATTCATGACGTTTTGTAATTTCTTGCAGTCTTGGGCAGAGCAGGAGCTATATCAAGCTGTGATACAACCAGAAAGAATGCTTTCTATGGTGCATCTGTAAAAGTTACTGAAAGGTGTAGCTGACATTTTCTCAGTCTTCTGAGAAAGTAGAGGTATTCGTGGAATTTCTTAACTGTAGTGTCGGCATGGAGGTACTAGGACAAGTTGTTGGTGATCTGGACACATAAAAACGTGAAGCTCTCGACCCTTTCTACTTCATCCCTGTTGATATGGAGAGGGGCGTGTTCTCCTCTGCACTTCCCGAAGTCGATGGCAATCTCCTTCATTTTGTTAACATTGAGGGAGAGATTATTGTCGCTGCATCAGTTCACCAACTTCTCTATCTCACTGCTCTTGAGGTGTCTAGAGATGGTTTCACATTGTAAGCAGAGCACAAGTTCTGGTTTCAGAATGGGATGTACACTCATCCTTGCAGCCTGAAGAAGAGCATTCATCTTTTTATGGCACTGGTCTCTGGACTGAGGTGCCAATATCCAGGCTTTTACCACTGCAACCACTGCTTTCCATAATGCACTTGTGGAGTGACTCCATAATCGACGGCCCTGAGTGGAGTAAAGCAACTGGCACTTTCCCTTCCCAGCATGTGTGCCTGCTCGCCTTCCGAAAATCTGAATGCGTTTCTCCTCTGTGCCAACTTCCTTGTGTGACCGCTGGTGTGTCCATTTTCAACTTATATACAGCTCTGCCTTGTTAATGTCTGGGTCAGTAGGGGATGGGGAGGCCAGCCATGTCCACATCAGCAGGAGGCAGGGAAACCAGCAATGTCCGGGTCAGTGGGGTCAGCGATGTCTGGGTCAGTGGGGGATGTGGAGGCCAGCGATGTTCTTGTGGGGATGGGATGGGGGGGGTGGGAGGTCAGTGAGAAGCCAGTGATCTCTGTGTTGGGAGGACTTGTTCAGTGATCTCCCAGAGTGCGTATGCAGCATCTCCAATGGGAAATGGCCTCACTCACTGATTTTTTGCGAGATTCATGCTAGCATCTTCTGCAGTGCATAGAGTGTAGGAGATTTATTTTGAAAACCAGTGGGATTTACCCCAGTTTTTAAGTGAATTTGACATTTAGAATTATTTTTGGGAAAATTGCCCCTGCTGTTCTTGAGTTGATTGGTATATGACCTTTCTTTTTCCTGATGGGAGAAGGCAGAAGAGAGTACGTCTGGGATGAGTGGTGTCCTCGATTATGGTGACTGCTTTGCTAAGGCAGTGGGAACCATCCACTCCCTCAATCACAGTTGCTTCAGGGTGCATTATGTACAAATGCACTGCAGCAAGTCACCAAGGTTTCTTTGACAGCACTTCCAAAAATCTGCAACCTCCACTATTTGTAAGGAAAGGGCAACAGTTTTATGGGATCATCATCACCCCCATGTTCACCATTAATGTCACACAACATTCTGACCTGGTCATGTACCATCTTTCCTTTGTCAGCACTGAGTCAAAATCATACAATTCTGTACCTAAAAGCAACAGTGTGGCAGTACCTTCACCAGATAATTTCGATTAGTGGACCCACAGTCACCTTTTTAAGAGCAACTAATGAAGGCCAATTGCCATCCAATAGGGATGAAGGAGAAAAGGTTGAGAGCTTCAAGTTGTTACGTGTCCAGATTACGTGTTACAGCTGCACTTGCAGAGATTAGTTATAAAGAAATATAGGAAATAAAAGCAGGAGTAGGCCACTCGGCCCTTTAAGCCTGCTCTGCTATTCAATATGGCTGATCCTCTACCTCAACCCCACTCTCCCGTGCACTCCCCAAATTATAATTTTCTTGCTCAGAAACTACATTTCTGGAAACTGTATTTAACTGGGGCATTTCTTCTGCCCCATCTGGTCAACCAATTGGTGCCGCTCAGATTTGGTACAGAGCTTCTTTTTATTGCGTATTTGAGTCTGTACTGGGAATGGGACGAATGCATGGAGTCTTAAAATGAGCAGAAGTGCACAGTAATCAGCTTTGAAGACCTCAGCTGGAGTCCATCAGGACTGCAAGCTTTGTTCTTTTTCATCTGTTTGCTTGTAGCTGCTTTACCATCACTAGTGGCTCACCCATGCTGCAGGAAAGAGAAGGTGGTGTTTTTTGGAAGAAATTTCATCTGAGACTTTGTTATCTATTCTATTCATTTAGATAGCTATTGAGGAGCCTTTAGCACTGACTGAACAAATCAAAGTGTTCAGTCAGTGATAACCAATATTCATCTCTGAGCAAACACCAGAAAAATAGATTAAATGGTCATTCATGCCATTGATGTTTTGGGTTGAGAAAATGATATGTTGGACAATTGGACTGAAAATTAATTCTCTAGACATATCTTAGAATATTTTTTAAATGTATACAAAGCTGCTGACATACATTCATGTTGCTTCTTCCATGCTCTGTATTCTACTTTCTCTCTAAATGTGATAACTTTACTGGATTGAGGTCTACCTGTGCTGTGGGACCATGTCCACTAACATTTATAGTGACCTACCTAGCACATTTGATATAAGCCTTTTATGGTCAGAAGAAATTTTTTTTTCCATCTTTCTGAACTCAGTTTGAACCCAGATTCCCAAAATAATATTTAACTGATTGTACATCCAGTCCCTAAAATAGCCCATAAACTGGTGGTGGGCCAGCTGAAGCAAAAATAATCAATTTTACTGACTCCCTTTTACCCTTTATTGAAATTGATAATTGTCTCCAGCCAGCTGTTAACCTCTCGCTTCATTTAATGCTTTATGCTTACACAATTCTTCCCTTCAAATGCAGGTTAAAATGTACTGTGCCTCTTATCACACAATCTTTATTAGAAACTGTTCAAAAGAAGGTTACAGATTTGTTCACGTTTGTTAATTTTACATCCACCCACAAGAACGAAAAGGTTCTTGATTTGAACTTTGTCAGATGTACTCCTCCTTGTCTGGGTGGGTACAGTGATCAGTCCCTCGACAGTCATTGTGTCAGTGAAGTCTGCAGTGTGCATCCAGCCTACCAAGAGTTTTTTTTGATTTTGTAATGGAAAGAATATAAACCAGAAAAATCGATATTCAAGGCTTTTCAATGTACAATAAAATTCTTGCTGCAGATTCTGGCATTCCAAAACAATTGGAAATCTTGCCGTTCTCAAAATATCCCAAGTCTTACTCAATGAAGGACTGAAATGGTAAATATCATTTTACAGTCCTGAAGATGAGGAAAATCAATCTATAGATTTCACAGAGAAAAGTGACCTATAATCTCTTTGGGTGATAAACTGATTAATGTTGAATAATTGTGGGGAGTTCACTTAACTGCCATGCTAAATATTCTTCCAACTATTGAGGCCTGAAATACACACACACACTTTTTATAAAAATGAACCTTAGACTATTTCCCCTATTCAATTTTATTTTTGGTCCCAATCATAAGTACTCCATTGTCCCTGATTACTTGCTTTTGCTCCTTGCTTTATTTCTTAGAATTCACACATCAACATCTCTGCCTCTCATTCTCCAAAATCATTTGTGTCTATGTCCATTTACCCCCTTTGATCTCTCAGTGGTTAAACAAGCACTGAACAGAATCTCAAGCTATGCAGAAGAGCTGGTACCTATCAGTCTGTTCATTTTCAGTAAAGAACCTGGAAGGAACTGATCATCTCTCCCTGCAGATGGCAGTAGATGCCAAGAATTTCAGTTGATTTCTTGCACTCACACCACAGTAAGGTGGGAACTGAGGGCGGGGAACTAGAGATGGCAGGAAATTAAATTTCTTCAATAACAACTAGTGGTAACTCACAGAGATTGCACTGATAAATAATAGTGGTAACACTCACAACCGACCCTTTATCAACAACAATACAACTTTCCTACAGTCTGTAGTGTAACTTTGTGAGTGTAATGTCCAAAATAGTGGATATCCAAATGAGCTTGAGGCTCTGATATCCTGTCCAGTAGTAATCTTAGTAACCAGCAGACTATAACCTGCTGATGGTCACCCTGAATAGCTAGAAACCTGCCGTGTTGCACAAGATGCAGCCAGGCTCCCAAGTTAATGTCACTTTTAACAAGTCTGATCTCTCTCCTTACCTTCTTGGACTCTGCTTTTATGTGAATGTGACATCCCTGAACTGGGAGCCACAATCAGAACTGATAACTCAAAGATGGGCAGCATTGTATGAAATGTAGGTGGAAGCATAGAACTACAAAGAGATATTCATGAAATTGATTGGAAAAACTGGATTTTAGTGTAGGCAAATGTCAGAACATCCATTTTGAAACCAAAAAGCAGAGAAGAGGATACATTCTGCATTAAACACTATGAGGAGTGAAGACCCAAAGAGACTTGTGTTGGTCCAGGCACACAGATCATTAACTGTCATGAATGGGTATAGAAAAGGATCAGAAAAACTAATGGACTTGTAAACTTCCTAACGAGAACATCAGAATATAAAGGTACACAGTTTTATAATGCTCTGGCTAGGTTATACCTGGAATACAATGAGCAATCTGGGCTGCATGCCTTAGGAAGAATTTAACAACTTTGGAGTACAGCTTAGATTTACTAGAATGATACATATACTCCAAGAATTAAATAACGAGGAGAGGTTGCACATGTTGGAGTTGTATCCCCTGGAATTTAAAAGTTTAAACTTGAGATTTTCTTTAAGTTTTCAGGATATTAAGGAAAACAAGTGAGACAGATAGAATTGTTAAAATGAATCTAGGTCTAGGTAGGAGCACAGGCAACAGAAATGTTTGGAGGCCTCTGAAGTCAGTGGGGGAGGGCTTTGAAATTGTTTGGGAGTGAAACTATGTGGGGGGGTGTGGGGTTCTGCAATTATTGTGGGTAAAAGCGAGTTACTGGGGAATGAGGGGAGAGAGAAATTGGGAAATGGAGGCACAGTGGGAAAGAGTGCTCAGTGACAGAGGGAGACTAAGGGAATCTAATACGATGCTATCGAGCCCGGGAATTCAGTCCCAGGCCCGATAATCACATTTAAATTACATTCAAAACAGATTTACCTGCTCTTACTGATAGTTTCCAGTGTGGTTTCAATCGTGCCTGCTCCCCGGCAGTGGGAATGCATACACAAATCCCGCAAATTGGTTCATGTATGTGTTTCCCAACCTGTTCCACCAACGAATTAGCGGTTGGAATGGGAGAATCACTCCCTCTGTCAGGTAGTCAGTGCTGAATCAATGGACCGAATGACCTCTCTGCACTGTAGGGCTTTTATGATTGTATGAAGAATGATTTGGCTCCTTGCAGTTGGAACACTGTTATCCTCACATTGGACAATTCTTATTTTCCTTTACATAATGTCCTCCACAGTATCTGCACTGCACTCTTTGTCTGCAATTGCTCTACTTTTTCAGCCTCTAATTTCTCTCAGCATGGTATATCTTTTGATTTGCTTTGCCATACATATGCACTAGGTGACTTTTTACAACTTCCACATTTTTACAAAGTCTGTGGCTTTCATGAGCATGGGTTTCTCCACTTTGAGTAGACTTGTTCCCATTGAGGGGTCTCGAATGCCGAAGCCTAATCTACTTTTAATCAGGTCATCTTTTAATTGTCCAAATAGCTCTACGAACTATGTTCCAGCAGTCACATACTGATTTATAGTTTCCTTTGCACCTGGACTCTCAGCACAAGAATCTGATCAAGATCTATACATGTTACAGCAGGTTGGTTCCATCAAATCTAGAGGTGATAAATGAGTTGTGATGTTTAGAATGATGAATGCTGAAGGAAAGTAAACTAGAGAGTGAAACAATTTAGAGAACAGGTGATGATGCATGATATCCCAGAAAGGTGATAGATAAATCTGGAGTTCAATCTTGTCACCATAGCAGGAACTGATTATCTTGTCACTGAAGATTACTATTGTACCTATTGGGAGTTAGACTTCAATGAAAACAGCAGAAATAGTAGAATGCCTTCACTCAATAGAACATTCCAGACATTATAATGAGTAACAATGGCCCTCAGTCAATGAGTGAAGAGTTTAGCTGATGCACCAAGGATTGGGAAATTCAGTACTGCACACTAACTCTGCACTATCCCCAGTAAAATGGAAAGGCTGGGGTGACAATGAAAATCATCAAAGGAATCATCATGAAACTGGGCAAATCTAGCACAGACATAGCACAGCATAAACAAGATAACCTTGAGTGGAGAAATGCAGTGACTGAAAGAATGGAAATACTCCAGTCCAAAGACTAATGTCATGTCACACACAAACTACTATTCCAATAGCAAAAAAGCTACGGAAGCCAGAGGTAATTAAAGGTGTGAGTGAAAAAAAAAACAAGGTGAAATGGCAGGAAACCAAATTTCATCTTGGCAAGACTGCTAAACCATTGCAAGAGATCAGTCCTGGAGATGGGTACAAACCTTTAACCCTCTCAACAAGAGTCAGTCCACGTGGAAACTTTGGACACGGGTAGAAAAATTGTCACCTCAGTCGTATGTGTTGGAAGGGAATGGCCAAATATTTGTACAGCTGCAGCATGTGTAAACATCTAGTGAAGCTGTTCCTTCACAGCAATTAGCTGATCAAGAAGAAAGGATCTTACCAGCTGTAAGGGGGACACAGCTACTAACAATCCCAGAGGTCCACATGACCCCAACAGTTGCAATGAAACAGTAACAGTTACTAAGGCAACAAGAGCCATGGGAATGACATTGTCTGGTCAAGGAACATTACCCCGAAGAATAGCCAATGACAATGTACATGTACACGATTAAACAAACTGCACTGGATGGAAATTTCCCATCCCATCATGGGAATCGTAGCGGGCAGGACATGGACCATGCAAAGGTCCGTTGATGTCGGCTGAGATTTTCTGGCCTTGGGGCAGGCGCGGTCAAAAAAATCCTGCCCTATGTGTGGAATCAGATGCAAAGTTGGACTAGCAGAACAAATAGCTGTTAATTCATGAGAACCATGGACACATGGTGGGTAACTTGGGCAACTCACAGTTACACATGATTGTGCATGCAAGGATGTTTGTTAGGAAAAGGAAATGTTTGAATCTATTGTTCGTTATGCAAAGGAAGATGTTTGGGCTTTAAAATGTAACATCAGGCTTGCCAAAGTCATGTGACTATGTCATCAGGCAATCTCTCCGGAGTGTGGCATCTTAAGATGTTCAATAAAGATGAACACTTAAAAAGTACCGAGGAAACACTGCTGTCCTTAACTGTGAAACGGGGAGATTGAGAAGAAGGTAACATACCCTTATTACAGCTAGGCCATTCAGAAGTGAATTTAGGAAGCATTTTCTCATACAAAAGAGTAGCAGAAAATGGTTCAGTTGCAGCTCAGCTATAATCTAATTGAACAGAGGGACGAGCTTGAGGTGTTGAGTAATCAGTCTACTTTTGTGCTGATGCTTCTATATATTGGCCTCTGTTTATATGGTACATGTTCACATAAGTGGCTTACAGGTAACACATTCACATACCTACAACACAATCAACTATATACAATATTAAAGCTGCATACAGCATTGTGGAAGCATCTGAACAGGACAGCTTGTGACATGCAAGCTGCTTGGCATTTGAAATATCCAAATCCAGTGCTGTATGCCAGGTTTCTTTGTCACCAACTGCTTAATCTGGATCCTCATTTGAAGGCCTTTGGCAAACAGATATGCCTGTCTAGAGGATGGTTTCAGCTCTTCGACGCTCAGTGACAGGTGGTGTTGGCTTCCTTTCTTCACAGCTTGATACTGAGGCTTGCCTATAGGTGAAAGGAAATCCTAATGTAAGACCAGGAATTCTCAATCATCAAGGAAAACAGTTTGAACACATATTTCAGTGACAGCTAAGTGACCTTACAACCAATGGATGAGGTCTAAACTCTGCAGTCCTGCCACATCCAGCCCTGAATGGTAGTTAACAACTAAACATCAGTGAACTTGCAGACAAGCACAGGAGAGAATACATTCTGATCTAGACAGTACCGGAGTGAATGTGGGTATCAGGAATTTGGCGCACTATGGGAATTCAGTGCAGAGGGGAAAAGGTGCATTTTACATCTTTCTCCTTTGCTTTCTAACTCCTTAAATCTTCAGGGAATGGTCATGCACTGCTGCAGTATCAGAGACTACAAGAGAGAGAGCTAATTGAGTAATGGGTGAGTTTGGGTAAATATTTATTACTTCCAGCACTTGCAGTTTGTAAGGTCTTTTTGTGGTTTATATTTGTATATTCTATAGTAATAAGGATCAGGAAGTCACTGACTTAAGAAATTTAATTTGAAGGGATGAGCCATGGCAGGAGAGTTCAAAGCCGTGGTAAACTCCTTTTGTTCCACGTGGGGAAGCCAGGAACATTTCCAGTACCCAGGCCCAACATGTGTGCAGGAAGAGTCTCCAGCTGCATCTTCTGAAGGTCTGGAGCAGTGGCTGGAGACATTGTGGAGCATCCATGAAGCTGAGAATATTGTGGCCAGCTTGTATAGACCGGTGCCAGCACTCCACAATCAAAAAGGGAATGAGTAACCACTAGGCAGAATGAGAGGATTAGAGGGGCATTACAGAAATGCCCTTTGGACATTCCCCTGCAGAAGAGATATACCACTGTGGATACTGTTGGGGGAAATGGTCTCTCAGGGGATAGCGGAAATGGCTGAATTCGCGGCACCATGGTTAGCTCTGCTGCACAGGGGAAGAAGAATAGTTATGGGGGATTCAATCGTAAGGGGAATGGATAGGCATTCATGTGGCTGCAAATGAGACTCCAGGCTGGTATATTGCCTCCCTGGGGCTGGGGTCAAGGATGTCTCAAAGCAGCTGCAGGACATTCTGGAGGTGAAGGATGAACAGCAAATGATCATGGTACACATTGGTTCTAATGATGTAAGTTAAAAAAAAGATGAGGTCCTAAAATCTGGAGCTAGAAAATAAACTGAAAAGTAGGATCTCAAAGGTAGTGGTCTCAGAATTACTACTTGTACCATGTGCTAGTCAGAATAATAACATCAGTAAATCAGATGAATATATTGCTAGAAAGATGGTGCAAGGGGAAGGGTTTCAGACTCCTGGGACAATGGGGCCAGATCAAGGGGAGCAGTACTAACTGGATGGGTTACATCTGAGCATGTCCTTGCCTAGACTGATGTCCTAGGGCAAGTATTTGCTAGTGTGGTTGTGGAGGGTTTAAGCTAGAATTGCAGGGGAATGGGAACCTAAACAGGGTCATAAAGGAAAAAGAAACAAGGACAGGAATAAAAGTAAGAATAGTAAAATGTGAAAATGACAAGGTAATCAAAGACAAGTAGCAAAGAGGGCAATGGTACAAAGAAAAATTAGATGGCTAAAGATGGTAAAAAGATAAGCCCAAATGCTTTGTCTCTTAATGCATGAAGCATTTGGGAAAAGTTTGATGAACTGACAGCTCAAATTGAGTAAAATGGATATGACATCACAGCCATCATGGAGACATGACTGGAAGAAGATCAAAATTGGGAACATAATATCCAGGGATATTTGATCTTTCAGACAGGAAGGAAAAGGTGGTGGGATAGCACTGTTAATAACAAATGAGGTCAGTTGTGAGAGATGATCTAAGTTCATTTGATGTAGAGTCCATTTGGGTGGAGGTAGAAAATAGCAAAGGAAAGTAGGTATAGTGTATAGACCCATATAGACCCCCAATAAAGTAGTCACATTGTAGGAAAAGGTACAACTCAGCAAATAATAAGAGCACATAAAAGAATAGAACAATAATCATGGGTGACTTTAATCTACATGTTGATTGGGCTAATCAAGTTGGGAAGGGCAGCTAGAACAACAATTCATAACATGCATTAGGAATAGTTTCCTTGAGCAATGTGTTATGGAGCCAATCAGGGAACTTGAATCTTGAATTTGGTAGTAGTTAATAAGACCGATTTAATAAATGATCTCGGAGTAAAAAATTTCTAAGGAAGTAGAAATTACAACATGATTGAATTTAATATTCAGTTTGAGAGCGAGAAATCAGGATAGAAAACAACTGTGATCTAATCTAATAGAGTCAGCATTGCTTCATAAAAGGGAAATCATATCTGACTAATTTATTAGAGTTTCTCAAGAAAGTTTCAACCAGAGTGGATAGAGGGGAACTATTGGATGTGCTGTATTTGGGCTTCCACAAGGGGTTTGACAAGCTACCTCCTTCTTGGTACCTTCTTATCTTATCATAAGAACCCATGGTATTTGAGGCAGTATATTGGCTTGGATAAAGAATTGGTTAATGGGCAGGTAACAGCCACTGGGGATAAGAGATTCTTTTTCAGATTGCTGACCTGTAATCAGTGCGATTCCACAGGGATCAATGCTGGGGCCACGTTGTTTACAATATGTATTAATGCCTCGGAGAAAGGAAGTGAATGTGTTGTAGCCAAATTTGAAGACAATACAAAAATTGGTAGAAAGGCAACTTGTGAGAGAGATTCATACAGTTTACAAAGAGACATTGGTAGGAAAAGTAAGTGGACAAAAATTTGGCAATGGAGAAGATGTGGGAAAATGTGAAGTTCATTTTGGAAGGGAGAACAAAATAACTATTATTTAAAAGGAGAAAAACTCAAAGGGATGTGGAGGGACTTGTGCACAAAACACAGAAAGCTAACATACAGGTGCAGCTGGTAATCAGGAAGCCTAAATAGAATGTTGGTCCTTATTACAAGGGGATTAAGTGTAAGAGTAGGGAACTGTTGCCGTGACTGCACAAAGTACTGGAGAGACTACGTTTGGAGCACTATGAGTAATTTTGGTCCCCTTATTTGGGAAAAGATATTATTTCATTGGAGGAAGTTCAGAGAAAGTTCACTAGGATAATCCCTGGTATGGAAGGATTGTCTTATGAGGAGAGGTTAAACAGGTTGAGACTCCATTCATTGGAATTTAGAAGAATGAGAGGTGATCTCATTGAAGCATATAAGATTCTTAAAGGGCTTGACATGGTAAAGGCAGATACATTTCCCCTCATGGGAGAGTCTAGGACCAGATGCATATCTCAGAATAATGGGGCATTAATTTAAGACAAAGATGAGCAGGAATTTCTTCTCCCACAAAGTTGTGAGTCTTTGGAATTCCTTGCCACAGAGAACTGATCCTTGTGTATATTTAAGGTTCAGAGACAGATAGATTTTTGATCAGTAAATGATTCAAGAGTTATGGGGAAAGGGGAGGAAAGTGAATGTGAGAAATGTCGTCGGATCAGCCATGATCCCACTGAGTGGTGGAATGGCCTATGTTGAACGTTGCTATTTCTTATGGTCTTAAGGTCTAACCCATTGGAGGAAGAGACTCCATAGATATCCCCATCCTCAATAATGGGGGAGGCCAGTAGATCAGTGCAAAAATAAGGCTGGAGCACTTGCAGCCGGAAGTGCTAAATGTATGATCCATCTCAGCCTCCTTGGAAGGTCCCCAGCATCACAGATATCAGTCTTCAGCCAATTTGATTCACTCTCTGTGATATCAAGAAATGGATGAAAGTGCTGGATATTGCAAAGCTTGTGGGCCCTGATAACATTCTGGTAATTGCACTGAATACTTGTGCTCTAGAACTTGCGGAATCCTGTGCTATGTCTTCCAGTAGAGCTACAACACTGGCATCAATCTGGCAATATGGAAAATAGTCCAGATATGTCCTGTACACAAAATACAGGATGAATCCAACCTGACCACTTACTGCTCCATCAATCTACTCTTGATCATCAGTAAAGCGATGGAAGGAATCACCATCAGTGCTATCAAGTGGTTCTGGCTCAGCAATATCCATTCACTGATGCTCAGTTTTGACTCTCCCAGCTCCATTTAGCTCCTAATGTCATTACAGCCTTGACTCAAATATGGACAAAAGAGCAGAACTCCAGAGGTCACGTGAGTGACTGTCCTTGATATCAGGACAACATTTGACCAATTGTGGCATCAAGTAGCCCTGCCAAAACTGAGTCAATGGAAATCTGAGGAAAACTCTTCTGTGATTGGATCAAACCTATCACAAAAGAAGATGGTTGTGGTTGTTGGAGGTTAATCATCTCAGCTCCAGGATATCTCTGCAGGACTTCCTCATGGCAGTGTCCTGGCCCCAACCATCTTCAATTGCTTCATCACTGACCTTTCTTCCATCATAAGGTCAGAAGCAGGGATGTTGGCTGATGATTGCACAACATTCAGCATAATTTGGGGCTCCAGAGAGACTGAAGCAGTCCATGTCCAAATGTGGCAAGACCTAGTCAATTTCTAGGCTTGGTTTGACAAGTGACAATTAATGCACAAGTGCCAGGAAAAGACCAAATACAACAAGTGAGAATCTGACTATTGCTCCTTGACATTCAATGGCATTTATTATTACTGAATCCCCCACTATCAACATTATGGGGGACCTCTATCCAGAAACTGAACAGGACTAGCCACATTAATACCATGGCTACATGAGCAGGTCAGAGGTTAGGAATTCTACAGCATGTATCTCTTCACTCTTCAAAACTGTCCACCACCTACAGGGCACAAGTCAGGAGTGTGTGCAGTGTTAACAACACTCAAGAAGCTTGACACCATCCAGGACAAAGCAGCTTGCTTAGTTGGCATTCCTTTCACAAACATTGACTGCTGACGCACAATGGCAGCAGTGTGTGCCACCTACAGATGCACTGTAGGAAGCTTCCATAGACAGCATCTTTCAAACCACAACTGCTACCATCTAGAAGGACAAGGGCAAAAGATGCTTGGGAACTCCACCACCTGGAATTTCCCCTTAAAGTCACACACCATCTTGATTTGGAAATATACATATATCACTGTTCTTTCACGGTTGCTGAGTCAAAATCCTTACAGCACTGTGGGTTTATCTACACTGCATGGACTGCAGTGATTCAGCAAGGCTGCTCACTACCATCTTCTGAAGGATGATTAAAGATGGGAAATAAATGCTGGCCCAGCCAGTGATGCCCACATCCTATGAAAGAATGAAAAAAAATCATAAATTTAATCAGAACTCTGGTGAGTGGGATTCCCAATTATTTATGTTATCAAACAGTGTCTTGAACATAACTTTAAAAATTGAATATGAAAAATCAGTGGCAGGAGAAATTCGATTGGTACCTTTTAACTTATTTCTTAAAATATTGCCTTGTGTTTTTGTGTTAGTGTTCTTATGGAGAGCTTCAGCGGACACAGCAACTGGGTAATTTAAGGCCATACTCTGCTCCTCATCAAGTTAGATGTCTGCATGTTTTTTGTTCTCTGGAATTAATTTATTTTGTGGCTGAGATTTAAACATTACAAGGTAAAAAAAAGTACAATGAATAAATCTGCTTTTTGTATTTTGAAAAATAAAAATTATAACATGTTTCTTTGGAAAGAACTGTGTGGAATGTGTGAAAATTTCTGTTCGCTGTCTCCCTGTGGTTAGATTTATTCGCATGCTGTTTGGTTTCTGCCACTTCTATGGTTGTAATTCACAGTAATGTTCTTCAATATGTGCAAGTCCTGAAACTGGTTCCATTTTCAGAAAGTATTCAAACTTTTGCATAGCTTTTTTTGAAGTTGGGTTTCATGAAATTAGTTCCAAATTACCTAGCCGATTTAAAAATGAATTTAGTAAAAAAACTCAGAAAACAATGATGAAAGGAATTTTTTTTAAAATTCCAGCAGGACAGGTGACATTTGGTGATTCCATATCAATGTCTACTGCTGAAACTATTTGGGAAACATTGCAAAGAACTGTATTTCCAGTAAAATAAGAAGCATTAATTGCAGGAAGCTATGTAGCTGAGTGAGAAATAGAATGAGGCTGCTGACATTCAAATGAGCTTGATTGACTCAAGAGATAGGCTAAGAAATAACAGATGAATTTCAGTATGGATAAATATACTCAAGTAATAGTTTGCCTTGTGTAAGAGTCAACCCTGACATTTGGCCAAAAACCTTAATTATTTTTGGCCAAAAAACCTTAATTTTTAATTATAAATTGACCCTAGTTTTTGAGGGATAGTAGAACAACGTGTTTCTTCATGTTTTATGGTATAAAATGTTACACCAAAGTAAGGTAAAGACAAGTTTCTACTGGTAAGTATAATTTCCTGATGTGTTAATCATACCCCAATACTATTAGATTACCTACACTTGAATCATAATATCCTCTGGAATTACTCTCCACCTTGCATCTTATAAAGCTATTTGAGATGAGAAATACCATCAGTTATAAATCCATTGAGAGGTAGGAAGCCAGCCAAACAACAACAGATGCTACCAATAGTGTTGCCAGGTCGGAAACTGTGTTTCTATCAATCCCACCCTCTACACCAGCCAATGCAATGATAAATAACTTGTTACTGCCAGTAATTTTAATTTCTAAATATTATGGTCATTCTTTTGGATTATGTCTGTTTTCCTCTGCTCGTATTCTTTCTCTCTTGGGTTAATGAAGAGATGGCCCTGGCAAGCTCATATTTTCTGACAATATGGCATCAAGAAGGAACATCAGACCCAGAGCCCAGATCACACTTAAAGTAGTCAGATTTGCACAGTAGACAATAATTGTGCAGTAGCTGGAGGATTAAAGATGTCAGGGAAGAACATTGGAAACTGGAGGAAGTTCTCTGCACAGCTTCCACAGATGCCTTGGAAATAATAAGTAGAGAAAAAGCCTAGCAAGTTGGAAAACAAATAAAAATTGTCAGAAGGATGCACAGGGCAGGATTTTGAGCCCACCCTCACCATCTGTAAGATTGCGGCAGTGGGCTCAATATGCAGCGAAACATGAAAGTTGAGGATCTCGCTGGTGAGATTGAACCTTCCGATTATTGATAGCCCTCAATGACGACGTAATCAGGTTCAAAATCATTGTGGGCATGGACTGGATTTAAATACATTTTAATATCATTAACACTGTGACAATGTGATGTCACCACAGTGTACAAGAGGCTCACTCGGATGTGAATCTATTGTGCGGATCTCTGCAGGGGCATAAAGATATTTATAGCCCCTGGGGGAGATGCACACGGCCAGGCAGTGCCCTGGCATTGTCTCCTGCTCTGCCCCTGCACAAGTTGGCACTTACAGGTTAGCACTCCCATGCCAACATGGCAGTGCCGATCTGGAAGAGTCAACCTGGCAGTGCCAGGGTTGGAACCTATAGGAGCCTCATGAAAGAGTATAGGTTCATATTGGTGGCCAGAAGCGTTCATGGGATTTGAAGATGCTAGCAATAGCAGTATGGGAGGTGGGGTTGGATGCCAACAGTGACTGTGTGGATGGAGAGGAGAATTCGGGTAGGAAGGGTTCTGATGCTTGGGGGAAATGGGAGCGCATGCCAGCACAGACTGTTGGAGGAGGAAACAGAAATGCTAACTCCAGTCAGGATAATGAGGAAGCCCCTGAGAACTCCGAGGTGGGCTGGTAGTTGTGGGGGGGGAGGGGGGGTGGGTAAGGTTATTCATGTTTTGATCAGCCCTTTAAACAGAGTGTCCCCATCTCAATACAGCCTGGCTTTGCAGTTTTGTTTATGCTCCGCTTATCTGCATAACATTTTGAAAGTTGCCCAGCTGTTTTTTGTGTCGAGGATCGTAAGATCAGGAGAGAAAACCACATCTACCATTTTTCACGCTGGAACAAACACCCTGCTAAATTCTAGTAAGATCACCCCACTGTTTTCACGGATCTATCCAAATCTTTGCCCCGAATGTAAAAGTATGAAGCATTGCTGATTTCAAAGACAGCCCTGGATGGTGTACTAGGTTTAATACGAGAGGCAATATTCTACTGAAACAGCAGAATAAGTTTTTATCTTATGTCCCAGCAGAACTTGATGACAAGGTCATTGCATTTCAGCAATTATAACCAAACATTGGCCAATATTAGGAACATGGATAAAACTGACATGAATTTTGAAATGCCAGCCAGTCAAACAGTGAGAAAAATTTGAGAAAAAAGAATGTCTGATCCCATTGAGGTTATTATTTTACAAATAAAAGTTCAATTATAAAAATACTTTTGCACATCACCCTTTGCTGCCATGATTCACCTCATAGATGATGAAACTGTTTGAAAGGAAAGATAAAGTTTTACCATTTGGCCAGCTTTGGGGGCATGGTTGATGGGAACCCTCCCTGACCTGGCAACTCTGCAATCATCTGATTTACCATCATGAAAAATTAGGTACAGAGATAATGGCTGATGATTCTTTCTCCTTTCCTTATATTCTACTCTTGCTTCATGTGTTTCCAACCTCCTAGCTTTGATGAATGCTTCCTTTTCCTCTTTGACTAGGCTCACAATACCTCTTGTTATCCAAGGTTCCCAAAACTTGCCATACTTGTCCTTCATCCTTACAGCAATGTACTGATCCTGAATCCCCATTAGCCTACACTTGAAAGCCTCCCACATACCAGATATTGATTTGCCCTCAAACATTTGGCCCCAGTCTACATTTTTCAGCTCCTGCCTAATAGTGTTGTAATTAGCCTACCCAATGTAGCTGGGTAACTTACCTTAACTTGAGGACTACACTTATCTTCATTTATCAGTAACTTAAAGCTTACTGAATTGTGGTCACTGATCCCCAACTGCTCCCCTTCTAAAACATCGACCAACTGGCTGGGCTCGTTCCCCAACCAGTTCCAGTATGGCCCCTTCCTTAGTTGGATTATCTACATACTGTTTCAAGAAGCCATCCTGGATGCTCCTTACAAACTCTGCCCTATTCATGCCCCTAGCACTAATTGAGTCCACTTAGTTAAAATCTTGTTGCACAGCAACCCTGTTACTTTTACACCTTACCAAAATCTGCCTACATATCTATTCCTCTATCTTCTGATGGCAATTGGGTGGCCTATAGTAAACTCTCAACATTGTGACTACACTCTTCCTATTCCTGAGCTCTATCCATATTGCCTCGCTGTATGAGTGCTGTGATGTCTCCTCCTGGTGTATGGCTCTGATATTCTCTTTAACCAGTAGTGTAATTCCCCCACCCTTTTTACATTCCTCTCTATCCTGCCTGAAATAGAATACACATAAAACAAAGTCCAAATTGAGCTTTTTAAAAGAATCATTCAAAGCACATGGGCTAAGCCAGCATCATTGCTCATCCTCAATTGCCCTCAAGAAGATGGTGATCAGCTATCTTCTCGAACCACTACAGTCCATGTGGTATATGTACACCCACAGTACTGGTAGAGAGGGTGTTCAAGGACATCGACTCAGTGACAGTGAAGGAATGGTGATTTTCAAGTTTGGATAGTGAGTGAGTTGGAGAAGAACTTCCAGGTGGTGGTGTTCCTGTGTATCTGCTGCTCTTGTCCTTCTAGGTAATAGTGGTTGTGAGTTTGGAAGATGTTGTTTAAGGAGCTTTGGCAAATTCCTTCCATACATCTTATTGAAGGTACACAGGCCTGCCACTGTTTGTCAGTGGTGGAGGGAGTGAATGCTTCTGGAAGGGATACCTTTCAGGTGGGCTGCTTTGTCCTGGATGGTATCAAGCCTCATTTGTGTTGTTGGAGCTGCACTTATTCAGGCAAGTGGAGTGTATCCCATTATATTCCTGGCCTGTACCTTGTCGATTGTGAACAGGCTTTGGGAAGTCAGGAGGTGAGTTACTCACATTAGCGTCTGACCTGCCCTTTTAGGCACAATAGTTATACTATAAGTCCAGTTTGGTTTCTAGTTAATAGTAACCCCCAGGATGTTAATAGTGAGAGATTTAGTGATGGGAATGCTTACGAAACAAATGGATTTTTTAATGTGAATGATGAAAGTTATCCTTTCAATAACTTCAATAAAAAGTTGTGTGGAAATACGAAATAAGCTTTGCTAAAATTATAATCAGGAAGAATGTCTTCCCTAAAGGTCAGCAAAGGCTCCTGGCAGACTGGGGAGAGGGAAATCCATGCATTGCTTATCCTTGTGTTAAGTGTTTATGGTCAGCTCCACTGTAAAGGCCTGACTTACAAAACTCACATGCAATGTAGCTCAAATACAAGCTCAGTTTCAACCATGCTATTCATAGTCCATAGTCATAGTCCAAGGGTGGCATGGTGGCACAGTGATTAACATTGCTGCCTCACAGTGTCAGGGACCTGGGTTCAAATCCAGTCTTGAGTTGCTTTTGTTGGAGTTTGCACATTCTCCCTGTGCTTGTGTGGGTTCCCTCTGGGTGCTCCAGTTTCCCCTCACAATCCAAAGATGTGTAGGTTAGGTGGATTGGCTATGATAAATTGCTCTTTAGTGTCCAAAAATGTGTAGGTTAAGGGGATTAGCAGGTGAATACATGAGGTTACGGGAATGGGGGAGGGTGAGACTACATAAATTGCTTAGTTTGATGGGCCAATGGCCTCCTTGTGTACTGTGTGCATCTTATGATAGTTTACCACATGATTAAAACCATCATTTTATTTTTATTAATGTAGATATTTAGGTTGGAATACTCTGGCTTTTCATGCCGGCAGGATTCTCTGGTCCTGCTGGCAGTGCAATCCGACTGCAGGTTTCCCACCGGCTTGGAGTGATCGAATTCCCATTGACAGCGGCAGGATCAGCTAGTAAACAACGTGCCACCTCTCGCCAGCGGGAAACACATGGCTGGGAGGCCAGAGAATCTCACCTGTAGTTTATATCAGTGTGTACAGACATTGTATTTGCATGAGTGCACATGCATTTTCTTCTTATTGAGCTCTGCCTTATGACACATTCCAGGATTTATCATTTAATTCTTCTCTTACATAATATGCCAATTTACTTAGTGCAAATTCAAGAAACGAAAGTGAGGATTTTGTGCATTAAAGGTGACCTCATACGAGTATAAATATCAAATGACTGAAGAGGAATGAATAGACCTATCATTCTGAAATGAGCAATGATTTCCCAGATGTCAGCTGGTCTCTTGTTCTGAAGGACCAGCAGTCAATGATGCTCTGTTGCAGGCTGTACAATGCAGCCAGCTAGGAATGGTAGGCAGGGTCATCTCAGGAAAAGCTCTAGATGTACTGAGCTGTCACAAATTGATCACATGCTTGGATCAGCCTGTATGCCAGCTGGTTAGGAAGTGTGTGAAATATGTTGGATGAGTTGATCATTACTTCCAGGTGGTATAACATCTGCAAAAGTTATTGCCGAGTGAAATATGTATTTTTCAAAGCAGCTCGGTGCTATTTTGCCGCTGTGGTCAGTTTCTTGCATCATGTTTTTCCTTTCACAGATTAAAAGAAATGAGGCTAAATTGGATATTCCCTGAAACTAGGAGTATGATTAACTCTTCAATATGGTTCAGGCAAACTTCGTGCTGTGTGCCACCTATAATGATAGTACGCATTCCAGCTCAGAGCATGCTGTTTAGTGGCATGTTTGCCTCAGCAGGAGGTCCAAGTTTATGAGGCCAGCATTACTTAAAGCTGGCCTACCCTGCTTAAAGCCAGATTGACACTTCTAAAGGTGAAACACATTCCGGCTGCAGTAGGAATTGAAACTGTTAAAGTGTTAAAGTCTGGGAAGAATCTATGAAAACAGTGCAACAGGCCAGAGAATATGTCCCAAGGTTCTCGCATGGCCCTGGTGTAGGAAGTATACAGGAGGGAGAAAGGTCCGTGTTTCTAAGTGGGCCAGTAGATCCTCTAGGCAGAGAAAGCAATAGGCAGAGGTATCTGTAGTGGCCAATCCTAGCAGTCAAATTCCTGAGTTCCTGAATGCAGTGCTGCAAGATGTTCAGTGAGTGGTCAAGGGCAGTGAATGACTTTCCACATGCCATATCCTACCAAATCTCCATTAGCTTCATACATTGCGCTATTCACCATACCTCCATCACTCAGCCAGCAGAAGACCCCATCAACCACCGCTCATATCTCAGGTGATATTTAATGGGACCTGTAAGAATGGGATATAGAACATAGAACATAGAACATAGAACAATACAGCACAGAACAGGCCCTTCGGCCTTCGATGTTGTGCCGACCAAAATAAAAAGCAATGCCCTCCAACTAAACCATTCCCTTCTCTTCCATATACTTATCATAACCTCTTAAACCCACCAAACTTGGCGCATCTACAACGCTGCAGGAGGGCATTCCACTCCCAACACCTTTGGTAAGAACCTACTCTGATATCGTCCTATAACTATCCCTAATTTAAAGCTGTGTCCCCTCGTGCTAGCTTTCTCCATCCTAGGAAAAGCTATCCTGTCACCCTATCTAAACCTCTAATCATCTTAATGTTCATAGTCCCTCTTACCGCCTTTCTAACGAAAACAACCTCAAATCCTCACTCTCTCATAGACCTGCCCTCCTACCAGGCAACATCCTGGTAACCTCCTCTGTACCCTCTCCATGCTACATCTTTTTATATGTGGGACCAGAACTGCACACAATACTCCAAGTGCGGCCGCACTAGAGTTTTGTACAGTGCAACATGATGCTGGGCCCTAAATTCAATCCCCTACCAAAAAAGTAGACCCATAGCCTTCTTAACAACTTTATCCACTTGACTGCCTACTTTCAGGGATCTATTGACACATACACCAAGATCCTTCTGTTCCTCAACACTATTAAGAGCCCTACCATTAGCCCTATACTCTACAAATATGGTGGGGATTAGCTGGGAGCTAAAATCTCAGTTCCTCAACAGTAAATTGTGATATAGAGATTAAGTCAGTGACGTTGCAGCAGCAAATAGGGCCTTACACTGTCCAGTGACGACTTCCTATTTTCAATATATTTGTGTCCAGTGAGTACGCATGACCTTAAAAAAAACTTTTGCATGAATTGTTTTGTTCAAGATTTAGTCAGCAGCGCAGGGCAAACTTGCAGCACCAGTTTCACCGTCATTTAAATGATAGTTGAGCTTGTGCATTTGGATCTGATGTGAGTGGTTGTTCATGTGGAAATATTGCCATCAGGTAGGGGAGCTGGATGGATGGTCAGAAGAGGCAAGGGTGATTATGGGGTTGGGGTAGGGTCAAGGACATGTAGAAAGCCTTTGAGGAAGGGGATTGGGTGGAATTGGGGTACAGATGTGTACAGCATGAAGGGCTTGGGTGCAGTCAGGGAGGGAGATGTTGGGAAATGCAGTATCAGGTTCTGTCATGTCCTCATGTTCAATGTCGGGCCCTGGCTGTCAAAGTGACATGGCTGTCATGGGGAAGGTCCACAGCTACAGGAAAAGGTTGATGCATCATGATTGGGAGACTGGAAGGTATCAGAGGATTAATCAACATGTAAGAACATGTTAAGGATAATTATGGGGAGGGAAAGATCTATTATCAGAGGAGGAATGTCTCCAGGAGTAGCCTGTCAACTATCACTGTTATAGCATTAAGGGTGATGCTGGGAAGTTCAAGATGATAAAGGGAAGGCAAATATCGTGTGATTTCAGGAGGATCAAAGGTTATGGGCTCAAACTCAAAGGTGACAAGAAGAGAATAGTAATAGGCTCCAGATAGAGGGTGATTTATATTTTGTCACTGGGCATTGTTCCAAGTTTACAATTAATCTGGCCGGAGTTCAGGCCTAAGTGGGAGGAGGTCACTAGGGGTATGGGGGGAGATTTTTGTAGTACCTATGGGAAGATTTGAATAAAATGTGCTCCCGCTGCCTGAACCGATCTACAAGTGTCCACAGTAAATGCTGCAGATGGTGTCACAAATAGTAGTGGGCCACTATGCACTGCACAACATGGCAATGCAATGTGGAGAACCATTGCAATGGGAAGAGAGAGAGGAGTAGCAATCCTCCTCAGACGAGCCTGAGGAGCAGACCATGAATGTGTATGACCCTTTACTGGGTGGGAGTGCCATGGAAAGTCATTCAAGGGATACCAGACACAACCTAATATACACCACATTTACCCAAGAGTGAGATATGGGCATGATGACGCACCCATCGCTGGAACTCCTTTGCCTATTCAGGATGTATACCAGCCCCATCAGCCTCCCACTTCAACCTTTCCCAGAACCTGCATTCTCAGTCACCTAGAAGAACAAGGGGATTGGGCCTTTGTCACACACATTCACTAATATTGATCCAGATGACATCTGAGTCATGCTTGATCACATGTCAATCAGTCCACCAAGAAATCAGATCCTGCACTATCCTTACAGGACTTTGAGTTCACACACAAACATTTCAATTAGCACCTCCCCCCACCCCCGTCCCGCCCCGATCTCAGAAATCTCCCAGACAATACGTAGCAGGGAGGACTCAATTGAGCTTGTAAGCCTAGGCATTTCCCACAGAGTGGAAAGTACAACACTGGACTTGAACATGAACATTCAATATGGGGCATATGCAAAAACATAACATTGTTTTGCCTACAATATGGAAAATTTCCTAACTCCCCTGTAATCGTTAATGCATTCCAAGCATTTAGATCTCTGACTAGACTGACCTTAATAAATAATGGAGATACACACAAGAATAAAGTGAAACTAATGTAGTGTCCAATATTTGCATGTGACAAATTGAACTTTTCAAAAACATCCATGCCATTTTTGTGCTCTCATAAAACTGCACATTTTCTTTTACAAACACTTGGCTGTAAGCTGTACCATCAGCAGTTAAGCCACTTTGCTAAATGTGCTGCTGTGTTGTCTTTGGGAACCCTCTGGAGATCAATAGACTTGAGGGCTCTGGCCTGAAGGGGTCTCCTGCAATGATGCAGAAGCATCCATGGTGCCTTGTCTACTGGGGGCAATGGAGTCAATGTCAGGGGGGATGAGGGGAGGCTGCTCAACTTTGGACAGTCTGAGAGGAAGCCCCATGGGGTAGGTACATATTCCTTCTTTATGTTAAGGATCAGCATTGGCTATAAACACATGTCTTCGTATGCCTCCAGTGTGTCCATGTGCCAGCACCAGGTTGGATGCATTCTCACTCTCATGCCTGGCTATTTCAGCACACTGTCTACAATCCCTTGGTCATCGTCCTCATAACACCTCTTCCCTTAGCCAGGATGAACAGCTTCAGTCAGTGTTCTATCGCCATTCCTTGCTCTCTTCATTGAATTGTGGGTCAACTTCTTCTGCATGACATTACATGGATTTAGTGATACGCCAACCTCCTTTGTCTGCATACAGATCCATCATTTATATTGACTCGGCAGTGGTACGTCGGATCCAAGCAGTCAGAAAAGACACTGTCACACATTTTGACCTCAATTACCACTTGGTACTGAGGCTGATCACACATTTACCCACCTGGCATAGTTGCCCACTCACAAAGGTATATTACTTGATGACACCTACAAGAGGCACTTTGGAACATCTACTCTGACAGACAGGAGCAGGTATCCTTTTCCTGCACTGGGCCCGGCTGGATGACCTCTTGATTGCTCACTTCCACTTTGGTCATGTGGAATGGTCTTCTGTTACCATTTGTGGGAAAGAAATCTCCTGCAGTTCCCCTACAGTTGGCAGGAAAAGCTGCAGAGAGGCATCACTGAACTTCTGTCAAGATTCAAATATGTGTTCAGTAGAAGTGGCTTGGATGTGAGGGGGGAGGGCTCAAAACACAAAATAACAATAAATGGGTGTGGGGAGGGGGTGCTGGGGAGTTGCGAGTGACAGGGATATTGGGGGAAGAGTAGCTTGAGGAGAGGTGGGTGGGTGAGGGTGACAAAGACATGCAACAAGAAATGGAAAAGCACCAATAGAACAGAAGTGGACATGAAAGTGTGGTTGCGATGCAGAGCATCCCTGTTTCTTCAGGAATCTCATAGCTGCAGCATTGTAATTTAACAGTTAGGATCTACCTGTGAATACTGGCCCATGCCATATAAATGCATGTGTATCCTGTGTTCAACTTTGGCTGTTTAAATCTGCATTTGAATTGTGTATGTGCCAGGTCCCGTCACAGAGGAGGAAAAGGTGCCTACTTCCAGGTCCACTAAAGGAACTCACAAGCTTCTAAATAAATTCTGCCTCTCATCATAGCCTCACTCAAATTCACGCACTCAGCATTACTTCAAACTGCCCATCTTACAACTTGCACACATTTCCAACTGTGTAAATATGGCAGCTTCATCTCCGAAACACATCGCATCACGCTCACTGACCCTCTTGCGGAACAAAGTGACAGCAATCACTAACAGGCATGGGGCAGGCAGGATTGCATTTGCTCACTCGGAGGTGGAACTGGCAATCTTTGATACAGTGGTGGGACTGAAACTATGGAGGCTGACCATATGTTCCTGCCTAACCCACCTTCTCACATCCCACTTCACCCTCTTTCTGCAATCTGTTGTGATGTACGACCTATAGATGATGTAACTATTCATGTCTCGCTTTCCAGCCCTTTCCTCACTCCAATCCTTCTCGGATACCCAGGAGCTGCTGCAGTGGTGTGGCAGTCTGATGTGACTGATGAAGAGGAAGCAATGCCATTTGATTTGACATTTGCAACCACGAGCTCAGATGCTGGAACGGCGAATATCATACGGATGGGTTATGTGCGTGGTGAGGATCAGTGCCCAAGTGATCTACAGCCAAGACCAGAGGGAAAGGATAGCAGAGGTCACACTTGAGTATTGCCACAGAGGATGTAGATGGGTACTTTGCTGGGCTGGGGGAAGGTGCATGGGCAAGTATATTGAAATGCTTTCATTGGCAAGCCTGCCAGAGAGCCTGTTATCATTGTTAAGAAGCATGCAGAGGTCCGGCTCCAACTTGGCACAGGGCTCTGTGCAAAGTTCGGAGCCTTTCCTTTCCAGTATGGAAATGGTGGCCAACTCCATGACAGCACTTGCAGACCCAATACAGTGCCTGCTGGCTGACATCTCAGCTTCCCCTGCCAAAGCCATCCAAAGTTTTAGTGCTGAAATGGAAGCTCGGATTGAGCTTATAAAATTTCAGCTCGTTGCCACGTCCCATTATGACTTCAGTGTGCAAAGCTCTTGCTTATTCACACGAGTAGGCCAACCTGTACTCTAGCAGATGACTAGGATTTTGAGGCATTGCCCTGGGGGAATGATAATGCTCCGGGAAATATGAACTTGCTCTCCTCCCTCAGAAATGAAGGGAACCAGTAGAATTTACCTGAACGAGTCTTGCAATCCTTAAAATGGAATTCTAGTATTGTTGGTGCTAGTATTGCCGATCTTTACTGGGATTTGAAATTTTTGAACTGTTTTTTCCTTGCAATCATCTCTCATCACTGCCATTCCACCTTTGTTGTTACCTGCCAGTCAGCCAGACCTGACAGATGCTCCCCACGCCCAGGTTGTGCAGTCCAAACCTGGACCTTTTAGATACAGATCTATCAAGATCGAAGCCATCGGAGTTTTTCCCAGTGAAAACCTTTCACTACCCTGGCTGCAGTCACTTGCTTAGAAGCACTCGGAGTTGTTCAGGCAAACTCATCATCGAGGCAGGTACTAAAGGAATGCAAAAAGTGTTGAGTTTTGAATGGATAATTTGATGTTTAGTGAAGTTTATAGAATAATTGTTTTGTGATGGCTTTTATTTCAGGAACGTGTCCAAGGGGACAGTGAAGGTAAATATTAGAGGGCTGGTAAGTCTGGGAATGCTCAACAATATGGGTCTGAGACTGTACATTCAGGCAGTGCAGTCAAATCAGGTGCTCATGGGTTGCCCACTTAGAACATGGGTGTGCCAGCTTCAACCTCCCTTAGCTCCTCCATTTCCTCCTCCACCTTATATAGTCACTGAATCCACTCTTTGGCCTGCCTTGATGCGAGTTAATAGACTGATGCAGGATAAATGCATCCTGACTGCTACAGAATAACAGAAATTCAGCTGCATGGTCACAAAGGTAACTGCAATTTAAGCAAATGGTAACCTTTATGGTTGCAGTATAGTCAGCATTGAGATACAGTAGCCACAAGGGCAACTGTACAGTTGAGAACAGCTTATGCCACGGGGATACCCACTATCCTGTGCTTTGTCCTCTGTTTAGAGAGAGTGTTATGGAATCCTCGGTCTGTACAGAGCCTCTGTCCCCTCTTTGATGCAGCAATGGATGATAGGCATACAGGGAGATGTTTGATATGTCATCTGTTCCTACAAGAGAGGATCCAAACATACCTTCCTTGGCTCTGTCACTCCGTTCTGAGGTTGCAGATCTGGTTCCATGAGCTGGGAGAATTTTGTGAGCACCTCCTTCATGAATTGCAGATGATGAACACACTGTTCCTGGCTGAGGTAGAAGAATAAACAGTGCCGGATAAACTCTCTTGCTGAGAGCCCTTCTCCTTCTCTTTCTTCTTTTCTATTTTTTTGTCAATAGAAGCAGCTTATGTTCTAATTTGTTGCTCTTGCACCATTTCCCTCTCGTGTTACAGCCTAAGGTGGGCCATTACTATGACACCTGAAATAATTCCTTAGAGGTCAGTGTCCTTTCACCAGATTTCCTTTATTTGCAAACTTATCTCCACTCCTAAGAGTGGTTGAAGTACAAAATCAGAATCCAGAGTGTGAGTGGACTTGACATTCCTCATCATTTATACAGGTGAGCCTCCCTGATTGGGCAAGCAGTCATGACCTCAGTCAGGGAGCTCATACTCAAAGCATTAAACTCATAGCCATGACAGATCTGGTGAATGGAACCAAGTTATTTCCCCAGATCCTTTGCAGTTACAACCAAAACCTTCTCAATGTTCAGCACTGATTCCTTTATCAACAAATAATTCCTCAACACACCCAATACCTCTATAAACTTAAGCATTACTAGTGGAATGTAATCACTAACAAACATGTACGTTGATGATGATCCCTTTAAATAGCAATTGGGAGTGGCGGGGGCATGTTCAAGAGAGGGCACTAGGTGATATGGTGGCAGAGTGGTTACACTCTGCGTCACTGTACCAGGGACCTGGATTCGATTCCCAGCTTGTGTCACTGTGCAGAGTCTGCATGTTCTCATTGTGTCAGCGTGTATTTCCTCCGGTTGTTCTGGTTTCCTCCCACAATCCGAACGGTGTGTGGTTAGGTGCATTGGCCAAACTAAATTTTCCCTCATTGTACCTGAACTGGTGCTGGAGTGTGGTCACTAGGGGATTTTCACAGTTACTTCATTGCATGGTAAATGTAAGTCCACTTGTGACACTAATAAACAAACTTTAAACTTAGCTAAAGCAGTGATATCCAGAATTGCAGTGCTGGTGTCAAATCAATGTTAGACATCGGTCAACATCACAATTTCTTTGTATATTTCTGGTGCATGCTTGTAATGTCCATGCCATTCACAAAGATAGTATCTGGTCCGTGCCATGCTAAAAGTGAATGGAAATATAATGCACATCAGTCTGGAACTGAACAGGCTGCACTTGCACCAAAACTGGCTGGAGAGCTGAATATGGCCAATATCACTCTGTCTGCCATTCCTCCTTCTATTCCCAACTCCTTTAACGTTCTCATTTCCCTGTCAAATTACATATTTTTGTGGACAATTGTTAAATTAAGAAAAGATTATGGGCCTGATTTTACCATTGTGTTGCTTCCATTTTTGGGTGCGTAAACATGGTAAAGTCGAACGTGAGGTGAGCAGCGCGATCCATGCCCACCTCCGCACTGATTCCCTCTTTACCAAGGTCTGAAAGTGCACACATTTAAATTGACTTAGTGTCTGCACGCCCAAACTTACCGGCATTTCTCCTTTATCCTCACGTTTGCTCATCCAGATTCGGCGTGAAACAGATATGCTTGCAAAAATCTGTTTTAGGCATTCCAGCCTCTGGAGAGATAAGTTCAGAGATTCCAGCGGCTCTCTAACTCAGATGTGGGGGGAGAGGGAAGCTGATCAGATGGCTCTCTGGTGAGGGGGGGTGGGGGGAAGAGAACGAGAAGAAGGAGGGAGGCCAGATGGTTCTCTGGTGAGGGGCAAAGGAGGGAGTGCCAGGTGGTTCTTTGGTGAGTCCGCTACCACTCTGTGGGCAATCGAAGGGGCAACGTGGGGGACGGGGTCGCAATCAGCCTGGGTAGTGGGGGTTGGATAAGGGGACCAGTGAGGCAGTGATACCTATGGGAGCCATCATTCCTGGGCCACTTTATCTGCTTTTTGCAGCTTGGGAGCGATGTGGCAGGGTAGTATTTTTCAAATTCTTTTTTACTGTTCATGCACAGTTGAAGGCTCTGATCGGAGCAACAGTGTTTCAGGCGCGATAAACCCCACCCACAATGTGATTCAGATCCACATCTTCTTTTTCAAGCTGAGAGGGGATGGAGCCACCTGAGAACAGATTTACAAGTCGGATCTGAATCATGCCCAGATTCAGCACTTAGGATCAAAATGGTAAAATCGCCTGCTATGTGGTACTACGTATATCAAAATGTATTCATATTAGAAGAAAAGATGAAAATTGGTTATTTTCTTCAATAATAACAGCAAATTAATTAATAAAATTGCCATTCAGCATTGCAGCGAATGGAAGACATTTAATAGAGAAAAATGTACAATCCTATGTTTCTGTTAGCTCAAGATTAGCAAACAAATGATCATCTCGTAGTAGGCATGAAGGGAATTAGTACAATAATCAGTTCACTCTAACATTAGAAATTACAGCTCATTAATGATAGAACGCCACGGACCTTTAACATTATAAATGTTTTATTCTGTTGTCCTTTCATCTTGAGACCCTCTGCATTAATCAACCCTAAAGTGACTGAAAGTTGCCTTCCTTCATTGCCTTTCTCCCTCAGAGAAATTGATTTGAATACCACAAAACCAAATTTGAGATAAATTGACAGCCTCATTCGAGAGCTCATAAGGATGGTATCGTTTACTGTACATTGTTGTCAAACCAAGCTCCTTAGATAAAGTGTTCACTCAATACAGAGCAAGTATTCTGTTGGAATACACAGTGGCACAGTGGTTAGCACTGTTGTCTCACAGTGCCAGGGACCTGATTTTGATTCTTGGCATGGGTCGGTGTGGAGTCTGCATGTTCTCCCTGTGTCTGCGTGGGAATCTTCCAGGTGCACCGGTTTCCTCCCAAGTCTGAAACATGTGCTGGTTAGGTCCATTGGCCAAACTAAATTCTCCCTCAGACACTGGAGTCTGATGACTAGGGGATTTTTACAGTAACTTCATTGCAGTGTTAATGTCAGCCCAGTTGTTACAGTAATAAATTAAAAAAAACACATACCCAAGTACAGAGAGTTTAGGTGCAGAATGGCAAAGCCAAAGAATCCTGCAATAAATCCACCTTTATCAATCCCTCCAACATCATGGATCTGAGTTCCTGGATACCTTAAAATCCTTATCCCCATTTACACTTTCCTCTTCAGCCTCAGTCTGCCTTAGTTCTCAAGTCTCCAATGGCATTTCCTGCTTCCTCTAATCTCTGTCATCTGGCCTTTTCCTATCTTCTTTTTTGTCTCATTGCTGGTGGTAGAGTTTACACTATATCAATTCTAGTCTCTGAAAATCACTCACTGAATGTTTCTATCTTTTCATTTCTCTCTCTTTCTTTGAAGATCTTCTCAAAGCCTACATGAAGCTTGCTCTTAATCACCTGTTGGAACCTTTCCCTTTCCGCTCAGTTTTGCTTCCCTGTACTTAGTGATATCTTTCTCTCCTTCTTGTGAATTACCTTAGAGCTTTTTTTAAATGTAGAAGGCATTATGTAAATAAAGATATCAGCGCAGAACATCCAGTAAATTTCCTACTGTTGGCCAGCAAAGATCATTTCATTAGGCCATTGGCTTACAGCGATACTGGGAACCAAGTGATAAGATTTCCATTCTCCAAGTGGCATATGCTGCTGATTCAGCTTGTGTTGGTGAGCTAGTCTGCTCGATCCACACTACCCTGGGATACTGCAAAGCTGCTTTCAAATTTACATCACCAGTATTGGGATTTTATGTTTGCGGATTGGGTGCGAATTGGCGCCTAGCTGAACATAACACTTTGTTAAATAACATCAGACATGCTTCCTGATGTCACTGTGCATAAGTGTAATATCATGCTCAGTGGGTGAGTGCACAAAT
Organism: Sphyrna mokarran; assembly: GCA_024679065.1. Lineage (NCBI taxonomy): Eukaryota > Metazoa > Chordata > Chondrichthyes > Carcharhiniformes > Carcharhinidae > Sphyrna > Sphyrna mokarran. Next base: position 95,042,737 of record JAGIQG010000005.1, read on the forward strand.
CGACTGTGCTCCCACTGATAGTTAAAGTGCCAATTAAGGTCATTGACAATCCAATAGACGGGGATTTCCTATTGGCCATGTGATTTTCAGCTTGATGCACTGGTAAACTGGATGAGCACTAATCACTTTGTTTCACATTATCTCAGCTAAGGGCCGGATAAAAGGGCCCCAGATCAGCAGCACTTTCCCTGTCATTGCAAGTTCATCACTGTGTGAGTACAGAATTTTCCCTGAGTCTCCTCACAATCCTTCATCTTCTGAGCCTGCCTTTCATTATTTCAGGACTTGCTAGGAAGGTTCCCCTGAGGATTGGAGCACAGTGATCCCTTATTTCTAAGGAACTGATCCTCTGCAGCTGATCCAATGGGAATAGTGTAGTTGACTGATGGGACTCTCCTCTGAAGAGATAGAGAGGGGCAGGAGGAAGAGGAGGCCAGGTGAGTGCAGGGGGTGTCCTAGCCAGAGACCTTTCAAAGGAGAGGCATGGACTCAGTCAGGTGTCTCTCAATCAACTGCAGACAATTGCGTCAGACTAGTGACTGGTACCAGTTTTTAGATGTGTCCATGTGTTTATCCATTACTGGACAGATGGAGGCAGCATCACCACATTGTCTACCTGCCATCTTAGGTGTGTTGCAGTAACAGCCACTTCTGGCATCACCTGTTCAATGAGTCAGTGCCCACAGCATTTTCCCCTGGTGTGCTGGAATGCTGTGAATGCCAACTATCCTGATGACCTAACCAGCTGAAGCAACACCAGAATATTAGATTTGGATCATGCAAACTCATACAATGATTTCAATGGATCTTTGGCTTGTATTTCTTAAAGGGCCAGGCACACAAATTTCAGGCAGGGTAACTCTTAAGAATTTTGGCAATTGCAAAATAACTGAAATACTCTGGGAAGTTCTTACTGATGTTATGAGTTCCTGCTTTATTGTAGGGATGGAAGAGAAGTGGGTTACCTGTCCACACAAACAAGTAATAAGGCAGCATGATAGGGAGACCAAAGGCTGCAGGGATGGAGTGTAAAGCATTGTGCATTGTCCTCTGCCAGGTTGGAGCCATACTCCTCCATACTCCTTGACAGTTACAGCAGGCTATCTGGTGGGTCACTTGATGTATATACCCAATAACACTCTCCTGCATGTCCTCCTATCTAGACCTTCATCTGAGTCCTCTGGAGTTGAACTTGTGTGCAACTTTGCCGTCCATGGAACTGGCAGCTGAACCTTCCTTTTCCTCCTGGCCTGGTTGCAGCCCATCTGTGCCTGAATGGCTTACCACATGCTGATCTGAACAGACTGATTTGTCTCCAGGGTATGTTCTGTGACAGTGTCTGAGCTGATAGCTGCAGCTATCAGATCAAATGGCGTGGCCTCCTCTTCAGTGTTGCGCTCTCTCAATATTTCTATTGATTGCAATGGCTGGGCTGTGGCAGTCCTTAAGTGTATGGAAGCAGGAAGTCGGAAAAGAGAGGCTGTTCTCAGGAAGTGGAGTAGAATGAGAAACAAGGGGTCCATGGTCAAACCATTAGCAATTTGTGCGAGATGGCAAGGTGAGAGATGGGAGTTGAGAAGAGACAAAAGGCAGGATTATGCCATCATCTTCACTGTTTACAGTGACATAGGAAGTGTCACGATGAACTTGGAGAACGTGCCTTGCTGCAGTGCAATTGGCCAGACAATTGAGGGGTTGTGGGCTGGGTCCAGTGTGATTGGTGAACAACGAATGTAGAGAATAAGTGATTGAAAAGGAGAAAATAAGAGATGTAACCAAGGAAATAGAAATCTTTGTGATGGACCCTGCTTGTGGGATTGTGAATTAAGATTGGGATTTTCGCGATCCCCTGCCCTTGTTTCTCCTCTCTGCTTCCTGGTTGTGGCCTGCTGCTATCTGACAGCCTCGCAATATGGCTGGCTGCACTCGGGAAGAACTTTCCACACACCTGACAAAGGAACGGCATTTCCGAAAGCTTGTGGGTTTACGATCAAATCAGCTGGTTGGACATCTTACTGTGTGCACTCAGGAAAACAGAATAGGAATCAGGTCCTGCCACTAATTTCAGATTTCTGGGAAACCTGTTCTTTTGGGCTTCCCCGATCTCAAAGTTGAGACTCCTTGCTCGTTCCATACCTTTGAATTGATCCAGCCCAATGTTTATCTTTGGGAATAGAACCAGCTGAGTAGTCTGATGTAGGTGCAGAATCAATCCCACGTAAACAGCTAGTCCTACATCTCACCAGAATGAGAGCAGCAGCAGCTAAACCAGGTTTAATAAAATACATGAAGAATGTTTTTTTAACATTTTTCTGTCCAGCAAAAGTCATTAAGTCACTTAACTCTCTGAGAATATTAAAATTTAGCCAAATTCAGTTGTTGGCAGGAAGGGCCTCCAGCAGTATACGCGTGTGTATACATGGGGAACACTATCCCCTACCCAGAAGCAGTGCACAGGTCAGGCAGTGCATCTGGAGCCACTCTGCACCTTATCACCTTCAATATGTTAATCTTGGAACAGCACATGTAGAATGAGACTCCTACAATGGCCTCCAGGGGAAGGATAATTTTACAAGCCCAGGGTGCCAGTGGGAAGTCTGGCCCAGGGGTTTGGAAAGTCATGGCCAGTAAACGCCTGAATCTCCAACTTGTACTGCCAGAGAGTGAGATTTCCTGCCAGAAACAGAGGGCAGTAAAAGTAACCCTGCAGTGTTAACAAGAGAGCAAGTTAGATGTGGGTAAAACATTCTTGGAATTCTTAACAGCTTAAAATGTAGGTTGACAAATTTACCATTAAATGGATAGAAGTGATCAGTTACACTGCATGCAGCTGCAGCACAGCTGCTTTGCTCCATTCAAGTTTCATCAGGGTTAACTCTATCGCTGCTGAACACCAGAAATTATTTAGCACTGAATGCGTTCAGAATGGTGTAACTGGATGGCTTATTAACCAATTGTGTAGAAGATTTTTTGTTTCAGAGTTTGAGGCTAGGTAGGCCAGGCACTGACGTTATAAAAATAGTTCTCTAATCAGTCAAAGTTCCTGCAAATCTCCAGCTTCTTCCTCTATGATTGACACCATAAGAATAAGCATTATCCCAAACAAAACTTTTATATCCTTCTCTCTATCTTCTGAAAGAAAAGAACTTGCATTTATATATCATCTTTCATGATCTCATGTATTTTGAAAGCATTTTACAGTCAATAAAGTGCCATAGTTGCTGTTTGCATCATGGAACACATTTTAAATACAGTGATGTGATAAAGAACAATGTGAAAATGACCAGATAATCTATTTTAGCAATGTCAGTTGAGATATAAGCATTGGCCCGGAAATACTCTTCAGCTTTTTCTCTGAGATAGTACCACAGGATCTTTTGCAATAACTTGACCAGACAGACAGGGCCTCAGTTTAATATGAAATCTAAAGGATGACCTCTCCAATAGCACAAACACATCCTTCTGTGCTGCTGCACTGTGATACTTAGATTTTATGCTCAGTTTGCTCTAGAACCCCCAACTTCCCAACTCCGAGGAAAGATTGCTAATATCACACCATAGTCGACACATATCAGCCACTTCAATTTTAATTTCCTTTAGACCCTGCTTCCAAAAGCAAAAATGCCCAACCCCCTTTAAGAGTTCACAGTTGATAGTTTCCTAATATTTTATACTAGATCTACGTTGGATGTGGTGAAAGAAATTAAATCTAACAGTTATCCTCTGAATGTTGCTGTAATTGTTTTATTACCAACTGCTGTACATCCAGAACACAGAAGGTATTGATTTCCAAATCATCATTGCACGTGGAACATTTTAGATATTTTCTGGAGTTCTAAACTGAAAAAGACATCAGCACACAGGAAAGGTATCTGGGAAGAAAAACTTCTTGGACTTCTAAAGAACTAAAAACAGCAACAACCTACATTAACATAGCAGCTTCAATGCAATGAAATGTCCCAAGTTGCTTCTGTTATGATCATAGCAGATGTAACTTTCTAAGTAAACCAAATCATGAGGGAACATGTTTTACTCATATTTTTGTGTCTGAAAATAAGGAGAAACCTGGATAGAATTCTAGTGACACTTTTGGGATTTTAAAAATGAAATGATTTGGTAACGAAAAAAATATATAAACACACAAGATTACAGTTACACCATTTGAAATTGTCTTAGGTAACTGCCTCAAGAGACCCACTTGGTCAGAACACAAAAGTAAACACCATCTTTACAAGTAGTTTCTTAAATACAGTAATATTATCCAGAGCAAATTATTGTCATTTTTGTGAAAAATATTTCACAGACTCTTCAGTTCTGTGTGGAAATGCAAGAAAATCCAGAAACAAGACTGCTTTCTGAAACAAAGACAATCCTGGTTTATGGAAAGCTGCTTGAGGTTTCACATATTCTCTCATGGTCCCATGATATCTCTTAAACTTACCTATTTGAACTCAACTTTTCCAAAATATAAAAATCTTTAATATTTTTCTAATGTCTCTCTTTTGGATCAAATGATATTTAATAACCTTTCCTTGTTTACTTATGAAACATATGTCATTTATATGAGTCCCCGACTACCCTTTAAAATTTACCAGCTGAAAAGTTAAGTCTGTATCTATCTCCTGATGCAAATTTGTAAACCCAACCTATTAACTTATAAGTTCATTTCATCATGACTACCTATTACAAATATATGCATTACTCACCTTTACCCCTTTTTATTTCTTAGCTCTCCCAGAAAGGTGGGGCCCGATTCTCCCATTGCGACTTGCAACTTCTTTGGCAGCTTGTATCGGCAGATGCGCGTGTTGGCCATTTCGCGGGTTCCGCATGAATGTTTACGACTCGCGTGTATCTCCCACTTGGAAGGAAATGGCATTGCCGAGGACGGGCAGATAACTGGCAGGAAGTGAGGTAAGTCATTTGAATATGTTTTACATATATTTCAAATGTATTATAAATATGATTATCATGCCCAATGGCGTCTCCTGCCCCTCCAGGAGCACTTCATTCTGGCAGGCTTTAGAACAGCACCTTATATTAGGAAAATTAGTGGAAGACCCTGCTGAAGTGAAGTGCAGGGGCGGGGGGGGGTGGAATTGGGGCTCTCCAGAGGTCAGGCAGAGGTGGGGATGGTGCACCCTGAGCATGGGCAGCTGACAGTGCATCCTGACAGAAGGGGCAAATATTCGTGCCCGGAGGCACCTGGGCACTACCCATTAAACATTGGGCAGTGCCAAGGGGGCAGGACCTATTGAGGGCAGTTCCTTGGGTCAATTGGTGGAGTTTGGGGTGTCCTGCTGCCATTCTGCATTGGGATTGGTCTGGGCTGGGAGGAGTTCAATGATCAGTGCAGGTTTGGGGGGGTGGGTGGTGGTCTGCTGGGGGAGCCTTTTACTGGGAGGGCGTCTGACCCTGGCGAGGTCTGCAGGAGGTTCTGCCAGGGTGAGGGGGACAAGGTGATCACCACTGCTGTGGGGGAGGATGGACGCTTGACATTGGGATTGTCTGGGATGAGAGGGGGAGATGTCAGGGCTGACCCAGGAGTTATTGCAGGAGCTGTGATTGGGCCATGGGGGGGACCAGAAGGGCAGCACTGTGGGAGTCCCGAGTTGGCCAGCGATTAACATGGCCAACAAACAGGGAGTCTGACAGATTGGGACCACTGCGCATGCACAGAGTTCCAGAACTGTTAGATCTGACACGAATAGGCCTCCCACTTCCCGGGTTTTATGATATTCATGCAGTGCACAGAGTGTGGAGATTCAGGTGAGAAGCTGAACTGACAAAACGGTCATAATCTAAAACAGTTTTCTCACCAGTTCAGCACTTTAGCGAGAACTGCCCATGTTGTCTCTATTAACCTTCCCTAGCTTAATTCAATCATTTATGTGCACTCATGCAAACTTTTTTTACAAAATAGCACAAAATTCCTCCAATATTTAAGAAAAACCCTTCCACTTCTTCACAGAACCATTATAAGATATGATGCTGTCATATAAGGACTAGTCAGATTGGCTGATCAAAAGTTTGAGGTAGGTTGTAAGTAGTATCTTAAAGGAGGAACAAAAGGTAAAGAGGGACGTAGAGAGGCTATTTGAGATCATGAAACTAGGCAACTGAAAGTGCACCCAACTATGATGGAGTTATTGAAATCAACAGTTTTTTAAAAACATATTCTTGGGACATGAGTATCACTGGCAAAGTCAGCTTCGTGGTAAGCTACAAATGAGTGGCTTTTACACCAATTCAGAGGTACTTAAGAGTTAATCATATTACTGTCACATATAAACCAGACTGGATTTCCTTTCTTTCAGGACATTAGTGAACGTGATGGATTTTTATGGCCACCCAGTTTTTTGTGATCATATCAATGAGACGAGGGATGTATTCAAGCTTTATTACTTGAGTTTTGATTTCCTCAGTTGCTGCAATGGGATATGAATTCATACCTCCAGAGCATTCATCCTGGCCTCTGCTTTATTGGTCCAGTAACATTGCTACTACACTGCCATTCTCCCATGTGGTCAGAAGTAGTAGAGTGTTAGATGTCTCAGAGAATTGTGGAATTGGAGAAGACTACAGAGAAAGCGGGGCAAATATGGAGGCATTTGCTACCAAGGATGAGAATTTTATAATCAAGATATTGCTTGACTGGGAAACATATTGGTCAGCAAACACAGGGGTGCTAGGGGGACTAAACGTACTATGAATTAAGACCTGGACAGCAGAGTTTTGGAAACCACCAAGTTTACAGAGGGTAGAATGTGGGAGACCAAACAAGAATGTGTTGAAATAGTCAAAACAACAAAGACATGAATGAGGTTTTCAGCTGCAGATGAACTGAGGCAGGAGTAAAGTTGAGTGATGTCAAAATGTGGAAAGAGATGTATTTAGAGATGGCATGAATATCCAAAGTCCAAAGATGACTGGCCATGTTAAATTTCCCCCTTAGTTTCCCATGATGTGTAGATTAGGTCGATTGGTGGTGTAAGTTTATGGGGTTACAGAGAAAGGGATCGGGTGAGATGATTTGTTGGAGCGTCAATGCAGACTTTTTGGGCCAAGTGGCCTTCTGCACTGTGGGGATTCTATGATTCTATAAATACAAGGTCAGAAGTCCAATCATAGGCCCTACAAACTTGTTCCCCTTGTCTCTCAATCTGTAGTACTCAGAGTGGCCAAGTTTCCTGAATGTCCAGGACTTTCTAGTTCTCCAAATTCAGGACTTGGATGCAAACAGATCCTATATCTATTTTTGCCTTTTTCTTGGCCTCACGTGCTAACTTGCCCTTCAGAAATGGGGAGCTTATTGATGAATGAGTTCACGTGAAGCTTGAGGTTTGTGGTGAGATGCTGATGTGTGACATTAGAACAAAAACAGCGAGCAGAATGCAGATGTAATGAAAGCAACGGAGAAATGATAAGTGGGAGTAAGGACGTAAAAAAGAGTGCACAGCTTTCCAGGTGCATCCACGTGACTGAAACGGATTGCATGTGCCTTTTGTTAATTGTTAGGACAACAACAGTTGCTGATGGTTTAGCTGTAAATAAGAGGAGAGAAAGCTTCATTCTTGTTGTTCATTTCAGTTGAAGCAAAAACAGAGGTGAAGGAATAATTGGAGTGATCAGACTTTGGGAAAGCTGGCAGTGGGAAGGAGGGAAAAGTAGCTTTGGACAGCAGGTTTGCAGTGCTGCTTGTGAGACAAGAGGAGGAGGGTTTCTCTTCCAGAACCCCCACACCATCAGGCAACACACCTCCACCCCACATCTTTATGATGGTGCCCAGGATAAGGATAGCACCAGATTCCCACCCTGGGATCAGATCCCTTCCCACTTGGCACTAGGGATCAGATACTCCTGCTCCCCCACAATCCCAGCAGAAGTTGCAGTCTGCCTACCTGTGACTATAATCAGTTCCAAGCCACTCAACCATAAAATTCAACCAGCCTGAGTTCTGGGCAGGGCAAGGATCCCATCCAGGAATCCTGCCATAGGCCATGAACTTAAAACCTTGTTTCCAACTCTCAAATTGCACAAGTCACACAGCCGTCACACTGCCCCCATCCCTCCTTATTGTCAATATTGAAAATGCTGAATCAGGTTTTGTTAAGTCACTCTTTATTATCCTTTATTTTTTCAACTTTGTCTTCTCAACATCATCCATGCCTCTGAAATCTTCCAAAGGTCTTTGCTGAATATTTTCTGTAACATGTTCAAACTTCAAGTTCTTTCTCCTGTTCCAATTTTAACATGACAGCAGACAATTGAACAATCACAGTTAGAGTAAATCTATTGTTATCAATCAGTTTAAAAAGGATGGTTCAGCTAGAAAAAAAAACATGTGCAAGCTTGTGAATCCCAAAAAGTGAATATGACTTCAGCTTAACAATAGATTTGTTTTCTTTCAAGGATATTTCTTCACCACATTATCAGTTACAAGAGCAAAGAGAATAAGGCACTTGTTCAACTTTCATTGAACTCAGCAAATATACCAGAAATTCTATCTATCACATGCATTTTTATCTGAATCAAATTCAATGTAGCTGACTCACAAGACCAATGAGAATAATTGCTCTTTTGTTTGTTCCTTTATTGAGCTGGGCAAATTGACCAGAAACAATGTCTCTGTACAATTTAACATTTTAATAATATGATCAAAATGACTGTTCTTCTCTGTCCTTTTCAACAGATAGGTCCTGACAAGATCAATCATTACATTAACACTAACTATAAATTCATTCATTCACTTATTAGTTAACCATCAGAAGAACAACTAAAACAATGTATCTTCATTACAATTGAACAATTGTACAATTTTTATGTTGTCTGCACTGTAACATTGATATTCATTGAGTTAGTTTTTAATTCAACCTATAATCTCACCTTCTCATGTATTCTTGTAAAGACTGTGACTTCAGAGAGAAAAAATTCTGGTTCCTTTGCTTAATGCATGGAGAATAAGATGCCATTCATTCCAAAGAATGAGGCAGCGATTGCAAAATCCCTTGGAGTGAGAAGTCTCCTTGAGATGCTCCTTGCTTTGGTCAGTTGCTGCACGAACCAATAATTAAAGATTTTTAAAGAATAATTATTGAATTAAATAATTAAAGAATTACTTTGTGTTGTGTGCGCTTGCGTGTGTGTGTTGTCTGCTTGGGTTTTCTTCAGTTACTGCGGTTTTCTCCCACTGTCCAAAGATATGCAGGCTAGGTTGATTAGCCATGCTAAGTTCTCCCTTACTGTCCCAAGATGTGCAGCTTTGATAGATTAGGGAAAAGTAGGGTTTATGGCGATAGGGCAGGGTAGATGGCCTGGGTAAGATACTCACTGCAGACTTGATGGCCCAAATGGACTCCTTCTGCACTGTAGGGATTCTATGAAATTGTGTCCCCAACAACCTTTTTCTCTTCATAGGCCCAAGTAAAGAAGATAAAGATGACAAAACATTACAGGAGTTAAAACTGTCATATGTCATACTTCAGTTGAGAAAAAGGATTGACTTCTGGATAGATATTGCAGCAAATCTAAATTAATAGAGCCAGCGATTGAGGAACTGCCATGTGTATTACTCATTAGTCATCTCTTATACAACGATAGATTGGATGAGTGGCATTTACAAGGCACAGACTGCATAATCAGATTCTATGGCATGATAATCTATTTCACGTTACTATACACATAAATCCTTTGTGCCTATTTTTATAGAGTTGACATTGAACCAGAATGTAGTGGTGCTGTTTCATGTAAATTGACTGTCGATCATCATGTGAGGAAAATAAGATCTTGTAGATTGGATGTTACAAATCCCAAAACCGGACTCAAGTGAGAACTTCTCTTCCAATGAAGTTCTTCCATCTGAGTGAGATCCCAAAGCCCCTCATACTGAAAAACAAAGATAAAAAGAATCAGTACAATTGCAGGCAGTCTGAAATGTGGATTGAAAAGCTGTGGAAAGGTTCACCAGGTCAGTCAGCATTTCTAAAGATAAGCGAGTGATATAGATGAAATCCTTCTTCTAAAATATTTAATATTGCTACTCGTTCTTTGGAAAGGCAAGATTTCCTCGGGGTTCTCCAGTTTGCTCCCACAATCCAAAAGACGTGCTGGTTAGGTGCATTGCCCAAACTAAATTCCCCCTAAATGTACCCAAACCGGTTCTGGAGTGTGGTGACTAGGGGATTTTCACAGTAACTTCATCGCAGTGTTAATGTAAGCCTACTCATGACTAATAAATAAAGTTTAACTGAAGTTTCAGGTATAACACTTCTTTTCTTCAAGACAGTGATGGACATCATATTTGACGTATTGCAGGATAACTGGTGTGTAATTTTCAGTTTAAATTAACGCATTCACATAGGAATGGCCTTGACTTCACAGAGCTTGTCAGCTTTTGTTCATTTTACTGATGTCATTTCTTTGTGGCTTGTTCAGAAAGTTCAGTGTTTTAAAAATTGTGTACAAATAGACTAGGCTGGATTTAATGCTCCCCCACCAATGGGTTTGTTGGTGGGATGGCATGTAAAAAAAAGTCCATGAGCGGATGGCTTGGTGTCCATCTGCTCGACCTGCTGACTCTGCAATTGTACATAGGCTGGAGAAACCATTGAATGACCTGCCTGCTGCTGGGACAGCTGAAGAAATTAGATGGCAAATTAATGACCACTTAAGGCCTAGTCTTATTGCCACAGGTACTTTATCCATGGCAGATGGTGATCCACATTACGCAAGGATCTTGCCAGCTTTAACTGTGTGGGCTAGCGTTGGACAAGAGAGAAAGAATTTCTTTGTCCTCTCGTCACCCGGCCTCCCTACCTTCCTCACTGGGGCCTGCCACCATAGTAAGAGCTGGACTTTCCTCTATCATTGGGCCCTTACGAAGTTTGAGCTGGCTTTCTGCTTCCATTGCAAGGGAGTCCTGTTGCTGAAAGTTGGTGGTCTGTCAAGTGACCAACAGTTCTTTTGTCTCAGCAGTGCTACCAGGAGTTGTGGCAACTGCTGGGACTGCATCAGTTCCCGAGGAAAGTTACAGTGGAGCTGGGATGAAAGGTCAGTCCAAGGCCAGGAGTGGACTGAGCAGAGAAAAGGCTGGGGAGTGGGGCTAGGGGTTCGAAGTGATGGAACCTCTGACTGTTTCACCTGGCACTTGGCACCAGCCTCACCTGCTGTGGGTAAAATCTCAGGGGCAGAGAAAGGAGGCCCTTAAGGCTTTAAATTATACTGTGCTTATGTGATGCTGCCAGTTACCTCCATTGTCTTTTAAACAAAAGTGCTGGCATCTCCAGTCATCCAAAGTATTTGAAGTCATTAACAGACATGTACAAAATATTCATATGGTGGAGGGGAGGCAGAAATATATTTAAAAAGAAAGGAGGATGTTATGATATTTTATTAAGGGATAGCAGCATAACATCACTAGAAGGGAAGTGTGTCATTCAATCTGGTCTTAGTTTCACTTTTCCTTTGAGTAGAGCATACACACAAGCACACACATGTACACACACATAAATACAAACATACACATGCACTTTTAGGACAAACTGCATTTTATGCTAGCTTGCTGAGAAATTTGGAATACAGTACACATTTCATTGTCTGCGACAGTAAGACATTCCAGCAACAATCCTGGTCTGAAATATTCTCATTAACATGATGCTAGGAATGAACTGGCTGAATGAAATGGCTGAACTCTCAAAGCTTGCTTAAATATTAATCTGATGTACATCTTACGTAAATACTGGAAAGAAAATGTCACATGCAATGTGACAATGAGTTTGGATGCTACTGAGTCAGGGACACTTGCGTTGCATTAGAGCATGTAAGATCTTGCCTTTTCTATTTTAAAAGATTAAAGGAATTGGTTCTCTCCTGCAGTTTGCTCTCCTGCAGGTTCTTGGAAGAGTTAAGTCACAGCCTGACAGTTTGAGACCTGCAATAGGAATGAAAGATTTCTCCTTCTCTCAGAATTACACCATCACTGGATCCTGACCACTAATGCCTGCTCTAGTATCAGAAAACAAGCTGGATTAGATGCCCTACCACATGGCGAGTTGTCGCAGTTTGTAGCCAGGTCCTCACAGGCTGGAGTTTCAAGAATGGGTTAACACTGCCTTTCACCTCCCTCCTCCTAAGCTGTAGCCACTGAGGAGGAGTTATGGTTGGTAAGAGGGCACTAATCCATCACTGGAAGCTCTCACTGGGGTGATAATTAGTGGGAGTTGTTATCTGCCAGGGCAATTAGAATGTTTGAATGGAGAAATTATGATTTGATGACTTAGGAATGAGCCTATGCTTGGGAAAATAACAATGATGAACAACAGATGCAATGGGTTAATGGAGAGTAAACAAGCTTCCTAGGGCTTTCACTGCAGTGACTTATTCCCACATTCCAAATGCATGGAAACTATACAGAATGCATTCATATTTCACAACTTTTTGTTGTTAACAGAAAGCGATAAAACTAAAGGAGCAGAGTCAAACTGACAAATTTTTTGGTGGACTGGGTCTTCTCCTGCAGTGTGCAGTAGACGTACAATGAATTGACAGCCCGTTTTTGCCTGGGAAAGAAAGTCAGGCACAGTATAATTACTGTGATTATGTGATGCTGCCAATTACCTCTACTGCCTTTTAAACAAAATGCTGGCATTTCCATTCATCCAAAGTGTTGTGTACTGCTCCTTTGTTTAGAAACCATTAATAGAGGCATGTACAAAATATTCACCGAACGTATTGGACATGTTTAGTTTTCCTTCTTTTCTGATATAATATATGTGTTGTGTGATGTTCCTACTTGTTGCTCATGATTCCTTCATGAGACTCGTTCAGAGTTGTTGGAAGATTACATTTCAGTATCCATATACCCAGCAGATGGGGCTGTTCTAACACAAAACTAAATTGATGTCCAGAATCAATGCAGAATGTTTTGAAATGTGCCAGCGAATCTGCTTTTGGTTATATTTTACAATACACAGCTGATTTATTTTACATTACTGCTTATGGAACTTACAGTAAATAGGTTGTAGTACATCACAAAGCTGTAACTCATTTAATTCCAGGAATGCCACGAACCAGAAATTAGAGACCATTACCTGGAATCTACAACACACAAATCATTTAATCCAACTAGTCAATGTTGGTAGTTGTGTTCCACAAGATACTTTTCCCAAGCTAATGACCTCACCCCAGTGTGTGGTATCTCCACCACTCTCCTCCCCCACATTGTCTTTATTTCCTTTCTCGTATATGCATCGGGTGTCCCCTTAAACATATCAAAACTATCGGCTGCAGTTTCTTCTGTGGCAGCAAGTTCCACAATTGCACCATTCTCTGTGTTTGAAAAGAAAATCCCTCCTAACTTTTTTCCTTTGGTTATAAGATTTGGCTATCTTATAATTGTGCTCCCTTGCCCTGGACTTCAATGTGAAAAATTCTCCACGTTTATCTTACCAAACACCTTCCTAATTTGAAAAATCATAAACAAATCTGCTCTCTGACAAAGGGCTATCCAGACTTAACGTTGGTTCTATTGTCTCTCAAACATGCTGAGATTTTCCAGGATTTTCTGTTTTTGCTTCTCTGTCTTCTAACTTCAGGAGAAAAGAGCCTCAGCCTAAGAGTTGCCTCCTCTCCATTCTGATGATTTCCTTATAGATCTTTTCTGCAAAGTCTCCTTTGCTGCACCAAAGCTGGAGTAGATTTTTGGCACCATTTGAATATGATGGCGTGTCTCATCCTGGACTATCCCTCCAGCCTCTCCCATTCAACAAGTTACATGACTGAGCAGCAGTTTGAACTATTTTCATTGATTTTATTCTTTATTCAGTCAGATATTACAGTGGTTAATGACAACTGCCAATTTGCTGGAATCTAGTCATGTGATGTGAATTGGTTTAATGGAATAGTATTTGTTACATCTCAATGTTTGAGATTTCATTTCATCTTATACTACATATTTTGAGCAAGGGTTTGGATACATCATGCCTGATGCTGATGAATTCATGCTAACTACTGTGCCACTGTCACCATTTCCAGGTGGGTTACATTAGATTGCAAATATAATGGAACTTTGTTGGTTAACATTGAGATGTTAACAGGCTGGTTGCCATCTTATAGCATAGTACTGGTGCCGGCCACTTGTTGGTCAAAGGGAGAAAATGGAAGGATAACTCCCATTACTACAGGAAAGTACTTATGTTTATATAGAAGCTTTTGTTACCCCAGGACATGCTAAACTGCTTTACAGCCAATGAAGTAGTTTCAAGTGTTGTCTCGATTTGCAGTGTAGCCAATTTGTGCACAGCAAGTTCCCACAAACAGCAATGAAATAGAAGATGACATCATCTGCTGTTTTAGATGTTGGTTGATGGGTAAATATTAGATTGCTCTGCTTCCAATCCCTGGCACCTTTCAAGCCATCTTCTGTATGGCCTGTGCTACCAAATAAACTGGTTGGACTTTAACCTGATGTTGTAAGACTTCTTATTGTGCTTACCCAAATTCTTCGCCGGCATCTCCACATCATGCTCTGCTTCAGACAGAACCTGTAGGATCTTTTGTGTCCACCTGAGGGCATACAAGTCATTGGTTTAACATCTCCATTGAAAGACAACACCTTAAACAGGCAATGAAGTGTTGAAGTCCCTAGAGAGAGGCATAATGAGCCACAATCTTCTGATTCCGAAGCAACAGCCAAGCCAAAGCTTAATTAATCTCTTTATTAAGAGATAAAGAGATAATCTTTATCTCTTAATAAAGATTAATTATTAATGTCACAAATAGGTTTACACTGCAATGAAGTTACTGTGAATATCCCTTAGTTGCCACACTTTCGAGTACACAAAGGGAGAATTTAGCATGGCCAATCCACATAACCAGCATGTTTTTCAGATTGTGGGAAGAAACCACAGTACCTGGAGGAAACTCATGCAGGCACGGTGAGAACGTATAGATTCCCCAAGGTGACTCAAGCCAGGAATCGAACACGGATCTCTGGCGCTGTGAGGCAGCAGTGCTAACCATTATGCCATTGCACCACCCACCATTACTGTAAAGTAGCAGCTTATTCAGTGAGTTTGGTTTGGGAATGTCTCTACGTGTGTTAAATTTATTCCACAGGCAATGTCTCAGTGAGTCTCTGATAGGAGAAATGTAATTGAAAAAGAATAATTTCCCTCTGCCTTGATTCATTACAGTGAGGATATGGGGTGAAGGAATGTGTGGTGTGGTATATTTGCAGCTGGGATACTGTACAATAGAAGTATTGATGGAAGAAATATGGCATTCCCATGACATGAGCTTACAGGCTGAAGGTGAGAGGTGATTGCAATTCTTACTCCTGTTCAAGGTTTTGCAATTAGGAGATAGTGGTTTCATGATGTAAATTAGGTAGGAGTGAAGAGAAATTTTTTCAAAAAAACACCTTTGCACTGTTACATCAAATAGTTACTCATTCAAAGATTTTCAGCAGCCCATTACACACATAATGAAACATGTAACGATGTTAGAATAATCTGTTATGCAAATGTGAACAGTTGTGGTTTCAGTTCCACCAAGGATGTTGGCACGTTTTACATTTCCTGTGTGATCTCATTTCCACCCTATTGGTGGAGAGGTATGGCCTCGACATTAGAGCAAAGCAGGTAACAGGCATGCACTGCTGACAGAGGGCTAGGCAGAATTAAAACTTCTGTTTCCAGTCCTGTTCTCCCTCCACAGATGCTGTCAGACCAGCTGAAATTTTTCAGCACTTTCTGCTTTTGTTCTTGCACTCCTGACTTTAGTTGCTACAAACTTCCAGGAAAGTGCACACATCAGAGTCACACAAAGGTGAATTCGGGATTTGCTGCCAGTTCAGGCCATCGGCTATAGCAAAGCTAATGCAGGGAGTGGTTGTGTACATTTGCAATGCTGATTCCTGAAATAACTGTCAGCCGGATTGTCATAGCTGGGTCTTGCCTCACTTTCTCACTTGGTCGCTATTGACATGACTTTGGCATATGTTTCCTGTGTTAATAAGTGCATGCTGTCTGTATACATCATGCATACACGCTGCTAAATGTAGTTTCAGCTGATTGGCACAATGTGTCCCTTAGAGTCTGAGAGAGATGCACCAGTACAGATGGGTTGCAATTGAACAGAACCATCGTCCTTGTGTGGGAATCTTCTTGTGCTATTAACGAGGGTTTAAGCTAACTAGGCAGGATAAGACAACGTTCATAGAGAATTGGGAATCAAAAAGGAATAGAGTAAGAAATAGTGTAGTATTTTGGAGTAACGCACAAGAACCAGGTGAGAGTGGCAGGAGTAGGCCATTCAGTCTTTTAAGCCTGCTGTTTATTTAATAAAATACTGACTGATCTGATAGTAATCTCAAACCTGCATCCTACCCATTCCTGATAACCTAGTGAGATTCGTCTGAGGAACCAGACAGAAGCAATGTTGGAAATTGTGGAGGCATTGGCCAAAATCTTTCAATCCTTCTTAGAAACAGTGATGGAGGAGTGAGAATTGCAAATATTACACTCTTGTGCAGTAAAGTGTCAGGATAAGTTCCGGGCCAATCAATTCAAGCTCAGTGGTGGGAAACCTTAGAAACAATAATTTGGGACAAAATGACAGTCATTTGGACAGATATGGAAAGCCAGCATTTGTTAAGGTCAAATTATGTTTAGAAACAAAACAAAGAAACATAGAAAAAACTACAGCACAATACAGGCCTTTCAGCCTACAAAGTTGTGCTGAACATGTCACTACTTTAGAGATTCTGAGGCTTACATATAACCCTCCACTTTACTAAGTTCCATGTATTTATCTAAAAGTCTGTGAAAAGACCCTATCGAATCCGTGTCCACCACCATTGCTGGCAGCCCACTCCACGCACTCACCACTCTGAGTGAAAAATTTACCCCTGACATCTCCTCTGCACCTACTCCCCTGTACCTTAAACCTGTGTCCTCTTGTGGCAACCATTTCAGCCCTGAGAAAAAACCTCTGACTATCCACTCGATCAATACCTCTCAACATCTTATACATCTCTATCAGGTCACACCTCATCCTTCGTCTCTCCAAGGAGAAAAGGCTGAGCTCGTAAGGCATGCTGCCCAATCCCGGCAACATCCTCGTAAATCTCCTCTGCACCCCTTCTATGACTTCCACATCCTTCCTGTAATGAGGTCACCAGAATTGAGCACAGTACTCCAAGTGGGGTCAGACCAGGGTCTTATATAACTGCAACATTATCTCTCAACTCCTAAACTCAATTCCTTGGTTGATGAAGGCCAGTATACCACACGCTTTCTTAATCACAGCTTCAATCTGTGCAACTGTTTGAGCAACCTATGAACTCAGACCCCAAGATCCTTCTGGTCTTCCACATTATCAACAGTCCTACCATTAATATTATATCCTGCCATCCTATTTGACCTGCCAAGATGGACCATTATTTAGTTGAGCTTTGATGAGGAAACAGAGTTAATGAGGATAATATGGTTGATGCATGCATGATTTTCAAAAGGCATTTGATAAAGGCCCAATTAACAATTTTGCCAGTAAAGGGGCAGCACCGTGGCACAGTGGTTAGCATTTCTGATTCACAGCGCCAAGGACCTGGGTTTGATTCCCGGCTTGGGTCACTGTTTGTGCAGAGTCTGCATATTGTCCCCATGTCTGCGCCAGGTTTCCTCCCACAGTCTGAAAGTTGTGCTGGTTAGGTGCATTGGCCATGCTAAATTCTCCCTCAGTGTATCAGAACAGATGCCAGAGTGTGGTGACCAGGGGATTTTCACAGAAACTTCATTGCAGTGTTACTATAAGCCTACTCGTGACAATACTAAATAAACTAATGTTAGAGCAAATGAAATAAAAAAAGGACACAGCAGCAGATTCAAAAATAGTTGAGTGGTATGAAACAGAATAATGGTGAGAAGTTTTATTTTGGACTTTAATAAGTTATATAATGAGATTCCTCATGAATCAGAGTTAGGGCACCAATTTTCCTGGTATTTATCAATTATCTAGACTTAGATGCACTGGGCACAATTTCAACATTTGCCAATGATACAAAGCTTGGAAATATTTTGAGGAGGATGGTGACAGATTTCAAGAGGACATAACGAAGCTTGTGGAATGGGTAGATAGATGGAAGATAAAATTTAATGCAGAGAGGTATAAGACGAAGGATACAATTCCAAAGGAGGTGCAGGAGCAGACAGACAAGAGGTATACATGAATAAATCATTTGAGCTGGCTGGCAAGGTTGACGAAGCAATCAGGAAAGCACATTATACCCTTTATAAGTAGGGACATAAGAGTATTAAAAAATGAAGGATGTTATGATAAATCTGACTGGACTTTTACTGTCTCTCCCATCATGCGATTCAGAGCGGGCGAGGGGCAGAACATGGAAAGTCTGTTGACTTTACGGTTTTGGGACAAGCGAGACCGCAAAATCCCACCCTCTGTGTTTAACACTGGTTCACTTTAGGGAGTACGTGGTTGTATCAGAGAGGGTGCAGGAAAGATTCATGAGAATGGCTTCAGGGACAAGGAGCTTCAGTTATGTGTGGATAAGTTTGAGAAGTTGGGACTGTTCTCTTGAAGAAGATTATGGCCAGAATATTACCAGCCTGCCCACCATGGGAATCAGAGTGGGTGAGGGATGGAGCATGGGAAGGTCTGTTGACATCAGGTGAGATTTTACAGTTTTGGGATGAACACGTAGATTTGATAGTGGTATTAAAAGGTGTAAGGGGACCAGACGAAGAATATGGGGAGAAACTAGCAAAAAAACAGTTCAGAGGGCACTTTTTTTAAGGTGATTCATAAAAGAAGCAATGGGTACATGAGACAAACCTTTTTTACGTAGCGAGTGGTTAAGGTTGGAAATGTGTTGCCTGAGAGCCTGGTGGTGGAAGATTCAATCAAGGGCTTGTAAAAGTGAATTGGGTGATTGCCTGGAGAGAAAAGATGTGGAAAGCAATGCAGGACAAAGAAGGGATGAGTGGAAATAAGTTAGTTGCCCTTTCAGAGAGCTGGTAGGGATAAAATAGCCTGAATGGCCTCCTTCTGTTCTCTAACTAATCAATAATCCAGTGCGAATGCCTCATGTTTTTGTATTCTGTCAATTGGTCCATTGAAGTCAATGGTATCAAATTCGCTGAGAAGTCGGTAAAGTCTAAAATTCAGGATGTGTCATGCATTTGTCCTAAATAATGCTCTAATATTTGAGAGTAATAATTTGTAAGATGACCTGAGGTTGTATAGCCTGTAATATGCTCTAAACATCAGCTGAAAGAGAGTGTGAAGTTTAAAGCCAAGCACCCGACAGGAATGTATAAAAAGGGAAGAGCAGTGAATCGATGCCAGAGCTCTGGGACTGGAATTTCTCTTCAGTCAAAGCTAGCACTAACAGAAAAAGATTAAAGGAAAAAATGAGCATTTGTCACATTGTCTGTCATCTACACAGGACACTCCAATATACTGAACAAGTCATGAACAACTCACTGTTGTTATGGAAGTGAACACAAACACAGCTGGCCATATGCTCTTGGCAAGGCCCCAGCAGCAATCGACCAACCAATCTGTTTATGGTGATGCTGCTTTTCAGGGAGCAATGCTGGCCAACACTCTGGGAGAACTGCCTGTTCTTCCTCAAATAGTCCCATGGGATCTTTTACATTCACCTGAACAAGCAGACAGAACCTTAGTTTAATGTTTCATTTGAAAATACCATTCGCAATGGTGCAGTAATTCTTTAGTATTGAGAAATTAGTGGGGAGGCAAAAGGGGACATGCCAAGCTGGTATTTATCTTGTTCCTGTCATGCTCACTGAAGAGGTCCATGTCCAAATGCAGCAAGGCCTGGCCAATACTCAGGCTTCAACTGACAAGTGGCAAGTAACATATACACCACACAAGTGCCAGGCAATGACTATCTCTCCTTGACATTACCATTGCTGAAACTCTCACTATCACCTTGCTGGATACATTAACCAGAAAGAGCACTAATCATATAAATATTGTGATTACAAGAACAGGTAGAAGCTAGGAATCCTATGGTGAGTAATATACTGCCTGACATCCTGTCCTCCCTCTGACCAAGCCTGTCCACCACTTACAAAGCATAAGCTAGGAGTGTGATGGAATACTCTCTACTTACCTGGATGAGTGCAGCTCCAACAATGCTTAATAAGCTTGACACCACTCAGGATAAGGCAGCCTGTTTAATTGATACCCCCCTCACAAACATTCATTGTCTTTATCACCGACAACTGTGGCAGCAACTTGTTCTATCTAGATGTTGCACTGCAGGAACTCAGCAATTCTCCATAGATAGCACCATTCAAACTCATTTACCATTTAAATGGATAAGGGCAGCAAATACATGGGAACATTACCACCTGCAGGTTCTCCTTTTAAGCCATATACCATCCTGAATTGGAAATAATTATTGCTCCTTCACCGTCGCTGGGTCAAAATCCTGGAACTCCCTTCCTAACAGCACTGTGGGTGTACCTACATCACATAGACTGCAATGGTTCAAGAAGACAGCTTACCACCACCTTCGAAAGGGCAATTAGCAATAAATGTTGGCAAAGTGAGAGACCAGGCAACATCTCATGAATAAATGAAATAGTAATTGCATATGTGAAATGTTTAGTACTATTTCTAACATTTCATTTGGATGGACAAATTGATCACAGTTCAAAAACTAACGGTGTATTGTGCCACCCAATGTTTCAGACATGGCTGTGTTTGTGCTCTGCACTTAAATGAATTCAATCCTGTTTATGTTTTGGAATTGAAGTCACAACAGTATCAACAACATTTGCACATCTGGATATGGATGATTTTGTGCATGGACCATTGCTTAAAAGTCACAGTTCTGCCCATACTCTTCTGGTTCTGAAACTCCCAATTAGTTGAGTGAAGGTCCTGTATTTGCTGTCAGTAATGGAATTCCTGCCTCTGGATCAGGAAAGTTCAAGTCTTGCACTGGAGAACTCAGCATAAAATCTAAGCTGAAGCTCTAGTTGAGATATGCTATTTTTGCGATGAAGGCCCCTCTGAGGTGGCTACCAAAACTTTCATGGCATTAGTTGAAGAAAAGTAGTGGAGTTCTCCAATATTTATTCCTTAGCCAACACTACTAAAAGATTATCTGGTCATTATCGTGGAGCTGTTTGTGGGAAAGTTGGCCGATGCATGTCCATGAAGACTGTATTTCAAAAGTATTTCATTGGCTATAAAACACTTTGCATTAGCATTCTGAGGCTGTGAAAGGTGATACATAAATACACATTCTTCTCTTCTTTCTTTGTTATAGACAATAGAAAGAGCCAGAAAAACTTTGCTTATTCTATGTAAACTTCAAACAGAATGATGATCCATAGTGACCAATGCATGCCATTAACTTTAGACAACAGCAAAGGAAGAAATCATCTCTTGAGATAGGTGTCCATGTTATTATTAGTGGTATAAGCCTTATCTCATTATTTGTAACACTGTTAGGTGCACAGCTGTAATAAATGCAGCAAGTGCCTACTAATCCAAGGGGGAACTAGGTAAATAAATGAGGAGGAAAGAATTAGAAGGAGATATTGATGAAGAGGTTATATGAAGAACAATGAGAGAAGGTTCATATGGAACCTGAACGCTAATGCAGATCTGTTGGGCTTTTTGCTGCAGAAATGAAGAAATGATGCTAATGTTCTTACTTTACAAGTTCTTGTCGAGTTTCTTCTGAGCACACAGCAGCAGAGCTACTTGAATCTGCAAAATTACTTTTTGTTTCAGCAAGTTCCTTCACTGGTGAGTATCTATTCAAGCATCAAATACAAAAGAAGTTGTATGGCTTCAGTCACATCATGTGGTATCATCATGTGTCATTTGGCTTTTCTGTATTGTTGCAGATGACATCACATGGCCATGAATTGTTGTAAAAACTGTTTCGCTAAATGCCCTTTACCTGGTTTGACCTGTATGTGATTTCAATCCTACACTGATGTGACTGACTTTTACTTGCACTCAGAAATGATTTAGCGAGCAACTTTACCATATCAGCACAAGAATCATTCAGGAAGGTGGCCGAATATCACCTTTCTAAGACAGCAAAAATAAGTGTTAGTAGTACTCACATCCTGAGAATCAATTAGAAACAGACACATATTTGCATTGATGGCATATCAACAGGGTTCAATGGGAGACAAGATTATTAGAGAAAAATTAAAGGCAGGAGAGATAGACATAAAATTCTACAGTTGGTTTTGACAAATCATTTGAATTGACTAAAAGGCAGTGGCTTTTGTGCTCCTGACACGTTCCTTAAGAACAAATCACTTCTGTGGTGCTGTTGCAGATGTAATCTTGTAGAGGACTGACAGCCTGGCCACATATCTCTGATCTTGGCCACAACAAACTGGCACAAAGTAGAGCATCCTCATCTAGTGCACTGATCCCTCTGGATTTGGACTGTACCGAATCCAGGAGCAGTTTCTCAGGAGCTTGCCAAGCAAGGCTCCCCTACAATATCAATGGATAAAGGTTTTGCAGAATGCAACTGTTCTTGATGGTGGTAAGCAGCTTGGACTTTGCTTTCTTTTGTTAAATCCAGCTTTTCCATAATTAACACCATTATTTACGTATCATTTGCGACTAGGTTTTTACCTGAACAAATGCAAATCAAGTCACATTCGGCTGAGGTGTGCCTCCACATGCAACCAATTAACCAGTAAAAGGAGTTCTTCACTTCTCATCTGCATAAGCAAATAATGGTGTACATCTGGAAACGAGGTGGGCCAAGGACCTTCTGCTAACATCCCATTCTAGTACCACCTATAGCAAATTATATACAAACATGTTGCCAACTTAATACAGCTGTGCTCTATTAGCAATGCTCTTTTATGTGTCAATCAAAGCCCATGATTGAAAATTTGGCCATAAATAAATTAGTGGCCGTCCTTGGTGATCATTTCACGCAGGCTTTTTTTTTGGCTGGATTCAACCCATGCAACACAACAGTTAAAATCACTTTCACGTTATTACTGGAAGCATGTGGACTAGCAAATGAAACTAAGGACAAGTGCCAAGTCTCTGTATTTGAGGATTCAAATGTATTAAAGGGTATCTTGCCAGAAAGTGGGAACAAAAAGCTTTCTGTTAGGAGAGAGCATGGATGTGAGTGATGAATGGTAATTATTACACTTGACACACAACTTTTTTTGTAACATAAAAGACACTAGACATAACCAGCGAAAATAAAAACCCATTTTACATCAGGGAAGTGGGAAATGGAGCTAAAGCAGATAGGTGGGAATTGGATTGAGCCACGATCTAATTGAATGGTGAAAGCGGCTCAAAGTACTGAATGGAACAGGGTGTTTGCCAATGTAAACCTGGAAATTCCGAATAATTACAACTTGTTTTCAGTGGAGACAACGGAACAAGTATAAAAGCAATATTTTGCTTAGTGTTAGGTAGTTTTTATTCTCCCCCCAAAAAAGGGCCGGAATTCTAAGATGTCGCACATTCCATTGCCGCTGCCAATGAGAACAGAGAATTTAGTGCTCAGCCAAATTCCCGTTCACTGCAGTGGGACTGGAGAATCCCAGCCGCGGATGAGACCGGAGAAATCCGGCCATTATATGTTCAGTATTGGAACACCGCACAACTAACAAACTCAAATGGTAGAATGTGCTACATTGTTCAACATTGAATTTATATTGTTTGCTTTAAGCTTCTGGTAAACATCAAGAGATTTGGTTCAGCAAAGGTTCAGAGTCATTTTTCTTCCCTTCTAGATTGAAGGAGGAGAATGCTGGTCACAAAAATATGAATGTTGTATAACATACTTTCCTTCCCTATAGTAAATAGTAGAGAGAAATACTTCATGCTAATGCATGTATTACCAATATCATATGCAGCAATTACAAATTAGTAAGTGATTTTTCATTAAAATTGTTTTTGCAATTGCAACTTTCATGTAATTCTGCGTACACTACTACATTATACACTTAAAGTCTTGCACATAAGGCATTTTGCTTCGGCTGCTGAATAAACTTTAAACAGTTCTGCAATATAAAAATGCTAAGTTAAAACATAATTGCATTTATACAGCACCTTTCAAAACCTCAGGGCATTCCCTAGCACTTTACAGCCAATGAAGTACTTCTAGAAGTGTACTGTTATAATATGGGAAACATAGTAGCCTATTTACAGGTTCCCAAAACAGCAATGTGATCATGACCATATAATCTGTTGTGATGATGTTGATTGAGGGACAAATATTGGACAGGACACCAGGGAGCACTCCCTGTTCTTCTTTGAAATAGTGCCATGGGCTATTTGTGCTCACCTAAGAGAATGGATGAAGTTTCAGTTTATTACTTTAGCTGGAAGGTGGTGGGCCTGATTCTCCCCAAAAATTCTAAGTGTTGAATTGGTGGGAACAATCGTGTAAATCACAATTGTTTTTCAGTGGGAGTTCAGTCTTGAATCTCCCACTGTGCGCACTGCAGAGGTCACAATCATTAAAAGCTCAGGGAGCATGGGGCTATTCATGCCAGAGACTGACAGCTCTGGAACTCTGCACATGACCCCGAATTGTCAGCCTGCGGTTTGCCAGCCTGCTCAATCACTGGCCAGCCCGGGATCCCCCACACTTCTGTCCCTCCAGCAACATCCCCTACCCCCATGATCTGATTGTGGCCTGATTCCGACCCGGTCACAGCCTGCACAAACATTCCCAGGCCAGTCCTGACTGCCCACACTGTCCCAGTCAACCCTCAGCAATGATGATCTCCCTGCACCCTCTGGCAGGCACCACCCCACCCCCCCCAACATTCCCAGAACTTAATCCCCTCTACCTGCAAGAGGCAGATTCCATCCCCACAGGAGGCAGAGCCCCCCCCACTGGCAGACCATCCCTCCCCAATGGCTGACCTCCCTCCAGAATGGCAGCAAGACCCCCCACTCCACTGACGGCCCTCCCCACAACAGGTTCCAAGCACAATAAGTCCTACCCACAATAGGCCCTGCCTCTTGGCATGCCCATTGGGCCTCATCTTCTTGGCCCTGCGTCTAGGTCCTCCCCCTAGACCCCATTCCTTCCCATCCCCTAAGCCCTGCCCCTTGGCACTGCCCAATGCCCGATGTGCAGTGCCAACATGTCCCCTGGACATGGCACTTTGCTGCTTGGGCAGTGCCAAGGGCCCAAGCCCAGGAGGCATCACCCCTTCGTTCGACTGCCTGGGGAGCCTCAATTGCTCCCCTTCAATCGGGCAGGGTCTCCCACTAGTTTCTCAAGTGGGGACTAGCCTGAACCCCTCCAGAGTGAAATACTCCTGGCAGATATCAATTAGATCCTGAGAGATTCAACTGGATCCAGAGAATTCTGTGTTAGGCCCGCTAATGACATTTAAAATACATTAAAAGCAGATTTGAATCACTTACCTGTCTTCTTGCCGGTCTCCAGCACGGTCCCATCTGTGCCTGCTGTCCGGCTGTGGGAGATGCGCATGCTTCAGGTGTGCATGCATGAATCTGCAAAATGGCTGGCATGCAAACTCCTAACCCAAGGCGCCAAAAAATGCATCATGATGGGAGAATCAGGCCTGGTGTCTCTAACAATGCAACCATCTTTCAGTGGCAGCACTGCGTTCTGCTCTTGCAGTTGAAGGCTGTCCCATTGAGACTCCTGGGGTTCATGATACTGCTGCTATTTCTCAGTGTTTCAACTTACGTGGGAATCAATGGAGCCACGTCCAGAACTTCACCATAAAAGCAACTGGAAGTTAAACTAGGGTGAGCCCAACATCTCTGTGTTAATTCAGAGACACAAAGGTCCATTAAGGTCTGCCAGTCTCTTGAAAGAGAGAATGCCAGGTTGCATGCACTATCCACAATGAATAATATCAGCCTGCCTATATCACTGCAAATCTCTTCATTTGGCTGATCTCAGAATTGCTGCTCTGGCCCTTTATATTGCAGAGTTCCTGTCAGATTCATTCCTTAATGAATCATCTTTGGTCATTTGCCTCCACTAAGCTGATGAGTTGTTGACACAGCTTGTGACCTGTGCAACACTGTTAAAAAGCTCTTGCTTGCACTAAATGGCTCTTAAGTGGCTGCTTAATTACTTTAACTGACTTTGCATCTCAGTGGTGGGACATACGTTCCCTCTCGCCCATCCCAGGCAAACTTGGAGGGAGGTTGGAACATGCCAGGGTAATGGTCCACACCCCTTCCCCCCGCCTCAAAGCACACCTTCACCAACCTGGCAAAATTCTTCCTGTGGCTCCAAAGTTCCTTGAGACAAGAACCCAGCCATAACGTTAAGATGGTACCTGTTGATGGCCTCCAGGGTGACCCCTTTCAGACATCTCTATTATCTATCTCGGTTGACAGAAACCCTGACACTTGGTAGCCTTTCATATGGGTTCTTTCTCCTGTCATTCGGCCCTTCCCCAACCCCATCTCTAACAACTATGACCATGTACTCATCAGGTGAGGCATAAGGAAGTCAATCTATGTTTTGAAAAAAAACAAAATGGTACCTTGACATTGTGGGTGGCTGTGCCGCCTAGCTGGCTGAAAGGCTATTGTCCTCCATCTCGAGGCTCGTATACATTAACTCAGATGGCACAGATATCCCAGTAGAGAGAGGAATGCCATGTACCCTGACCCTGTGTTGGAACCACTCATTGCTTTCTCAATAGCATTTGTGTTGTCAGAAACAATTAAGTTTCTGCCCTCCAAAATGAGAATTGTTAGACAGCACAACTATATAAATCTCCCTGGCACTCAACAAAAGGAGAATTTCATAATAAACTGTGGTCCCTTCATCCTCAAGACAATTAAAACAACAAGCAAAAATCAATGTCCTAAATTTTCAGGATGGTGGGTGCTCAACGAGCAACATCCTACCTGACTCTGACAGGCCACTTTCCACTTGAATGTGCATCGATTGGCACTAGGCAGAACTTCCATCCTCTGGAGAACTTTAGACAATCAGATCCAACCCATCCAGGCACAGCCCTGCTGTGGCCAGAAGAAGTACTGCAGTGCTGTGCCTAAGGCAAAGTGTCAGGAATCCTGAAGAGGGGACGGAAGGGGATCCTTGGGGGCATCAGTGGGGGCATGATTGGGACATTGATATTGATGGACTGGGGGAGGTCTGGAGATGTCAGATCTGGGAGTGCACCCCCAGTTGGGAAGGAGCTCCTGATAGAGACACCACTCCACACATTTTCCTGCCTGAGACTGAAAATTTAAATGTTTTCTATTTCCCACCCTGTTCTATCTGGCACCCAGCAACCTAAAAATTGAGGCTGTGTTGGAAAAGGCCCATAAGTAGCCACAATGTAGTACATAAAATGATAAAAGTATTCATGAGGTAGATGCGGAATGGATGCTCACTGAAGTAAAGGACCATGCCAATGTTATTAATTCCTTGGAAAGTCCCAAACTCTGGATTGATGAAGTCTTGCTTTGGAGGCATTGCACAGAGCTACATCAGGGGGTGATATTAAAGAATTCCTGGACAATTTAGCAATGTCACTTTGGCACCAGCAAAATGACATTGAGATCAGCTCTTGTGTTCAATCATAAAGATACTTTGTGGGGCAAACAATCCGCCCCTTATTCTCCTCATTTTGATAATTTCCTGGCACTTTGGGTGCTACATCACTAGTTATGTACCACCAGTGCCAGCCCTGAAATTCTGGATGCCAGCAGTCAGTAACTCAGTTTTCTCTCATTGTTCCCCTTTGACAAACTGACAGCCATAATTATGTCATTTTGTCACATAATGCAGAATGTATTCCTATTGGGAGTCCAAAACTAGGGGGTCACAGATATGATAGTCACTACTAAGTCTAACTAAGAAATTCAGGGGAAATCTCTTTACCCACAGAGTAGTTGGAATGAATTTTGCTCTTGCTTGGTGCAGTTGAATTCAACAAAATAGCTGCTTCTAAGGGGAAGCCAGGTAAATACATGGAAGGCAAACTAATAGAAGGATATATTGTAATAATAGAAAAAGAAAATGCTGGAAATATTCAGCAACAAAGAATGTGCTGATGAAGTTTGATGAAATAGGGTAGCAGGCAATTCTTGTAAAGCGTAGACATCAGCATGAGCTAGTTGGGCTGAACAGTCTGTTTCTGTGCTATAAATTGGTATCATTTTGTTTCATGCGATACTAACCTGTCTGAGATATTAGTGATTGAAATTGTTTCGTACTTTGATGTGAGATTAGTCTGCCCGTCATGTTAATGAAGATGCTCACAACTTAAAATAAACAGGCTAATGATTTTGTTAAACTAGCAGATGAAATAAAATCTCAGCACTATGTTCACTATTTACATAGCAGGGCATTATTTCAATGTTAGTGGAAGGGTGATGTAATGTGATATGACCTGCTGAGTAATGCAGCAGTGACTTGAGACATGACTTTGTACAGAATTAAATACCACCCCCACCCCTTCTTCTTCTTCCCAAAATTAAATACTGATAAGTCCAGTTCCTCCAACTGCGTCTGAATGCTAGTGAGGAAAGTGAGACTGGGTGTCAGGTACTCAGAATGGATTCATGAAGGGTAGAAAATGTTTGACAAGTTCTATGAAATTCTTTGAAGAAATATCAGGGGTAACAGAAAAGCAACGGGCATAGGATTCTTGACAAGTATTTAATGCAGAAGTAATTAGAAGTAACGGAGAAGTACATGTAGTGGCAATGGAATTAAAGGATGTATTAATTCACATATAGCTGAGGGGCTAAATACTCCTTCAACTTATGGTAAATTATATCCCATTGAGCTCTCTGTGTTGAGACCTCTTTTCTTCGATTTATACATACACAATTTGGACATTGGAATCCAACAATACTAAAATTGATGATTATATCAGATTAGGGAATACAAAAAATTGTGAAAAGGATTATGAAATGTTAACAGAATGGATAGATTGATAGCAGAACACAAGACCATAAGAACAAGGAGCAGGAGTAGATCATTCATCCCTCTAGCCTGCTCCGCCATTCAAAACGATCATGGCTGATCTCATCTCGGCCTCAACTCCACTTCCCATTTTCCATAATCCATCAACCCATTACTAATCAAAAATCTGCCCATCTCCTCCTTTAATTTACTCAATGTCCTGCATCTATCGGACTCTGCGGTAGTGAATTTCACTATTCACGACCCTTTGAGAGAAGTAGTTTCTCCTGTTTTAAATCCTTTTTTCAACTGGTTTTTAGCTTTTCGAGCCATAAAATATTTCTCATTATCTTTAATCTGAAACAGCTTAGAGTAGATAATTCAAATTACCAGTTAATTACCAGCCAATGAAATTCCTGTTTTCCTCCAACGTTACTCCTGATTGTTTTTCAAACTCAGCCTGTTGCCTCAGTACTGGATGTCCCTCTGAGTCTTGCTGTCTCTGCTTCTGGGAAGGTAATTGAAGGCCTTGAGCCTGGTTCTCTCTTTATCCTCTCCCCAGTGCAATGTGATCCTTGCAGGTCAAGCTGTCTCTGCTTCTGAGGGGACTGTGCTCGTTGATATACTTTGAGCTCCTAATCTGGGAAAGGATTGATTTTTAATTTCTCATCAATCCCTGCATTGCCTCGTTGCCTTCTGTATCTATAACCTCTTTCTGACCTACTACTTTCAGAGATCTCGGTATTTCTCCAATTCAGGTCATTGAGCACTCTGATTTTCATCAGTCCGTTATTGATGGCCTTACCTTAAGCTGTGTAGACCCTAAGCTCAATACTTTCTCTAAACCCCTCCGTTTCACTCTTGTGCTTTTCTTTAAGATGTTCCTTAAAACCTCTCTCTTCGATGAAGTTTTTGATCATTTGACTTCATATGTGGTTCAATATTAAATTTAATTTCATAGTGCTCCTGTAAAGTGTTTTGGGACACCTATTTCGAAGGTGCTATATAAATACATGTTATTTTAATTTAAATGGTAAGATTTTAATTGGAGTGGAACAGCAGCGGGTGTTGATGTCCCAATACACAGCTCATTAAAAGTTTCAATATTTTCTGACAAAGTCATAAAGAGATAATTGATGCTTGGTTTTTTCTCTATATTCATTGAATACAATAATAAGCAGATGCAAAGTTTCGAGTTCATCCATTTTTAACAGAAATGTTATGAACATGGATTTTACACTTAAATGATGGCTCTTTTACACTAATCGCATTCACAAGTAGTGAACGAAGGATTGAGATGAAATGTTATTAAGCACTTAGAGTCTAGGCAAAAAGGATGGGTACTAAATGCTGGTCTAGCCAGCGATGCCCACATCCCATAGATGAATATAAAAATTGTTGATTTTTTTTCCCCCAAAGAGGTTAAACAATAAGCAATTCATTAGTCTGCCTCAGTAATCAATAAACACCTCATGCACATTGTGAGGTTCCTGGTCCCAAATGCTTGCCAAGTGTTGCCTGGCATAGGCTCTTTCCCTTTGGTTATCAAGAGACGGAGATAAAAATAGAGCCAGAATGATACACCGATGATCAGGATTTTAAACAGAACAACAAAGGCAAGGGTTTTGCTAGACTTTGAAGGTTAGAATACAAGAGAACAGTCAAAAGTTTGTTGTTCATGTCAATCAAGATGGCTCACTCATGTGGGCAAGTGTAACATATATAATATATTGTTTTGCTCTGTTTAAGCAAAGATAAATTGTAACATTTTGGTTCAATGAGTCTAAATATGCCTGCTCTTCTGAATGATAACTTGTGGTGAAATGAAGCAGCTTAGTGATTTATATCTGTCTTTATCTCACCAAATGTTTTCTCAGCCTTGAGGAGGCTGGAACAGTGCATTTGAGGACATGTGCAAAAGACATGGAAAATTTAACTGATTGCAAGGGAGCACAATACCCACACCTCTGACTTACATTACTGTTCAATGTTGGGAATTACAGATGTGCCAATAAATGTAAAATGCTTAGGCTACTTATGAGAATAACAGCACTCATGTAGTTGGAGAAAATTTTGAAGAAACCAAAGCCAAATATCAAAACTTGAAAGCTAACCTAATGCTGGACTTAGAAAAACCGCCTAACCAGTTTCTCTCGTCAGGTTCCAAGCCTTGAAGGGGCATTGACAAATATGGATTTCAGTAATTCGTCACTTGGCAAGACACCACAGTGGTTTGCCGTTGCCTTCCCCTGATGGCTGACCAGGAAACTTTCCCACTCTTTCTGGCTGCATATTGGCAAATTAGAAGGATCCCATCTGAAGTGGGACTTGTACCCAGAGATTCTGACTTGGAGATTAGTTTAATTATTAGTGTCACATGTAGGCTTACATTGCAATGGAGTCACTGTGAAATTCCTCTAGTTGCCTCATGCCGGCGTCCATTTGGGTACATGAGAGAGAACTTAACATGGTCAGTACACCTAACCAGCACGTCTTTTGGACTGTGGGAGGAAACCAGAGCACCTGGAGGAAACCTACGCAAACACAGGGAAAACATGCAGATTCCACACAGACAATGATTCGAGTTGGAAGTCAAACCTAGGTCACTGGCACTGAGAGTCAGCAGTGTTAACCACTGAGACACCATGCTGTGCATGGTAGAAGTAGGGATGCTACTACTGTCTCATTAGTTCTCCCCTCAGTTTGTCAGTGAAACCAAATCTTTTGGGGCTTTCCTTTTGCCAAGAGTGGGCTCTTATTA
Source organism: Sphyrna mokarran (assembly GCA_024679065.1). Lineage (NCBI taxonomy): Eukaryota > Metazoa > Chordata > Chondrichthyes > Carcharhiniformes > Carcharhinidae > Sphyrna > Sphyrna mokarran. Next base: position 95,074,428 of record JAGIQG010000005.1, read on the forward strand.
TAAATGACTAAAATGTAAGCTGCAGGCACTTATAGCTTTGCACTGCAAATTCCTCACTTATAGTGGAGAAAAGAGTGACACTGTCATTTACTTTTTAAGAGACTCTTTTTCTTGTATTTTGTTACGAACTGAAGTATTTTGTCTATCTATTTGTAAAATATTCACATTCTAAAACAGGCACAAAAATATGTATCTGTATCAAACATTAATTCATTATACACACTATCAAATTACAGCCCACTACTTTTCTGTTATTTAGTCTCTTGTCTCATTCACTATCTCCTCCCAAAGAAGAAAACACAGCATGGGCTATATAAAAAAAAGTAATGGTTTGTTCTTCTGTTCTCTTGTTGCTTTGTTTCATATGATTTAGGAATCAACTGCGCTAGTAAAATATAAATTGTTGTAACACAGTATCTCTCCCTCCAGCACATAACTGTTGATTTATGAAAACTTAAGTGGAGGATTCAAATGTTGTATAATTTGCCATAATTTCAGACTGGGCATAATAATGGTTTTCTGAGGACAAGATAGTACTTCAAATAATGTAAGCGCAACAATGAATTTCAGCTCATCACAGATGATTACTGCTTGTCCACTCGGCATAACTCACTAGTGCATCACCTCCTTACCCATTACTTATTATATAGTTTATGTCCAAACACCTTCATTGCATTATGCCTCCCTGATTTATTATGGGAAATGGAAATCCTATGCTATACAAAGATCCAAATTGTTATTCATCTTGACAAGCAAGTTCAATTTTCTAGTGGGTAACATTCTCTCCTATTTTATTAATAGGAGCTTCAGCTTGTACACACAAATTCAAACAAGCTGCCCCTGTCTAACCATGGGAAGCAATTTGCTGCAGATAGCGATTTCCTGATTAAGAGTGCACAGAGTTAATAGCCTTCGACTATAGATATTCCAATAAGGTTTATTGCAGATATATAGCACATCACCACATTTCATTACATTTTATTAACCTTATTCATTACAGAGGTAATCCAGTACACACTTACCAAGATCTGGGATTTCTGTAATCTTTCGAGAGGTGTCAACCAACCTGAAATACCATTTTTAAGAATTTCTTTAATAATGCAACTTTTTTTCTGTGGATAACTGCAGTGGGTGAGTAAATTTGTCCTTCATAAGCACTAGAACATAAAACTAATCCTGTGAAATGTATGACTTGCTCATCCCTGATCTAATGCAAATAAATGGGTGCACGTCATTCTATTTGACTCTCAAATACACATACAAAAGAATTATTGAAACCTCATTATTTCTGATAAGGTTGAGATGTGGAAGAACATTTTTGGGACAATTTGTCCTCAATATCTTAAAATTCAATTTATTTGGACCATTAAAATGGACATTATATGGAGGATTTCCATCAGCCACTTAAACTAAATGTACCTTTGACACACTGGACTCAGTGGCTGAAAGTGCATTCACCTTTATCACTAAAACTTTTCCAATTCGACCCCTTTGACTGTAAAAGCGAAACATTAAGATAATTGAAAACATCATTATTCACCTGTGGAAAGACAATTTCAGCAAAAAATGGAAGGTGAACCTGTCAGAAAAAGAAAACCCTTCGGGTTTCTTTGGGTTGGTTTCTAGTTGTTGCAACAGATTTTTTTTGTTCAAACATCATCACAGCTGCCTAATTCCTGCAGCTGCACTTTGCAAGTTTCTGTAGATCACTCATACACTCCATTGGTCACTGCTGACTAGCAATTACCTAATGTGTAATTTCTCAATTTGTCCCGAGGTGTTCCCAACGCCCAAAAGCTGTTCACCTGCAGTTTGTGAGATTTTTTTCCCTTCTTTCCTATTACAACACTTTCACCTGTGTTAAATTGCTGCATTGCCTGAGGTTAAAGCTGATATTTGTTTTTAATCATATTTTCTCTGGAATTATTCCAAATCATTCAGTTTCCTCAATATGAATGTTTAAGCTCAGGTTTGAAAGAGCAGAACAGAGGGAAAAATCAAAGGCTCCAATGTAGCTCAGGGATAGAAAAAGAAACAAATAAATGCTTTCAGTAAGCAAGAATGGCATCTTTTGTAGCTTAGTGTCTTGCTTGGCATGAAGGAGAAGATTCAGGTTTGATGCCTGGCCCGTTCATTACCAAAGCACAAAGAAAAGAACAGTACAGGAACAGGCTTTTCAGCCCTTCAAGCCCACGCCAATCATGATGCCCTAACTAAACTAAAGAATCTTCTGCCCTTATTCGGTCTTTATCCCTCTATTCTCTCTCTATTCATGTACCAATCCAGATGCCTCTTACATGTTGCTAATACGTCTGCTTCCGCCATCTCCTCTGACAGCACGTGCCAGACACCCACCACTTCCTGCATGAAAAACATCTCCTGCAAACTTAAATTGATGCTTCTACCCTTGGAAAAAGCCTCTGATTATCCACCCTGTCTATGCCTCTCATAATTTTGTAGAGCTCTATTAGGTCTCCCCTATTAAATTTCTGTATTTCCTGTGAAAATAATCCTAGTTTATTCAACCTCTCCTTATAGTCAATACCTTCGAAAGCAGGCAACATCCTGGTGAACCTTCTACATACTCTCTCCAAAGCTTCCACATCCTTCTGGTAGTGTGGTGACCAGAACAGTATGCCATTCTCCAATACTTGTTTGCTAGTTTTTTGAAGCCTAGCAGAAAATGTGATGCTGCTGTTGTCCCATAGAGTCTGAACCATGGAGGGCAATAGGAATCAATCTGAGTTTATTTGCACATTTATCAGCTGATTTTAAACAATTGTTTCACAGTTAAATGAAGAAGGTATCAATGGAACATTGGGAAACAAAAACAAGGATATACCTGAGTAAATTTAACATATGAGGTCAAATGTCAAAAGATTGTGGAAATTGCTCATTCTTTACTAAGCTGGAATTCCTTGAGGATTCCCATTAACAGTTACTGCTATAAGTGTGATGGGAGACTAAGATAGAAATTGGGCATTTCTGATTTGCCTTATGGGAGGTATATTGTCTGCCTCTTGGAAAGCAAACACAGTTGAGTTGAAGGAATCAGAGATAGGGATGCTCCGTGCTGATGGTTCTGATGCCACTTAGCAATTTTACACCAGTATTAGTATGAATGGACAGAAATGATGGTAAATGGAGTACATGACATTGAGCCGAATGGGTTGATATTTTCTGGCGTTGAGAAGAATGAGAGGTGTTCTTATTGAAACATCAGGGTTAGTTTTAGTCAGTCAAATGTACAGCTGGTTAGTGATGTAAAGCACTGCCAAAAGTACAGGTTCAATTCCTGTGATGACTGAGGTTATTCATGAATGCTTGGCTTTCTCAACCTTGCTCCTTGCCTGAGGTGTGGTGTGGTTAAACACCTGGATTAAATCATCACCAGAGAGCTCTCCCCCTCAAAGAGGAGAGCAGCCTACGGTCATCTGGGACTATAGTGACTTTATTTTTATAATGTTTAGAGGGCTTGATAGGTCAAATGCTGACAGGTTACTTTTCCTGCCTGAAGAGTCTAGAATTAGGCAGTCATAAACTCAAGAAGGAGGCCACAATTTAGAACTGAGATCAAGAACATTCCTTTGCATTCTCTACTTGGAGAGCGGTGGATGTCCACCATCAATTCAATGTAGTCAAGGATTAGATGTTTGAAATTAAGAGATAGGAATAGGGCAGGAAAAGCAAAGAAAAGATCAATTATGATCTTACTGAATTTTGGAGCAGAGTCGTGGAGTTGTATGTTCTATTCCTGCTTCTATTTCTTGTCATACATCATACATTCCTCTGACCAGAAATGGATAGCCACTGTCAATTGATGTAAACAATGGTTTAACACTGGGTAGTTGAAAAGGTAAGTGGGATGTTGAGTGTCATATGTTGTCTGTGAAAATACATCCTTCAATGTGAAGGTTTACACATTGAATAAGAAAGCTTTGTGAGATGGGGGAGGGTAGCAGATGTCTGTGGAGTTGTGTCTCAACAAGGAATCAAGACCTTGTAGAGGAAAGGGGAGGGCAGGGAAGAAATCTGGTGAGAAATCCAAATTATACAAAATTACATGACTGAAAGTTCACAAATACTATCATTGTATTACCTGAATTTATAACATGTCAAGAGCTATTTAATTGCTTTATTTCTGTGAGAGTGAAAACATTTTAACATGTGACTCCAATTGAGACATGTTAAATTAATGTAAATCCCAGCCTGAATAATTACAACTCTGCCCCATGGGTTGAAAATGATACTTTTAGTAGTTGATGTGCCTTGTGCAAAGAAGAGTAAAGAGCATTTCTCTTTTATCTCAGGCTATTATGTTTCTAAATGACATAAAAGCATAATGTTTGTCATTCTGGGCATGGCTTTTCTGGTTGCATTAGACTTTTGATGCTTTGACATGTGGCATTCAGAACAAAACCACTGGAGGCATGAAAGATACTGTGGAGAGATGGCCAAATTTTTAAAGTTTAGACTCTGAAATGTTTCTGCAGCATTGCTGTTGCTGCATTCTGATTGGATGTTCAAAAGTATATTTTTAACAATATGTACTCCTAACACTCTCAGAAATTACACTGATTAAATTTATGTATTTTGCCAGTGTTGTAAAAAAATCTGAGACAAACTTAAAAAACATGAAGACCGCTAAATCCCCATGGCTTGGTAGTCCAAATCCCACAGTTTTTAACGAAGTGGCCCGAAAATAGTTGATGCATTGGTGGCCATCTTTCAAGATTCATTAGATTCTGGAACAGTTCCTATAATTAAGAGGGTAGTGAATGTAATCCTATTTTTTAAAATGGGAGGTAGAGAGAAAACAAGGAATTATAGACCAGGAGGCCTGACATTAATACTGGGGAAAATGCTGGAGTCCATTATAAAAGGTTTAAAAGCAAAGCTCTTGGAAACCAGTGGTAGGATTTACGAAAAAGAAATCATGCTTGATAAACTACTCGATCCCAGGAATCAGTCATTGCATTCCCATAGTAAGAACATCCTTCGTTAGATAAGGAGACCAAAACTACACACAGTATTCCAAAGTGACTTCACAAAGCCTTGGATAATTGCAACAAGACATTTCTGCTCTGGTAGTCAAATCATCTTGCAATGAAAGCCAGCATAATATTTGCTATCTTTACTAACATGCTTACATTCAGTGACTGGTGTTCAAGGACTCCTAGGTCTTATTGCATATTCCCCTCTCTCAATCTATAGCCATTCAGGTAATAACCTGCCACCTTGTTCCAGCCCAAGGTGGATAATCTCACATTTATCTACATTAAACTGCATCTACCATGCATTTGCTGGCTCATTAAACTTGTCCAAATCACAAAGAAGTATCTCTGCATCCTCCTCACAACTCATCTTCCCACCTAGATTTGTGTCATCTGCAATATTTTTCCACACCTAAATCATTAATATACGTTGTGAATAACTGGGTTGCTAGCACTGATCTCTGCTGTACCCTACTAGTCATTGCCTGCCACTTGAAAAATGGTCCATTCATTCCTGCTCTTTGTTCCTTATTTGCCAATCAGTTTTCTATCCCTCTCAATACTTAATCTCCAATCCCATGCACTTTAATTTTATATGCTAATTGCTTATGTGGGACCTGGGTCAAAAGCCTTCAGAAAGTCCAAATAAACCACATCTATTGGCTCAACTCTACTAGTTACAATCTCAAATCGAGGCACGTCCCTCAACTATTTAATCTCCTACTGGCTGTTAATTGGCTTGAGGTGGGTCTTCTATCTCTCAGCAATAGGATGTCCTGCCTCAAAGATCTGCTAGCCAATAAAAGGCTAACTGTTACATCCAACATGCCACACACTTTTGTCGTGAATCGTGCCAGATCCCCATCTTTATGAAGGCAGTAGCTCATACAGCTAAAGCCCAGCAGAAATATGTAAAGAAATAGATCACAATGTCAATTAGCATACAATGCTAATGGCATGCAGTGCCAATTTGGATGCATTGCTAACAGTTGTCCCATACCAATTGCACCACTGTTGGTACTGCAGCTATGCTCGCAAGAAAGTGTGCTGTGCTGGAGCTGGAGGTAAATTTGGGAGATCTGCTGGAGCCAGTTTGGCTCTGGTGAGGTAAGGGGGCAGGAGTGGACAAGCCAAGCAGCAAGGAGAACTGGAGTGATGTGGGGAGGGGGTGGAGATCTTCATGGGCCCTCCAGCAGGTTAAATCTCAGTGGCAGCAGGATGATCCCTGAAGAAGTTATCAATTTTAGTTGAAGACCTGCTACACATTCCATGTAGACTTTAGCAACTTAGAATCATAGAATCCCTACAGTGTAGAAGGTGCCTTTCAGCCCATCATGTCAGCATTAACCACTATCCCACAGAGCCTTATTCTCTTAACTCCTTATATTTACCTCATTAATCCCCCTGACACTAGGTTTAATTTTAGCATGACCAATTAACCTAACCCATACATCCTTGGACTGTGGGAGGAAACTGGAGCACCCAAAGGAAATCCATGCAGGCAGAGGAGAACGTGAAAACTCCACAGAGGCAGTGACCTGAGGCCAGAATCGAACCTGGGTCCCTGGTGCTATGAGGCAGCAATGCTGACCATTGTACTACCCCATGAACTTGAAAGATGCAAACACTTGTTCAATATAGCAACAGCCAGAAGAACAAAACCAGCAATTAACCTGAAGGCAGTTCCTTTAAATACCTTTGATGGGTGGCAAGGGGTGGAGGGTGGGGGCTGACCTTCCTGTTGTTACTGAGGATTCAGCCGTTTTAGATTAAGGGAGAGCATTGTCATCCTTGTGCAGGAGCTTTGCTAATCTTCTCTGTATTGTTCCCATTTCTGTGACTGTGATGCCTGGTACATTGAACTCCAAATTGGCACTGCATGCGTCACATTAGCATGATATGCTGATTGACCTTGTGATCTACTTCTCTACATACTTCTGCTGGACTTTAGCTGTATGAGCTAATGTCCTCATAAAGATGGGGATCTGGCATGATTCATGACAAAAGTGTGTGGCATGTTGGATGTAATTTTGGTTCCCAAATAGCATCCAAATAATGTGCATTACTGAGTCCAAGTATAAGCCATTAACTTCACTCTTCCCAAAGTTGAGCTGTGGCTCACCCACAGGTACTGAGCAAACTGTCTGACACCAAGCAGCCAATGGAAGGATCAAGAAAGGTAATTGAAAATTGGAGCTGGGGGTCATTAACGTACATGTGGAAGCTGACCACATATTTGTGGATATGTCACCAAGTAGGCAGCATGCAGATGGGGAAGGGGTCAAAAACTTCAGCTGTGACATTATGGAGATGGAGCTGGGAATAGAATATATTGCTAGAGATTTCTAGCTACAACCTCATAGATAAGGGTGGAACCAAGAGAGGGTGCTGGCGCCAAGCTGTACACTCATAAAAGGCAGTGGATCACATCTTGTTATCATGAACTCACTGTGTTGAAGGCAGCAAGGAGACCTAGATAGATGAAAGGGGATAATGATCCACGATCAAAAGAACAGTCCATGTTATTTGTGACTTTGTCGTGGGACAGTATAGGTAATGAAAAAAATGGCAAACTTACTTTTATGATTGTTATGAAGCAAGGTAGAAAATAGAGGGAAAATGACGGAAACGATGTGTGATTTGTGTAAGCTGTAGGCAACATAAATAAGTCAAAACTCCATTGACTGCAATTGTGCCCTTTCGACTCAGTATTCATTGCATGAAAGACTAGATTTGGCCTTAGCTCTGCGCCCTGTGCTAAATTCGTGCTGTAGCAGATGGTGTACTTCGATGTCGAGACAAAAGCTGTGTTTCTGAAGCACAGTGAAGTCAAGGTTATTGGTAAGTTATACTTTAAGGATTGCTAATTTAATGGCTGGCACATGATTTTTGAAGGAAGTCTATTCCTGGGCTGAGGTAGACAAAGACAATTGAAGCAAAATGTGAAAAGCAAGTTGAAAGGCAAGCATCCATTCTCAGCACAGCCAACATTTTTGCTGCACAAATGCTAAAAAGGATCGCAAAGGTCCTTTGTATTCCATGACTGATTTTACAGAAGTCACATCTTTTCCAAACCATGTGACTCTTACACAGTATAATGATGAAGTTGTGCAGAAAGTATTATTAATGCACATCTGCAAAAAAGTGCAAGTTTAATTTCCTCATTTCAAAATGATAATTAAGAAAGTGGCATCATTTATCACAGAAATAATAACATGTCAAGAAGAAATACTAGGGATGGATTACTCTCTTCTATCACAGAATAAATTATTCCTTACTGAATTTCCACGATAGCTTACAGCAACAAATTGCCAAACTCTCAGCATCATCTATGTCTAAGCCATTTAACTCCGTTAAATCATTTTTGCACCAAGGGTAACAATAACATCAAACTGAGCTTTTGCTGCTGAAATCACAGCCCCTCATTCTGAGGTAGAATTAAAGGATATGTGTGCGCGCACAGTATGGTGCTGAAATACCTCTGTATATCTACCCTGTACACGGTATGTATGAACCAATCAAATCATCGTGTTCACACGGGACACATCAAAGCCATATAACCTGATTATGCACCTGCTGTTTAATTATATTTACAAGCCAAGCACATTTTACACTCTTGGTAGTATACACATCAGATTTTATTACCATGGCCTTATAATTTATGAGGCAGCTGATTGTTTAGGTACCGTATCTCAGGCTGTCAAATTACTTCATTTTGAGTCAAATTCAAACAAAAAGGATTTGAAGATGAGGTTCTCACTGGAACTCATTTTGACCCAAGCTCCATCCAATCTTGGGCCACAATCTGAGCTATTTCTGGTTTTTCTGCACATTGCTAACATATCCTTTCAAGAATGATTAAATAATCATAAGTGACATTGTGGCATTTGGATGTTGGACATTCTGTCCTATTAATCCTCTCTCGGCGGACTAAAGGGGAACCCATTAAGTTTAACACCATAAATAAGGTGACATGCTTTGCATTAAAGGTACAGTTTCAGTATGAATCAAACATCCTGTATTCTACAGTTTCTTGACCAGGAAATTTACTCAAGTCTCAACACCCAATCAGGCAATCGAGTCAAATACCAACCTCCCATTAGACTTTTTTTTCCCAAAAACAATGCAGTTTAGGTGGCAGTTCTAAGAGATAATGGGGGCTCTTTTCCCAACCCACCTGCTACAGGAATCGCAGTGGGTGAAACGTGCAAAGGTCTGCTGACCTTGGGCAGGATTTTCTGGTTCTGGGATGAGCATGGCCATAAAATTCCACCTAAAGGATCAAATCTGTCTTAGTTTGGACTTCGAGTTGAAAACTTTCAAACTGACATTCTTTTATATAAATTTGTCGAGGAGAGTGTTCCTGGTTTCCCTGTCAGCAACTTGCATACTAAGACCAGATTCCCAACATTAACATAGAACATAGAACACTACAGTGCAGAAACAGGCCCTTCAGTCCATTGAGTCTGCACCAACCACCGTCCCACCCAGGCCCTATTCCCAATTCCCGCATATTTACCCTCTAACCTACACCTCCCTAGACACTAAGAGACAGTATCTTAGCATGGCCAATCAACCTAACCCACACATCTTTGGATTGTGAGAGGAAACCAGAGTAAACCTACACAGACATGAGGAGAATGTGCAAACTCCACACAGACAGTAACCTGAGCCAGGAATCAAACCCAAGTCCCTGGAGCTGTGAAGCAACAGTGCTAACCACTGTGCTACCGTGTCACCCTCTTGTGCTCAGGAGTCTATCATTTAAACTGAGCCTTTTTTTAAGTTATCCAAGGTTCACCCTTTTTGAAAGATGGAGGATGGGAAGTACAATTATCTCTATTCTAAATCTTGCATTGAAATAATTTGACAATAAAGTACAAATGAAAATAAGCAAATATCTTAAAAGGCAAGAACACCTTATTGAAAAGCACAGGGGTCAGGGATTGATGCATAAATCTGCAGATTGACCTTTTTCAGCTCTTAGTACTGGCTCTGATGTTGGTGACTCCAGTCTCCAGTCACTCCAAAACACAGCTGCATGTGAACCCTTTTCGTAAAAATCATGAAAAAGCACCACTTTCATGCTGTGCCGGTTTATTGAACCATGTTTTATGACCTTAGTCAAATTGCCAGGACTTCCCATGCAGTTTGCTTTGGCCATAACACCTGGTAATGTGGACTAACCTCTATTGTTCCCTAAACTCTGAATGACCATGTTATTGTCACCTGTAAGTGCTTAAGGTGCGCCACTTAACATAAACCATAATGAGAAAGAGACATCCTCATGATTTATGGTCCACTGCAGTTTAACACTTTTTATCTTTAAAAAAACCTCATAGTCATCCATTACTTTGGGAAACAATCAAATGCAGCACCTATTCATACTGACCCATGTGATTGGCTCTGATAAATCTCATACATCCGTGTGAAGGGAAAATGCATGGTGAATGGTTGCTAAGCTCTGGAGGCAATACATCCACTGTACCGTAACTGATCAATTCTAACCTGTCGTAATAATTAAACTCTGGATGTCAATGTTTTCAAAAGGGTGCAGATGTTAACATGAATATGACATTAAGATAGGGGAAAACGTAGTACAAGTTCTGTGCTAAACAGATCATTGCAATTCTGAGGGGCACAAGCAGAATGATTTCTTGCCTGATATTTGGCTTTAATATCAATGCAGCTTAAGGCTGGCAAAAAATGAAGGCTTTCAGTAAAAGGATGGAGTTATCATGCATATGATGCATATATTGTCCTCTATTCAATAAACCCACTGCAACCTGCCCTAATCTGCATTATTTGTTCCATACGCATGTATGACTCCTGTGCATTTAGAATGCCACAGTTATATTTATACGATTGCTGTCGTATCAGTTGCTTGAACAACAAGAAGAAGATAGATTTATATAGTGCCTTTAACTTATTGAAGCATCCCAAGGCACTTCACAGAAGCATTATAAAACAAAGTATGCCACTGAGCCACAATATTAATTCACCTGGCCAAAGTTTGATTGGAGAGTTAGGTTTTAAACAGTGCCTTAAGGCAGGAAAGTATGATGGAATGGTGAAGAGCTTTGGATCTGTTTGGACTGTTCCCCTCCTTTTGGGGAGCTGCCCCTTTTACTTTGTCCCTGATTGATTTTGAATTAGTTTATTTGTTTTGCCCTAAAAGAAGGAGAGGTGAAGAGGTATAGAGAGGAAATTCTAGAGTCTGGGGCCTAAGCAATTGAAGACGCAACCACCAATGATGGAGCCATTACAATGCATAAGGGATCAGAATGAGAATTGCAGATATTTCAGAGTTCTGGGGTGTGAGGAGATTACAGAGATAAAGAGGGGTAAGGCCATGGAGGGATTTCAAAAAAAGAATGAGAATTCTAAAATTCAAGACATTACTTGACTGGGAGCCAATGTAGATCAACAAACAAAGGGGTGATAGGAAAGTCAGACTTACTGTGAATTAAGACATGGGCAGTTATATTTGTGATACCTCAAGCTTATGGAGGGTGTAATGTTGAAAGCAGCCAGGATGGCATCAGAATAGTCAAATCTAGAAGTAATTAAGGCGATAGAGTAATGAACGAAGGTTTCAGCAGCAAATGAACTGAATCAGGGCAAAGCCAGTTGATTTGTTTTGGAGGTGGAGAGGAGGTGTCAATAATGGCATGAATATGAGCTCGAAAACTCATCGGGAACAAATCTGACACCGAGTTAGTGACCAGACTGGTTTAATCTCAGATTGTTGTCAGGGAGAGCGATAGAGTCGGGAGATAGGGAATAGAGTTTGGAGTGTAGACTGAAAACAATGGCTTCGGTCCTCCCTATTTCTATTCATCCTGGTGTAGATGTTGTGCACAGTCTGATAATTTTGCAACAGTGAAGGAGTCAAGAGAGCTGGTGGTGAGGTAAACATGTAATTTCTGTCATTTTACTTGAAGATAATCCACTCCAGCAGCCCCTCCCCATAGCCCCTTGGGAATTATTTGAATCTGGGTATGTATATGTTAACTTAACCAAACAAAACCTGTTGTCCTTATTAAATGGAAGTTTTTTTGATTGAGTTAGGACATTTTCATTTCTCGTCTTGGAATTTAATCAGCTGTAGCAAAATTATGACTGAATCAAAAATGAAAAGATAACAATTTTGGTGACTGGTTATCACAGCTTGTAACTACTCCTGTAACACCAACTTCAAATTCCAATTGTTTTCTTTGTATATGCTTTTTCTGATGGCTCTCTTTGAATTTCTCACATAAATAGACAAATTGATGAAGCAATACCAATAGTGAAAGGCAAGGAATGTCCATGTCATGAATTCCTCCCTTCCCTACTCTTTTAACTTCTTCTTTTCAAGGAACTGACCCTCGCTGGTTAGTGTTCCCCAGGTAGTCTCAGCTGCATAATAGGATAACTTCCCTGGGTGTGAGGTTGTACATCAGCATCTAGGCCTGTTCAAGACACAACCTCTATTAAAATCAGTGGGGACAATCCAGACCACACAATCAACAAATAACAGGTCTTCGTGATGTTAAAAATACTTTGCAAAAAGTGAATATATTCAGTAAAAGACCAGAAATGTCAACATTCTTTAAGAGATGAGAAAGTACTTTATATAGAAAGTATTTTTTAATGGCCTTTCCTTTTCCTGTATGATAATTCATGAAACCTACTGCACCTGTGATGTTCAACGCTACCTCTCAATTGTGGAATAGAGCTGTGATTGCTTGCTATCTCTTATTGTCTTTCTCTGCCTGAAATTATGCTGTGCAATATTAGCCCATGAATACTTAATGCATTCACCTGAAATGTCTCTCTCTCTCTCTGTTCTTTTTTAGGCTTCAATCCATTTATTTTAAATGGATTATTATCTCAGTTAAAATTTAACAGTAGAAATATGATGTGAATATATTAAATCTTAAATTCATATCTTAAACAGTAGATTACTGGTTGTTCTATCTCTCTCTGCCTCTGTTGTCCCCTTGCTTGTTTGCACAGTATTTTCAAAAGGAAGAGTGAGTGAATAAGCCTGTGGCAAACAATATAATAGTCAGACTAATTTGAAACGCACAGTGCCGAAAACAAAAGCTTCATACCGTAAGATAGTGTTCCATCCGTTAACATGATTGTGTTCGAACAATGAAAGAAAAATATTGTTGAGCGTTTTAAATTTGAAAATCATTTTCTAAGAGCTTGACATTGTCACTCTTTAACAGAGCAGTTGTCCAAGTGGCAATCCTAATGAGGTTACTCTTAAATGTTGAAGGCTGATGAGAAAAATAACTGACATAGCCTTTAGGCTAATTTACAGGAGAGTTCTGCTGGGTTGCACAAAATGTACACTGAAATAAATTAGCTTTAGAATAGCCACTTACAGAGCAGATGATCTTAAAAAAAATCATTGTACATTAATAAAATCATTGGAATCTATTCATCAAAAGTCTGACCTGAAATCAGGTTTAATATTTAGGTTTTTTTTCAAGGAATGCTTTGAATTTCATCTCAGAGTGAGATTTAGTTGATCTGATATTTTTTTTCGTAATATGCACCATTATAAAATAATACTATCAGTAGATTGCTCAGCTGGCAAATTCAAAATATAATGTTCAAATTATCTAATTATTGAACCATACGAATCCTAAAGAGTTTCCCTCCCAATAGTCTGGAGCACTGTTATGACAACAAAGTGCAGATAGAGTGAAATAAAGAGTTTCTTATGCTCGAAAGAAACCAGGTCAAAGTGATGGACAATCACTGTGAAGGGTGCTCATTACAGTGGACACTCAGTGGAAGGGTGCTCATTTAGCAGCATGTCCACATTCTCCATTTTGATTTAGATTTACTAGGATGCTAGTAGGTCTTGATGATTTGAATTATAAGGAGAGGCTAGATAGGCTGGGACTCTTTTCCCTGGAGCATTGGAGGCTTAAGGATAATCTTCTAGGGGTCTAAAAAATAATGAGAGGCATAGATCAGCTGGATAGTCAACATCTTTTCTGAAAGGTAGGGGAGTCTAAAATTAGAGGCCATAAGTTCAAGGTGAGAGGGGAGAAATACAAAAGTGTCCAGAGGGGCAATTTGTTTCATACAAAGGGTGGTGAGGGTCTGGAACGAGTTTGAGATAATACTGGAACTGGGTACAATCTTGTCCTTTAAAAAGCATTTAGACATTTACATGGAGTATAGAGGGATATGGGCCAAAAGTGGGCAATTGGGACAAATTTAGTGGTAAAAACTGGGTGACACGGATAAGTTGGGCCGAAGAGGCTGTTTCCATGCTGTAAATTTCTACGACACTATTAATCTATGACTCCCACTATAACAGCGCAGTTCAAGATGGCTCATCACCACATCCTCAAGGGTGAGTAGGGATAGGCATGGGATGCTCACATGCCATAAATGAATAATAAAAACTAATAGACATTGACTAAGCAGCAGTACTCAGTTCAATTAAACAATAGAATGCAACCAGTACTGCAGAGAAAGTGCCACACCACCCTTACACCCTGATCTAATTCTCTGACGCAGTGTCTCACTACAACATGCAACATTTTTTAATTTTGTCAAATTGCTGTGAATGTAAATAAAGATAAAAAAATACTGAAAAGGCACAAGAGGCCAGTTAGCATCTGAAAGAGAACATGCATGTTCATGTTTGAGGTACAAATCCTGATGGCTGCTGTCTGAAATCAGAAGAATAAACTCGCAGAAATAGCTAATGCATTAATTAGCTTTAGAAAGCCAACAATTAGTTAAGATTTTGGGGATGCAAATAAAAACTTTCTGATCTCTGAGGTGGAAACTTGTCTTTGGCGGGACAGCTAACTATGCAGTACAGAATTTGGTGCTCACTTTAAACTCCGTTTGATATTCGCTGTTGACCTCAATAGTGAACTTATTCTCCTTCAGAAATTGACCAACCCACTGTGTATTTCCCACACCTCCCTCTTTCTGTGTGAAAGATCTCTGGTACTTGGAGCAGTCAACATGTAACACTATAAATAATTTACATGTACAAAAACAGTAATTCGCATGGCACTGAAGTGTGATAGATGGGAGCCAGGATAGAGCAATAGGTGACATTGGCTTATGAATTTCTGATTTGCAAAGATTGATAGCACTAGTTTTACAGGTACAGTGGGAACTGTCAGTGGCCAAAGCTGAAAGCAGCTGTTTTATCGGTACTTACTGTACAATCATACATCGCCCTTCAGGCAGTCCAGGTGGCTTCAGCTCCTCCCTGGAACTTTCCCACTCTCTGTCCAAATGGGCTGGTTTCACTGTTTCCTCTCAAGAGGTTTGAATAAATTAGAACCAATTATTCCCCCAAACATTTTAAAAAATGATGCCTCAAGTGCTTTGAAAGTACATTGCCAAGAAAAACGCAGGAGAGGTTGGCTTCACTTGCGCAGGTGCAAATATTGGGTAAGCGCCAGACACTACTTGTGCCATAGGTTTTTGCATTAACACTTGTCAGCTATGAAAAACTTCCTTAGAAGTGAATGATTTAAAAGCGCATCTGTCTACAAGTTGCCAGGTACCATTGCGGCCTTTACTTCTTGCCACAAGAAGGGAAGGAGACAGCAGTCAAGCTACAAAACAAGCAAAGCACATAAAAACTTTCATTTGTAACTACATGTTTGCATCGTTGTTGTCAGTCGGGATTACTTTGATTATTTTTATTTATTAGTGTCACAAGTAGGCTTACATTAACACTGCAATGAAGTTACTGTGAAACTTTAGCACCTGTTTGGATACGCTGAGGGAAAGTTTAGCATGGCCAATATATCTAACCAGCATGTCTTTTGTCCTATGGGAAGAAGCTGAAGCATCTGGAGGAAAACCACACAACTACAGGGAGAACGTGCAGTCTCTGCACAGCGACCCAAGCTGGGAATTGAACCCAGGTCTGTGGCACTATGAGGTAGCAATGCTAACCACCATGACACCATGCCACTACAGTAAAGTGATGGTGAGGAGCAAGACATAGGACCACATCATGTATGGTCTCTTGACACGATTGGATCTGACTGCACTAAGGCAAAGTCCACAGACATGTGTTATTGTGATGCCAGTCATATGAGCTACTTTGTCCTGGATTGTGCCAAGCTTCTTGACTGCTGCTGTGGCTGCACCCATCCGGGCAAAAGGGGAGGATTCCATTACTCTCCTGACTTGTCTTGTGCATAGGCTTTGGGGAGTCAGGAGGTGAGTTACTCACTGTAGCTCTCCTAGCCTCTGACCTGCTTTTGTGACCACTGTGTTTATGTGGTGAGTCCAGTTGGGTTTCTGCTCAATGCTAAGTCCAAGGATGATGACAGTGAGGGATTCAGTGATGGTAACACTATTAAATATTAATGGGTGGTGTTTAGAGTTCATCTTGTTGGTGATGGTCATTGCCTGGCATTTGTGTGGTGTGAATGTTACTTGCCACTTGTCAACCCAAGCCTGGATATTGTCGAGATCTTGTTGCATTTGAACACCGACTCATATGACGGAGGGAAGGTCATTGATGAAGCAGCTGAAGATGGTTGTTTAAACTTTTGAACGGTACTTTGATGATACAGATTTCAAGACTTTTGTTTCCAGGGTTGGGCAATTCTCCTCAGGTCTGAGTGTCAGGGGTCTGTTCATTCTGTTCAATATCTTTATTCATATGTTGACATAACTGAAAAATGTAAGAATTTGATACCCTTGCAATTTACATGGAATGTTTCACCTTTTACATGGGCCCTCATATATAATTCTCCATCTTTTTTCAGAAATGGACTGAGAAGCACTTGGTCAAATTGGAATTGTTAAACAGCTTCTTTATTCAGACAGATCCCAAGTGATAATTAAAGCAAAGTCCATGTATTTAGCTCAATCTCACTTCTCGCCTCTGAAACATGAAAAAATAATAATAAACCCTACTTCCCGGTCAGACCCCAGCTGGCAGCCGATAGGCCCAAAGGAAGGCTGCCTTGTGATACTAATACACTGCGTTTGGCTATTGGCATTAAGGAGTCCTTGCAAAACAGAATTCAATGGCAATCAAAGAAAAACACTGCAGTGGTTCAAGTCATACCCCGCACAAAGGAAGAATGTTGTGGTTGGAGATCAATCATATCCATTCCAGGATATTATTGCAGAGGTTTCTCAGGGTAGTGTCCTTGGTCCAAACACCTTCAGTTGCTTCATCAATGACCTCCTTTCCATCAGAAGGTCAGAAAGGGGATGCCCGCTGATGATTGTCCGATGTTCAGCACCATTCAGGACTGCTCGGATATTGAAACAGTCCACATCCAAATGCACGCCCATCTGGACAATATCCAGTCTTGGTTGATAGGTTGCAAGTAAGATTCACACCATACAAGTGCCAGGCAATGACCATCTCCAACAAGAGTGAATTTAACTATCACCTCTTGACATTCAATGGCGCTACCATCACTGAGTCTCCCATTATCAGCATCCTGGAAGTTAACATTTATCAGAAACTCAACTGGATCAGCCACTTCAAAACTGTGACTATAAGAGTAATTCAGAGACTAAGAATCATGTGGCAAGTAACTCATTCCTAGACTCCACCATCTACAAGGTGCAAGTCAGGAATGTGATATAACACACTCCACATGATTAGACTATTGCAGCTTCAATAACACTCAAGAAATTCAACACTATCCAGGACAAAGCAACCTGCTTGATTGGTACCTCATTCACAAATTCACTATCTCCACCATCAATACACAGTAGCAGCAGTATGTACCACCTACAAGATGCCATCATCGAGAAAGACAAGGGCAACTGATACATGAGAACACCATCACCTGGAATTTCCACTCATCATCACCTGCTGTCCTGACGTGGAAATATATCACCGTTCCTTCACTGTCATTGCATCAAAACCGTGGAACTCTCTCTTCTAGGGAATTCTTACTTACACAAAAGGACAGCAGGTGTCAAGAAGGCAGCTCACTACTACCTTCTCAAGAACAATTAGAAATTAATAAAAAATGCTGGCCTAGCCAATGATGCCCACACTCCATGAATAAATAAAGAGATCAGCACAACAGGTAATCTGGTCATTATCAAATTGCTATGTACAAATTGGCTGCCATAAATCTTACATAGCATCATTGACAATGTTTCAAATATACTCATTGGCTATTAAGAGCTTTAGATACCCAGAAGCAAGAAAGATGTTCTATAAATGTTATATTGATCTGATCTCATCCTACTAAAGAACACTGCACTCAGCTCAAAAGCTATTATGTTATTATGTAAAGCATAGATAGCATTTTGATTCTGACAGGTTTTTGATGGGAAGCCTTGCTGTTCATATCAAAAATCAATGCATTTACAAGGCCAAACAGTTTGGAAATGATGTGTAATGTGTATCCAAATTTCTGAAAATTCCCTGTGGTTGTATGATATTCGAGATTGTAATTCTACAGGGTGTAACCTTTGGCGTTCCATTCGTTTGACATAAATTTTTCTAGTCACAATGTTCTTGGCAATTTTAAATTGTGGATTGCAGTGATTCAAAAAGGTGGCTCACCAACACCTTCTCTGGAGCCAATAGGAATGGATAATAAATGGTTGCCTCATTAGCAATACCCAAATCTGGTGAAAAAATGAAAACATACCAGGCCAACATTTATTACCCATCCCTAATTGCCTGAGAGAAGGTTATAGTCATCTAACTTCTTGAACTGCTTCAGCCCATCTAATGCAGATATGCTCACAGTGCTACTAGGAAGGAAATACCTGCTTTTTGACCCAGTGAGCATGAAAGAATGATGATATAGTTCTAAATCAGGCTGGTGACGGGCTTGAAGATCTTCAGTTGGTGTTCCTATGTGTCTGCTGCTCTGACCTTTTAGGTTATAGGAGTTGGAAAATGCTGTCAAAGTGGGCTTGACAAATTGCTGCGGATAAAGATAGTATGCACTGCTCCTGTTTTGGTGATGTGGGGGTGGGGGGGGAGGCGAATGGTTAAGTTGGTGTTTGGGGCATTGAAATATTGGGTTGCTTTGTTCTGGTTGGTGTTGAGCTTCATGAACATTGTTGGAACTGCACTCATCCAGGCAAGTGTGAAGAATGTTCCTTAAAACTCCTGACTTGTGCCATGTAGATGGTGAGCAGGTTCTGGCAAGTAATCGAGTGAGTTACTTACTGCAGTTGAAGCCTCAGTATCTATATGTTTGGTTCAGTTAAGTTTCTGGCGACCCACCAGAATGTTGATGCTTGGTGATCATTATGCAGCTGAATGTCAAGGGGCAACGGTTAGATTCTTTCTTGTTAGGCATGATCATTGTCTGGCAGTTGTATATTTCAAATGGCATTTGCCACTAACCAGCATAAGTCTATTATTATCCAGGTCTTGTGCATTTTAGACATGGACTGCTTCAATTATCTGAAGTGTCATGAATAATGCTGAACATTGTGAGAACATCCCCACTTCTGACTTGATGACGAAGGTAAAATCACTGAAGTAGCTGAAGATATTTGGGTCTAGAACACCACCCTGAGGAATTCCTTGAGTTGACAAACACAACCATCTTTCTTTTTGCTAGGTATTACTCCAACCATTGGAAAACTCCCTCCCCCCACCCCTCACCAACAACAATCCAACCCAGGACCTATCCCCCAAGGAATTGTTGGACATCATAGAGTATAGATGGAAGACAGTTGGCCCATCATTTCCATGCTGGCTGTTTGAAAAATCTATCCAATTAGGTCCATTGCCCTATTCTTTCCCCATTGCCTTGCAAATGGTTCCATTTTGGGTATATATCCAATTATTTTTTGGAAGTTATTCTTAAATCTGCTTCCAGAACCTTTTACAAATTATCTTTTACAGCAAAACTAACCTCCCTGGATTATGTATGCATTGAGTGATGGGCTGAATGGCATTCTTCTGCACTTATGATTCAATGATACTTCCAACCACCAAACTTGGGCAACATAAGTTATGAGACAAAGATTTTGACTACTCATTAAAGGAATTCTCAGCTGTAGTTAGTGAAATCTGAAAGCAGGTCTGGCTTAACTTTCCTCAGAGTTACTTGTGGATTTTGAGTATTAAAGGCTTCCATAACTAATGTTCTTGCTGCAGGGAATTTTCACAGAAACTTCATTGCAGTGTTAATGTAAATCTATTTGTGACACTAAACTTTAAACAGTGAGCACTACAAAAAACATCTAACCTGTTGCTTCATTTCTTTTCACTTCTAGCAACTCAGGTTTATCCAGGATGGTGAGCTGCCAATTGAAAAAAATACATACTTTTCCACTTGCAGCTTCTCAAGTTGATTTAAATTAGGCCCAGCCTCTGGATGCCATGCTTACTCCTTCAGGTAGACCACATGCATGCCTTGCCAGCTCCCTGTCTTGTACAAACTGCCCTAAAAACCTCTGCAATGTAGCAAAATATATGCAGTGCTCTCATCTTAATCTCTTCTCCATCAATGTACAGATGGCAACATCTGAAGGGTACATTCTGAAATCACATTGCTGCTTTTTAGTCCTCAGAGTTGGGGTAGCAAGTGGCTGTCCCACACCAAGGCAGAGTGAAAACTGGTTCTTCCCAGCTGAAACTGTTAAAATCTGATGGCTCTGGGCTGTTCACTGTGTACAAAGTGGAGTACATGAACTTGTAGTAGTAGAAAAATCATTATAAATAGCTGAGGTTAAGACACAGTAAGTAGTTTCACAACACCGGGTAAGTCCAACAGGTTTATTTGGTAGCACAAACTTTTGGAGCGCTGCTCCTTCATCAGGTGAATGAAGAATTCAGTTCATAAACACTTCACTCTTCATTCTTCAAACTCTTCACTTACCTGATGAAGGAGCACTGCTTCGAAAGCTTGTGCTACCAAATAAACCTGTTGGACTTTAATCTGGTGTTGTGTGACTACTTACTGTGCCTAGCCAACACGGTGGCACAATGGTCAGCACTGCTGCCTCACAGAGTGCCAGGGGACCAGATTCAATTCCTGTCTTCGGTCATTGTCTGTGAATTTGCATATTGTCCCGTGTTTGTGTGGGTTTCCTCCGTGTGCTTCGGTTTCCTACCACAATCCAAAGATCTGTGGGTTAAGTTGATTTGTTAAATTGACGCTAGTGTCAGGGGATTAGCAGGGTAATGTGTGGGGTTGTGAGAGTAGTGTCTGGGTGGGATTGTTGCTGGTGCGGACACGGTGGGCTGAATGGCCTGCTTCACTGTAGGGATTCTATGCTATCCCAGATAATGCTGGCAACTCCACATTGAAAGTAAGACAAGTAGACCAATTAGAAATATTCAAACTTGAACAGCAGGATGTTTGCAGGAATGATGGCTATGGATTTGACACACAAAGCTGATGACTGAGGAACTTAGCTTACTCACTCTATTCATGTCCCACTCTAATTTTAATTGCAAGTGAATAGGATGCTACATTCACGCACTCTGGTAAGATGATAGGAATCTTTTTAGCCATGCAGAATAAGTTTCAAGGAATTCAAATTGTGGCATGGTTTTATTATGTCTGATTGAGAAGGCAGATAAGACCTCTGGTTAATATTAGCACCTGTGATAGTGCAGCACATCCTGTACATTGGGTGGCATGGTAGTTAGCACTGCTGCCTCACAGTACCAGGGACCCAGGTTTGATTCATGGCTTGGGTCGCTGTCTGTGTAGAGTCTGCATATTCTCCCCATGCTTGTGTGAGTTTCCTCTGGGTGCTACAGTTTCCTCTCACAATTCGAAAGACGTGCTGGTTAGGTGCGTTGGCCATGCTAAATTCTCCCTCAGTGTACCCAAACAGGCATCAGAGTGTGGCGACTAGGGGATTTTCACAGTAACTTCATTACAGTGTTAATGTAAGCCTACTTGTGATAGGAAAATATAAACTTAAAAACTTGAATACTGCACTAGACCCTGGTTTGAGTCGCTGGAATGTTTCCAGCACCCACCGTTTAGTGAATTAGTGTGTATTACTAATGAGCGCGAGGTTGACAGCTATGAATGAAAGTAATAGCTAGGAAATAAAGATGAAAATGTGTTAAAGTAATTCCACACCAAAAAAAAGGGAATAAACACAAAATAAGGAAAATCTTAGGAATGTTTGTTTCTCCATTCTCCATTCTCGGAATAACTGCATATACTGAACTCAGGTACTGCTGCACTCAGTTGTCAGACTACAAGAAAGTATATTTATTCGTCACAAGTAAGCCTTACATTAATGCTGTAACTAAATTACTATGAAATTCCCCAGTCAGCAAATTCTGGCACTGTTCAGAACGATATATCTGAAAGACACGATATACCATCATGTCTTTCAGTCTGTGGGAGAAACCAGAGTATCCAGATGAAACTCACAGAGACATGGGGAGAATGTGCAAACTCCATACAGACAGTGACCCAAGCCAAGAATCAAACCTGGCTCCCTGGCACTGTGAGGCAGGAGTGCTAACCACTGAACGATTGTACCACTCTTAATTTCACTTGTGTTTGAATTTGAGTCCTCCATCCCACTTATTCCCTACTCTAACAACTTTACCTTCTGCCTGACTCCTAATCCCATGTTGCCACCTGACAGCTCAGCTGCCCTATCCATGCTCTCTTGCCCAACCAGCTGTTTCACTAAGTGGCTTCCATCTTGGGATATACCCAGACACAACACTACAGTAGGTCAGATGGTGAGCTTCGAAGAATGGAATCCTAAACACACTGGCTTATTCCAGAAAGTGATAGTGCTTCAGAGAAGCGGAGCATGAAACAGCAATCATTTTAAACATAACAACAGAGGACAATGGACTGAAAACCAATATGATAAACTGCTCATTTAATTAATAAGTCATTTTCTTCAGGTTAAACAGTTGTAGTTTTTTAGTAGCTGTATAATTGGATTTGGACCTATGTTTTATTTGAATGTACACAACACTCTTAATTCTCGATTTGATTTAATCTGCGGAGGTAGTGGTGTAGTGGTATTATTGCTGGACTAGAAATCCAGAGACCTCTGGGGATCTGGATTCAAATCCCACCATGCAGATTGTGAAATCTGAATTCAGTAAAAGTCTGGATTAAAAACCTAATGATGACTATGAAACCATTACTGAATATCTTAAAACTCAACTGGGTTCACTAATGCCCTTTAGGGGAAGGAAATCTGCCATCCTTAGCTTGTTTGGCCTACGTGTGATTCCACGTAGATCCACAGCATTGTGTATGACTTTTAAACGCCCTCACGTATTTAATTACTGGCCCAGCCAGTGATGCCTACATCCCATGAGTGAACAATAAAGAAAGAAACAGATTTTGAATTAATAATTTTTGGAAGAACTACTATTAGCCCTGAATCTGTAGAAAATAAATTATAAAAAACTGTGAGCAGCATATGTATTTATAATACTCACAGGAAGCATCTCATGGAAAATAATAATCCTTTGTAAGAAATAAAAGCAAATTATTGTAGATGCTGGAATCTGAAACCAAAGTACAAAATGCTGGAAAATCTCAGCAGGTCTGGCAGTAAAGAGAGAAAAGAGCTGACAAGCCTTTGTCATCATAGAAATCATAGACACCTACAGTGCAGAGGGAGGTCATTCAGCCCATCAAGACTCTTCCAACTGCAATCCCATCAAGGTTCTATTCCCGTAACCCCACGTAGTTACCTTGCTAATCCCTCTAACCTATGCATCCCAGGACACTAAGGGATTTTCCATTTACTTTATACAGCAGTAATCTCTCTTGTTTTAGAGCAAACAGATTTAATGGACACAGTGACATGACTCAAACTATTTGAAAGAGCAGAAATCTTTGATTTTAAGTGTGCACTTCGCATCATGATCCCAGCTGGGTAGCTTTAAGTGTATTACAGTTGGCTTCAGTGCTCCTGGATTTGAGAGGCTAAAATGACAAGCTGCCTTTCTGCTCCCTTTCATTGAAGAGTGCTACAGTGGAAACGTACTCACCCACAGATATCAGATGTGGATTGGTTTATGATGTTTTCATTGTTAAATAGTTTGTCATGAAGAGGAAGCAGACAGCCTTTGCATCCATGAGCTCATGTGCCAGAGTAACAGGTAGTTGGGGGTGCTAGTAGTGGTGGAGGAATGGGGCAGGGGGCAAGGGGTGGGGGCAGTGAAATGTCAGATGCTATAAAAATCATTGTTCATCGGGCATTACTGGTTTGGGTATTTAGATTTGGAAGGCATATGGACTTGCCTTGGCGATTCCCGAATGTTCTAAACACACACGAGGTCATTGTTCGTTCCAGTAATATATATCAACCAACTTCATTTGGAGTGGAAGGGTGATTTGGGCTATTGAACAGAATGGTCACATTGTTGATTGCTCTGTTCTGATTTATAATACCTTCTATTACAGCTGTGCAGGTCAGTATTGAATAAATAAGTGGACCAGATCAAACTGGGCCGATAATTAGCATATAAGAATGATCCTTCAGGAACCCGCACAGTAGCACGCAGAAGATAGGTCGGCACCTCTTTCTTGACACAAAATCAGCAAATTGCTCAGTGAGCACTCTGCATCACCGTAGTTAGAGGTGCATTTTCCAGGGTGACTGATCCACGGGAGAAGGAGGGTGCCAAATGGCAACAGTCCAACTGCTGTATTCACCTCTGTAGGAGATTGGACAGAGAAATGCAATAATTGTGTTGAGTATTAAGAAAGTACAGAATGAATAGCTTATTTGGAGTAAGAATTGTGATATCAAAAATTAACATGTGAATGCATAGGGGTGATTTTACCATCATGTTGTGCCCATTTCAGTGGTAAAACGATTAGCCGGATTGCTGCTGGTTTTGGTGACTGGTGTCATTTCACGAGCGCCGGATTTCCGGTGGGGTTTACCTCTCACCGGGTGAGAGGCAGGTTAAGATATTTAAATTAATTTAAATGCTGTTTCACATCTGTTCAGCGAGTCCGGTGCTTAATCATCTGAGCCAGCCCCTCTTTATGACCTTGTTGGGAAAGATTCATGTAGCCATGAACACCGGGAGCCTGTGGAACTGGAGGCCATTGAAGCCCCTCTGGGGAGGCAGAGGACAAGGAGGGGGGTGCCCCTTGGGCAATGCCAGACTGGCAATGTCACCCTGGCACATGGGCAATGCCCCGTAGACAGTGCTGGGGGAAGGGCTAATGGGGGAGGAGCTAGTGGAAGTGGGGGTGGGGTTAATTGGGGAATTGAGATGCGTTTAATGTGGGTAGGGGCCACATTACTGCCACTCTATAGCAATTGGTAGGGGGAAGGAGGAAAAGGGAGCCCGCTGCCATTCTGCAGGGATCACTTGTGGGCGGGGGGAGGGCAGTTAGGCTACAATCAGTGAGGGGAAGGGTGTCCATGATTGGTCTGGGCTGCGGGTTGGTAGGCAGGGGCTGTATCTTGGGCTATGGGTCCCTGTGATTGCAGGGGGAAGGGGCGTAACAGGGGTCTAACTACGCTCCCTTTGTCTGTCTACTCTTGCTGCTGCTAATGCGCATGTGTAGCATCAAAAGCTACACATGCACACTGCCTCCCTCTGCAGTTTTTGGGTGTGTTAAGCTCCACCCACAGGCTTCTGCAGCGAACAACACGTTTGCTCAGAATTTTGCAGGCACAGTGCGTATGGGGGAGGGGGAAATGCGGGGGGCTGAAAATAAGCTCAAAAGACGGTCTGAAATACTCCCAGTTTTGAGTTCATCCTCCTGGGGTAAAAAAATGTTAAAATACCACCCAGAGAATCAACCTTGTCTGATTGGATCCTTTTGCTTTGCTACAATTTATAATTACTCAGAGAAAAAATATTGTTACTGTTACTCTTGTTTCCTGTGTTACATTTTAAACTTTACAAGACCAGTTGTGGCACAATAGCACAGTGGTTAGCACTGCTGCCTCACAGCACCAGGGATCCGGGTTAAAATCTGTCCTTGGCTCACTGTCTGTGTGGAGTTTGCATGTCCCCCCGCCATGCCATGTCTGCGTGGATTTCCTCCCACAGCCCAAAGATGTATAGGTTAGGTTGACTGGCCGTGCTAAAATTGACCCTAGTGTCAGGGAATTAGCGGAGTAAATACATGGAATAATGGGGATATAGACTGGGTGGGATTGTTGTTGGTGCAGGCTCGATGGGCCAAATGGCCGCCTTCTGCACTGTAGGAATCCGATGATTTGATACTTGAGTTCAGACCAGTATTCTTTTACTGATTTTTTCCTTCCAAGTATTTAATATGTATGCCATGGTATATAATAAATATTTAAATCCTGTCAATTAGGTCCCTATTGGAATCAACGAAAGCAACATGTTGCTCATACACCTTGCATGCTTTCATTATAATATTTGCACTGTCCTTGTGAAAACAAACTCCATTCAAAAAATAATACATGAGATTGATATTCCTTTCATGTATTAGTTTGCTCCTTCTGCTTATTAACTGAACTCCCATACATACTTACAAATCCACCTAAATGTGTGGAAAGAGATGCAGAACAACTGATTCTATTTTATTTCCTTGTTTATTTTGAAAGTTGAAGTATTCAATAAGAATTCTGTTTTATCAGAATTGCCATTAGAACAAATGAAAGCTAACTCCTCAACAGTGTAACTCTGAGGACTGGCAGGATTTCATCATCTGCCATTTTGGGTGAAAGTTAATTGGTGTGGTTGATGGTGGGGGGTTCCTGGCCATCAGCTGGAAAACCGGTAGTGACACGCTGCAACCATTTTCAGGAGGGTTCATGGGAATAAGCCTCAGTAGGGAACTTACCCGCCCACTATCAAGCTTACTGGTATCTGCAAGGAGAATTTCCATCCCTCCACCGACCCGCACCCCCTCCCAGAAATCATGGTGTGGGGCAGATGTGCGCCTTGGACAGCTGCCAATCAACCGAAGTCTGGCAACTCTCCACTTTGCCTATTCTACTGGGAGCCATTACTGCCCATACTGAAATGTGATCTACACCAGGGAGTGATGGTGGAAGCCAAGAAGAAAAGTGATGGGGCTTGCTTGCTATGGTCAGACAGGGATGCTCCAGTGAGAGGAGGGGAATGTTTTAGATTTTAATGTCACAGTGGAATGACACAGAGTGCCCAACAAAGGGAGACCCATTCCCCAACCAGGCCTCAGGACTACCCAGTAAACTATTCGTGTAGGCCCACATGATGTGGCCCTCACCTGTTACTGGTTGAATACTGAAGGACCTTAACTGCTGTCTGGGAAGAAAAACTATTTTTGAGTCTTCCAAGACAAGACTTAATTGAAGGATGGCAGAAGAATGGCAGGATTCCCAGACTGTGCCTTCCTGTTGAATCACATGGCCACATCATGTGCCTCTCACACAATCTTTGAACCCGGGGAGGGCATTAAATTCTGCACAATGTTTTAGTTTTGCTTTCAACTTTTCTCAGTTTGAATGTCTATGCTTGTTTATTAGTACGTGTTTGTATCTCCATGCAAATATAAATAGGAATTTATCTAAGTTCATGATGTTATATTGTTATTTGAATAGAGTTAGGAACTTTATTGTTGCGTAGATTGATACAAGGTGCATGCAGACATATAAACCCAGAATGCCACATCATATTCTAATATGCTACAGCCTGTGTATTGAGCAACAATGTATTAGTCTGCAGGAAATACATGGAGAGCTGCAGGAAATACATTTGATGTTAGCTCCAACATTTGTGTCTGAAACTGATACTTCGAACTGCTGAAACCATAAGTTGCAACACGCACATTTCTATGCATGGTACTAGATCAAATACCATGATCTAACGAACAGATTATGGCTAAGTAATTGCTACTCAGTAACACTGTTGATGCCACTGATGCAACAATTAGAAGATACATTTTTAGTTACCCTTGAGCTAAGTGGCTTGCAAGCCCATTTCAGAAGTTGGTTAAGAATCAATCGCATTGCTGTAGGTCTGGGTAATGATGGACATTATGGTCACTGTTACTGGGGCTGGTTTTATATTCCAAATTTTATGAACTGATTTGAAATTTCACCAATTGCCTTGGTGGGATTCGAACCCATGGCCACAGACTATTAACTTGAGCGTCTGGATTACTAGTCCAGTGACTTTACATCATGCTATCATCTCCCTCTTAATGGAATCCATACCTACTCATAACAGATGTAGATTCTGTTGAGTCCATCAAGAAGTGGATTGAGCAGAATTTTCTAAGATCACTTCACCAAAAACCCCCTCTTGGTGTGGGGAGTGGTGAGCCTAGGTAATACCAGCAGCACAAAAAGGTGTGTTTCTGTCATTGACCAATAGGCCAGGGACGGAAATAATTACCCAAAAATTTTCCCCCGAGAGCTGTGTGTCTGCTGCTTACATCTCCCTAATGCCTGAGACTGATAACTTACCATGTGTACCTATATCCAGCAACTAGCCTACACTTGGAACTTTATTACTATTTTGTTCACTTTCTTCACTTTTGTTTATGATTGAAGTAGTAATTGATAATCCTGTAAAGTCAGCTTAATTTACATTTGAGCATTCTGCAGCTTCTCAGTTGGATAGCTGTCCACAAGGATCCCCACGGAGCCATTGTTGTAACAAAATTGTGCAAATTTACTCAGTTTGCTGAAAGCTTGTCAGCTGCTCATTGGAAACTTCTAGAAACTGTGCCATTCCATTAGAAATCTGCCATCATTATTGCTCATTCCAGATTTCTTCTGTATAATTGGCAAAGGTTCTTCTCTGCTTCTAATCCACTCTCTGGTTCTTTGCCTGTTTCTCCATCTGTCTCAGAAAGCCCATTAGCAAGGGACTTTGATCTCTTCAGCACCTGTTTGCATTCTTTTCCAGCACTTGTTTTTTTAAATGTTGCACTGGGGAAGATTTGTAATGCTTCAGGCTGCTGAGGGATACTTTGTACGGTGAGGCGAGAATTTTCTGACCTCGCCTGCAGGTTCTCCTTTTCCTCACACAGTCCAAAGATGTACGGGTTAGCTGGATTGGCCATTCTAATTGACTCTTAATGTTAGGGGACTAGCTAGGGTAAATGCATTAACCCAAAAGAATAGGGCCTGGCTGGTATTGTGGTTGGTGCAGACTCAATGGGCCAAATAGCCTCCTTCAGCACTGTTGGACTCCATGATTCTAAGATTCTCAAGTCCAGCTGCTGTAATCGAGGTATGGCTGAGCGCCAAATTCTCCATTCTCACTGGCAGCAGGTATGACATCGGAGAATCCTGTCTTAAGAATTAATTCTGTGGCAAGAGATAATTCCACCCCCACACTTGTCCTATTGTTACCATAATAACTCAT
The DNA here is from genome assembly GCA_024679065.1 of Sphyrna mokarran. Lineage (NCBI taxonomy): Eukaryota > Metazoa > Chordata > Chondrichthyes > Carcharhiniformes > Carcharhinidae > Sphyrna > Sphyrna mokarran. Next base: position 95,103,675 of record JAGIQG010000005.1, read on the forward strand.
TATTCAGCTGGGTACGACAGAAACCTTGACAGGTAGCCTTACATTAATACTGTAATGTAGTTACTGTGGAAATCCCCATGTCGTCATGCTCTGGCACCTACTTGGGTACACTGAGGGAGAATTTAGCATGGCCAATGCACCTAATCAGCACATCATTCGGACTGTGAGAGGAAACTGGGTAACCCCTCAACCTAGGCCTAAACTAGGCGCACTTGGAGTATTGTGTACAGTTCTGGTCCCCACATTATAAGAAAGATGTGGAGGCATTGGAGAGGGTACAGAGGAGGTTTACCAGGATGTTGCCTGGTATGGAGGGCAGGTCTTATGAAGAGAGGCTGAGGGATTTGAGGTTGTTTTCGTTAGAAAGGAGGCGGCTAAGAGGGGACCTTATTGAAACATATAAGATGATTAGAGGTTTAGATAGGGTGGACAGTGATAGCCTTTTTCCTAGGATGGAGAAAGCTAGCACGAGGGGACATAGCTTTAAATTAAGGGGTGGTAGTTATAGGACGGATATCAGAGGTAGGTTCTTTACCCAGAGGGTGGTAAGGGTATAGAATGCCCTGCCTGCTGCAGTTGTAGATGCGCCAAGTTTAAGAGGTTAGTAGATAAGTTTATGGACGCAAAGGGAATGGTTTAGGTTAGAGGGTCATTGCTTTTTCCTAATTGGTCGGCGCAACATTGAAGGCCGAAGGGCCTGTTCTGTGCTGTAATGTTCTATGTTCTATGTTAAACACCACTGTGTGAAGTTCACAGCAATCAACATTGGTATCTTGGTAGAAATCACCTCCAATAATATATGAATAGAGATGGGTCACAGCGATGGGTGTTGGAATCTTAGAATCATAGAGTCCAACAATGCAGAAGGAGGCCATTTGGCCCATTGAGTTTGCACCAACCACAATCCCACCCAGGACCTATCCCTATAACTCATTTTGGGTTAATGCATTTACCCTAGCTAGTGCCCCTGACATTAAGAGTCAATTATATGGCAAATCCACCTAACCCATATGTCTTTGGACTGTGGGAGGAAAAGGAGCACCAGGAAGAAACCTATGCAGACATGGGAGAATGTGAAAACTCTGTATAGACAGAGACCCAAGGTGGGAATTGAGCCTGTGTCCTGGTGCTGTAAGGCAGCTGTGCTAACCACTGTGCCACCATGCCACCCCATATGTTTAGAACCATATTTCTTTCCATTTACATAAATGATTTGGACATCAAGAAATAGAAGAATACTATTGAAGACTGTTCGTGATATTCACTCAGAGGCATGTAAAACTGAAGAAGACTGCAGGTAATTACAAGTTGAACCAGGCAGCTTAGTACAGTGGGCTGACAGGTAGTTGATATAGTTCTAAACACAGAAACGCAAGCAGGATATTTTGGGGAAAAGAACAGTGCATCTGAAGCTGTCCTTGTTTATCTCATATAAATATTGTGCAGGCATGTGAAAACCCCATTTGAAATTGATTACTGCAGACTTGGCTTCTCAATGCTGGAAACAAATCCAAAATGACATGTCTGGCTGGAGTTTAAAGATAGATCCGGTTGCAATGAATCGCTGTGAGACCGTGCTGGCTCCAACTTTACACAGAAATGGCTGGGAAAGGTTAAAGCTTAAAATGTGTAAGTATCATTAGACAGTGTCAATTTACTCTCATCAGGGCTGAAAAACCACAGTCATTGACAGATACTTTGAGAAGATGTAGTATTGATTACTGACCCTCCAGGAGCAATGTTTTGGTAGACATGTCAACCAGGCACCTTCATAGTACAGAACAACACCTCCACGTCCAAACTCAAATATGTTCACCTGTTCAACAGTTCTTCCTATTCTATTGACCTGCAACTGTGATAGTTTCATGGGTGGAAGCGACTTTACAAATTTGGAAAAATTGTTCTAGGTCCAATCTCATTAGTTATAGAATCCCTACAGTACAGAAGGAGGCCATTCAGCTTATCGAGTCTGTATAGACCACAATCCCACCCAGGCCCTATTCCTGTCAACCCCATGTATTTCCCTAGCTAATCCCCCTGACATTAGAGTCAATTTAGCATTGGCCAATCCATTTAATCCACACACCTTTCGATTGTGGCAGCACCCAGAGGAAACCCGCACAGACATGGGGAGAAAATGCCAACTTCACTCAAACAATGACTGGAGGCAGGAATTGAACCTGGGACTCTGGTGCTGTGAGACAGCAATGCTCAGCACTGTGCCACCCCTGAGTTAGTGAAGCATCATTCATTTTGTTAAGTTTATGAACTAGATAAAATGTTATAATTTACTGCAATCTGCTGAGTTGATCTCTTATTTGTGTTTCATTTTACTTTTATTAAACTTAAGAGCAGTTACTCTTTACATGGGATTGCATCAAAATTCACAGAACAGGAACAGGCCATTCGGCCCAACAGGCCTATGTTAGTGTTTATACTCCACAAGTATCTCTTCTTATCTTTCTTCATTTCACTCTATCAACATATCTTTTTATTCCATTCATTTTCTCCTTAAATGCATCAACCTGAACAGACTTCTGTTACCCAAAGACCAGGAGGACACAAAATCATATTAACACGAATGTTCAATGTTAAGCTACATTACCAAATATTGCAGTCTTGGAAATCTGCAATCTTACATTTTCAGTAAGGTTGCTCCTATCAAGAATCTCCATTGGTGACCCCAGTGAATGTTCCAGAATCAGGACAATATTTGCTCTTTCACACATGGCTGACAAATGTCATATCTCAGATGCCCACCAGCCCCACCATGCAGGAAAATCTGGAACCTTCTGCAGTGTCTGTGAAGCAAGATGGCTTATTGAGAGTTCCGAAGGTCAGCTCTGCAGCAATCAGAAACAGGTACATAGGCAATGGTTGCCAGCCACCTGAGAGACAAGTTCATTCTGCCTTAACAGGTGAGACAGGTTGAGTATCTTTTGTCCGTAAATCATCCAAAATCTGCACTTTCTTTGAATCTCAGCGACTTGTAGCGTGGGAAAATCGAGTTGTTTGTCTGTACTGTTTACCTTTGGTGGTGAACATGTCAAAAAGAAAGTTATTAGATGGACCCTGAGGGAATTTTCCTGTCCCGCCCGCCACAGGAATTGTAGTGCGCGGTTGGGGGAGTGGGTGCAGACCATGCAAAGGTCCGCAGGATTTTCCAACTTTGGGGTCAAGGCATAAAATTCCACCCCTTTTGTTTATTATTCAGTAATACATCTTACTTTTCCAACTATTATATTTACTTCAGACTATGGTTTACCTAGCTCAATGTAATGCAATTTTATATGCAGTAATTAAAAATCGAAATGATCTGAAATCTAAATTACAGTTGGCTTTGAGGATTTCGTATAAGGGATACTCAAACTGGCATTGAAACGTTCAACTGATCAAAGTTCACAACTGATTCACAGATCTCAATGGTTCATGCAAAATCTTTGTTCTTGACAACTGTTTATCAGACCTATAGTCCCATAGTTCCAACTTATATCCATATGTCATGCGCTGTCTCCTGAAAACCAAACAGCTCAGGCATCAATGTTCCAGAAATTTATTATAACTTACTACAAAAACTCCATTTATCTCATCAGAAATTATTTAAATTTGGTAACCCAACAATTTCTGACGGGGGATATCATAGAACATAGAACATAGAACATAGAACATTACAGCGCAGTACAGGCCCTTCGGCCCTCGATGTTGCGCCAGCCAGTGGACCCTCTAACCTAAACTATTCCAATATAGAACATAGAACATTACAGCACAGAACAGGCCCTTCGGCCTTCGATGTTGCGCCGACCAATATAAAAAGCAATGCCCCTCCAAACTAAACCATTCCCTTCTCTTCCATATACTTATCAACTAACCTCTTAAACGCCACCAAACTTGGCGCATCTACAACTGCTGCAGGCAGGGCATTCCACTCCCGAACCACCCTTTGGGTAAAGAACCTACCTCTGATATCCGTCCTATAACTATCACCCCTTAATTTAAAGCTGTGTCCCCTCGTGCTAGCTTTTTCCATCCTAGGAAAAAGGCTATCACTGTCCACCCTATCTAAACCTCTAATCATCTTATATGTTTCAATAAGGTCTCCTCTTAGCCGCCTCCTTTCTAACGAAAACAACCTCAAATCCCTCAGCCTCTCTTCATAAGACCTGCCCTCCATACCAGGCAACATCCTGGTAAACCTCCTCTGTACCCTCTCCAATGCCTCCACATCTTTCTTATAATGTGGGGACCAGAACTGCACACAATACTCCAAGTGCGGCCGCACTAGAGTTTTGTACAGTTGCAACATGACGTTGCGGCTCCGAAATTCAATCCCTCTACCAATAAAAGCCAAGACTCCATATGCCTTCCTAACAACCTTCTCGACCTGACTGCCTACTTTCAGGGATCTATGCACATACACACCAAGATCCCTCTGTTCATCTAGACTACTAAGAATCCTACCATTTGCCCTATACTCTACACATTTATTATTTCTGCCATAGTGCATTACCTCACACTTTTCCACATTAAACTCCATTTGCCACCTCTCGGCCCAGCTCTGCAACTTGTCCAAGTCCCTCTGCAAACTATAACACCCCTCTTCACTATCTACCACTCCACCGACTTTAGTGTCATCTGCAAATTTACTAATCCATCCTTCAATACCCTCATCCAGATCATTTATAAAAATTACAAACAGCAGGGGCCCCAAAACAGACCCCTGAGGTACACCACTTGTCACCGAACTCCACGATGAATATCTCCCATCAACCACCACCCTCTGTCTTCTATCTGCTAGCCAATTCCTAATCCAATTAGCTAAATCACCCTCTATCCCATACATCTGCATTTTCTGCAGAAGTCTTCCATGGGCCACCTTATCAAACGCCTTACTAAAGTCCATATATACCACATCAACCGCCTTACCCCCATCCACCTCTTTAGTCACTTTTTCAAAAAACTCAATGAGGTTAGTAAGGCACGACCTACCCTTCACAAAACCATGCTGACTATCCCCAATCAATTCATTTCTCTCTAAATAACTATAAATCCTATCCCTAATTATTCTCTCCAATACTTTGCCCACAACAGAAGTAAGACTCACTGGCCTATAATTCCCTGGAAGGTCTCTCTTCCCCTTCTTGAACAATGGGACCACATTCGCTATCCTCCAGTCCTCCGGAACCACACCCGTAACCAACGACGACCTGAAGATCAGAGCCAGAGGCTCTGCAATCTCCTCTCTTGCCTCCCAGAGAATCCTAGGGTAAATCCCGTCCGGCCCAGGGGACTTATCCAACTTCAAACCCTCGAGAATATCTAGCACATCCTCCCTATCTACTTCGATACCTTCCAGTTTGCTACCCTGTACCTCAGTGTTCTCCATAACTACATTTACATCACCCTGCGTGAATACCGAAGAGAAATATTTATTCAGTACCTCTCCAATCTCCTCAGGCTCCACGCACAACTTCCCACTGCTGTCTATGACTGGCCCTAATCTTGCCCTAACCAATCTTCTATTCTTAACATATCTAAAGAAAGCTTTAGGATTCTCCCTAATCCTATCAGCCAAAGTCTTCTCGTGTCCTCTCTTCGCTCTTCTCAATTCACTCTTTAGCTCCCTCCTGGCTAATCTATAGCTATCCATTGCACTAACCGAGCCTTCAAGCCTCATCCTGACATAAGCCTCCTTTTTCCTTTTAACCAGCAAATCAACTTTTTTCGTACACCAAGGTTCTCTTACTCGACCATTTCCTCCTTGCCTGACAGGGACATACTTATCAAGGACTCGCAGCAGCTGCTCCTTGAATAAGCTCCACATTCCAGATGTTCCCAGTCCCTGTAGTTTCCTAGTCCAATCTATGCACCCTAATTCTCTCCTGATGGCCTCATAATTACCCTTCCCCCAGCTATAACTACTTCCCCCAGCTTCATAACTACTGCCCCCAGCTTCATACCTTCATGCGTATCCTCCTTTATTTTTAACTGACTTAAGTTCAGCTCAATTAAAGTTAGTGGGTGATAAGTGACACAGTGGTTAGCACCACTGCTTCACAGCACCGGGGATCCATATTCAATTCTGGCCTTGGGTCACTGCCGGTGTGGATAACAAAGAACAAAACAGCACGGGAAACAGGCCCTTCGGCCCAACGAGCCCGTGCCACCACCTCTACCTGTGATCCCTGTCTATGTTTATAGATCTATGGATTAAATACCAAATTTGAGACAATTTAGGGAGAATTTGTTTTGCCAATCAGCCTAAGAGCACATCTTTGGGATGTGGGAGGAAACTGGAGCACCCAGAGAAAACCCACGCAAGCACGGGGAGAATGTGCAAACTCCCACAGACACAGGCCCAAATCCATGTATCTGCACAGCACAGCGATAGTCACTGAGCTATTGTGTTGCCCATCAAATGGTCCAGGTCAAGCATACACTAACGACATGAAGCACTAGGATACTCTTGAAAAAAATCCAAGAGCAGCCTTCTCACGACCCATCGCGTGTATGCCCCTTGTTAGACAATAAGGTGGACCAAAGCACCTGTAGGATAAAAGCAAATACATCAATATCATCATCTATTTACACACTTCCAGGAGCTCCCAGGGCTCATGATCCCTATTTTAAATCAGTTTTCTATATCCCTCCATTCCCATTCTGTTCATGTGCCCATCTAAGTATTTCTTAAATAACTCCAGAGTACCTGCCTCCATCACTTTACTTGGCAGCGCATTGCATACCCCCACCACCCTCTGTGTGAAAAGACTCCCTCTAACATCCAAATTATACCTTACCCCCCACCCTAAACCCGTGACCTCTCGTGCTATTCGAGTCCATCCTAGGAAAAAGCTTAACCCTGTTTACTCTACCTATACCCCTCATAATCTTGTACACTTCTATTAGATCTCCTCTAAGTCTATGGCTTTCTAAGGAAAACAGTCCCAATTTGCCTAACCTCTCCTTGTAACTCAGACCTTCCATACCAGGCAGCATCCTGGTAAACCTCATCTGCATGCTCTCCAGAGTCTCCACGTCCTTCCAGTAGTAAGGCGACCAGAACTGGACACTGTATTCCAAATGAGGTCTAACCAACATTTTATACAACTGCAACATTAAAGGCCAGCTCTTGTACTCTATACTCCTTCCTGTAAAGGCTAGCATACTATATGCTTTCTTCACAATCTTTTCCACTTGCTCTGCCACCTTCAGAGATTTGTTCACCTGCACCCCCAGGTCCCTCTGCGTTTCTATACTCTTAATAGGTCTATCCTTTATCATATACCTCCCCACTACATACTTCCTCCCAAAATGCATCACCTCGCATTTATCAGAATTGAATTCCATCTGCCATCTGTCTGCCCAAGCTACCAGCCTATCTATGTCCTGCTGCTCACTATCCGTAAGTCCAGCCATCTTTGTATCATCTGCAAACTTGCTGATCACTCCACTTACTCCCTCTTTCAAGTCATTTATAAATATTACAAATAGAAGAGGTCCCAGTACCGAGCCCTGCGGCACACCACTAGTGACCGACCTCCAGCTAGAAAAACACCCTTCAACTATTACTCTCTGTCTCCTTTTACCAAGCCAGTTACTTATCCATCTAGCTATCTGTCCTTGTATCCCATGAGCCTTGACCTTCTCAACTAACCTCCCATGAGGGACTTTGTCAAATGCCTTACTGAAATCCATGTAGACAACATCAACGGCTCATCCTTCGTCGACCGTTTTTGTCACCTCCTCAAAAAATTCTACCAGATTTGTAAGGCACGACCTTCCCTTAACAAAGCCATGCTGCGTATCCCTAATCAGATCGCAACACTCTAAGTGCCTATACATCCTATCTCTAAGAATCCCCTCCAACAGCTTCCCTCCCACTGACGTCAAACTCACCAGCCTATTCCAGGGTTATCCGTACTACCCCTTTTAAACAACGGTACAACATTAGCTATTCTCCAGTCCTCAGGGACCTCACCTGTGTCCAAAGAAGAGACAAAGACTTGCGTCAGAGGCCCAGCAATTTCACCTTGCACCTCCCTAAGCAACCTGGGATAAATGCCATCAGGCCCCGGAGTTTTATCAGTTTTAATGCTACCTAGAATCTCTAACACTTTCTCCCTCGGTATGGATATTTCCCTCAACTGGTCCACAGCTCCCTCAGAGACAGGAGCTGTCAACAAGTCCAGTTTGCATATACTCCCTGGGTCTGCATGGGTTTTCTCTGGGTGCTCTAGTTTCCTTCCACGGTTTAAAGAAGTGTGAGTTAGGTTGATTGGCCATGCATTAGCAGGGTAAATGCATGGGGTTAAGGAGATAGGTCCTGGCTGGGATTGTTGTTGGTGCAGGGTCAATGAGACTAATGGTCCCTATCTGCACAGTAGCGATTCTGTGGTATTGACAAATGCAGAGCCTCAGGATACAGGCTTCTTGGGGAGAAACAACAAAAGAATTCAACAGAGGACGTGGTCACTTTAAAAACAAAAAGTTACAATGAGTTACATAATCAATGAAATATTGTTTTACACTTGATACCATTGTTTTATAGAGATGGACGAAAGCAACAGTTCATTGCAAATACAGGCGCTTGGTTGCTTTGCCTTTCTGACACCACATAAACTCCTTGTCATTAATATTCTATGGATTTGATTAAAAATATCCTCAAATTTGGGAAAGTTTCCTGAGCACCTTATAAATACTCTCACTGCACACTGTGCACTTGCAATCATACCATACTTATTAGAGGAAAGGAAAGGTTTTTTAAATCCAGAGAGCTGCCTCTCCTTCCCGAGCAACAAAAGTGCTGCGCAGTAGCAGTCATTCAGAAATAAAGCACATTAAAAATGGTTAAACCGGTGGCTGAGATTTTGTTCTCGCAACCTTAATGCTTCTGTATCCAGAGTAGGACATTTCAATTGTGATATTGTGAAAATCAATATATGTAACTGGTATAAATTGCCTTGACTGATTACAAAATTCAAGAGAAAGGACAATAGTATCACACTAAAACATGGATGGCACAGTGGTTGGCACTGCTGCCTCTCAGCACCATGAACCCGGATTCAATTCCTGGCTTGAGTCACTGTCTGTGCGGAGTCTGCACGTTCTCCCTGTGTCTGTGAGGGTTTCCTTTGCATACTCCAGTTTCCTCCCACAGTCTGAAAGACATACTGGTTAGATGCAATGGCTATGCTAAATTCTCAGTGTACCCAGACAAGCGCCAGAGTGTGGTGATGAGAGGAATTTCACAGGAGCTTCATTGCAGCCTACTTGTGACTAACAAATAAATAAATAAACTTTATAAACATATTCATTCCACATTAAAAAATATTGTTTCTGGACAAGGACGCTGATTTGAGGGACAATCGCTGACAAGGATCAGCTCTGGAAACAAATCCCTCGAGGGCCATGCTAATGTGCAACAATTTGGCAGTAAATCTTATCAGAAGTCAACTTTGACACTTTAAATAAAGAGGACGATCATAAATTTCCAGTTAAGGTTGGATGATAAAGTGCTGCACAAGTGAATGTGTGGCACACTCACTAGATCAGTGCAGCCACTGGAGTTGCACCATCTGTCTACGACTAGCAGAAGCAGCTGGCAGATCTTGACTTTGGCACGGGTGGATTCAAAATTTTCCTTAAGGTCATAACAGAAGTCTGGTGCTGCACTTAAACCTGCACCTCCTGATGCCTGTGTTATTCATCTGATACTGGAAAATTACTTTGATGCATGGAACATCTTTAAGGCAGGGAGGAGGGGGGCAAGGGTCTTTGACTTCAATTACTGCCTTATTGTTACATGACGAAAAATCAAATCCACATTTGATTCTCTTCTAGTTCATTTCATCCCCTGCTACAGCACTGAGACAGCTGGCACCAAAATCATAAATGATATGTGCCGATGGGACTATTTTTACCCCTCCATCCCTCAACCTCTCTCTTTCTTTCCTTTAAACCTCGCTTTCTTTCTTTCTTAAACCTCTCTATCAAATGGTTGGTTATCTAACTCAATGCGTTTAGGGGTTAGGTGCATGATCAGCCCAACTGAACGTAAAATTCTGTCAATGATGTTGGCCGCACATCCTGATGTCATTGCGCACGTGCACAATTTAGAGATTAGCACACGTGTGAATCAGATTTGCTCCCACTGATAGTTAAAGTGCCAATTAAGGTCATTGACAAACCAATAGACAGGGATTTCCTATTGGCCATGTGATTTTCAGCTTGATGCACTGGTAAACCGGATGAGCACTAATCACTTTGTTTCACATTGCCTCAGCTAAGGGCCGGATAAAAGGGCCCCAGATCAGCAGCACTTTCTCTGTCATTGCAAGTTTATCACTGTGTGAGTACAGAATCCTTCACCTTCTGAGCCTGCCTTTCATTATTTCAGGACTTGCTAGGAAGGTTTCCCTGAGGATTGGAGCACAGTGATCCCTCATTTGCAAGGAACTGATCCTCTGCAGCTGATCCAATGGGAATAATGTAGTCGACTGATGGGACCCTCCTCTGAAGAGGTGGAGAGGAGGCCAGGTGATTGCAGGCGGTGTCCCAGCCAGAGCCCTTTCAAACAAGAGGCACGAACTCAGTCAGGCATCTCTCAGTCAACTGTAGACAGTTGTGTCAGGCTAGTGACTGACACTATTTTAAGACATGTTCACATATTCATTCGCTACTGGATAGATGAAGGCAGCCAGGCAGAGGGAGCACGGGGCTCTGTGACGATGGCTGGATTTCCCTGTAGCCAAGGTAGAATAGACTGTACTCATGTGGCCATCCAGGCATCAGCAGATGAGTCAGAAGCTTTCAGAAGCAGAAAAGGCTTCCATTCAATAAGTGTGCAGATCACCTGTGACCAGACGACATAGATTCTCTAAGCTTCTATACGATACACAAGGAATACATTTAGGTAAGCATTTGAAATACCAAAGCACACAAAGCGAGGACCATGTGCTGGAAAATGGGATCAGAATAGATAGGTGCTCAATGGGCAGTGCAGACCCGATGGGCTGAAGAGCCTCTTTCTGTACTCAATGATTCAATGATTCTGAGTTGCTGCATGCTGTGTCCTGCACAATATTGCTTCGTTAAGCCAAGGCTGAGGAAAATGATGCAGCTCCAAATGCCACAGAGGAGGACTTCAGTGAAGGGTCAGAGGATGATCCTGGAGATACACAAGGGGAGAACTTTGAGGCAGACAACAGGAACATTAAGGAGACAGGGGCACGTGGGATGCTTTAATCCAGCAAACCTTCAGCCAGGCACCCAAGGCATCAATGTTTAGTTGATCCAATGTCACTGTCTCCTTTGCAAAAAATCCTTAAATGAAAGCCCAACCAGGACTCGAGCACCACACAATGCCCAAGAGTTACAATCCTGTACAGCATCTTGCCACTGATCAAAGCATGTGGCCAACTCAGCACATTGAAGTAAAGAAAATGTCTATGTTATTTCACATGAACATAACAAGAGCAAGCAAATTTTCTATGCTTAAAAGAAACTTCAAAATAACAAAAACAAATCATGTCACCCATTCCCTCTCTTGCTGGAAGCGACAGTGGAAGCAGCCTGCTGACTTTGCTGTCCTGGTGACATAGAAACATAGAAAAACTGCAGCACAATATAGGCCCTTCAGCCGACAAAGTTGTCCCTACCTTTAGAGATTCCTAGGCTTACCTATAACCCTCCATCTTATTAAGTTCCATGTACTTATCTAAAAGTCTCTTAAAAGACCCTATCGAATCCACCTCCACCACCGTTGCTGGCAACCCATTCCACCCACCCACCACTCTCTGATTGAAAAATTTACTCCTGACATCTCCTCTGTACCTACTCCCCAGCACCTTAAATCTGTGACCTCTTGTGGCAACCATTTCAACCCTGAGAAAAAGCCTCTGACAATCCACTCAATCAATACCTCTCAACATCTTATACATCTCTATCAGGTCACCCGTTATCCTTTGCCTTTCCAAGGAGAAAAGGCCGAGCTCCTTCAACCTATCCTAATAAGGCATGCTCCCGAATCCAGGCAACATCTTTGTAAATCTCCTCTGCACCCTTTCTATGGCTTCCACATCCTTTCTGTAATGAGGCGGCCAGAACTGAGCACAGTACTCCAAGTGGGGTCTGACCAGGGTCCTATACAGCTGCAACATTATTTCTTGACTCCTAAACTCAATTCCTCGATTGATGAAGGCCAGTATACCATACGCCTTCTTAACCGCAGCCTCAACCTGTGAAGCTGCTTTGAGCGTCCTATGAACTCGGACCCCAAGATCCTTCTGATCTTCCACATTGCCAAGAGTCCTACCATTAATATTATATTCTGCCATCCTATCTGACCTGCCAAAATGAACCACTTCACATTTATCTGGGTTGAAATCCATTTCTCTGCCCAATCTTCCATCCTATCAATGTCTCGCTGCCACTTCTGATATCCCTCCACATTATCCACAACACCTCCAACCTTTGTATCAACAGCAAATTTACCAACCCATCCCTCCACTTCCTCATCCAGGTCATTTATAAAAATCACAAAGAGTAAGGGTCCCAGAACAGATCCCTGGGGCACTGGTGACCAACCTCCATGCAGAATATGACCCATCTATAACGACTCTTTGCCTTCTGTGGGCAAGCCAATTCTGGATCTGCAAAGCAATGTCCCCTTGGGGCCCATACTCCCTCACTTTCTCAATAATTCTTTCATGAGGCACCTTATCAAATGCTTTGCTGAAGTCCATATATAATACATCTACTGCTCTTCCTTCGTCAACGTGTTTAGTCACATCTTCAAAAAAATTCAATCAAGCTCGTAAGGCATAATGATCTGCCTTTGACAAAGCCATGCTGACTATTCTTAATCATATTATACCTCTCCAAATGTTCATAAATTCTGCCTCTGAGGATCTTCTCCATCAACTTACCAACCACTGAGATTAGACTCACCGGTCTATAATTTCCAGGACTATCACTACTCTCTTTCTTGAATAAAGAAAACACATCTGCAATCCTCCAATCCTCCGGGACCTCTCCCATCTCCATTGATAATGCAAAGATTATCACCAAAGGCTCAGCAATCTCATCCTCATCTCCCACAGTAGCCTGGGGCACATCCCATCCAGTTCCGGAGACTTATTTAACTTGATGCTTTTCAAAAGCTCCAACACATCCTCTTTTTTAATACCTACATGCTCAAGCTTTTCAGCCCGCTGCACCTGGAGTCACAGCTGATGTGTTGGATTTTATGTCCTAGTGGAACCCCTGATTCTGCTTGTAGGCACCACTCTCAGTGAAGGAGGCTTTGTACTTGGTGCTCAGGGCCAAGGCAATACTTATGTTCCACACAGATTCCTCAGTGATGGAAGCTATGGCATGCTGACCCTTATGGATCTCTGCTACATCCCTCCACACATCCCTTTGGTCATACCGTATCTGATGATTGATTGACAACTCTTGTGGCTTGTATCTGCCTCAGACTCAGCTTGGTCCTGGTCTCCTAAGTGCTCTAACTATCAGTGCCCTGACTCCTTTTGGCGTCTGCCAGCTCCTATATTACATCATGATTGATCTGTATCTTAAATCCATTTACCTTGGTTCCATAACTCTTAATAGCAATGTCTAACAAAAGTTTGTCACTCTCCATTTTGAAACTTTGTATGAATCTAGCCTCAGCAGAATTCTGGGAGGAAAAATCATTTAACATTACTGGGCATCACAGTGGCACAGTGGTTAACACTGCTGCTTCACAGTGCCAGGGACCCGGGTTTGATACTTGGCTTGCATCACTGTCTGTGTGGAGTCTGCACGTTCTCCCCATATCTGCATGAGTTTCCTCTGAGTGCTCCAGTTTCCTCCCATAGTTCGAAAGACATGTTGGTTAGGTGCATTGGCCATGCTAAATTCTCCCCCAGAGCGCCGGAGTGTGGCGACTAGGGGATTTTCACAGTAACTTCATTACATCGTTAATGTAAGCCTCCTTGTGACACTAATAAATAAATAAACAAACACTTTTTCTCACTTAAGTGTGTTGTGCTCTCACCATTGTGCATACTCATGGAACTGCTGATCTAATGCCCATTGGTATGTGAGGATCTGTGCTGGTGACTGGTTCTGAGAGGCAGTGTGATGCAGCTGCAGGAGCAATGTCTTCTTGGCTGCTTAACAGGGCATCCTGGGGGTCACCTGCAGCTTCTGCAGATGGCACACTACAGAAAGAAGAGAAAACATCAGTAAATTCAATCACCATTATCACTATGAATGCTAGGTAATCTGTTGAGAAAATGCAGAGATGCTGCATGGCACTCTCTGCATTGGAGCTTCATTGGGCACCCTGGTTATGACAGCTAACGTTTTGGTGAGAAGAGCCCATGATATTTCCCATATGCATGGTGCACATATCTGTGACCTGCACACTTACTTTCATTCCAGATCCCCATCTCACCAAGACTGGAGGACTGTTGCACTCCAGTTCCAGAGAATCACTTGCTTCACTTGTGAAAACATGCAGGCTTGGGACTCCCGCACTAGTAGCATGGAGCCTCGATCAGATTATAATTTGTCTTCTCCTGATAGGGGGCAATAGATTTAGTGTTCTATTTTCTTTACCATTCTAGATGCCCTCTCCACCCCCACAGTAGCATTTAGTGGCCACTTCATCATGGCATGCCTTCGACTCCAATGCACTGAAGTCTGTTGTGCTGACATTCAAGCCTTGGCAGGGCAGGCTTCTGTGCCAGTTGGCATACAGCCTTGGAGTGCACAGGGATATGGATACCTGACTTCACCTCTCTGCATAAGTCCATACCACCTCTGCAGTTACCCTTACTGACTGCAGAAGATCCTTGAAACTTTGTGACAACATTGCTCAATGTTGTGTCTACTGACCTGGATGATAACCTCCATCCAGGCCTTCTTTGTCAGGTCAGGCGGCCTTCTCTTGCCATCCCTGGGTATCAAAATGTTCCTCTGGACACTGGCTCCTTGAAACGGGCGGTATTTGGTCTACCCAACTTGCCCACCTGCCTTCCCTGAATTCTTGATGCTAATGCCATTACTATTCATGAAACTTCTTGCAATTGTTGAACTAAGCTCTCCCACAACTCCTCACAGCCTTCAGGGAGCTGCCTCCTTTGATTTTAACCCCTCTACTCCCCCGCCGGGTCCTCAGTGGACCTGGTGCCCAACGTGTTGCTAACCCAGTTCAGGTCAAGCCCAAAGAGCAGCTGCATTACATGCTGGACAAGTTTTAATTGGCCAACATAATCTTGGCTCGGAATGCACTTTGAAGATAAAATTCAGGTCAGTGAATTTCTTTTTGATCACAGTTCTGTGAAACATCTTGGTATGTTTTGCTATGATAAGAGGCTAAAAAGTGCAAGTTGTTTTTGATTACTAAACCAATCTAATAAAAATTAAGTGCATTTCCTTGTGGATGAATCCTGTACTCTCCACAAGCCAATAATTGGACAGCTCCCAGATGACACAATTCATCATTACCTCCAATGTTCCAGCTTAGCTTTCGACTAACTGAAGAAAAGGGTATTTGAGAACCGGTGACCTCAAACCCAAGAGAAGACCATGATCTGCCATGCAGCAGTGATATCCACGCTCTTGTGTGCTTTTGAGACTAAGACAATCTACAGTAGGCACTGTAAAGCATTGGAGAAGTATCATTAATAATTTCTTCACAAGATATTCCAATTCCAGTGGCAAGAAGGGTGAAACAACAACACCATCCTCTCCCAACTTACGCAGTGCTGAGGCACTAATCACTCAAAACCAGCCCCAGTTGGCAGACATATTG
The DNA here is from genome assembly GCA_024679065.1 of Sphyrna mokarran. Lineage (NCBI taxonomy): Eukaryota > Metazoa > Chordata > Chondrichthyes > Carcharhiniformes > Carcharhinidae > Sphyrna > Sphyrna mokarran. The sequence goes on from JAGIQG010000005.1 coordinate 95,119,477, forward strand.
TTTATATTACTAGACTCCTGAAACAACTGCTCTACTTAGAACTCAATTGCTGCTGGAGGATAACAGAAACAATTTACAGATACCTTCAAAACATCTTTGAGGAGATTAGCTTTTATTGGTAGGGGGATTGAATTTCGGAGCCGCAACGTCATGTTGCAACGGTACAAAACTCTAGTGCGGCCGCACTTGGAGTATTGTGTGCAGTTCTGGTCCCCACATTATAAGAAAGATGTGGAGGCATTGGAGAGGGTACAGAGGAGGTTTACCAGGATGTTGCCTGGTATGGAGGGCAGGTCTTATGAAGAGAGGCTGAGGGATTTGAGGTTGTTTTCGTTAGAAAGGAGGCGGCTAAGAGGGGACCTTATCGAAACATATAAGATGATTAGAGGTTTAGATAGGGTGGACAGTGATAGCCTTTTTCCTAGGATGGAGAAAGCTAGCACGAGGGGACACAGCTTTAAATTAAGGGGTGATAGTTATAGGACGGATATCAGAGGTAGGTTCTTTACCCAAAGGGTGGTTCGGGAGTGGAATGCCCTGCCTGCAGCAGTTGTAGATGCGCCAAGTTTGGTGGCGTTTAAGAGGTTAGTTGATAAGTATATGCAAGAGAAGGGAATGGTTTAGTTTGGAGGGTCATTGCTTTTTATATTGGTCGGCGCAACATCGAAGGCCGAAGGGCCTGTTCTGTACTGTAATGTTCTATGTTCTAAACAATCTTGCAGATTTCTGTAAGATCCTGGCTTGTGACTGATCAAAATGGAAAAGGCCCATTTGGGAGGGCAGTGAACACATGGAGAGAATTCACCTGGATCATGCAGAGGCGATGTTGTGGTGTTGGAACAAATGCACAAAACTCCAAACAACCCATCTACTCAACTCTTTAAGCACCAATTGTCCCACATGTGGCAAAATATGCAGATTGTGCATTGGACGTACCAGCGATTTCAGAGCCTATTGAACTGGGCTGGACCTGGTGACATGCAATCTTGAGGGGCTGCCTAATGTTACAAGGATGTGCTTTTTAATTTTTATTTTTCTGGCTGGATTTTAAAAAAAACTAAAACTTCTAGGAGACAAATGATGAACTGCCCAGACTACTACAACATACACAATTTTGCATTTCACCAAACGGAGCAAAACAAACAGACACTCATCCACCTGGGGAACATGAAATACTCCATCCTCTATTAGGTTCACGCCATCCAGATTTTTCAAATATTTCTGAGATGAGAAATCAAAATGTCATTGCCTGTTCTGAAACAAAAACTGCAACAGACATGTACTAATAGAATTTCTTCAGAACATACAGTCAGCAAGGTGTTTTAAGGATACCTTATACAATACTGTACTGAACATGGACTGTTTGAAGTTCTGTGCCCTCTCTGCCTCTCTTACTTGGAAGTGTTGCCTGCTTTGCAAAGTAACCATTCTGATAACAGAAATCTATGGCAAACTGAAACCTTTTGGGGAAATGAAATGTGAAATCTGTTCCTTACAGCTGCACTAGGAAGACAACTAAACCGACTGATCACAACATGGAATGATCGCATCCACACCAGTTAAGGAACAACTACCTTATATTCATTTGTTTATTTTTCATGAACTGTAAAAATCTGATAAGCCTATCCTCTTACTCTGCCATCTGTGCTTGTGTGCGTGCATGTGTGTATGTGCATGCCCAGCCACATATAGCGGTTGCGATTTACCTAGTTTTTTTTAATGTAGGTGATAGTTTCAATAAACTTATCTTGTTCTCTGTTTAACCAAGAAAAGGCTGCCTGAAATTCTTCACAATCTAGAAGTGTTAATAGTGGGATTCTTTCAGAATTGGGAAAGTACATCCTGTCTAAATTCACAAAGAACTGCAGTATGGTCAAATTGAGCAAGAAAACCAGGATGTTCTCCCATGATAGTAATACTAAGAACAAAAGCTTCAATAGCTTATTTTGTCACAAACTGTTACTTTATCAATCATGAGCATTAATTAAACATTATGGAGATGGGAGAAATCATTCTAAATGCTGATTTTCAGGAAACATTCTGATTAACTGTAGAATTGTTAGACATCACCAACTCTTTTGCATGGGATATTTTCTGAAGATTGCAATGCTGTCTCTGATTAAGTCTGTTTCTTTTCTCCATATCCATACTTTTCCACCTCCAACTCTTCTACCAACACCCTTAGCTTTGGAAACGAAAGAACTCTTAATTCCCAACTTCTTTTAAATCTGGCTCTCTACTTCCATAGTATCACATGTTCTTCCCTCTGTTTTCAGTGCTCTCATGCCCTTCAAGTTAATCTAACCTAAGCTTCCTCCCAAATCCTAGACAATTAACCTCACTGCCACAGGAGATCTGATGATAAAATAATCTGCTGAAATTCCAGAAGAGTTTTTCCTTTTCCTGCCGTATCTCCAGAGGATATTGAAGGGAATCCCAAAGAAATGACATACTGAAAAATGACTCCCTCCATCTTTTTGGGTCGGCTGATCTTCTACAAAGATTAAGTCAGGAGATTGAGAGAATCTCTTTAGAACTTCAGAGCCAAGATTTTAAAGTATTTCCTCTACATTGCCTGAGACTGAGACTTCTCTATATTGAAACATGCAGCAAGTAGATGCTGACAGCATGATATTTCTTTACAATATCTCAAGGATACTGATCTCTCAAACAGCGAAAGGTGTTAAAAGACCACTTATAACCCACATGTATATGTTCCCTACTGACCCCTTCCCAGAGTCACAAAGCCATCAGCAACAGACCTTTCAATGCCAGTTGACATATAATGGGTTAAAAGGAAACAAGCCATCCCATAGCTCAGCAGGTTGCCAATTAACCCACAGGTCACCGCCCGTTTGTAATATATGCATCGATAAGAATTTTAATTTGAAGTTGATGAATTAAATATGTTGCTGGAATAGAGCATGCATCAGCTGTACCTTTGCCTGTTACTGAATGACAAATTATTTCCCACTGGTTCTGTTACAGAAGTTTGTGCTTCAATGTGATCATTGTCACAGCAAGATGATAAGGAACACTTTGGCTGTCTGCCTCTTCACTGAAGACTACTGCTTGTAGTGGAGAATTCCCTTGGCTTCGACACTGAGAAATAAATATTGGAATGTTTGGCAGGTATGGAGACCTGTAGAGAAACCTATCCAATTCTCATTCATTAATTGCAAGTTATGAATCATATCCCTGCTTTTGGATCATTTTCTGGAAGAAAATAAATGGAAATTCATAGAAATTGTACAGGTTGGCACATGGTTCTGGCAGAGGTCTGTGGTAGAGTGTCATGTCATAAGATATCCTATCCCACTGGAACGCCCAAGTTAAATTGACAACTTGTGATCACTCGCAGTCATCAATTATCCTCTACTTAATGGTGAGTGACTATATTATGAGACCAAAGAATACTTACTGGTGAGAAAAATTCATTCAGCTTTCCTAAATTATCCATAGATCCTACACTACAGCCTCCAGTTGCTTTTGCATGATTCCAATGATTTTTGTTGTGTGTGTCACATAGATGCTGATTCCACATGTTGATTTATGTGTGAAGATCAGTTTGACCTTATATTGCTATATGTTAATTAGAAATAATAGGGCCAATTCCATTAACTGCTGGGATCACTGCTTCCTGTGAGCACATCTCTATAACTCATTGACATGCAACCTGTGACTTTCTACCCATTAAAATTATTATTACCTCAACCTGTAGGTTTATGAATTATTCGGGGAATGCATGGTGGTGAATCATCTGTTAGGTTCCAGATGTACTTTTGACATACCTTTTACCGTCCTGCAACCCTCCGTGAGATTCTTTGGTCACCATCTTTCATGGTTGAAAAGCCCATCAATTGGACTTTATCGTTTTCACCCATGTGAGGGAGTCAGAATGGAAAGTGACCTCCAGCCGCCATCTCAGCACAGTGAATCATGCATTGGATGGCCTCTAGTGCATTGTGAAGGGAGGTTGCACCTCCAACTAGGAATATAGATCAGGATGTCACGTGGGAGATGGGTTATGCCACGAACAGGAAGTCAGCTTTGACTACAATTTTAAAAACCCTTTGCTCTATTGACCTCTCCTTACTCTTTATGATGTGCTCAAAACATGAATCAGATCAAAAAACAGGAAAAAACTGCCACTCTCACCAGCAGGTTATATTGATACATACAACCATGGTCCTGTAGGAAAGTCTTTTGCTCCACCTCCTCAGACCTGTTGTAAAGAACTCACAGACCTTATCCATACATTGCCTGAAAATGGAACAGGCACTGAAAAATTGTATATGATTACCAAGATCAAAAATTTGTTAATTGGATACTTAAAGTGGCGAGTGGTCTTCCCTATTCCATGCCTTCCATAATATGGGATGTGATGAAATGACATTGGATTGTTAACCTAATGTCAGCATGCCATATTTTATATTTGAGCAGGAGTCTGCTCACCTGGATTGCAGTTGTAAAACCCAGTTCTTTGTTTCTTCATTCACTCATCATTCCTTCACCATAGCTCTGCCCCGTAAATCTCATGGCCTGACCAACTTTCTTCTATGTTGCAGACCATATCAGAAATCAATTATTTTGTATATTTCAACATTCAGTTTTATGAAATATTTCTGTGATTATTCTTGACCCATTTATCTCTGCGGGTAAGCGCAGACCTGTTCTCTTGTTATTACCAGAAGTGCAGGAATACTGAGCGAGTGCTACCTGACCAGTTTCAGTGACTTTTGCAAGATCATTCCGGGGTAAGCTTTTATTAGTTTGTTTCTATGCACTGTCTGTACTTCTTTTTGAATTTGAATGTGGTCACAGTGGAAACCAAGGAGATGACTTGAAATCTTCGGCAGATGTTTCTGTTTTTATTAATATTGAAAAGACTGGTTCCCTTGCACCAATAACAATAACAACTTATATTTACCTGTAATGTGGTGAAACATCCCAAGGAACTTCACAGAAGCATTAAAAACATCATACATGAGGAAATATTAAGTTAGGCTTGGTCGAAGATTGTTAAGAAGTATCTTAAGGGACGAAAATTAAGTAGCGATGGAGAGGTGTAGGGAGGGAGTTACAGAGCTTGGGGTAACAGCTCCACCAGTAGAACTGGAAATGCACAAGAGGTGAGAGTTTGGAAAGTGCAGATATCGGGGAGTGTTGTGGTGTTAGAAGATATGACAGAGATAGGAAAGGACAAGACCATGGCAGGATTTGAAAATAAGGATGAAAATTTTAAAATCAGGATGTTTGATTGGGAGCCAGTGTAGGTCAGCAATTGGAGAGGAATTAGGGGAAAGGGACTTACTGTGAGTCAAGGACAAAAATATAAGAATTCTCAAACCTGTTTGACCCTTGCTTTAAAGCTTATAGCGTCCCATATGCCTTACAAGCATTTTTGTAGAAATATACATGAAACTAATTTTGAATTGATTGTAGAAATTGTAGCATATGTCATAAAAAAATGATGTTGTTTCCATGTTTGCATTAACACTGAAAGGACTAGTACAAAACAGTTTTAGGAAATGACCAAAATAGGGAAATGTTTGTTCTCTCCAAAAATCAGGATTGCTTCAATATCTGCTACTATGAGTCAAACCACTGATTGCAGCTGGGGGTTCTTACTTTTGTTCAAAACATGTAATATCCTTCATCTGTCATCTATGAACTAGTAGCCAGAGGGTGGGCTTGCTATTCAATGAAGAGCAGCAAGTGTGTTCTCGAAACTCAGATCCAATAGAAAGCCCTCCAGATTGGAAGGAGCAGAAGCTGACCTTTCCAGGTAAATGAGAAGAAAGATGTCCCAAGATAGGATTTTAAATTAAAGAAAGGGCCTGATCAGCCTTTCAAAGTGTAACAACTCAGGAAAGGAACTGGAATAGAATAGAATAGAATAGAATGTGAACTAAAACCACGACATACACTATTCCCTGCGTGGAACAAGTAGTTCAGAAGGCCCAGTCCTGGGTCTGTTTATTAAAAGGCTTTGGTAATGAGTTCCAGCTGGGCAGCCCATTGCCTGTTACCAGGGGAACTCATACTCAATAAGTCCCAAGGAAGATCAATCAGTGAAACTCCTTGGACCTGGTGGGGGTTATCATGCACTGGGTAACATTTGTAGCCATGTAGAAAGAGAAGGGGGAATTGGTCTCTAAGCTGGCCTCGCTGTCATTTAGGCAGTTACACCGTAAACACAAAGTCTTCAGGGGACTGGAAGCTAACTAGAAAATTTCAGTTGGCCTCTGACACTTGACCTAAATAAGCCTTTAACAAGGTGAGTTGACAATAGAAAATGGCCTTGGTATGGGATGAAGCCAGCAAATAGACACATTGGCCAAGTGAATTTACCTTGTTACAACCTGCAATGAGGATCTGCCCTCTAATTAGCATTGTTAGTTTGAGTCTGACTTATCGGAGTCCGGTCCCCACATTATGAGAAAGATGTGGAGGCATTGGAGAGGGTACAGAGGAGGTTTACCAGGATGTTGCCTGGTATGGAGGGCAGGTCTTATGAGGAGAGGCTGAGGGATTTGAGGTTGTTTTCGTTAGAAAGGAGGCGGCTAAGAGGGGACCTTATCGAAACATATAAGATGATTAGAGGTTTAGATAGGGTGGACAGTGATAGCCTTTTTCCTAGGATGGAGAAAGCTAGCACGAGGGGACACAGCTTTAAATTAAGGGGTGATAGTTATAGGACGGATATCAGAGGTAGGTTCTTTACCCAAAGGGTGGTTAGGGAGTGGAATGCCCTGCCTGCAGCAGTTGTAGATGCGCCAAGTTTGGTGGCGTTTAAGAGGTTAGTTGATAAGTTTATGGAAGAGAAGGGAATGGTTTAGTTTGGAGGGTCATTGCTTTTTTCCTAATTGGTCGGCGCAACATCGAAGGCCAAAGGGCCTGTTCTGCGCTGTAATGTTCTATATGTTCTATATATGTTTTACCATTCTGATTCGAAGTGCTGAACCTGGGCATAATTCCGAGCTGACTTGGAAAACTGTTCCAAGGTGCCCCCATATGCACTTAGCCTGAAAAAAAAATCACCAGTCTGAATCATGGTGTGGTCAGGGCTTACTGCGCCCAAAATGCTGTAGCTCTGATTGGAGTTATGAACTGCGCATGTGCAATAAAAGAAATTTGAAGAATGCGCCCCTGCCTCGTCGCTCCTGAGCCACAAAAAATGGATAAAGTGGCCCGGGAGCGATGGCCTCCTTAGACATCATCTCACCCCACAACATAACTGTCCCCCTTATCCATCCACCCACTCCGCTCTCCCCACTCCCCCACAACTCAGACCAAATGTGACTTCCGGCCCACTTCCTCCCCTCCGATTGCCGAGTGCCAACGTTCTCTCCTTCCCCCTCCCCACCAGAGAACAATCTACCTTCCTTCAACCTCGCCCACAACAGAGATATATCTGATGTGCCTTCTCCTCCCCTCCCCCCCACCAGAGAACGATAGGGCCTCCCTCCTCGCCACCCTCCAATCAACCAGAGACCTGCCTCCTCCTCTCTCCACCCTCCTTGACTAGAGGATAATTTGGCCTGCCTCCCTCCCCTCCCCACCACTGATCTGAGTTACAGAGCTATTGGAAGCTCTGATTTACCTCTTCAGCAGCTGGAACTCCCAAAACAGACCTTTGCTGAGCATGTCAGTTTCACACTGAATCTAGAAGGGTGAATGCAATGGTAAAGAGGGAATGCTGGTAAAGTTGGGTAAAGTTGGGCGGGCAGCCCATTAATTCAATTTAAATGCATGCAAATGTATTTAAATAGCTGTTTTGGGCATGATTCAGATTGTGGTCATTTTGGGACCTTGGTAAAGTGGGTGTCTGCACACAGGCACGGATTGCACTGGTTGCCACATGCTCGATTTTACCAAGTTATAGGCGTGACGCAATGGTAAAATCTGGTAAATGGTTAAGTCTGACAGCAGCAGGGAAGAAGCTATTCTTGAGTCAGTTGGTACGTGACCTCAGACTTTTGTATCTTTTCCTGAAGGGAGAAGGTGGAAGAGAGAATGTCTGGGGTGTGTAAGGTCCTTAATTATGTTGGCTGCTTTGTCGAGGCAGCAGGAAGTGTAGACAGAGTCAATAGACAGGAGGCTGGTTTGCATGATGGATTGGGCTTTTGTAGTTCCTTGCAGTCTTGGCAGAGCAGGAACCATGCCAAGCTGTGATACAACCAGAAAGAATGCTTTCTATGGTGCATCTGTAAACATTGGTGAGAGTTGTAGCTGACACGCCAAATTTCTTTAGTCTTCTGAGAAAGTAAATGTATTGATGGGCTTCCTTAACTATAGTGTCGGCATGGATGGACCAGGGCAGGTTGTTGGTGATCTGGATACCTAAAAACTTGAAGCCCTCGAACCTTTCTACTTCGTCCTGTTGATGTAAACAGGAGCATGTCCTCCTTTATGCCTCCTGAAATCAATGACAATCTCCTTCATTTTGTTGACATTGCAGTAGAGATTATGTTGCAGCACCAGTTCACCAGATTTTCTATCTCATTCCTGTACTCTGTCCCACCATTGTTTGAGGTCCAACCCACTATGGTGGTGTCATCAGCAAACTTGAAAATTGAATTGGAACAGAATTTGGTCACACAGTCATAGGTGTACAAGGAGTATAGAAGGGAGCTGAGAACACAGCCTTGTGGGGCACCAGAGTTGAGGATGATCATGGGGGAGGTGTTGTTGCCTACCCTTACTGAGTATGGTCTGTGAGTTAGGAAGTTCAGGGTCCAGTCGCTAAGGGAGGTGCCGAGTCCCAGGTCATGGACTTTTGTGGGAATAATAATGTTGAAGGTTGAGTTGTAGTCAATAAATAGGAGTGTGACATAGGTGTCCTTGTTATCTAGATGTTCCAGGGTTGAGTATAGGGCCAGGGAGATGGTGTTTGCTGTTGGACCTATTGTGGCGGTAGGCAAACTGTAGTGGTAGTCCAGGAGGCAGGTAGTTTGGGAGGCTGGAATTGATTCACGCCATGAATCATTCAATTTTGAAGCACTTCATAATGATGAATGTCAGAGCTACCGGCTGATAGTCATTAAGGCATGTTGCTTGGCTTTTCTTAGGTACCAGGATAATGGTCGTCTTCTTGAAGCAGATATTGACCTCAGATTGTTGTAAAGAGAGGTTAAAGATGTCTGTGAATATTCCCACCAGCTGATTCTCACAGGGTCTGGGTGCTCGTCTGGGTATCCCATCCAGGCCAGTCGCTTTCTGTTGGTTGACCTTCGAGAAAGCTGCTCTGACATCTGCAATGGTAACCCCAGCTACATCTTCATCTAAGGCTTCCAGTGTGGAGGGCAAACTCTTGCTGACTTCTTGCTCAAAATGGGTGTAGAATACATTGAGCTCATCAGGGAGGGATGCGTTGGAGACAGCGATTTTACATGTCTTCATCTTGTAGAATGTTATGCCTACATCACAGGCTACAAGATGGGGGTAGCCTGTTATGGTGGGGGTTGGTGTGGCTAACCTGGGACTTTCGCTTGATCCAGTACTGTCATTTAGCATCTTTGATATATCTCCTTAGATTGTATCTGCCTTTCTTGTATGGGTCAGTGTCATCTGACTTGTATGCCCCAAACCTGGACTTCAGCAATCAGTGGATATCCCTGTTCATCCATGGTTTCTGGCTGGGGAACATATGGATTTGTTTCTTTGGCATATAGTCTTCTATACACTTATTAATGAAGTAAGTCATTGTAGTGGTGCACTCATTCAGGCTGATCACAGAGTTTTTAACTGACCAGTCCACTGACTCCAAGCAGCCCAGTAGGACATCATCTGATTTCTCAGACCAATATTGCACGACTTTCTTTGATGGATTCTCCTGCTTCAATTTTGCTTGTGAGCAGGAGCACAGACTTTGGTCTGATTTGCCAAAGTTCTTACTGTGCTTACCCCAATCCAACACCAGCATCTGCACGTCTTGCCAAAGTGCAGGCAATAGAGCGGTAGGCATGTTTGATATTTGTGTAGCAGTGGTTTTACAGCGTCACATTTTGATGATTCATCTCAGAAACCTTTTGACACATTTCACAGTAACAAAATAGGAGATGGGGTTACTTCTTCCACCACAAAAGGTTTGAGTGTCTGATAGTTATATATCCTGGCTAGCTAGCAGTTTTACATTGTCTTGCAAGGAACACAGTTGACTAAAATTCAGCATTTTGCAATTTAGTATCTTCTTTGGTGTTGGGTTATGATGTCTTCTCCCTTCACACTTCCTTTTGGTGTGGAGTTTAAGTCTTGTTTGCTTTTCCAACCTGTACCTTGGAAGAGGATCTTGCATTTTTAAAGCAGTTTGTGTTGTCACATTTCAAATTGTAGGTTTTTAAAATAATTTTTCAAAAAAATAAAGAGTTGTGATTTTACGATAACCATGTTTGCTCCATCAGAGCTAAAAGTTCAACCTCATGGTTAGAATTTTACCAGCATGTCCACTTCAGAGGCTCGCAGAACAGTATTCCCCATTGGCCTCGATGGGATCTTATGAGCTTCAGGCAGGCGAGGCAGTAAAATTCTGGTGCATGTTTCACTTAGAACCATGATGAAGAACAGGCGGAAAAAGATTTTAGCCTTTCCATTCATTTATTGATTGGATACTAATCCAGTTTGCTGGGGTGAATGGGCAGTGTGATGACTACTGAAATATATAGTCCATCAAGCCTTTTCAATTTAATGTATTGATTTTTGAATTCTTAGAAATTTTGGCCAACATATTGGAGTATGCAGTTCAGCTCTGAATGACAAAGCTGATCAGGTACAATCAGAACAATGTGATCAGCTGGATAAAAATCAGTTTAAATAAGGTGAGATTGAAGATTAAAAGGATAAGTATGGACATAGATGATTGAATACTTGGCATAATGGCTTCAACCTGGGCCTTTGGGAGTCTCATCTTCAAAATGAAACTGGGATGTTGAATTGACGTTGAGCAGCTTTACTCAATTACATTCAGGGTTGAAGAGAAATTTCAATTTTTCTATCCTGGGACCATTACTTGTTGTTACTTATGCTCTCCCACGAGAATAAATAATGTAGAAAAATCACTTCACTGTGTAAATTTTGTGGAAATGCTTAGTGATCGTGATATTTCAGCTGAGACAGTGTCTGGTTTTCCAGTTCCGAATTGAGGTCACACACCAACTGACTCAAAAACAGCTTCATCCCCGCTGCCATCAGACTTTTGAATAGACCTACCTGCAATAAGTTGATCTTTATCTACGCTCTATTATATGACTGTAACACTACATTTTGCATTCTCCTTTCCTTCATTATGAACGGTATGCTTTGTCTGCATAGTACGCAAGAAACAATGCTTTCACTGCATACATGTGACAATAAATGAAATTAAATCAAATGAAAGAAAACGTTGTGTCCAAAAATTATGGGGCTGTCACATATGCCCAAAATGGTCCCATTTGTTTTTATACATTCATAATTAAATATTTTGCACGTGTGAACTGTCTTTGAGTGCTCAGTCTGCATTTCAGCTGGGTGAACACTGACTCTAAGTTTAAGTCTGTTCAAGGTCATTTTCAGATTTTTTTTTCCAAAATCTTCTCACAGGTATGGCTCAATTTTTGATTGAGCTCCCTGTTTTTGCCATCTTTTTCTGAGGTCCTATTTTGAGTCCAAACATGGCATGGCGAGAACAATGTAAAACCAAAATAGAAAGCCCATGTATTATTGGATACTGGACTTTATGGACCTCATCAACATTTTGGGACCAAGCTTTTATCATTTGTCGGGTCTCCACAAACAGTTCATCCCATGAAGGAGGGAAATTTTGGGCCACCTACCTTGCTAGCAGTGTTTACTTGACAAGTTCTGGATGGAAGATTAACATGGACAACATGTGCACAGAGACTGTAGCTACTATGAGGAGTTAGTGGGGCAACCCTGCACTTCTGAGATTGGGAGAAAGGTTTTTAAATTCCTGTTTTGTTGGTGACTGTGAGGTTAGGAAAGAATCCAACACCTGCTCACCTGTGACTAATTTTGCAGACTGATGTTGAGTCCCTAATTAACATATTTAAGGAGCCCAAGATTTGTTGTAGGCATACACCTGCAACATATGAATAAAGTGCCCTCACTAGCTTAGAAGTGGGATCACAATCTGTGTTAGTTAAGCACAGGTTGTCCTCTTGCTAAATTGATATGATTTATGCCTCAGTTATTCCTAAAAATGTGTACATGCATACCAACATCAACCTAAGATTAACTCATAGAATTGCTACAGTGCAGAAGGAGCCCATTCAGTCCATTTGCCCTGCATTGACGCTCTCAAAGGGAATCTAATATATCCACCTCCTACCCTATCCCCATAACCCTGTGCATTTACTATGGCCAATACACCTAGCTGACATATCTTGGGACAGTAAGGGGCAAATTAGCAAGGTCAATCCACCTAACCTGCAATTATTTGGATTGTAGGAAGAAATCAGAGCATCAGGAGGAAACCCACACAGACATGGGAAGAATGTGCAAAGTTCACACAGATAGTCATCTGAGGTTCAAATTGAACCTTGGTCACTGATGCTATGAGGCAGCAGTGCTAATGTGGACAACTTTACAGGGGCAGAATTTACGATCAAAATGATGAGAGCAGATGTACAGTTAAATGTGAAAATCCTGAAGTTATTTTCCAAGATATGTCACTCTCGCTATCTGTCTACTATCCAAATATTGTGAGTACTATGAATTTCCTGTACTTTTGCACGTAAATATGAACAAAGCTCATCAAACAAGGTTAGCTTTGTCCATTTCAGTCTAACTGACCTTTTTTTCAAATGACATAATAAGCCTTACTTACTGCCAAACAATATCCCTGACTCTTAAAATTAATCTTTACAGATGTGTTGTCTCATTGCTTTGACCTTCAGTTGTGTTGGAGATCCCTTTGCCTTGTCTCATAACCCAAACTTTCTTGCCTTTTCTTTAATGTTTCTAAAAAGTGAGACATGTTGCCAAAGCTTTTTGCCTTGTGCTCATCAGGATAAGTGCAAGAAATGTCAAATTTCAAAACATTGCAACAAACATACTAAAGCGCTGATTGTTTGGCAAATTAATTCAGATTGTCCAAAGTGTAGCCATGGAGAAAGCAACTGTACAATGTGATTCTGATTTGGGACAGCACTTATTGAATAGTCCTGAGCATGTCAATAATTACATTAACTACCAAGTTAAGATAATCAGTAGAGCTCATAGCATGACTCATTCACACTTGCAAGAGGTGATATACATTCATAAGCACAGACACATTCTGCAAACAAGAAGGGAGTATGTTCAAACCTCATTCTTTTTTTGTATTGCCTAGAGTTTTGGGAGACAATAGTTCCTCACTGCTTTCTCAGTGACAGCACCTCAGCCAATCAGAGTTGACTTTCTACCTACTCAACACTCTTTTATTCTGTAGTCTAAATTTTTGTAATTATTTGAAATTTGGCGCTCCTGCATTTGTCCTGATGAATGCAAGATGAAAAGTTCTGGCAACATTCAAGTTTTTCTTTTCTCTGTTTCACTTTCTGTATCGGATTTGAATTTCAACTTATATTTTCTTGTCAGACACTGCTGCTCATTAATGATCCTTCAGTCAGATTGTTTAAGGTGATGCATAGCTTGTTGCCCCCTCACACAGAACCTATATTCATTGCACAGAACATTCGTGCTGTTTCAATCATCCACTTGCTGAAACTTGTTGTGCAAAAGCTTGTAGAAATGAAACAGGAAATGTTCATTCTATATCATAAATCCTGTTCATCAGTAATATCACTTTGCAGCCAAAAACACTTAAAATGTATTTAACTCTAACTAAAAAAAATGCAAACAATCAATTGAGCTAGTATGGCTATTGAAACTTGCTATTCACCCATGGTGACTGTTATCATAAGCTATACTTTGTCTATAATAATGCTTATTCTCCAGTTATTACTGTTTGTTTTTATATTCAAGGAATTATTGTATTATACTTCAATAATTATGTTGGTTAAAAATATTTAAGTTCACTACTTTAACTGCTTTGCATATACTCCATACAGTAAACTAACAAACATAATTCAAATATGTATAAAAATAGTTTTACTTTTTTCTCTGAACAGAATAGAAATTGCAGAAACAATGCAATTAATACCAGTAAATAACTCTTGGAATAAATTGAAAATTTCACATTTCTATGGGCAGCACTTTGGCAGAGCGGTTAGCAGAGCTACCTCACAGAGCCAGGGACCTGCGATTGATTCTCGGTTTGGGTCACTGTCTGTGTGAGTTTGCTCTTTCTGTCTATGTCTGCACGAGTTTCCTCTGGGTGCTCCAGTTTCTTCCCATAGTCCAAAAGATGTTCTGGTTAGATGCACTGACATTTCTAAATTTTTCTTCAGTGTACCCGAACAAGTGCTGGAATGTGGTGATGAGGGGATTTTTGCAGTAATTTCATTGCAGCGTTAATGTAAGCCTGCATGTGACATATGAATAAACTTTAAAATGATTATTTGATATTTTTATTCTTCTGCTGTGAGGTTGTTTGACCTTACCTTTATTCCGACAATAGATGTCAGCGTAGCTCTGAATATAGGACAAAGCAAATTTAAGACTGATGACTGAACCAAGATAGAGGTTTGCAAGCTGCACACAATGTTTAGAAGCAGTAAAAGAGCAGCTTCCACATAGTTGAACATAACAAGTGCATTTTTCATGTAATAGTCTATACATATACCTTGCAGAAACAAATGCTTGTCACTGCAATTGTACTCCTCTTGCATTAAACAGTGACAAGTGAGGGAGACTACATATCCTTTAATCAAATAACTTTGTACAAACTGCCATGGTGTTTTAATCTGAGTTGCCATTCAAGACAAAAAAAGGTCCACAATTTTTCATAGAATTATACTGTGCAGAAATGGCCCTTTGGTCCATGGAGTCCACACCGATACATTAGAAATACCTGAATTCCCACCTAATCCTAATCCCTCAGCACTTGGCCCATAGCCCTGAATGTTATGAGGTACCAAGTGCTCATCCAGATACTTTTGAACCTATGTCCCCTTGTGACTGACTCTTCAACTAAGGGGAATAGTTACTCTTTATCCATTCTGTCCATGTCTTTCTTAATCTTATACATGATCTTATACAAATCAATCTTATACAAATCAATCAGGTTGTTCTTCTGTCTTCTTTGCTCCAATGAAAATAACCCAAGCCTATCCAATCTTTCTTTATAACTTAAATGTTCCATCCCAGGCAGCATCCTGATAAATCTCTTCTGCACCTTCTCCAGTGCGATCACATCCTTCCAATAATGTGGTGAACAGAACTACACACAGTACTCTAGCTGTGGCCTCAACAAATTTGTATACAACTCCAACATGACTTCCATGCTTTTGTAATCTATACCTCGATTGATAAAGGCAAGTGTCCCATATGCCTTTTTTTACCACCCCACCAACATGCCCTTCTGCTTTCAGGGGTCTATGGACAGACATGCCAAGGTCCCCCTGTTCCACAGTACTTCCTAGTATCCTACCATTCATTGACCGCTTTTTTGTCAAATTACTTCTTCCAATTTGTATCACCTCACACTTTTCAGGGTTAAATTCCATCTGCCACTTATCTGCCATTTGACTATTCTATATCTTCTTATTGTCCAAGACACTGCCTCACTGTTAACCACACATCCAATTTGTGTCATTTGCAAACTTACTAATAATACCGCCTCCCCCTCCCCCACATAGTCATCAATGCAATTTATATAATTGATAAACAATAGGGGCCTAACACAGATCCTTGTGGAATGCCACTGGACGCTGGCTTTCAGTCACGAAAGCAGCCTTCTGTCACAACCCCCATCTCAACAACTGAGCCAATTTTGAATCCACTTTATCAAATTACCCTGAATATAATATGAATTTACCCATATGAATTTACCTTCTTTACAAATATCCCATATAAGCCCTTGTCAAAGGCTTTGCTGAAATCCATATAAACTACATTGACTACACTAGCCTCGGTCACCTCCTCAAAAAATTCAATCAAATTTATTAGCTGTGACCTCTGTCTGACGAAGCCAAGATGACTACCTCTGATCAAGTTTTGTCTCTCCAAATGGAGATAGATGCTCTCATTCAAATGTTTCTCTCATAGCTTCCTTACAATTGACATGAAATTCAATGGTCTGTAGTTCCCTGGTTTATCTCTACAATCCTTCTAAAATAGCAGAATCACATTAGCTGCTCTCCAGTTGTATGGCACCTCCCTGTGGCCAGAGAGGAATTGAAAATTTGGGTCAGAGCCTTTTCAATCTCCTCCCTTGCCTCCAACAACAGCCTAGGGCACAATTCATCTGGACCTGAAATTTATCTACTTTTAAGGCTGCCAACACCTCCAATATCTTGTTGTTCCCATTAAATACTGTCCTCTGCTGATCAGTTCACCTGGCAGCCAGGATTTTGACAATTTGGCTTCAATAGCCTGGGATTAAGAATGAGAAAATCAAACCATGAAACTTTAGTCTTGTGCAGCTTCAAGGTAGAAAGAACAGTTTTCTAAAGAAACAGAAAATAGCAGCTAATTTAGTTTGATATCAAAGTGGAAGATTATCTAACTCTCTAACAATAAGAAAAAGAAAACAGATGGTGTTTGTTTATTATTTTATTCTGTTTGTGGTCAGATGTACGTTGTAGAACATGGGGCCATGATATGTAAATGTTAACAGGTTTCACCACATAGGCATACGGATTAAGCAGGCCCAAGTTGATTCATTCAGCAGCTGATAAGGAGCTCACAAAAAAAACAAATGTACTCTTATTATTTTATTAGTTCATGTCAGCTATTTAAAGCCATTTACCACTGTTGTTCTTCATCTAATACTACTTTATCTTTTGCAATGGAAGGAAAAGTACAGTTAAACAATATTTTATTTACACGCCCCTTTCTACTCTGCGGTAATGCGTGGGTGGTTATGAGAGCTATTAGTTAGTACATTCCCATCGGCCTAACTCTGTCTTGTTCTCACCTCCTACTCACTAGGTTAGATATTATACCCACTTTTTGTTCTTAGCTTTGATCTTATCATGTGTTCCACAGTTTACATCTCACCAAAATATAAAGTCAAGATCAAAATTGACAGTATGTGCATATTTTAATAGCATAACAAATTGCTACCAACTGTTTTGAAGGCTTTCACAAATGAAGCTTTTGCCTTTGTTCACAGTCAGATAAAAGCCAAATAAATGACAAAATAGCTCATAGCACTGGATTTTATGCTTTGCAAGCATTGAATGAGTATAACCTATAGAGCACCACCTTGACCTGTTATAGTCTTCGTAATTGGAAAGATTATGCTGATATTCTGATAATACTATGAAAATGTGAGCCAAGACAAATTCTTTTGAACTTACCAAGTCAATGTTCCATTGGTCTTACAGACAGGCAATGTGAAGATTAGCTTACGAGTTAAATTTGCAGGAATAAGAAGAAAATGGATGCTGAACAAAAGAGGGAAATATATACAGAAAGGTGATCAAAATCTTGATCAAAGAGTTGGGCTACAAGGTCCATTTTAAAAAAGAGGCCTGTGGAAAGGTTAAGAGATTTAGGCAGGAAATTCCAGGGTATGGAGACTGAAGCCACTGAAGCAATTGTGGCTAAAGGGAGGGACAATGCACAAGCAAACCAAGGTAAAGCTCTATGGGGCTTTTTCTGTAACCAGGAGGTCAATGTAGATCAGTAAAGAAAGGAGTGATGGATAAGGTGGACTTTTGGATGAGCTAAAGCTGTTTGGTGAGTGGGAGACGTATAGGACACTATTGGAACAGTTGAGTAAGGAGGTTACAAAGACATGTATAAGGGTTTCAGTAGCAGACAAGAGTGCAGATGAGTGATGTTACACGCCTGGCAAGTTCATTTTGTAGAGGATCATGAATTTGAGTTCTATTTTGGGCAGTTTGTATTGACGGAGAAAAAGTGAGAACTGTGACAAATTAGATTGCAATTTCAGAAAGACTGCTTTTACACAAGATACCAAATGGCTTCCTTCTATAATGTATCATCCTCTGATTCTAGGTGGAAAGGTTCATGACAGAGAGAATTAGATCATTGGAAACTTAGCTGAAGCTCAAATAGGATACTAAAATTGTGACGGTTTGTTTCAACATAAAACTGTGGCCAGGCAGGGGGATTGAATCAAAGGTATGGGGCAGAATTTAAACCAAAGGCTCAAAGCAGTGATTACCAATAATTCTAGCTGTAAGAAGTTGCAGCTCATCCAGGAGGACTGGACATCAGACAAGCAGCCTGCAAGAACAGGGGCAGTGGAAAAGTTGAGAATGATGGTAGAGAAATGGAGGTGAGTTTTGTTTGCAAACAAGTGAAGCCAAACCCCATATGAGTGGATGATGTTGTCAAGGGTCAGTATGAAGATGAGAAAGAGAATAGAGCCAACGACAGATCCTTAGAGGATTGCAGAGGGAAGGGAAGCAATTTGCAGAGGTACTATTGGATAGGTAAGAGTGAAACCAAGCAAAGAGAGTCACATTAAGCTGGTTAAAGGAGGAGAGGCGTTGGAAGAGAATGGTGTAGGTGATAAAATAAAAAGATGTGGGGTGATCAAGGGATAATGAGGAGCACTAGAAGGGAAAATGACACATGGTTACAATCACAGGAAATGATATTTATGACTTTGGATGGGGTTTTTGTTTTTGATATAAATCTGAATAGAGCGATTTAAAAAAAGAAATGCAAGCAAAAATTGCTAGAGATACTCAGCAGGTCTCCCAGTCGCTGGAATTCTATTGCCTCACCTGCCATGGAATTGGAACAGACAAGGGGTGGACAAGGAGGTCTGTTGACCTCGGTTGAGGATTTCCAGTTTCACTTGAGCAAGGCTGTAAAATCCTGCCCAATATCTGTGGTGAGAGAAATAGAGGCTGAGATTTTCTGGTCCTGCCTGTAGTGGAAATCATCAGAGGTGGGACAGAAAATTTGACAGATCAGCCAGAGATCCATTGGCTCCGGGAGGGAATTCTTTGGGACGGGATATTCCCAGCCAGAGTTAACATTTCCTCGGATCTGGAAAAGTCAGAAATATAATTTTAATGACAGGAAAAGGGGCAAGCTGAAGAAAGAACAAAAGGGAACGTCTGGTGGGAGACAGAACGGATTAAAAAGGACAGAAAAAGTTGGCAATGTAAAGTCAAAGGAGTTGTATTGGGACAAGAAACTAATAAATAAAAACAGAAAATGCTGGATAAACTCAGCAGGTCTGGCAGCATTTGTGGAAAGAGAAACTCAGTTAATGTTTTGAGTCCGTGAGCAGGACTTTACAGATTCATTCAAACGAGACTGGAAAACCCCACCTGAGATCAACAGATATTTCCATTGTTCACCTCTCCCCTGCTCTGATTTCTTGGTAGCAGGGGTGGTAGAATTCCAACCCATATGTTATTTCTACAGAGCTAAACCAAGATAGAAAACATGAAGTATTACATGCTTGGAAGAGGGTTGGGACAGAATGGAAAGCCAGTGATAGATCAAAGCTAAGGGGACATTGACATGAGAGAAAGAGGCTGTCAAAGGTGTCATTAAGGACTAAAGAATATTAATAGTGGAAAAGATAGAAGAGCAGAATGTGTTAAAAGGAGGACAAAGATCAGTGCTCAGTGGGAGCAAAACTGAACAACAAGAGCCACTGACTATGTAGGGGAGGGGTGGGGTTGTGTTGGGACAAGCCAGGGACAAGAAATTAAAGATGAGTGTCGAGGAGGTATAAATGGCAGAATAATACACAGTTGCCACCTGAAAGCAAAAACAAGAAGAAATAGTGTAAAACTGAAATATAATTGCTTAGAACCTGGAGGCCCTTGAATGAAAAAAAATTCTTTGTTTTTTTAGGTTTTAGCTGGAAGCCAGGGCATTTGGTGTAAGGCAGCAAGAAAGAGAACATCTCTCTCAGCTTTGCTAAAAGAAAGGCCATACAATGGAGTAACAGTAAAGAAAGCCAGTGCCAGAAATCTAAAGTTCAGCTCGTTAAGTTGACTAGAGAAATGCAGAAAAGCTTCCAGGCAGTCTGAGGTTAAAGGTAAACAGAGCTCAGAGGAAGGTTGAGATGTCAGAAAGATGTCTGAAGTGATTTTCAGGTTTGTGAGATTATACTACAGCCTGTGGGATGTGAATTGTAATATCTTTGGGAATCAGGGGATGGATCACAAGTGTGTGTGGATTTCAGAATGCTAACTGCTAAGTGAAAGTATTATTACAAGAGAAAATTTTAATGTATATTTTTGGGACAAGAGGGTGGAAATTCCCATATGATGATATGACAATGAGGGTTCTGAGAAGAAATCCATAGACATGAACTTAAATTCAGAGAGGTATGTACTTGACCACAGTCATCCTGTGTACATCAAAGGGACTTTGTGTATTAAGGAGACCATTGTAACTTCAAATGTATTTTGTGTTTCTTAAGCTCAGAGGGAAGTTCAAGGAGTATTGTGTTATAATTCAATTTTTTCATATTTCATAATTTTTTCTCTTGTTAGAACTAATTAATGATCCTGTGACTCTGTTCCTTTATGTTTGATAAAAACAAGTAAGAGTTTTTTTTTGAACCAGGTTTCACACTGAGATCTTCCCATTAAATTATAACATCAACTGGGATCACAACAAATCTGGAAGACTATTAAGTGCCTAAAAAATAGATATTATTAATAAGTACTATTCCTTAAGTTTATTTTGTGCTTCATTAGAACATAGCAGGAAGCTAAGGGCAGGGTTGTCAGTGTGAGAGCAAGGGGGAGAACATCAGTCATCTGTCATTTTAATTCTCCACTTTGCTCTCTCATTGACCTCTCAGGCCTCGCCTTCCTGCAGTGTTCCAATGAAGCTAATAGTGTGGAACAGCGCCTCAACTTTCAATGACGTATTTCGTAGCATTAGAGAGTCAATAACTTTTGACCCTATCCTCTGCCCCCGTTTGTTTATCTTTACAGGTTTCAGTTTTACTCTCATCTCTCTCTCAATTTTGCTTTCATACAGCAGCTGCTTATCATCCTGCCATTTACACTTCCTCTCGACATATCTATTGTTTCTTTACATATCCCATTACCACCCACTTTGACCGTACACCCACTAACCTTTTTGTCATCTAATTACTTCTGTTTCCCACTCTACCCTTCCTTTTGTTCTTTTTCCACCCTCTCCTTGTCACTTCTTTAAAAGCTTACACTTCTAACTTTTCAAATTGAGTATTTTTGTCTTTTTTTCTGTTTTATTTCAGATTTCTAGCAGCTGCAGTATTTCATTTTTGATTAAAAAAGGAAATTACAAACAAGTTGGGCATAGATTTGATCTATTCTAACTTGTACAATAACTTTGGAAGGGAAAGGAAGTTCAAAATATGATAGAAATGGAGGGTATAATTCTTTGCAGAGGAAAAATTCTAAAAGGAAAGAGTCTGGTAGCTAGGGAGAATGAACTATTTATAATGTCACCTAGGATGCGGGCAGGGAAGAAAAGAGCAATGGTCAGCAATTTTTGAGTTTTTTTTTACTTAAGTAGTCATTCATGGGATGAGAGAGTTGCTGGCAAGACCAGCATTTATCGCCCATACATATTTGTGCTTGAGAAGGTGGCAATGAGCTGCCCACTTCAAATGCTGCAGTTCCTGTAGCAGAATTATCCCCAGTGTTCTGTTAGGGAAGGAATTCCAGTACCTGATCCAGTGACGGTGAATGAATTTAGTTCCAAGTTAAGATCGTGGGAGGGGCTATTGAAATAATCATTTCCTTTCTTTGTACTCTATATCTCAATTTATAAAGTCAAAGATTCCAGGGGCCATTTAAGGAAAAAGCAGCCAGTCCCTCAGAAGATGGCTTGCTTGCACTCTGGTTCTATGGATTCTGAGAATGCAACTAAAGTGGATTCAGTTGGAAACAACCTGAATCTAGCTATATTTCTCAGTTAATCTAAACAGCCTGGACATTGCCCCAGTACACTCCACCTCCTGGTAGGATCTTATGTCTGGAATTGGAGTAGGGGAATCATCTGGTACTGCAGTAATGAACGCTGTCACATGATCTGACCAAAGCTGTGGCCAAAATCTCGTGAGGGAGGTAAATAGCCATGATGATCATTTCTAAATTTCTCTCTGACCCCAAAAGAATGTCATTGAAATATTATTTCAGAAATTCTTAGGAGATCCTTTATAGAAAAGTCAATGTTTTGACTGGACTCTATTTAAGTAAGTACTGTTCTGTGGGAAAATACTTATTTAAATGGCTCATTTAAAAATTTGTCAAGTTTAAGACCTCATATGTTGTTGCAATTCCATTGTTTTTGGCACTTTATATTTTATTTTTCTCACCAAGGGCTCAATCTTATTAGTAATAGTAGTCATGTAGAATTATTTTTATTCCTCATCTCTAACTCTTTGACAATTGTGCTGTACAATATTACTCTAGAAATTCTTAATGCTGTTATGTGAATTTTTTCGCACCAGAGAAATCACCTGAGAAATAATATAATTCTCCCTTTTAAGAAAGATCAACATTTCAATAGTGGCTTTCATGGCCCCTGGACAGCGAAGTAAATACTTTTGAAGTCTATTCACTCTTGTAATGTGGAAAAGGGGAGGAAACTGGTATTTCACTTTTCAACCTAATCTGGAATTGCTACATTTTTTGCTCCGTATTGTATAATTTTGGAGCAGCAGTAAAAAAAATGTCAGTATAAATTAATCTCATTTATGTAATTTAGTGGAAATTATGGGTTAAAAGAATGTAGGCTTGAATTTCTTTGCTCACTCCTAATGAAGATGCAATCCTTTGTGTTTATTTGTATTACTCATTAGTCTGATGTTTACTAAATGCTCTGGAACTAACCCAAACCATTGCAATTTGCAATATTGAGTCACAGAACATTTTCTATTCAACTTCAATAATACATCTCCAATTCCAGCATAGATCGTAACAGAATACTTTGAAACAGCCAAAATTAGACATCTCTTAGTGAAGAAACGACCACCAGAAATGTATAGGAAATAAAAATCTGTTGAAACAATAGAGTTGATACCTGTAATCTCCCAAATATGTTAGTCCTTGTGTGTATAACACAAAAAGAAACAATGCAGCTTGCATGCTTAGATTCAAATGAACAAATTTAGATTTGTTGAAGGAGCTATTGCCTGCACAGAGGGCAAACTGAAAGTAAAACAGTAGCCTGTGCAAAATCTTAATGATGTCAACATCAAATCATGTGATCAGCTCTTAAAGCAATCATGCAAACTTTTTAAATACATAATAATACACCTGTTTACGCATCCTGTGGAGAACTGCTTTCAATTCTGGGTATCACACTTCAGGAACGATATATAGCCAGGAGTATTAAGGGGTACAGAAAAAAATGGGAAGATGAAGTTATGATATAGATCAGTCCTGATCTAACTGAATAGGCTCGAGAGATCTGAATGATCTCCCCCGGTTCCTATGTGAATATCTCATTGAGGTATTGGTTTATGTTCAAATAATTTGCTATGTGTACCTCATCCAAGTGTTGTCTCAGAATAAAAAAAACACACGATATTTTGCAATTACTTGGTCTTGCTCACACTTTTTCTTTTATAAAACTCTTTAAACAAGTTAACACTAAGTATAAATGGCTTTCCAAAAACTTCAGAAATGCCCCCACATTCAAAAATGTATGATGAGTTTCAGAAACAGAACAAATATTGGTAAAGCAATTAATTGTTCAACTAACAGATGTGCGTACATGCATTACAGCCAGTACTCAATTTGTAAGCAAGCTACATAGATATATACAGCATCTCTTTGTCTGAAATCCCTGCAATCTGAGTCGAATCCCAAGCAATTCACAATTAAATAAGATTTTGGCCTGGTTACCTGCTTTTAGGTTCAAAATGTTCTTGAAGATACATGGAATTCTCACATACTGCACCATCAGCATTTGTACACGTGAACAACAGATTTCCATCTGTGCTTAAGCTCTAGATTTATTCTTTTTATTGTGACGTTAGATGTTGTTATTTAAATCAGAAATGGAGTCTGTGTCATTAAAATGAGTCTTAGTCCAGTAGAAGAGTGATAGAACTCTAACATACTTGAGTTATACTCTTGTTAGACAAGGAATTTCACTGTGTTTATAATTACAACAACGTAATGCTGTGTCAACTCAAGTGTGACATGACAAAATGACAAAATGTCCCATAACCCAATTCATGGCACAATATGCAATTGTCATGCCTAAATGTAGTCATTTACACCCACCCATTATCATAATTCAGAGTTCTCAGTTTGACAGACACTGGACTAATAGGCAGATGTATTATTTAATGGCTGGGGTTAAACAGGCCACAGATTGAGGCTTAGTTTCCTCTGAGGCACTTTGCATCTGCTCATACAAGCCTCGGAATATGAAAGGAATGCTTTGAATGCTGTAATGTGCAATCAATATATTCAGCCCAATGTAACTGAAGCATGCATTTTCTTACCGTGTATTTGCCTTCTATTTATTTTATACTGGACCTGAAGTTGCACTGTAAGCATAAAAACAGCGTGAAATTCCTTGCGTAAAAGGAAGTAACATTATTCAATTTGTCAGGAGAGTGAGGATTGATACTAATCCCTTAGATGATCAATATCCATCAAATTCCCAAATTCCAGAGCAGCATTTTGAGCTGCTGATCATGCTTGGTGGCTTTATCACCCTCTTCCAATTGTAATACATGTCACCACATCCCCATGTCTTTTTTATTTTTTCACGGGATGTAGGTGTCACTGACTGGTTCAGTATTTATTGCCCATCCCTACTTATTCATGAGAAGCTAGTGCTGAGCTGCCTTAGAATCATAGTATCATAGAATCCTACAGTGCAGAGGGAGGCAATCTGGCCCATCGATTCTTCACCGCACACAATCCAACCCAATCCCTATCCCTATAACCCCATGCATTTAGCTTAGCTAATTCCCTTGACATCAAGGGCAATTTAGCATGGCCAATCAACCTAACCCACACATCTTTTGACAGTGGGAGGAAACCAGAGCACCTGGAGGAATTGCATGCAGACATGGGGAGAACATTGAAACTCCACCTTTTTGAACCTCTGCAGTCCATGTGATGTAGGCACATCCACAGTGTTATTAGGGAGGAAGTTTCAGGATTTTGACTCAGCAATAGTGAAAGAATGATGATGTATTTCCAAGTCAGGGTGGTGAATGGCTTGGAGGGGAACTTGCAAGTGGTGGTGTTCCCATGCATCTGCTGTCTTTGTCCTTCTTAGTGGTAGTGATTGTGGGTTTGGAATGTGCTGTTGAGGGAACCTTTGTGAGTTGCTGCAGTGCATCTTGTGCATGGTACACACTGCTACCTCTGAGCATTGGTGATGGAGGGAATGAATGTTAAAGGTTGTGGATGGGGTGCCAGTCAAATGGATTGCTTTATTCTGAATGGCATCAAGCTTCTTAAGTGTTGTTGGAGTTGCATTTTTCCAGGAAAATGGAGAATATTCCATTACATTTCTGATTTCTGCCGTCACGAAGTGAGTTATTTGCCACAAGCTTCCTAGCCTCTGACCTGGTTTTGTAGCCACATATTTAAATGGCTGGTCTAGTTTCAGTTTCAGACGGACAGTAACTTTCAAGATGTTGATAGAAGGGGATTCAGTGATGCTAATGCCATTAAAAGTCAAAGGGAGATTGTTAGGTTCTCTTTTGTTGGAGGTAGACATTGCTTGGCATGAATGTTACTTGCCACTTCTCAGTCGAAGCCTGGATGTTGTCCAAGATGTTGTCCAAATCTTGTGGCATCTGAACATGGACTAATTTGGTATGTGAGGAGTCACAAATGGTGCTGAACATCGTGCAATCATCAGTGAACACTCCCACTTCTGAGGAAAAATTATTGATAAAGCAGCTGAAGATGGTTGGGCCTAGGACACTGAGGAACTCCCACATGGCCAGGACTGAGATGATCGACTTTAAACAATCAAAGCCATTTTCCTTTGAGCTATGTATGATTCCAACAAGTGGAGAGGTTTCTTCCCCAGTTCCCACTGACTCCAGTTTTGCTTGGGTTCTTTGATGCCACACGGGATCAAATACTGCCTTGATGTCAAAGACGGTCACCATCATCTCAGCTCCTCAGTTCAGCTCCTTTGTCCATGTTTGGATCAAGACTGAGATGAGGATAGGTGGCCCTGGCATAAAATAGAGCCTTCACATTTCTGGCCCCTCCAAAATTTGGCTGAAGTTTAATAACTTGCATGATGTTAGCTGATTGGGCTCAGTAGGTTCTACGTTGTGTGAAGCATCATTGAAAACAGTCTCCTTCTGACATGAATGTTTTTATCTAATACTTCAGTGGCTGCTAAAGGTTACGACAGAACTGTGCCTTGCTATAACCACTGAAAATAAACTCTAAATTTAGCACCATCATTTCTAGCTCTGGTGGAGAAGAATGAGCTTAGCAGATCTTTGAGGTTAGAGTTAATTTTACAAGTAGTTTAGCCACAGCAGAAGAGTTTGTGCTCTATAATGCTAGGCATGGTTTACTATCTATCAAACTAGAAATTAGAATAGATAACCGGGTTTGAATAATTTAGTGAGTGAACCTATAATATCGGCAGCATGTTTTAAAAGAAGCTTCATGGAAATGAACGTCAATGCTAGTGGAATTCAGCAAGTGGCACTCATAGACAGATGGGGAAGGGCAAATGATACGATACTCAACACAATTCATCTGTTGGCTGAAGATAACCTCGACAGAATTTGGGACTTGAGTTTTCATGCCAAAGAGTAGACATTCATTTCTTATGAGAAAGTCTGTTTCTGTCTCTAATGCAAGTATAATACTCTGCTTACAGCCATTTTCAAACTACCTGTGGGATTTTGCTCATTTATCCACTTTAGGAGTCTTTAACAATGTGGGGGAGCAACATCTGACAGCATTTCTGCAACACTGCTTTGGGGTATAAGGTTCAGAAGATGTTCAAACAGGTGTGGAGCCAAGCCTAGACCATAAGGTGGAAGAATTATTTAAACTTGCTTCTGTGAGTGGCTATGCCGCAAAGGATCTCTTCCTTGTTAGCCTGAAATCGGCCAGCTGGCCATGCGAGTGTGGTCTTTAAATGTTCCTTTTGATGATACCCTGAGCTTTGGGACAGCAGAGGGGGAAAAAAAAAGACCATAGGCTATATCTTCTCCAGCTGCCACCATGCCTGTAGGAGAAGTCACATCCATGTGTCGGTTTGGCAAGAAATCACTTCATCAAAGAAAATGTTTCCATGTCCAAGAAGGACACAAGAGACTGATTATGTGGAAAATCTGGCTATGGACAGCTGCCCCACTCCTCACAAGGAAGAGTACTTCTAAACTGTTTAAAACAAAAGTATCCCTTTGCAAAAACAATGCACGATCATGATGTATATTGTGCTTGAATTTTCAATAATGTTTAATTCAAGAAACATAGGTTTTGTTTATAATTTCTAAAAGTGTTGTATTAGAATAATATGAATTGTGTTTCTCCCTACATTAAAGTTAAAATAGTAACTTGTTTTAGAGTCATAGAGTCATAGAGATTTACAGCATGGAAACAGGCCCTTCAGCCCAACTTGCCCATACCGACTTTTTTTTAAAACCCTTAAGCTAATCCCAATTGCCTGCATTTGGCCCATATCCCTCTATACCCATTGTACCCATATAACTATCTAAATGCTTTTTGAAAGATAAAATTGTACTCTCCTCTACCACTACCTCTGGCAAATTGTTTCAGACACTGACCACCCTCTGTAAAAAATTGCCCCTCTGGACATTTTTGTATCTCTCTCCTCTCACCTTAAACCCATGCCCTCTTGTTTTAGACTCCCCAACCTTTCGGAAAAGAAATTGACTATCTACCTTGTCTATATCCCTCATTATTTTGTAGACCTCTATAAGGACACCCCTCAACTGCCTACACTCCAGAGAAAAAAGTCCCAGTCTATTCAGCATCTCCTTATAACTCAATCCATCAAATTCCTGTACCACCCCAATAAATCTTTTCTGCATTCTTTCTATTGTAATAATATCCTTTCTATAATAGGATGACCAGAAATGCAAACACTATTCCAAGAGTGGCCTTACCAATAACTTGTATAACTTCAGCAAGACATCCCAACTCCTATATCCAATATTCTGACTAATGAAACCAAGCATGCCGAATGCCTTCTTCACCACCTGTGACTTTTCTCTGAGAAAAGTAAAGGAACATTTTGTGATTTAGCATGTGTTAGAAAAAAATCAGGACCTATACAAGTTGGACCCAATGTGGATTGGACCCACTAGTCAGAAAGCCAGCAGCAAACTGCTGTCAGAAATGTGGGCGAAGCTTAACATATTCAAATGCCCGTCAGGCATTAAAATGGCCACAATCAGACCTTCTCTGGGGTCTATATTGGCAGAAGTCCTGCTTTAAGAGAATTGTTTGTCGATTAGAGGCCAGTAACTCCTCATGCCACTAGCAGGGTCAAAATTGAGGCAAGTCTGGACAGATGGCATGGTGGGGGCTGTGGGTAGAGACAGGTGGGTCAGAGGTGAGGGTAAGGTATGACTCTCAGTCCCCACTCCTTCCTAATGTCTGGTTCCTCGTCCGTGGTACTGGGTTTGCTGTGATGGAATACATTAAATCTAGCCCATGATCTTATTACGGTCCAAGATGTTTGAAGATTAGAACTTTGCTTATGTTTCATGTACAGATGTACTCTTGTAAAATATAAAAGAAGTCTTTTATGTAGCTTAACACCTGAAACATCTCAAAGCGTTTTATAGACAATAAATTGAAGTGCAATGGCTGCTATAGCTAAAAGTGACAGCCATTTTGAACACAGAAGGACCTCCTTTAAGAAAAAAGAAAAATTACTTTCCAGAAAGTTAAAGTGAAAAAGCTGCCCAGTTAATTCAGTTTGTCCTGAAACAGCAAAGAACTCTATAATATTTTAGATCCCTCATCACTATAGACATAATTTAATCTCTGTTCGGTTGTGTTAGGCATAATTGTATAGTTTATATCAATATTATAGTTTACCTAGAGGCACTTTTCCCAGACCTTTGGAAGTGGGTCTGGAGGTGGGGGTGGGGGGTGGTTTGGGGATGAGAGTGAGTCAAAGTCAATGCGGACCAGGATGGAAGTTGGGGTAGAAAAGGTTGAAAAACTTATAGAAAAGTATATCAGGCTTGATTTCTAGCTAGTTCTTTCCATTGGTCGGTTTTCCGACAGGTATTGACTGTGCATGGATGGCAACTCACCCGGCAATGGGGTGGGGAGGTGGGGTGGGGTGATATGGTATGAAGAAGACAATTAAGGTCATTATTGCGGCGATTAATGTGGTATTTTCTAAGACGATGGCAGTTTGCCAGAGGCGCTCAGAACTCCCCAGTGTGTCTGCAGCTCATCTCCTCACAGGAAATGAGAGCTCAGCGGGTGGTCGGATCGCCGGCTGATGGAAGTTATCTTTAAAGGAGCAAATCAGTGATCTTCAGGACATCTGCAGCCAAATATTTTTATCTGGAACCATTTCTCTTGCAGACGGATGTACCAGATAATGCTGGTGAGAGGGATTGTATGCTGACATGTGCATCAGTATTGTGCTTCCAGTTTGTGCCACTCTCTCCTCCTCCAGACATCTGAGTAGCAGATAGAATTCACAGTGCGGCTTCTGACCACCCTTCACACTGTACACTGATTGGCCCTTCCATGTCTATAGCCTTCCTTTAGGTATACTGTCCAATCAGAGCACGTGGTCTATCGGGATGAGGTGGCAGATCTACCCAGCAACACAGCTCATTATAAACCACTTAATGTCAATTAAGAGAGTCAGACAGAATTTCCTGTTGGTCTTTAGGCCCCCAGTTTAGATGCTGACAGACTGCACCAACCAGAAAGATGCTCATGCTCAACAGTGTGGCCTGGCTACAAAAGTAATTTTTAAATTTTAACTTAAAAATGTTACAGAGAGGGTGCTTCTGTGTTGAGGCACTCATTCTCTTTCTTACCCAATTCTGTTGCAGCCTGTTATTCCTGTCAAGTTGATTGGATTTCCAGATTCAAGCACTTGCCTTTCATCCCTCATTTCTGTCTTAAAGCCAATTAAGGGGATGCTCCTCTGGAAATTTGAGCTGGTGACCATTTCCTAAGGGCAAGCTTGGGAACAAATAAGCAGTCCCAATTGTTCCCTTATTCTACTCCCTCTCTTCCTGGAAAGAAAATCCTGTCCCAAGTTTGTTGACAAGTTGTCCAATCCCATATGCTCCTTCTCCTATCTTACTTCATTTAATCTTTCTATTCTGTTCTCCACCTTATATTTATCTAGCTTTGCCTTAAAGGCATTTATGCTACTCACTTCAGCCATTCCATTGGCTGAATAATACATACTGCCACAGTGCATGGACCATGCGTCTGGAGGCAGATTTCTGAGCTACCTACCCAGAGTCGCCTCAGTTGGGTCATTTAAAAGTACTGGCCAGGTTCGGAGCCATAGACTGAAAGTATCCCCTGCCTCCCGCAGCCCCACCCAGTCAGAGCAGTAGAGTAGGAGTTCAGGGTTGGAGCTCTGTGACCTGGATCGAAGTTGCAGCCTGTAATTTAAGGGCCAGGAGTCAAATGCAGAATTGGCTCCACTGCATGAGGTCTTGAGTTCTTAAAACATGAAATTAAGCCACTATACATCTACCTCTTCCACAAAGCACTTCCAGTGGCCAAAAGATTTAACTTTGTCCTCAAACAACCCACCATTATAGCCTGTCTGATGAAAAAAAACAGGAAATCCAGCCGTCATCTATCTCACTCTGTTTAAGTTGATTTATTAGTGTCATAAGCCTACTTATTATTAACACTGCAATGAAGTTACTATGAAAATCCCCTCACACTCCAACACCTGTCGGAGTCATCACACTCCGACACCTGTTCAGGAACACTGACAGAGAATTTAGTACAGCCAATGCACCGAACCAGCACATCTTTTGGAATGTGGGAGGAAACTGGAGCATGCAGAGAAAACCCACGCAGACACAGGGAGAACGTGTAGACTCTGCACAGACAATGATCCAAGCCAGTAATTGAAGCCAGGATCTTGGCACTGTGAGGTAGCAGAGCTAACAACTGTGCCATCATACCCCACCCACAGATATTATGGTATTTGATTTTTTTTTAATGAACATAACTACCATATTGCCTTCAATTTGCAGATCCCGGTGGGCTTCTGATATCCAGATCCACCTGCTAACCGTATTGTTCCAGATGACGCTGGGAACATGCCTTCAATCCTGATAATATATTGGTATGTGTATGTTTCGCTCCTGTTTTCAGAATGCATTATTCAGGCTTTTGATGTAACAAGTTCCACATGTGAACCAGTAAAGACGTTTCCCCGAATTCCTTCTTGGATTTTAATGACTGTCTTTTAGAAACATAGAAGATGGAGGCCATTCAGCCTTAAGAGCCTGCTCTGCCATTCATTATGATCATGGCTGATCATGATGTGGGGATGCTGGCGTTGGACTGGGGTAAAACAGGAAGAAATCCCACAACACCAGTTTAAAATCCAAAACAGGTTTATTTGTAGCAAAAGCCGCAAGCTTTCGGGACAGCCTGTCCCTTTGTCAGGTGATCATCCAGCACATTAGCTTGATCCTGCCTCCCCTGCCACTTCTCCCCCCGCCTCCCCGCCCCCCCACCATATCCTTTGATCCTCTTTGCTTCAAGTGCTACGTCCAACAGCTTCTTGAAAACATACAATGTTTTGTCCTCAACTAATTCCTGTGGTATTAAATTCCATGGGTGAAGAAATTTCTCCTCATCTCTGTCCTCATCTCGATCTACCCTGTATTGTCAGTCAGTGATTCTGGACAACATTCACAACATGGAGCATTTTTCTTTCATCTATCCTAGTCCTGTCGTAATTATATAGATCTCTATGAGATCACCCCCTCATTCTTTTGACCTCCAGTGAATATAATCCTAACTGATTCAATTTCTCCTCATACATCAGTCCTGCCATTCCAGGAATCAGCCTGGTAAACCTTTTTCTGCACTCCCTTTAGAGCAAGAACATCCTTCCTCAGATATGGAGACAAAAATTATATACAGTATTCCAGATGCGAACTCACCAAGGCACTGTTTAATTGCATCAAGATATCCCTGCCCCTGTACTTGATTCTTCTCATTTTGAAAACCAACATATCATTTTCCTTTTTTACTGCCTGCTGCACCTTCATGCTTACCTTTAGTGACTGGTGTATGAGGACACCCAAGTCTCCATGCACAATCCCCTCTCCTAATTGATGGCCATCCAGATACTAATCTGCCTTCCTATTTTTGCTACCGAAGTGGAAAACAGGAATTGATCCAAATTATGCTGCATTTGTCATTCATTTGCCCACTCATTCAGCTTGCCCAAATCAGACTGAAGTTCTCTGCATCCTCCTCACAGCTCACTCACCCGCCCAGCTTTGTAAATTCTTATTTATAGCCTTTGGTTTTTCACTCCTCCAAGTGGAAACATTTTCTCCATGTTGATCCTATCAAACAGCTTCATAATTTTAATGACCTCTATTAGGTCACCCTAATCCTTAGCCCTCTCTTTCGTAGAGAAAAGAACCACAGCCTCTTCATAAATATGAAAAAAACATCTAAACTCTAAAATTCAGTTCCAGCAATGCCCTAAATTAATCTTTGCCGCATTTTAATTTGTCTATGATTTCAAATCCAGGTTGCCAAAGCCTTTTTGATGATATGTTTATTGCTGTAGTTTTCACACTTTTTGCTGAAAAGAGCAAATATTTGCATACAGGGGACTGTAGCAAGTCAATTGGAATAAATGCCCCATTGTACTCAGGTCTAGGTATGTTTATTTGGATAGTTTCATTCATACGTCTTGAGTCATTGAAATTTGAATAGGGAGGTTGCACTGATGGGTAGCATTGAAGATTGGTGTAAATTAAAATGCTTCATAAAAATCCATCAGTCATGATGACAATGGAATTTCCTCTGTCTGACCTTATTTAATGCTGCTTAATGATGTTTACCTATCTCTCTCACAATCCACACGTTGACTAGGTCACGCAGGCATTTACATGTGAGGTTTGCAATTTCAGAATAAATCCAGCAGTTTTATTTCATGGTTCAAATCAATAGTAAGAAGTCTCACAACACCAGATTAAAGTCCAACAGGTTTATCTGGTGGCAAAAGCCACTAGCTTTCAGGCCTCTGACCCTTCATCAGGTGAGTGGGGAGTTCTGATGAGAGGCCCGAAAGCTAGTGGCTTTTGCCATCAAATAAACCTGTTGGATTTTAACCTAGTGTTGTGAGACTTCTTACTGTGTTTACCTCAGTCTAACACCGGCATCTCACATCAAATGAATAGCCAAGATGGTGCCGTAACAACCCAGCATGTTCATGGCTAGAAAACATGTCCTAGTGGTCACTGATGTTAACATTGTTCGGGCCAGAGAATTTTGATGCATTCACAAAGTTACTCAGTCTATATGATAGGTCAAATAACCTGGTGGAGTCGGCACTTTGTAATGAAGCACCCCCTATTACAGTATCGATGTATTTCACTCTGATACAGGAGACAGCAAGAAAACTGCAATCTTCATTTCAAGGTGAGCTGCAGCAAACTTTCTAGCTTTTTGAACACTATGTGCCATGATATTAAATTAAATGTGTGCTGTAATAGCAATGAATTTGGCACAGAGCAACCAGTAAATAGGTGCCTTATAATGTCAGGTTCATGAAAGGAACAGTAGACCTCCTGTATTAAGTGCAAACACTGAGAAATAACTATCTGGATGGAAAGCCAAGAAATTTTCTTCAGGAAGTGATTTCTAGCCTCTGATCTGCTTTTGATAATACAATATACAGTATCAAGACCAGGTCAGAGCAGATCAGAGAATAGGGATACTGCAGCGAGTAACTCCCTTCCTGACTCACCAAAGCCTATCCACCATATACAAGGCACAAATCAGGAGTACGATGCAATACTCCCCACTTGCCTGGATGGGGAATTGAATTGAAAAAAATCATCAGTAAACCAGCTGCGGCTGTAATTTCTAATAACTTACTCCACCAACACTCAAGAAAGTTGATACTGCTCAGGACAAAGCAGTTTGCTTGATTGGTACCACATCCACAATCATCACTCCCTCCACAACCAATGCTCAGTAGCAGCAATGTGTACTATTTTTAAGATGCACTGCAGCAATTTACCAAGATCCTTAAATGGCACCTTCCAAACCCACTTCCACCTAGAAGGACAAGGACAGCAGATATATGGGAACACCTCCATCCTGGAAATTCCCCTCCAAGCCGCTCACCATTTTGACCTGGAAACATATCGCCATTCCTTCGCAGTCACTGGGTCAAAATCTTGGAATGCTGAACCTAATGGCATTGTGGGTCAATCCATAGAACATGGACTGCAGCTCACCATCACCTTCTCCAGGACAACTAGTGATGGGCAATAAATGCTGGTCAGCCAGTGATGCTCATGTTTCATGAATGAATAAAAAAAATCCGTATGGCCGTGCTAACCAGCATGGTTCCCAAAAAGAATATACATTAGGTGTCGGCAGTGTTTCACCAACAGGTTGATGGATTCCTGCACATTTCAAGCCCTGAATCAGATTTTTGTGGCTGACTAATACTGCCTACTTGCACTGGGAGACGCTGCAAGGTGTGTGGCGGGCTATCACTCTTATAAATTGAATAATAGTATCTTGTGATAAAGCTCACAAACCTATTCTACAAAATTATCTGAAATCACATCGCATTTCATGCATTAAAACAGGCTATTCTGTCCAACAGTTCCATGGTCAGTTTGTATACAACATATAGGCCTTTTTCCATCCTGCTTCATCTAACACTGTCAACATATCCATCTATTCCTTTCTCCCTTACATATTTGTTTTATTTCCTCTTAAGTTCATCTATGTTATTCCCCTCACCCTCTCCTTATTCCATGCCTCTCTGGGTAAAAGGATTAATTATTTTGAATTTGATAATTGGAACTTGTATTTTGTATTTATGACTCATATTTTGGGATTACCCACAAGCGGAAACAATGGCCCTGTTATTTACAAAGCGGCAGGAAGGTGTGAGATAGGCTGAGGAACTGAATAAGGCACGAGAAGGAGACTTAAAACCAAACTTAATGACAGGGCCTCATTATTTATCTTTGGATTCATTTTCTGCCTAGCAACAGGGCAAATTGTCAGCCTGGCCTGTGGTAGAGAGGGAGAGTCAGTGACATAAGATGAAAGTTTTAGTATGTTTCCCAGCAATCAGTAGATGATAAAGATCAACTCTCGAGGCTGGAGGAAGACAGAAGTCATTGTTTATAGAGATGGTGGGAAGGCAATGATAGGTTAAGAGAAGACTGAGTGCCTTCTTCAGAGACTGAGATCTTACTTGTGGCCCACAAGAAGTTCTTGAAAACATATGTACCTTATAGAGCTCCTGTTTCTTTTTCATTGCTGAGTTTCCTCTTCCCTAAGAAACATGTGCAGGGGCAGAGATTTTTAAGTCAGGCTCCCAGTTACTAATTGGGAGTCCAATTTAAAGCATGAAGGCTCTCAGCTCTTCATGGCCGAAACTTACCACTGTAAAACAAATGGTGAACGTATGTGCCATTCTATAAATGTAAAGTTTATGACTCTGTCCCATTCTTCTCCTGCTAGTTTGCATAATATTGAGATTCTCTACATTTACTGTTTGAAATGCTTTCATTCTCTTAAAGATCACTAACAGGGCTTTCCTGGGAAGTAGAGCCTCTCAGCTCTGAGATCAACTATTTATGTCTTTTTTGCATGTTTTCCAGTACCTCTGCATCTCTTTTGTAATATGAAGACCAGGACTGTTCACAACATTGGTGTTTCACAGTCTATAATGTCCAGTTCTTCACCTATTTGTATTTGCCATCCCAGTGCCTTTTCAGACAATTAACTGCTGCCTCACAATTGATAATGAGGACTTGTACTTCTCTATTTGATTTCCAAGACTGAAAATTGAAAAAAATCATCAGTAAACCAGCTGCGGCTGTAATTTCTAATAACTTCTCCCGACCCAAATTTAAACATGCCAGTAACAATTTCTAGTCTTATTTTCAGAATTATTGGCCTAAAAGAATTTGGAGTGGTATTGTTTTCTCATTAAAGGAGGGAAAAAGCTAGTAAATGATTTTTGGATGCTTAAATTTAAAAAAACATTCTTTGTTTCCACTCCCCTCACCCCATCCCCTCCTCCACCACCACCCCCCCCCCCCCCCCCCCCCCCCCACCCTCTCCTGGAGTTGGTGGCTTATGCTATAGATGGGGGTGTCCTATAATTGATGCAAGTAGCCACTCGTCATGTAGAAGCTTTGACTATGAAAGGGTCACAACTGAGCTTGTTCTCACACAACACTCTCATGCACATTGGGAGTTATTTTGACTTGGTGCAATAAGGTGTAATGGGTTTGATACTGACTTGTTTTGAATCTTGATTTTATTTCTCAACACTCAAGAAGCTTGACATTATGATGCCAGTCTGCACCCCACGCCCACCACGATAAATATTCATCTCCACTACTACCTGCGCACATAGGCAGCAGTGTGTACCATCTATAAGATGCACTGTAGCATCTTAAAACTTATTCGGCAGCACCTTCCAAATTCATGACCACTATCATCTAGAAGGGCATGGCAACAGATACATGGGAGCATAATCACCTACCAGTTCTCTTACAAACTACACAACACCTGATTTTTAAAACTATGTCACAGTTTCTTCAATGTTACCAGGTTAAAAACCTGGCATTCCTTCCTAACACCATACCGACATTAGTTGGATTGCAGTAGCTCCAGAACGCAGATCACTGCCTCTCAAAAGTAGTTAGGGATTAGTAATAAATGTTGGCTTTGCCAGAGATGTTCACATCCATGAACACATAAAAAAATCTTCTAATTTAGATACCCCATTCTGAGTGAGCTTTATAAACAATCAATGTGCTTCCCAAACATACTGTAGCTCTCTAAGTGCATCAATGTAGAGATGGCCTCACAGAGGTGCACCCAGTATTACTGGGCATTAAAAACCCCACTATATAGATTAAAACAGAGGGGGACTCTTTTCAGACTGCAGGAGGATAACTTGAAAAACAATAAATTGATCTAAACCTTTGTGTGTCAAAGGCCATAAGCTCCCAAATAAAATTACAATTGATTTACTGAAATTGAATACATTTTTACCAAGTTCTTTTGAAGGGCTAGCTGTTCTTTAAATTTCAGACGGCAATGTATAAATTCATATTCAATGACATAAATTGGACATTGGGTTCTGATTTTAAAAATCAGTTTTAATTGAAAGCCCATTTACCATCATAAAATGTGCGCCAAACTTGTTTCTGACCGTCATGTATTTATTTCAAGATATTTCTTGGTATTACAAGGTATTTCTTCAAGAATAATTGGCTTAAATACAAATTCAAATTAGGAGTTTAGAATATGGGGAGGCACAGTGCAGAACAATAGATTGAACTGGTGTCAGCAGCAGGAAGCTCCTCTCTCTTTTTTTTTCCCCTCTGGCTAACGACAGCTCAGTATTCCAGCCCCCTAATCTCAGGCCTGTCAAACATTGCCTGTGTCCAGTGGGGTATTTAATGTGTAGAGGAAGAGAGTTACTATGTGCCGTTACTTGTGCACTCCTTTTTGAGATCAGTGACTGCTGTTAATTATACAGGGATATTGGGCCTTCCCCCTCGCTGTCTCCAGGGTTCATATTAATTCTGATCGAAGTGGATGTTTTCCTTTACAATTTCGCTCACTTCCCCAGCCTGTCGCTTGACCAGCCCTTTTCCCGTTCAGCCATTGTTTCTCAAGGAAGTGCAATGATGAGCAAACAGCAGAGGGCTTTTTCCTACTGTGACACTAAGGGGCTATTAACACTGTTGCAGCCGTCCTGGAAGCATCCATTTTGCCTTAGCCTCTGTATTAAAGTAATATGTCTGTTTCTGCCATGTGTGATTTCAGTTCAGTATGGCATCATATTCTTAACAGTGAATCTTCTCCCAATTCATGATTAGAGAGGGCTCCTAAAGAAAGCTATATATGGTGTGGGCACAGACCATGTGACAAATATTAAGAATGGTAGATAAATCATTGTCGACTTGTCTTTCTCCAGTGTGGTGCATACACATGTATACACACAGATGTATATTCACACATATACACACAGACACTGTCTAAATGGCAACCACATTGTGATGCTGAGCTATTCCCCTATCACCACTGATCTCAGGTATCTGTAAAGACCCACACTACAACCATTATTTTGTAAATTGAGCTTGTGTATTTCTATGCCCTGTTTGTGAACACAGCTCCCATTCACCTGATGAAGGAGCAGCACTATGAAAGCTTGTAGCTTGTGCTACCAAATAAACCTGTTGGACTTTAACCTGGTGTTGTGAGGCAGGGTCAATACCAGAGGACACATTTAAAGTAGCTGTTAAGAGTGAGTTGCCATGATCAGGATGGGGTGATGGAATCAGATTCAACAGGAACTTTCAAAAGGGAACTGAAAAAGCATATTTTATAGACATATGTTGAAAAACACACATGACACAGGCACATGCACTCACAAAGTACACATATATGCATAACCACGTTTATACACAAACAGACACACACACAGGCATGTGCACAATACAAAGAAACATATACACATAGTCATGTGAACATAAACACAGACATATGCACATACATAGAGAAAAACATGCACACAAAAACATACAAATACATACAAACACACATGCACACATACAAACATGTGCACACAGAAACATGCAAAAATACAGGCTCATGTGCATACATGCACAAACACACTTAGACAGGCACATGCACACATATGCACAAAGACACAGATGTACACAGTTGCATGCCCACACACAAACACATACAGATAGGCATGTGCAGGCACACAAACACGCAGATGCACACACACATAGACAAACATACACACAAACACGCCCATAGATACATACAGACACATAAACACACACACACACATGTAAGCACAAATGCATATTGATATATGCATACACACAGGCACACGCACAAACCCAAACACACATACACACAGGCATATGCACACACATGCACAAAGAAACATGCACACAGATACACATATATACACACAAAAACATGCAGATAAACAAACTCACACACCCACAAACACATGCAAACACACATATGAATGTTCTTGAGAAGATGCAGAATAGATTTACCTGAATGAATGATGAGAGGGTTTAGGTTGGAGAAGCTGAGGTTGTTATTCTCTGATCAGAGTGGCCAAGATTATGACAAGATGAGATGGACAAGCAAAACTGTGACCATTAATTCATCATACCAAGATGAGGGGGCATGGATTTCAGGTTCTGGGCAAGCGATAGGACTGATGATGTAAGGAGTAATCGTCTTTTATCCAGCGAGTCATAATGACCTGAAACTTGCTACCTATGAAATGGTGTGGTGGATGCAGAGATAATCAATAATTTCAAAAGGAAATCAGATGGGCACTAGAGAGAAACAAACTTCCAAGGCTGTAGAGATGAAGAGGGTGAATGAAACTGATTGGATTGTTCTACAGGAAGCTGCAATAGACTAATGGACAAAATGGCCTTCTTTTGTGCCACAATAACTCAATGAATGCTGAATGAAAATCAGCAAAATCCTGCCAGAATGATCCAGGCGTCTGAATCCCATCTTCAGGAGATAAATGGTCTCCTTGATGCTGGCTCAGGTCACCATGTAGCTGCTGGTATATTTATCCTCTGCTTTCATTCCAGTGTTCCCCAATGAGTCAGTAGCCTTCACTTTATTGGGTATTATTATGTATATCCCTGGGGGCTAAGGGGGTATAAAAAAAATCACAAAGTAGGCTTAATAAGTTGAACACAGGGAGCTCTTTATTGAAGGTGTGCACTCATCCAGAGTCAGGTCTAAGACTGCCCAATGGGATCCCACACTGGAAGGAGCTATTTGTCCAGGCATCACCTGACTTGCATTCTTAAACGGGCAGTCTGAACCTCAAACCCCAATATACAATATATATACATATATCACAAGTATCCCTTGACAGGAAGAATCTTCCCTTGAAGACACATGGGGAGATAATGGGTGTGAAGAGTAGGACACCGGGCGGTGTTTGAGTATGTTGGTGTCATGGCTAATCCCCGAGTACCAAACACACCCCTGTAAGATTCACTGGCAGTGGCCACCAACTAGTTGCATATTGATTGAACAAAGTCCTTTCCTGTTAAAAAAGACTGCTGGCAGTGCATTGAGAGACTTGATGGTCAGGTGATCAAAGCTTGGGCAGAATTTTACTTTCACACTCACCATGGGAATTGTAGCAGGCAAGATACAGATCATGCAAAGATCTGCTGGCCTTGGACAGGATTTTCTGGTCTTGGGGTGAAAGCAACAGAAAAATCCTACCCCTTGTGCCTGTGAGAATCCAACAATGGTCCCGAGTCCCATGGTTGTCAGGATTCGTGTGATAATGGATGTGAAGAAGTCATCATTTTGATGAAGTGATGTATGGCTGACTAGGAACAAAGAACAAAGAACAAAACAGCACAGGAAACAGGCCCTTCAATGCCATTCATATTTCCAGTTGGTCCCCAAAATAAACCTGAGGTACAGAAGTTAGCTAATTGCTATTGATGGCCACCAATGCCAATGGGGTTCATCTTATTCACCATCATGGTACAATAGCTGCTTGAGAGATGTGGAGCTTTCGATGACAAGCAGTGGGGTTTTACAGCTTCGCTTATCCCGAAATTGTAAAATCCTGTCAGCGGATCTTTCCATGGTTTGCCCCTCGCCTGCTCCAATTCCTGTGGTGGGCAGGGCAGTGAAATTCCAGCCTCTGTCTCTGTAACATCTGAAAGCAGCTGATCTTCTGTTTGTGCATCCTTCCTACCTCCTTATCTGAGCCTGTTTGTGGTCCATTCTGCAGCCTCACTCTATGGAATTACAGTCCTCAGAGCAAACCACTCCCCACTCATTCCCAGCCTCCAATAGGTTCCTGTTTCACTGAATAATCATCTCCCAAGTTCTGCCCTCAGTTTGCAAAGAGTCGTCCAAATCCATAACCAGCAATCAAACCTACTGCAATGATTCTTCTCCCTCCCCCAGCCTCCCCAAATTCTATGGCATCTTTTCACCCAAAGACATTCTCCCTCCTGTATCCTGCTCTTTTTGCAAAGAACATGCAACCTCTGATTACTGTTCTTTCCTCTTCTGACCAAAAAGCTTGGAGCTGGCAAGTCCATCCACTATAAACATAGCTGCCCCTACCTTTTATTCCCAGGTTTGGCAACTTCGCACCTTGTTCAGCTAGGCTTGTTGACAGGTAGAATTCAGAATAGTCATACAATCATCGAATCATAGAATCCCTACAGTGCAGGAAGAGGTCGTTCAGTCCATCGAATCTGCACTGACCACAATACCCACGCGTATCCCTATAACCCCATCTATTTACCTAGCCAGCCCCCCTGACAATTGAGCATGGCTAAAGAACTTAACCTGCACATCTTTGGATGGTGCGAGGAAACTGGAGCACCCAGAGACACAGGGAGAACATACAAACTCCATTGAGGTAGTGACCTGAGGCTGGAATTGAACCCAGGTCCCTGGTGCTGTGAGGCAGCAGTGCTAATAACTATGTCACTGTGTCACCCTTCACATAATCCTCTTTATTTAAACCTCAGTTAAAAGCAGTGTGATCAACTCTTTTGCAATAAATTGACACTTTGACCGTGCCAGGGAGGAAGAGGAGGGAAGTTGCTGGTCTTTGTAAAAATGGGGAGATGATCAGAGGGGAGGGGGGAGGTTTGTGGTGACCATAAGAATGGGGAAGAGGCACAGGGTACATGCGCACAGAAAAATAAATGGGTTCAATCTCCCACTGGCTGTCATAATAACAGACAATCAGTAATAATATGGGAGGTTGATCACCCTAGAACATGGTTCAAAACATAATGATATTTTCAATCATAATTGTAATGGGGACCTCAGAGCCCCAGCAGGTAGTTAAAGGTGGCAAATGAGTTTATTGCTGCCTTCAGCAGCCGTGAGCTTGGAAGGATCACCTGCAATGGGTTTTGCTATTGTACAAAGGCTATAGAATCATAGAATTTTATTATGCAGATGGAGGCCATTCAACCCATCAAGTCTGCACCAACCAGAATCCTGCCCAGGCCCTACCCCACTCATTTCGTCTAACTAATCCCCCTGACACTAAGGGGCAATTTAGCATGGCCAATTCACCTAGTCTGCACATCTTTGGACCGTGGGAAGAAACCCACGCAGACATAGCAAGAATGTGCAGACTCTGCATATACAGTGACCCAAGCTGGGAATTGAACTTGGGTCCCTTGGGCTGTGAGACAGCAGTGCTAACCGTTGTGTCACCATGCTGACTCCATTCCCTCAGTTTTCCCAGTATCTTTCCTCTACACCAAGTGTCTTTCTAAATCCATTGTCTGCAGCAAGCTTCATGGAGCAATGTGCCCTTTTTTTGCCCCCTCAGTCAGTGCTGACTTCCCCAGCGAATGACTTGCACACTGGCTGACTGTTTGTTGACCAGCCAGCATGTGATTACTGTTGGCTGCTGGTATTAGTTGGTAGCAGACTTGATATCTGTCGATCCAGCACAAAAACTATGTGAAGCGTTCAGGCTAGTGTTTAGTCAGAAGTGTTTTTAGTTATTTGTTACAGTAAAAATAGATCTTGTTGTCTTATCTTTTTTGGCTATTAACCGGAAGATTAAATTTCTTGTCATTCCCAATGGCGATTGTAACACTGTGCATTCTTTACAAAGTTTGAATAGGTGTGTAAAATGCCATTCATCTGGATCTTTAATTAAATGTTCAATTACCCATTTTGAAGAAGAACATGACATTCGCACACTTGCCATCATGCCACTAGTAAAAGGCCAGTGCAACACAATAATATTGAGGTCTGTTCAGATATTGCTCATTTTCTGGAACCTTGGTTCTGAGATTGCCTACTATGGAGCAGTAAAATTCCAACCTTATTAGCTTGGACCAGTTACATTTCAAAATTTTAGCTCAGTGGCAGAACTCTCACTTTTGAATTGACAGTAGATTTGAACCCTAGACCGGAGATTTGAATTTATAATCTAGGCTGGCACTTCAATCCAGCACCAAGTTCACTGTAGTGATGTCATCAGATGTGACACGGCAACCCCCACCTATCTGCTTAGAAAGGTATAAGAGACCCTGTGGTGTTAAAGAATTGATTATCTTCAAAGTTTGCTGTGCTCCAGTAACTGGAAAGCATGTTTCCTACATTATGATATACTTT
This sequence comes from Sphyrna mokarran, assembly GCA_024679065.1. Classification (NCBI taxonomy): domain Eukaryota; kingdom Metazoa; phylum Chordata; class Chondrichthyes; order Carcharhiniformes; family Carcharhinidae; genus Sphyrna; species Sphyrna mokarran. The sequence goes on from JAGIQG010000005.1 coordinate 95,162,892, forward strand.
AAGGACATACTGAGGTTATCAAAGGTGCTGTCTAATGCAAGTCTTTCTTTCTTTACTTTCAACCAGCATCACGAAAGTAGACTACTGGTCACTTATACAATTGCTGCTTTTGGAGCTCTGTTGGGCATTACTTGGTTATCATGTTTGCGTTATGATGGTGCTGCACTTCAGATTCTCTCATGCGAGAATGTGATGAGGAAGTAGAATCATAGAAATCATAGAAATCCTACAGTACAGAAAGAGGCCATTTGGCCCATGGAGCCTGCATCCACCATAATCCCAACCACATATCCCTACATGTTTACTCATCAATCTAATCTGTACATCACAGGACCTTAAGGCAATTTTTTCTTTTAGCTTGGCCAATCAACTTAAACTGCACTTCTTCAGACTATGGGAGGAAACCAGAGCACCAGAAGAAACTCATGCAGACACGGGGAGAACATGCAAACACCACATGGACTGTGACCCAAGCTAGGAATCGAACCCAAGTCCCTGGAGCTGTGAAGCAGCAGTGCTAACCACTGAGCTACCATGCCGAAGTGAAATGGATATCATCAAAGTACATTCTATCTTTCAGTAACTACTGTAAATTTGCTCAATCTTATACTCCTATTAAAATATTCAAGCCAATTCTTAGACACATACTCAGTTATTTCATAAATGGATCCATATATATCTGTTTTAGTTGGGAATCTTTCAGTGTATACTATTTTAGGCACGGGAGGTCAACATCAAAGAATGCTTTCCAGGGATAGACAAGCCCAAGGCAGTAGTAATGCTGTGGCATGAGCTTTGCACCATAGAGCCTAGCGATAACTTCTAGTGTCAACCCTATCTAGATGTGCAGTGTAAGCTCCCAGAATGGAATGCGCTGCCTATCTGGAGCATGGACTTCCTGGTATTGCCACACAAGCAATCAGGAGAACCTCCACAGACATTCACTCCTATACTATATGCAGAAGGCAAATGTCAGAGGCAAGAGTCCCTGTTATGCTTTTCCCTATTCTTATATACAAACATCAGCATGAATTGTTAAATAGTGATGAGGAACAGAAGAAACATTAGCCAGTTTTCCTCTCATGCTGCTCAGATGAGATCAGTTAACTCATAAAGTCATAGAGGTTTACAACATGGAAACAGGCCCTTCGGCCCAACTTGTCCATGCTGTCCCTTTTTCTTTTAACCAGTAAGCTAGCCCCAATTGCCTGCATTTGGCCCATATTCCTCTGTACTCATTTTACACATGTAACTAAACATTTTTTAAAAGTCTAAATTCAGCTCAGACCAGAGACTAAGCTTGGGTTCCCTCTGGTCTGTATGACTTTAACTAGCTGAGCCATTGAGAAAGCTGTTGGCATATTTTTACTGCTCGTCAATGTGGCTATCAAGTGACTATGCACATTGCCATTGGCAAGTCCTTCGGAGGTGATCCAGCCGAATTGTTGTCAAGGCAGATCAATGTACAAAGAGAAGCCTTTCCTCTGAATTACATTTTTCAATAAGGTCACCTAACCATTTTTCACTTCTGCAGAGAGGTCTTATTGTTATTAGGTTAAATTAAATATTAGTCTCTAGTGTTTGGCAGAGATTTATGAAGAGATTGATATGGATTTGCACAGCTCTCAGGCTGATTAAATTAAAGATGCTGGGGACTTGTGTGAGATGGCATACTTTGAATTAAGTGAAAGCATTGCATCAGAGTGCCTTCTAATTTAGCTTCAATTAAAGGAAGTATAAGAAATAGATAAGTGCATCAATATATAAACAAATAGAGATAGATGGACAGACAGATAGACAGACAGACAGGTAGAAAGATAGATAGACAGATAGACAGACAAACAGGCAGACGGATAGATAGATAAATAGGCAGACAGACAGATAGATAAAGAGCTGGGTGATTGTGCAAGTCTAATTATGGTGTAAATGAATAGCAGTGTTTATGACTGGGATCTTGATTTCAGATGATTTGAATTACTTGTGATGTATTAAAAAGGACAACTATGTCTTCAAGTTTTCTTCAATACCCAATTTGTTTTTGTATTCGACACTCCATCCGACCGTCAAGAGATAAGGAAACTTTAAGTCCGCACCGGGTTAACATAAGCGGTGGGATTCTTCCAAAAAAATTTTGAGTGCCGAATTTGTGTAAAAGCTGGACTAAATCACATTGGTTTCTTTCAGCCGTATTTTAAAAATGTATCTCCCACACTCTGTGCACTGCTGAGTGCACGAAAGCGATTCACTCCAGAAATCAGTGGGCTATTCTGACTGGAGAGGCTGGCAGCCAGTGGTGGATTAACCATTAGGCTGATTAGGCTTAAGCTTTGGAGCCTGGAAGGGAGGGGGGGGACCAAGAGCAAAACTAAATTGGTTTAACCCTTTTAAGGGTGAATAAATTTTCATAACTATACCCGTGGGTGAATTAATATAATAGATACCTATAAATAGAGGAGCTTCACCCCCGGACTTGTACTACATGCTAATAAATACAAAATAAATGCAACAGAAGGTTTATTGTCATACTATAGCATGTATACATATTTATTTTAATGCAGACTTATGCATTATTTTTTATTTTTCATATATTTTTCAACATTTACCCTTACATAATATTAGTGCCACACTATAGCATGATGTCACCACTGCCTCCAGTACTATCAATGTATCACCAAATTACCATCATCTGATAATTCACCAATATCGACATCAAAATCCTCAGCAGCGAAATCATTCCCACTATCATCACTGCACAATCCATCATCAAAACTGTGTTGAGCACATTTACTGCCTGTGAAAACGTCAAACCAGCCTTTCGTTTGCGTGTTTGTGCGTTGTTAGGACAACGATACAAGTTATCTAATGTCACTAAATGTCACTTCATTCTATTCAATGAAGGGTGAGGCGGGGGGATGGGGGCAAGTTCAGGGGGCCTTACTAAAGCTCAGCCTCGAGGTCCGGATGGTAGTTAATCTGCCACTGCCGGCAGCATAGTGTTGCGTGGGCCACTGCGCATGCGCTAATCTGTCAATGTCCAGGTCAGCATATGTACAGTAGCCCCATACTGCCAATTTTCTCATTGTTGGCCAGCCCCATGACCCTGCATTTCCAGCTGTGTGATTGCTGGCACTCCAAACATTTTGGATTGGACCTTCCCCACCCCCAGTCTACCTTGACCTCCTCCTCCCTGGCAGTCCTGATCTCTAGCCCTTCCTCCTAGCACCCCCCTCTCCCTCCCTACTGCAGTCCCACCAACCCTTCCCTACAATCTGACCCCCATACCTGCAGCCCTGATATCCCCAGCAGGCTTACCACCACACTCGATCCTGATGGCCTCCTTGGTCTCCATGGTCCCCGTTAATTCCAGCAAGGTCACTAGTGGGGAACTGGTATAAACTCCACTGGAGTGAACCACTCCTAGTGGGAGTGGAAAGGCTAGTCGGCCCGGAAGACTTCAGTCCCATTAAAGAGATAGAAATTTGATTTGATTTGATTTGACTTATTATTGTCATGTATTAACATACAGTACAAGGCATTGTTTTTTTGCACGCTATACAGACGAAACATACCATTCGTAGAGAAAGAAATGGGAGAATGCAGAATGTAGTGTTATAGTCATAGCTAGGGTGTAGAAAAAAAACAACTCAATGCAAGGTAAGTCCATTCAAACGATTTTCTTTTATTGGCTTAAGAAGCTGTTCTTAAGTTGGTTGGTATGTGACCTCAGAATTTTTATCTTTTTCCAGACGGAAAAAGATGGAAGAGAGAATGTTCGAGGTGCTTGTGGTCCTTAATTATGCTGCTGCTTTGACGAGGCAGCGAGAAGGGTAGACAGAGTCAAGGGATGGGAGGCTGATTTGTGTGATGGACAGGGCTACATTCACAATCTTTAGGCAGAGCAAGAGCCATACCAAGTTGTGATACAACTAGAAAGAATGCCTTCTATGGTATGTGTGTAAAATGCTGTGAGAATCGTAGCCGACATGCCAAATTTCCTTATCAACATTAACATAATTTAAGCAGAGCTGATGACACTAGAAATTTGGTGGACGAAAATACGCAGAGGCTGTGCTATCCTCGGGAAACCTGCTACCGAGCTTCAGTTTGAGTTTCCCAGCCTATTACGCTGGTATAACAGTGGACTGGGAGAATCATTCTCAAAACGTGAAAGAATGAAAGAAAAGTTGCAACAATATGGGCAAGATTTTAAGGTGCATTATAAAGCCATCCTTACACTATCACACATCAAAACAGGTTTACCAAATAGTTTTCATAAAATTTATACACTTTTAACAAAATCTCTGGAAAGCCGGCAGCTGCTGTGATTTGTGATCAGCCCTGCTATGTTGAAGGTGAATGTTTCCACAGAACTCTTTATGGTTCAGGTGAGCAAGAATATGCTTCCTCCTGCCATTTGCAAGCCTACTCACTGTGAGATCATTCCCCATACAAAATCCCCCACCCACAGGGTCTTGGATAAAATCCATCTCAATTCCACCAGGTATCAGGAATCAGACTTCCTACTGCAAGTGTGTTGGGAGGATCAAAATTCCTGACTTCCTGCTGGCCATCATTCCCTCCACCCTATTTCTAGGGCAACACGATGCTCACATTCCCCTCTGTTTTAAAAATCAAACAAACACACAAAATACCTTGTGTTTGTGTTGACCTGTCATTTTCGCACGCGTATGATTATGTGCGCCTGATTCTGAGATGAAGTGTTAAATCAGGGTCCCACCTTTCCTATCTCCCTATGGAGAAAAAAATCAGAGGCCATGGGTGAAGAGTGAAAGGGGAAAAGTTTAAAGAGAATATTAGGAGGGCGCTTCTTCAAGCAGGGAGTGTGGAATGAGCTGCATGGATTAAGTGGTAAATGCAGGGTCACTTTTACATTTAAGAAAAACTTGGACAAGTATGTGGATGAGAGGGGTGTGGAGGGATACGGTCCAAGTGCTGGTCAGTGGGACGAGGCAAAAAATGGTTTGGCAGAAACAAAAAGGGCCAAAAGGCCTGCTTTTGAGCTGTAAATTTTCTACAGTTCTAGGTGAATGTAAAAGAGCTGGATTTTCCTTTTGGTCTCAGGACCCGGATGTCAGTGCTATTATCATGCGCTGAAGGAGAAGCAATAATGGGACATGATTTTCTCAGAGATTGGCCAGGTACTCCTCAAGAAATTAGGACTAATCACTTGCTGTGTAACCTCCAGCCAGGTTTGTTTACTCTTCTCCTGCCGCTGTCTAGGAACAAGAGATCCTGATTATCTCACCAACATCTCAAAGGCACCATCATTGAACCTTGGGGTTAACCTGGTATGTGTGCCTGGTCTCTGCCTTTCTTGACCTGTACTTTTCCCTGCCCATGGTGTCTCAATACAGCAGCCACAATAGGAGACTGTTAAATAAGTTAAGAGCTGGTGATGTTAAGGGTAAGATCCTGGCCTGGATAGAGGATTGACTGACTGGCAGAAGGCAGAGATTAAGGGGTCTTTTTCAAGATCGTGGCTGGTGACTAGTGGTGTGCCTCAGGGGTCTGTGCTGGAACCACAACTTTTCACAATATACATTAACAATTTGGAGGAAGGAACTGAGGGCACTATTGCTAAGTTTGCAAATGGTACAAAGATATGTAGAGGGACAAGTAGTATTGAGGAAGCGTGGGGCTGTAGTAGGAATTGGATAGGTTAGGAGAGTAGGTAAAGAAGTGGCAAATGGAATAGAATGTGGAAAAGTGTGAGGTTATGCACTTTGGAAGGAGGAATAAAGACATAGATTATTTTTTAAATGGGGAAATGTTTGGGAAATCAGAAACACAAAGGACTTGGGAGTCATTCTCTTAAGGTTAACATGTAGGATCAGTCAGCAGTTAGGAAGTCAGCAGTTAGGAAGGCACAGGCAATGTTAACATTCATGTTGAGAGGACTGGAATACAGGAGCAGGGATGTACTTCTGAGGCTGTAAAAGGCTCTAGTCAGACCCTATTTCAAGTATTTTGAGCAGTTATAGGCTCCATATGTAAGGAAGGATGTGCTTGTTTTGGAAAGGATGTGCTGGTCTTGGATCCCTGGAATGAAGAGCTTGTCGTTTGAGGAAGGTTGAGGACTGTGGGTCTGTATTCATTGGACTTTAGAAGGATGACGGCAGATCTTATTGAAACTTACAGGATACTGCGAGGCCTGGATAGGGTGGACATAGACTGGATGTTTCCACTAGTTGGAAAAACTAGAACCAGAGGGCACAACCTCAGACTAAAGGGACGATCTTTTAAAACAGAGATGAGGAGGAATTTCTTCAGCCAGCGAGTGGTGAATCTGTGGAACTCTTTGCTGCAGACAGCTGTGGAGGCCAGGACATTGAGTGCCTTTAAGGCAGAGATAGATAGGTTCTCGATTAATAAGTGAATCAGAGGTTATGAGGAAAAGGCAGGAGAATGGGGATGAGGCAAATATCAACCATGACTGAATGGTGGAGCAGACTCGATGGACCGAGTGGCCTAATTCTCCTCCTATGTCTTATGGTCTTATAGTCTTATGGTTACTGTCCTTGGACTGTCCTTCCAACCTCCCAAATCCACCTTCTCTGATTGGCCATCGAACCCATGTACTGATCTGGAATGCAATAGAACAGGCAATTGGCTTCTTGAAAATATGCTTTAGGTGCATTCTCCTGCAAAGTCTCCAGAACAGTAGCCATGTGCTGTGTGCTGCAAAATATGGCACAGAGGATGGGGCTCACAACCTGAGGGGGAAGAAGCCAGGCCTCTAACTCTAACATCTGAGGTGGACAATGATGAGAAGGGTGAGGAGAAGATGGCCCTTGTCCAGGCTGATGGGATTGGCCATGGAGGAAGAGAGCTGCATTGACAGACCAGCTGAGGGACAGGCCATTTCGCGATAGGTATAGGAGCGGATTATCAGCAGAATCTTTTTAATTCAGAGTTTGCTCTCTAGGTAGAAATTTACATCAGCCACTGCAAGTCCTCGGTGAGTAACCATATAATAAATCTTTAACATGGAAGGTACATTTTGGGAAATGCTCATCCTTAATCAAATAGGAAATTAACAGCACATTCTGAAAGTCAATGCCACCAACACTGGCTGAAACCATGACTATCATAACCTTTGGCCTCAACATGGTGCACCATGAGAGGTCCTTCACAACCTAGTCTGTGCAGCTTAGACAGAGGTTATTAATGAGTTGCAGAGAATGCCAGCTTGTGCCTTGTCAAAGCAGATCCCCTATACCGAGAGTGACAGTCATCGGCAAAGAGGAAGTCTCTCATAACAGTCTCCTTCACTTTGGTAATAGCTTGAAGTCTCCTCAGGTTGAAGAGTGTCCCATCCACTCTGTACTTGAAGCTGGTCCCAGCACTGTCCTGAAGGCATCATTCACATGTCAGTAAAATCATGCTGAACAGTGTGGGTGCGAGCACACAGCCCTGTTTGTTACCATTGGTGACTGGGAATGCCTCAGAGGATTCCGTACTTTGGCCATCATTGCCATTATGGAACTGGTGTACCATCTGAATGAATCTGGGGGAGCAGCCGAACTTTGATATGGTCCTCCATCAGGCCTTGTCGGCTTACAGTGTTGAAGGCTTTTGCAAGGTAAATGAATGTTGCGCATGGCTCGCGATTCTGCTTCTGACACTTCTCCTGAAGTTGGCATGCAACAAAAATCATGTCAGTAGTCCCACGACCTTTGCAGAAGTCACACTGTGACTCTGGAAGCAGGTCCAGCTCCAGACGAGTGACCAGACGATTTAGCAGGACCCTTGCAAGGGATTTTCCTGTGATGGAGAGCTGCGAGATTCCTCGATGGTTGTCGCATACTTCCCGATTGCCCTTTGTTTATAGAGATACATGATGGAAGCATCTTTCAGTTCCTGAGGAACGGATCCTTGCTTCCAAAAGGACTGGAACAACTCGGTGAGCTTCTCGATAAGTACAGGACCAACAACTTTATAGATCTCAGCGGGTATGGCATCTGCCCCTGGGGCTTTGCCAATGGATAGCTGGCTGACAGCTTTCGTGACTTTGGCTACTACCAGTGGGTCATCCATAGCACTGTTGATATCAACCTGGGGAATCCTGTCTATTGCCTCATCGTTAATAGATGACGGTCAGTTGAGAACGGCTTCAAAGTTTTCAGCCATCTCTGCAGGATCTGAGCTCTCTCTGTAATGAGAGTTGTACCATCAGTACTCAGCAGAGGGGAACTCCCGAAAGATTGAGGTCCGTAGAGAGTGTTGAGGGCTTCATAGAACCGTTAAGTTGTTTCTGTCAGCGTATCCCTGTATTTCATCTGCCTTGGCAGTCATCCTGCATTTTATACAGTTTATTCTGGACTGTCCTGCAAGCTCTGGTAAAAGCATTTTTCTTGGTAGCTGATGAGTGGTCATTCTTACGGGCCCAATGGAGATGGTGCTTTTCACTAAGCAGAGCCTGTATCTCCTCATCATTCTCATTGAACCAGTAATGCTGCTTGCAGGTAGAGGGCCCGAGCATCTTCAGCACAGATGTCTGGATAGCATCCCTGAAGCATTCCCAATCATTCTCAGTGCTGCCTGTGAGGCAGCTTGAGCTTGTTAGCAAGCTTGATTTCTAAGTCTTCAGCCAGTGCTGAAGCTATGCTGGTGTTCTTTAGCTTGGCCACATTGACTCTTTTCATAACCTTGCTTCTTCATGGTTGCCGCTTGGGACTGATGCGGAGCTTCATTTTGGAGGCAACGAGCAGTCAGCACCACACATGACCTTGGTCACTCTGACATCCTGCCTGTCTTTTCTCCTGACAATGACATAGTCGATAAGATGCCAATGCTTAGACTGGGGGTGCATCCAAGAGGTCTTGTTACAGGTAGGCAGACAGAAGATCCTGTTGGTGATGAGGGGGTCATGTGCTGCACAGGTCTTCATTAAGAGTAGGCTGTCACTGTTACACTTGCCCACTCCATGCCTCCCAATGACTCCCTGTCAGATTGCAGAGTCACATCCTACTCTTGCATTGAAATCGGCAAGCAAGATCAGCTTGTCAGTACTGCTCACTGCTGATAATAGGGTGTCTAGTTCTTCGTAGAACTTAGTCTCTTATCTCATCTGGGTTGTTCATTGTGGGAGCATAGTCACTGATCAGGGTGGCTTGACTTCTGTTCTGTAGCAGAAGCTGTAATGTCATAAGCCGATCGTTCACACCCTTGGACAGACTATCAAGTTTCCAAAGAAGGTGACTCCTGATGGCGAATCCAACTTTAACATCGCGATACTCATCGCTGCCACAACCGCTCCAGAAAAAAGCACATCCACCTTCAGTTTCAGTCAACTGATCTATGTTGGCAAGACGAATTTCATTCAGGGCTGCAATATCAATATTGTATCTTGCAAGCTGTCTGCCAACTAAGGCTATTCTTCTTTCTGGTCTGTCTGCTACAGGGCTGTCCAAAAGCGTGCACATGTTCCTAGCGCCAATGGTGAGCGTGTCACTTTGTGTTTTGTTTTGTTTGTTCGACCGCAAGATGGGATCCCCACCAGCTGCAGTAAATTGGCCAGGGTATAGTGAAGTAAGCAATGTTTAGGGCACCTTTTTTAGCTCCTTTCTCATTCTACAGAGGTGAGCAGTGCATTCCTGAAGAAAACTGCTCAGTTGCCCAGGTAGATGCCAAGTTTCAGTGCTGCTTCGATCAGCAGAAAATGACCATCAGACATGATCTCCCAGCATATCCACACTTGCTGCTTCATTGCTTGCCCATTGCCACAAGACTTCAAGGACACAAGACTTGAACAGGACACATGACGTGTCAAAAGTAGTGCTTGATTTGGATTAAAGTGAGGGAGAGTTGCAAAGCATCAGCCTCACTCCCTCTTCCCAATTTCCATCTAGATGCAGTGGCAAGGCAAGAGTCAAGAAGGCTGGAAATGGGACTAGGCACAGTGGATGACCAGGATGTCTTCTACGTCTTGTCCTGTTCTTCGTATTCCATGATGCTTGCAGAGACTGCTTTCTTGACCGCTGGAGTCTGTCTTCACATGCTGGGATAAACGTCTCCTTATCTCACCAAAAGTTAAGACCCATCGGCTACCCTCACATGGTTTAGCTGGCTTGTCAAAGCCCAGGGTGTGGCTGCTATTGCATGCAAACAAATACGGGGAGCCACAGGTGAGAGCTGGGTGGGGACAAAGGATGGACAAACCGATATGAAAGGATGAGATATATTCCCCCACCAGAGGTATTATCCCTCTCTGACACCACATACACGCCCAATACAGATAGGAAATATACAATAAATGGCAGAACCCTTACGAGTATTGATAGGCAAAAGGATCTCAGTGTACAGGTACACAGGTCACTGAAACTGGCAATGCACGTAGAGAAGGTAGTCAAGAAAGGATACTTGCCTTCATCGGCTGGGGAATTGAGTTTAAAAATTGGCAAGTTATGTTGCAGCTTTATAGAACCTTATTCAGGCTGCACTTGGAATATAGTGTTCAATTCTGGTTGCACACTACCAGAAGGATGTGGAAGCTTTAGAGAGGGTATAGAAAAGATTTACCAAGGTATTGTCTGGTATGGAGGGCATTAGCTATGAGAGATTGGTGAAACTTGGTTTGTTTTCACTGGAATGACGGAGGTTGAGAGGTGACCTGATAGAAGTCTACAAGATTCTGAGAGGCATGGTCAGATTGGGTAGTGGGCTCTTTGAGATTTTGGCATCAGCAAATCTTGCTGGCAAAACTATATTCAGCCTCATCCCTGATCATTTTAAAACACCATAAGAGAAGTTTGAATGCTTCTTCACCTCCACGAGTATGAAAGGCATTTAGTGATCTATTTAGTTCACCTTCTCTAGAATCATCAAAGACACTGGATGGGATTTTCCAGTTGCGCAAGTCCCGAAACCAGAAAATCCTGCCCCAGGTCAATAGATCTTTCCAAGGTCCACTCTGTTGCCCGCTACGATTCCTCTGGAGGGTAGAATGGAAAATGTGTCCCATTGTCATTAAAATAACAAGAAGAATTTGAAGAGCTCAGAATGGATCATTCACTGATATTGAAATTTGCAGAGATGCCTCTAGGACATCTTTTTTGGTTGCTTGCAGGACGAAAATGTCTACCTATTTCTGATCATGCTACAGTGGCACTTTTACCATTTCCCACAACTTACCTGTGCGAGTTGACATTCTGAAAACTGGCTTATGCGAGAAACAAAAGGACAGAGCACCTGCCAGTGAAACAAGACCAACAAGTTCTCTATTATCAGTTCTTCCTCGGGTTAGGAGACTCTGCTCACAGAGTTAGGCCCAGGTGTCACGGTAACATTGTTGGTAAGGTGCTGCTCACAGTATTTCCTTCATTTATGAATTTCCACATCGAGAAATACAGACTTTAAAAACATTGAAACCAATCTTTGACGAGAAACAATTTTAAATTGTGCATACTCCCAATAATAATTGTATTTGTCATGCAGCTGGTGATAAGGCTTTCATTATAAACTTCTTAAGCTAATGCAAATTGCATTAAATGATAGCTTGACATGTTTTTAGGCGGCTTTAGAGATAAAAGGCATTTGGTGAGAGAGCTGTTTATTTGGAGAAAGAAGGAGGTGTGCCTCAAAATGACTTTTACAGTATTGTGACAGAAAAGAAGTTGGGAAGCACTGACCTTGGACATTTGAATTAAGAGGAACACATTACTTAGAGAGGCAATGAAAAATGACATGGTTTGCAATGAATGCCAATGCTGCATACAAACTCACATGTCCATTCGGATAAGTTAGATGTTTCTGAATGATCAGATACTTTATTTTTGTTTTAATCTGTCAGAATCTGCCTCATAGCACCAGGGGCCCATGTTCAAATCCAGCTTTGGGCCACTGTCCATGTGGAGTCTGCACATTCTCCCCTGATCTGTGTGGGTTTCCTCTGGGTGCTCTGGTTTCCTCCCATAGTCCGTGTTGGTTAGGTGCGTTGGCCGTGCTAAATTCTCTCTCAGTATACCCGAACAGGCGCTGGAGTTTGGCAAATAGGGGATTTTCATACTAACTTAATTGCAGTGTTAATATAAGCCTACTAGTGACATTAATAAATAAACTTTAAACTTTAATATCAATTCCATTTCCAAGCAGAGAGCAGAGCATAATATTTAAGGCTCTTGTACCAGTATGTTGGCATTAATAGCAAAACGCAAAAAGAAAGCAAAATAATGTGCATTGCATCTGTATCACAATCTGTTTTTAAACTGCTCCATTGTAAGACCATGCCACATTGATGCTGATTCTGTAATGTTGGCTTCCGATTATGAGGAAAAGGCATTGCAAAATAATGCGTTCAACATGTCAACTTGCCAAGCACCTGCTGATACTTCTGTAACAGATCATGTTACAAAAGGGAACTCTGTTCTTTCAGATGTGAACTGATGTTCATCCACTTATTTGTTTAAATATGCAATGACCAGGTTAGAAAGAAATGCAAGAAATGTTAATTTCAATGAGGTCAAAACCATGTTAGTGAAGTGCATCAGCCTATCACCTACTTAAACTCAGTGCATTTAGCAGTCATATTAAAATAGATGCATCAACCAAACATGCAGTTTGTCAGGAATAATGGAACTACTGCAGATTTTCCCTGAGTTCCTTAAATCCCCCAGGGAGTAATCAAGGTTAATAAGGATTAATGAACTGCTTTGGTGTTAAAAGATTTTGTTTTTGAGTTGTTGAAAACTTAAGTTTGGGGTGGCATTGCTGCACAATGTTTAGCATTGCCGCCTCACAGCGCCAGGGACCTGGGTTCAATTCTGTTCTCAGGTCACTGTCAGGTTGGAGTTTGCACATTCTTCCTGTTTCTGCATGGGTTTCCTCCAGTGCTCCTGTTTCCTCCCACAGTCCAAGGATGTGCAGGTTAGGTGGATTGGCCATATTAAGTTGTTCCTTAGTGTCAGGAGGACAAGCAGGGTAAATATGTGGGGTTATGGCGATAGGGCCTGGGTGAGATTGTTGTTGGTGTCGGCTCGATGGGCCAAATGGCTTCCTTCTACACTGTCGGATCCTATGATTCTATTCTTCTATGATTCCATTAAAAGGCAGGCATGAAAATTTAATGAATCTTCATTTACTTTCCATGGCAGTGCTGACAATTGATGGAGAGCCAGCACAGAGCAGCAGCAGAAATAGCAAGGGGCGGCTCTGCTGATTCCAGCCATCCAGCTGTACGTCTTACTGAAGTTGCTGTGTACATGGATGGAGGAAGATGAGGAGAACCAGAGTGTGTCAAAGCCACAGGAGATGAATTAACTGTCCTGCAACTAATCTATGTAGAGTCTACCCTAGGTGCGTAAGCTGTCTTGGCCTCACTGAGGAGTAGGATATACAAAGGCTAAGCTTCATTACAGGAGCTATAAATGACCTGTGCCATTTCTTGAGTAGTGGCATTGCATTACCAATAATGGTAAAAACGAAATTAGACATTCAAGGATTTTCCACAGGCTTCTTCAGAGAAAATGAAGAAGACTTGGCAAGGATGTTGTTCTTTCGATCATTGCTGGCTGTTCAATGTATTTATCAACAGCGGCAAGACTTTCGAAAAGAGGTGGCATTTTGAAATACAGCATGCCTTTTACTACACCCATATGGCTTCTCAAGCAAATGTGAAACATGTCACAGTATTTACCTATGGGATTGGAATCCACTGGTCAAGCAGCTAAATGTTCTGTGAACAACACCATAATGTAGAATTTTAAGGCTGTATTCATTATCTTGGGGCAATCACTGAAAGTGCTGACACCCACGATCATAAGCAATAAATGTCTATGCGACTGAGCGATCCCTGCCTCTACCTTATATTTAATGTTGGAGCTACAACAAAGATTGTGATTTTTAATTTTTATTAAAATCTCACTTGGATACTCAGAAGATGAAATATTTAGTAAAAACTGAAAAAAAGGACTTTTCTTTATTCATTTATAGGACATTTCTTCCCATCCCTAGTTACCCTCAGAGGACAGTTGAAAGTCAACCATATTGCTGTGGCTTTGGAGTCACATGTAATCCAGATGAAGGAGGGACAGCAGATTTCCTTCCCTAAAGGGTATTAACAAACCAGATGAGTTTTTCTGACAATTGTTTCATGGTCATCAGTAGATTCTTAATTCCAGATTTTTTTTTATTGAATTCAAATTTCCCCGTCTGCTGTAGTGAGATTTAAACACAGATCCCCAGAACATTAGTTGAGTTTCTGGATTAACAATTTAACGATAATACCACTAGACCATCACCTCCTCATGTGAAGGTACTGTGATCAAATGCTAAGTCTGACAAAATGTTTAGAGAACCTCAGCATAAAAAATGAAATTGATAACTTCCTTACTGTGCGTTACCTGTTGCTGGAAGCCATTGCTTTGCTTGCTTCAGTTCTTATTGATTTGATTACCCCAGGCAATATGTAACTGTTTGTTATTTGCTCTTCAAATCCCCGTTGTACAGATTCAGCAAAATAGGTGTTCTACCCATAGGATTATGCTACTGAGGTTCAAGTTCCTTATTCCTTGGCCATGGACTGTTAAACAAAAATCAACAGCATCTTTTGACAGCTGCACATGTGCTGGAGCAACATCTGGGAAATTATGATGGCACAGGCCACTTCCTGTGAGCGCCAAAATAACTACAGCTGCACAGCCTATCTCAAAAGAGCTTGAATTAATCATAAATGCTGCCATCAGATGAGCAAGACACTTATTTGTTACAAAGTTTGACTTGATAGGGGCCAAGGCTCCTGGGTTTAAATAAAGGTTTTATATGGGATGTGTGAATATCTTTAGATAGGTATCCAGGATCCATTTCTTTACCATGATGTGGAGTTGCTGATGTTGGACTGGGGTGGGCACAATAAGAAGTCTCATAACACTAGACTAAAGTCCAACAGGTCCAAAAGTGCTCCTTTACAATGTCTAGAGGGTACAGAACAGTTCATTCTGCCTCCCTCAGTCTGTTCTACAATTCAATTGAATATTGGTTGATTTGGTCCTCAAACCTGTCTTTAATCAATATTTCAATATTTTTTGAATAACAATTTCCAGCAGGAAAATAGATCCAGCATCCACAGTGTTTTGGAGGAGAGAACTCAACATTTCCATTTATGTGAAAAATTTCTTTCTGATTTCACTCCATAATAGTTTAGTTATAATTTTAAAATTAGGCCTGTGATCCTTGATTCTCCCATCCAGAAGATGCACCTTTCTTGTATCTATACTATCAAATTCTTTTTATATTTTAAATACCACGGGGCGATTCTCCCAGCAGCCCAGTAAGATGGAAGATTTAAGCGGAGGCTGTTTAGTGGGCTCCCTGCTGGATGTGGCCACGCCTCTCTGGCTGACAGATTTCCAATGTCGTCAGCTCTGTGCCAGAAATCGGCGTGGAGCTGATTAAAATATTTAAATTCAAATTTACATCCCATTATCGACCTGGGAATGAAATCTCCAGCTTCTCCTGCCTTGCCAGGAGTCGTTCACTTCAGTGGGTTTACAAAAACTTCCCACTAATGGAGAGCTGGTGGCCCAACGCCACTGGAATGAAGGGAGGTTATGGAGGTGTCCAGACGGTCGGGGGTAGGGAGGTGCCCCCTGGGCTTTGTCAGCCTGACAAACGGGGTTGAAGAATATTCATACACAGCACCAATGCAAATGAAAGATGGGCTCCAGCCGATTCAATCCATGCAATTTTCAACAAATTCTTTCTTTCTCAAGCCATACATACAGTCCCCAATGGCCTCCACTTCAGACAAGCTCTGAATAGATGGCTTACAGGGAGATCACTTTCAGGATCGAAAATGTCTATTCTTTTAGGATTTCTTCTTCAAGTGGCCACATGACACTTTATACACAATGATATTCTTCGGTACAAATGATTGTCATTGTAACATGAAAAATATAATTGCATCATCCGTTGATAACCACAGTTAAAAGCACGAAGCACAATGGGCCTTTTGATTGCCCTTTGAACAGCTGTGCAAATTGCAGGTCAAATGTTTGTGAATATGACAATATCTTCTCAATGACAGTCAGCTCTTTATAATCCCGGCTTGGCCCAATAACCTCTTTTCTGGTGCAAACATAGCTGAAAGATTGAAACAAAAAGGCAGGCGACAAAGCGCAGCCTGGTCGAAATGCAGCACTCGGGCATACTGTGTTTGCACTTGACTGCTGTATGTCATATTGACTGGAGTGAACCAAATCCCATTGTTGTGAATCTGGACTGATTACAAATTTGGAAGTTATTTCTGAGGCAACATTACAAATTTATCTGACAAGCCATCGCAAGGTAACCGAAGACTAGAATCTGTGTGAGGAGGGCTGTGTGGCTTGCAGTATTTTTTAATCTTGTTGGGGGCTGAGGCCTGTTTAAAATGATTCCATAAGGCAAGTGGAAAATCCAGCAGGTTGTGCTTATTACTGTTTTGTCAATGGTAACCCATATGCCAGCTGCACAATGCCTTTATCAGTAAGACAACAGCAGCTATTGGAAAGCAGAAGCTTTCAGGATCTATTTTGCCTGAGGTTTCATATCTGCAGGGTCATCACTATCAGGTACTTTGAATGACAGGACTATTATTAAGTTCATTTATCAAACACAATGTAGTTTCAGCCATTCTGGATCCCAGCTCTTTCATTACTTGCTTTTTTTGTCACTGTGTGGGGTAAGGTCAATTAGAACATATCCAGGTGAACACAAAGAATAAAATAGTACAAATAGAATAAAAACAAAGCACATTCTGCAAGATGCAATAGCTTCTCAGTTTTTGTGATTCTTTATAAACTGGAATTCCGCTGTAAGAGACTTTTTTTTAATGACAATTGGTATGAGTGTGAAGCTGTCCGATGAAATATACTGTACAAAATGTCTGCTTGGCATTTTGGTGATGAAAGGCCAATTTTCACACAAGTAACTTGTTGGAAACATTTCACACGAAACACTTCCTGTTGTGTTCCACTGCCTTTCATGAAGTTTGCCAACACGCAGCGACTGAAACCCCAATATAACCACAGCCCATTGTCGTGCTTGTTACCGCCCCGTTACCTCTCCCCTTCCCTGTTCTGATGTTCGCTATAATAGGCATACCTTTATATATGCAAGGTGGTGGAAGTTAGTACCACACCCTATAAAATGGCAGAGAAATGTGATGGTTATAAGTATTACTGATACGGTAAGGCTAATTAACCATTCATGTTCACAATCGGTACAGCATGAAAGCAAGAGCTGTTGCAAATATTCTGAGGATAGAAACTCTAATATTGAGGCTGCATTTTTTTTAACGGTATTTTTATATTGCAAGTTTTGGAGCTGATATTAAAGGAGACTGTCAAAGGTCAGTAAATGAAATATTGACCTTGTACAAATTTATGCATGAACAAGAATTCTGAATTGCAGTATGTACTGTTTGCACGTGCACAGCCCCATTAATCAAAAGATTAAATGGTCTTGTCAAATACAGTGTCTGACATTGTCCCATGAAGAGGATCAGTAATTATTACTGGTTAATGGTGGACAGTGAATCTTCTATTCTTACTCTTTGAACCTTGCAATATGCAAATAGAATTTTTTTTTGTCCTTGATTTAGCATTTGGCATCACACGTGTTCTTGTAACTGGCAACAGTAAGAATGAGGGGATATGAATGCCTTCCTTGCTTATGTGTAAAGCTCAGTTCTGTACAGTGCCTGGAATAAATGGCAACAATCTGTTTGTCATCATAAAAAAGCAGTGTGTGCATCTGTTTTATCTGTTAACTTATTCATCAAGGAAGGTGCCCAGTTCAAATTGCATCATTGCAAGGCTGATGTTCGACAGTCTGGCATTGAGCCAAGTTTTGGGGAGTTGGGGGGGAGGGGAGGAGAATTATTTTCAAGGGGTGAGAAAATCATTGTCATTTACTATAGCTGGTCTGGGTATAAGGATGTGACAGAATACCCTTTGTACTAATTTAGTGGTGGAAAAGGATTCCTAGTTAATGGGTAATCAATTTTATTTAACCTACATTATTAGAAAAGGAATTGTTAATAAAGATATCATTTACATTTCAATTTCATCCTGCCTATTCTTATTGCAGCTTCTGCCGACAGACTTCAATGAACTCTCATGTGCAATTTCACTGCATTAATTCTACCACATACAACATATTTTTTCAGTTTACATTTATTTGTCTATCTTTTGCATTGTTTCTCTATTTTCAACCATGAGGTGATTACAGCACCTTTATTTCTCTTTATAAAAGTTAATGTGTACACTGACCTTTAGCCCTCTGTTCATATTATTTTATCCGCTGTCAGTATATACTTCTGTTCAGTCCTGCACGATTTCTTTTTGTCTTCATTTCTCTGATTCTTTCTGTTTGTGTTTTCCTTCTGTTTTCTCCTCCTTCCTTCTTTAATGATGCTTATTAATGTGCTCTTTCGTCTTCTCTGCTGATTTATTTTTTCCAAGGTTGTCTACAATTTAATTCTTTGCATATTTTCTTTTAATTGCTTTGTGTAATTTAGTTGTGCTTTTTACTGCTTTTCTTCTCAATCCAATTCTGCTTTTGTTTTCTGTACCCATTGTGGACTAGCTTCTTGAATTTCTTTCTCCTTTTCTTTATCAATGTGCCTTTCAGTCTTTCAGTGGGACACTTTCCTCAGTCTTCCTTGTTCTTTCTCATTTCTTTAGACAAGGACACAAGTGAAGTTTCAGTAGCAGGAGGAGACTGATAAAATTCACACTGTTCTTTTGGTTAATCTAAGTGCTGGGTTTGCATTATCCCGCAGTCCCTTCCCACTCCAAAAATGCATCTTTTGCCTTTTAAACCCAATTATTTTTTTTTTAACTTAAGCCTTCCTGATAATAATAATACATTCATGGCACAAATTGTATAACAGATAAAACCTGACTGTGCATAACTCTGCCTGGGTATGGACCCTTACTCACAGTGAACAATTGACCTGATTTTTTCAGCTAGTTCCTTTCTGAATCTTGAAACCTTTAATTTGCCCATTCTGAATCCTCTTTGAGTTCAGCTTTTCTTTCCGCTTTTGATATCCTTACTACACCTCCTCGGGGTAGGGGCGATATCAACCCTTTTGATTCACAGGTTGCCTTCCTCCCTGTCCTTCGTTTTCCACCTCCTGTTTGTCCTTTGCTCTCTGTTGCAAACTTCCTATTGACTGTGCACAAATCAGCCCTTGTGTTTCCCATCATTGTACTGATCTGCCTTGCCGGCTGCTTCAGTGTGTGTCCAGATGTAGGGGGTCTGGATGCCGTGCTTAGGAAGAGATTCCAATGGGATTCCAACACGTCTGTGGTCCTGTCTGGATAGCTGCCAGTTACATACTTCCAGCCTGGACACTCCAGCACAGATGGCTGGTATATCTACTCTCTGCGGCCTAAACATGGATAAACAGTGGGCAACATGATCTGTTTTCTTGCACTGTAATGAATGCTAGCATTGAACATTCTTAAATTAGTGAAATCCATGGACTTTCAGTCCTTCAGATGGACTACAGTAGACCCACATCAGAATAAACCTGTGACTGCAATGATGGCTACGCTGTACTTGCTTTGAAGGTAAACAACTATTTATCTGAGCTAGCACATGAGTTTAAAATGCAGCTGTTGTAAATTTGTGGATAAATGGAGTGGGGGAGGCACGGAACAGAAAGGAATTTAAAATTCAGACGGATTTGAAGTGGGACTGAATTCCTTCTAAGTGCGCTCTCAAATAGACAGCTAACCAAGGCTACATGATTGCAAGATCTGGCATCCAATCAAGAGCTGACAGTACCATTTTAGGCTGTAACATCTTGGAAACACAGCTGGCATTGCGCATGACGTTAGAGGGTTCAGCAGAGTACCCATATTGCCAGTGCAATTTACCCTGCGCTAAACTATTCACTGTTCACACAATCATACCGTACCAGAGAAGCCGTTCTCTCTATCTTTGAAAAAGCCCAATAAGGAACTTCCATAATATTCCAGTGAATTATAAAATCATAAAGTCCCTACAGTGCAGAAGGAGGCCATTCGGCCCGTCGAGTCTGTACTGACCACAATTTCACCCAGGCCCTATTCCCGTAAACCTTATTTACCATAGCTAATCCGCTTGTCTTTACAGTCAATTTAGCATGGCCAATCAACCTAACCTGCACATTTTTGGACTGTGGGGGGAAACCCATGCAGGCACATGGAGAAAGTGCAAACTTCACACAGACAATGACCCAAGGCTGGAATTGAACTTGCTACCCACTGTAGCACTGTGCCACTGTACATTGAAAAAAGAAGCAGGAGTAGGCCATTCAGCCCTTCGAACCTGCTCCTGGCTGATCATCTAATTGATCCGTGATTCTGACTCCCCATCCATATACCTTGATCTCTTTAGCCTTAAGAGTTTTTACTGGTATTCTGATTTTCTCCTTTTTTATTGACTTCCATTTTAATCCTATTCTCCTGCTCCTTTCCTATTTTTCCCCTCTCATGTGTGTATCCAGTGCTGTTTTAAAAGTTACTATTATAATCTGCAACTGCAGCTTTCCAGGCAGTAGGTTCCCATCATATTAAGATGCTTAATTTTGAACAACTCTCCTTAACTTTCCTTGATCTAAGGACAACAATCTGAATTTTTTCTGTTCACATAACCGAAGTCCCTAGTACAAATCTCTGCAACTCTCCAAGCCTTCTCAAAATATGGAGCACATAATTGGACAATATTCCAGCTGGAGCCAGAGGAACAATTTTGAAATGTTTAGTACAGCTCTCTTCCCTACCCTATGGCCAGAATTCTCTGACCCCTGATGTCCCGCTGCCAATGGGAATAGAGAATTGGGCACTCAGCCACATCTCCACACGTTGCAGGGGGACTGGAGATTCCCAGCCGTGGACAAGATCAGAGAATCATGGCTTCTACCTCTTCTATAAAACAATGGATACCATGCTCTGCCAGGCTTCCCATCACGTCCTGCTGCCATCAAAGATTTGCATATGCAAAGTCCCATGTTGGCCCCCCCATTTTAAAATTATACTCTTTACTTTGTATTTCCTCTCCTCATTCTTCCTACCAAGATGAATCAGATCGCACTCCTTTGCATGAAATTTCCACAGTCTGATTGGCAGACAGTTTCAGGGTTTTGACAAGGCAACACTGGAGAAACTATCAGTGGAGAAAATGGATTTTTCTCACTTGTGTTGATCAGATATAGATGACGGCATGCCTGCAAAAAGGGATTGGTGAACTTTCGTACAGGATACCCAACAAACTGGCTGATGCCGGTAACAACCTGTGGGAGAGTGAGATTGCAAAATAATTCTGATGCAGATAATTCCTGCAATAACTATTCTGCATGGCTTCTATCCGTTCTCCCATTGTGTCCTATTTCATGAGGAAAGCCTAACAATGTAGTCATGTCTGTGGCAAACTATTTGTGCAGGAGCCTCAAGATCAGCAAAATAATCCCCCCACATATTCTATACCACTCCCTGTAGACGTTTGACTCTTAATTAAAACTATTGATAACACCAACAATGTACAGAATTGTAGCAAAGGATTGAAGCCATCAAACTGCTACTCAACTGTACAGAGTTAAATCATAAAATGTTATAGCACACAGTAAGAAGCCCTTGGCCCATCATATTTGCACCGGCCATTAAGCACTTGTCTATCCTAATCCCATTTTCCAGCACTTGGTCTGTAGCTTTGTATGCTATTGCGTTTCAAGTGCTCATTTTAATGCTTATTAAATATCATGAGGGTTCCTGCCTCTACCACCTTTTCCGGCAGTAAGCTTCAGATACTCACTGCCCTCAGGTCCAATCCACTCTAAATCTCCTGCCCTTTCCCTTAAATCTATGTCCTCTGGTTATTGATTCCTCTACTAAAGGTAAAAAAAATTCATCCTATTTAATGTACTCCATGAATGGTATGTTTTGTCTGTAGAGCATGCAAGAAACGATACTTTTCATTGTGTCACAATACATGTGACAATAAGAAATCAAATATCTATGTTACTCGTAACTTTGTACGCCTCAATCATGCCTTCCTCAGCTTTCTTTGCTCTAAGGAAAACAACTCCAGCCTAACCAGTTGATGAGCTTTTAAGCAGAGTATGAAGGGTGTCCTTCCTGCTGCTTAACATTGTACTGTGTGTGTTCATGAGAGGGTGTTGACTGAGTATTGAACTCCAACATATCAGTATGGTGTCAAATCAATGTTGCACACTGATTGATGTCATGCCAGATCTGCATGCTTCAATGGGTGTTTGATGCATGAGTGTTAATGCCTGCACTAAGATGAAATCTGGCATACCTTGCGTCAAAAGTGGGCGTGCACACTACTGGCACCATTAATGCATAGCTAAGGGCACTCACAGCAGCCAAAAAATAGATGCTAAAAATCCCAATTTCTTAAAGTCCACATCTGTGTAACAAGTCTTCCAAGGCATAAGTTCCTTCACCAAAATCCCTTTATTCACAAACTCTAACAACAGTGCATAGAGTGCTATCAGTCAGCAGTCTCCCTCCGGGGTGCCAGAGGAACTGACACTCCCGGTTAAATCCAAGGCAAAGACTCCCTGATTGTCTGATCAATTGGATCTTTAATCAGCGAGTTCATACTTCAACAGACCAACCTCAATGGCCTGATTGAAATCATTACAATCTGCAGTGCTGCCTCAAGAAGATAGCATAATTAATTCTCTGCTCAGGTGCAAACTCTGGAGGCATCTCTCCTTGGTGACATTATGACAACCTTACCTGGAATGATATTCTTATTGTTGGGATTACTATGGATTCCCATATTTTCAATTGCTATTCCAAACGGTGACTCCAATAATTTAGTAGTGATTTGCCCATAATACCACAAAATAGCATTATCCAAAATTCTGTTACATCTCTGAATCATCCTCATCTTCTGCCTGTTCAATCTGCAGACATTGCTCAAGATTCAGATACAGGAGTAGGGGCATCCAAAAAAGGCAAAATAAATAGATTTTTAACAAGGTATACACAAAACATGTTTTATTGCTCCAGAAGGAACATAGATGGATATATTAATCACTGAATCGCTTTTCACAATTGCAAATTTTGCAAAGTACTTTACAGCCAATGAATTGTTGTCACTCTGGTAATGTGGGAAATACGACTGCCAAATTCACACATACGAGAGTCCCACAGTAAGGAGATAATGACTAGCTAATCTGTTTTAATGATGTTGATTGAGGGATATTCAGCAGAACACTTAAAAGAACTCCAATACTCTCCATCAAAATAGTGTGAAGGAATTCTTTTACATCTGCCTCAGAAATTTTTTGCAGTCAAGTATCCTGCATTTGGGGACATCACAGGTGTCAGTACACCCGAAGTGCATCATCCTGGGCGAACTACCTGTTTGATCATAGTTTCACCTTAGTTTAATATAACATTTGAAGGATAGCAGCTCAGCATGCAGTGTTCTCTTGGTGTTGCACTAATGTGGCAGCCTAGATTTGTACCCAAGTGTCAGAGTAGGACTTGAACTTCTAAGCTACTGACTAGACGTGAAAATGTCACCAACTGAGCCCCTGATGATATTAGCCAATGGCAGATAATGCACAGTCACAATCTTATCAGCCTTCACCACAAATTGGTGAGTTAAATTGACACACAGATGTAATTGTCACCTTGCCATGTCCAAATGGCTGCCACAGTGGTCAGCACTGCTGCCTCACAACGTCCGGGACCTGGGTCCAATTCCGACCTTGAATGACTGTCCATATGGACTTTACACATACTCCCTATGTGTAAATGGGTTTCCTCTGGGCACTCCAGTTTCCTCCCACACTCCAAAGATTTGCAGGTTAGATTAACTAGCCATGAAAAATTGCCTCTTTGTGTAAGGGGAATTAGTAGAGTAAATATTTGGGGTTATTGGAATATGGCCTGGGTGGGATTATTGTTGGTGCAGATTTGATGAGCCAAATGGTCTCCTTCTGCACTGTAGGGACCTGTGAAATAATTTACTTTGAGCTCTGAAAAACAGAGTGCTTTTGCCTTTTCATTAACTTTAACTGGCCATGTCCACTTTCCATTTATATTTTCTTGAAAGTTTTCAACTTAATAATATTTACCTGTCTGTTTTTAAGTGAACTGAGTGCTTCTAAAATCATCAATGACATTATTTTATTATTAAAAATGCCAGAGTGGCTAGTTAATTGCAATGCCTGGGAGTTGGACCTTCGAATAGTGCACACAAATTCAATCCTTCTCCAGATTGAGATTTTCACTCAGGCTTCACTTGAATGGAAATATTTACCAACAAACCGATCAATGAGTGGGAAGTTATGCTTATTTGAAATAAACGTCTGCAGCATTCAACCCAAAAAAAACAGATGTTTATCCTTATTTCTTGCCTTCATGATTTCCCTCTTAGCCTCTACTACCTGGAATGTTGGCTGGGGATTTTATGCCTCGCTCATCCTGAAACTGAGATAAAATCCTGCCTCAGGTCACTGGACCTTCCCATGCTCCGCCCCTCACCTGCTCCAATTTCCAAAGCGGGAGGTCTGATAAAATTCCAGCCTGATGTTGCACGGGCAGCTAAGCTATCCTGATAACCCTTTTTCTCAAATGTTCTACAGTAATGAGCATCTCAGGTGTACTCCAGCCAGGGATGGTTTTGGATGAATGTCAGCTCAGGTGAAGTTGGATCTTGAGACAGGCTTTGGGAATGGAAATCCAACATTACCATGAGGGTATTACCCGGGCAACCAAGGCTTTGGTATTTTCTGTCCCTCTCTTGCTATTTTTCTCTACCTTTTTTTAAACATTACTGACCCTTTTTTTAGCATATTGTTGTCATGCCTCATTCCTTGTCTGGGCTTCCATGGATGTTGGCAGTGTTGCCCTGCACATTAGTATTAGAAAATGCACCAGCATAGTCCATTGGGAATTCTCCTCTGATTTTGCTTTGATCCTTCAGGTAGCTAGGAAATCAGGAGGTCACTGTGCGGGAAATTGTGGATAACAGCTTGTCTCAGCAACATATTTCATGGCTGACTGTTAATTTACTTTTTAAATCATATCTTTAAACTAAATCTTATTTCATTTTAAACTCCTGTGTGCAATTTGTTTTCTTGTCTCAAGAAGCAACGTGTAAAGTCTGATAAGGAATACATGCAAGTGAAATAGATAAAGATGTATCTATATAGAGAGGGGACATGACACGGAGCAATTGTTCATAAAAATAAACTGTTTGATGGAAGGGAGCTCAATACAAGCACCATAAGCACAAACAAGTTCTGTTACCTGATATGAAAGCAAAATACAGCGGATGCTGGAATTCTCCCCTTTACTTTCGACATTTCGATGGGATCGTTCCCTCTTTGATCCACCCCTCTGTCCGTGCAACCCTGCTCCCAACCTCCCCCCAGTAACCCCTCCCTTTCATTTGGCATCTTTCCAAGCAAGTACAGAAAGTGCAACACCCACTCTTTTACCTCCTCCCTTCTCACTGTCCAAGGCCCCAAACACTTCTTCCATGTGAGGCAGTGGTTTGGTTGTATTTCTTCCAACTTATTATGCAGTATTCTCTGCACATGAGCTGTGGTTGCTTCTCCACTGGTGAGACAGGCTGAGTGATTAGCATGCACTTTTGTTCAGACTCATTTCTCTCTTGCCTTCTGGTTGCCTGTCATTTTCATTCTCCACCTTTCTCCCACTCTGATCTCTCTGCCGTTGGCCCAGTCCCATTTTGCAAAGTTAGTTTGAGGAGTAGCACTTTATCTTTCAGTTTACTGAGTTCAACAATTTTACATTATAATCGCTGCTCTCAGCTTGCTTCATTTTCCTCTGTTGGATTGTATTGGCCTCTTGCTTCTCTCTTGTTTCCTGTGCTTTTGGACTGCAGTTATTCAGGACCCTGCCATTCACCCTCCTCTAGACACATCTTTTCTTGTCCTTGTACTTGTCCCATTACCACTTGATTTGACCTTGAACAATGAAACCTTTGGTCATTTCACATTTCCTGCCCTCCACCTTATCACAGATTTCACTTTTTGATCTTCTTCCCGTCCTCCCCTTTTCATTTACTCAAAAGCTATCACATTTCTAATTTCTCTAATTCTCTCTCTCCCCTCAGAAACTGCCTGACCTGCTGAGAATTTCCAGAATTTACAGTTTTCATTTTGATACTCTTGTGGTGCTTTGTCTGAAGAACAAGCAGCTTTCTGCCCTGGGTTTTGTTTCCAATGGGTTTTTACAGAACCAGTTTCCTGCAGATTATTTTCAAAGACCGAACTTCCCTCTGAAACAATCAGCGTGCATCTCAACTGTTTGAAATGAGCAAAATGCTTGGATTTGATCGATGCCTTGAGACCAGACAGAGTTCAGCCGTGATCTGATTGAATGGTGGAGCAGTCTCGAAGGACTGAATTGTCTAATTCTGCCCCTAATTCCTATATCCCTACATTAAAATTTATTCTAAAGTTTATTTATTAACCACAATTAGGTTTACATTAACACGGGATTGATGTTACTGTGAAAATCCCCTAGTTGCCACACTTCAGTGCCTGTTCAGCTACACTGAAGGAGAAGTTAGCATGGTCAATGCACCTAACCAGCACATCTTTCGCATTGTGGGTGGAAATCACAGCACCCAGAGAAAACCCACGCAGACATGGGGACGATGTGCAGACTCCACACAGACAGTGACCCAACCTGGGAATCGAACCTGGGTCCCTGGCGCTGTGAGGCAGCAATGTTAACCACTGTTAACATCATGGAACTGCTTCCATTGGAAGCAATTCTGAAGATATGGCAGATAGGATTCTAAAATTGCATTAAAGCTTTTTCGATTCAAACTCAGTATT
Source organism: Sphyrna mokarran (assembly GCA_024679065.1). Lineage (NCBI taxonomy): Eukaryota > Metazoa > Chordata > Chondrichthyes > Carcharhiniformes > Carcharhinidae > Sphyrna > Sphyrna mokarran. Next base: position 95,189,737 of record JAGIQG010000005.1, read on the forward strand.
AAAGTAGAACAATAAAGGCAAAACACCGTGGATACTGGAGATCTGAAATAAAAATAGAAACTGCTGGTAAATTTCTGCAAGTACATTAGCATTTGTGTCAAGCAAAATGAGTGTCTAATATGATTCATCTTCAGAACTGCAGAGAAACAGAAATGTAATGGGTCCTGTGCTGTTGTAAAAGGGGGAGAGGCAGGGGTAGGCTAGAGTGCAGAGGAGGTTAAATAGCAAAGATGTCATGGAGCAAAAGAGAAAAAGGGTGATAACGGTAGCAGTAAAGAAATAAAGTATTGGTCCAGAGTAGGTGCAAAATAAAGATAAATTCTGTTGGAAAACAAAAACATGAAAACAGGATAACTGATATTTGTGGAAAAAATTCAAAATGGAGGATCGAGTTCATGGTCATTAGAACTTCATCGAGTTGTTGAAGGTAATGTTGAGTCCAGAAGGCTGTAAAGTGTCTAATCAGAAGATGTGGTACTGTTCCTTTAGCTTGGGTTGGGCTTCAATTGGTCATTGCAGCAGGCCAAGGACAGAAATGTGAGCAGGAGAGTAAGACGGTGAATTGGAATGATAAATGACTGAAAGGTCAGGGTTATGCTTGAAGACCGAGCAAAGGTGTTCCACAAAGTGGTCACCCAGTCAGTACTCAGTCTCCCCCATGTGGATAAGACCACATTGGAAGCAATGGATACATTAAACTAAGATGTACAAATAAATCATTGCTTCACCTGGCAGGAATGGAGAGTGAGAAGACAGAAAGTAAAGGGGTAGGTGTTACAACTTCGGCATGAGAAGGTGATGTGGGAAAAGGTGAGCTGTTGAAAGTGATAGAGGAGTGTGCTTAGGTATCATGGAGGGAATAGTCTCTTCAGAATGCTGAAGGAGGAGGGAAGGGAAGATGTGTTGGTGGTGGCATCATGCTGGAGGTGGTGGAAATAGCAGAGGGCAATCCTTTGAACGTGGAGGCTGGTGGATTAAAAGTGAGGACAAGAGGAACCTTATGATGGTTCTGGGATGGAGGGGAAAGGGTGAGAACAGAGATATGGGCAATGGGTCAGACATAGTTGAGGGCCCTGTCAACAACAAGGAAAAGAGAGACAGGTTGGAATTGCTGCTGTGAAAGGCAGCATCATCAGAACAGATATGGCAGATGTGGAGAAACTGGGAGAATGGAATGAAGTCCTCATAGGAAGCAGGGTGTGAGGAAGTATAGTCCAAGTAGCTGTATAATCCTTGGGTTTGTAATGCATATTGGTAGACAGTATGGAATGGAGATAGAGAAGTCAAGGGAGCAGAGCAAAGTGTCAGGGATGGATCATGTGAAGGTAAGAGATTGGAAGCAAATTGATGATTTTATTTTCTGGATTCAGATGAGAACAAGAAGCAGCCCTCACATGATCATCAAATGTCCCAAAAAAAGAGTTGTAAGCGAGGATGTCCCTGCAGATCTGGAACAAGGAATGCTGCACATATTTTGCACAAAGAAAGGCATAACTAGGCCCCCGTGCAAGTACCCATATAAGCAGTTATTACTTGGAAGAAGTGCGTGGAGTTGAAGGAGAAGTTGTTCAGAGTGAAAACAAGCTCAACATGGCAGAGCAGGGTGGTGGATGGGGACTGTTTGAGCCTCTGTCCAGGGAAGAAGCTATATATTACATAAGAAACTGGAACAAATGTGAAAGCAGAATTGTTGGCCTGTGCAGATAGTCTGAGTGCCTGTTCAGCCCGCAAGCAGCTGGACCAATATGGTAACTAGTGACATAGGCCTGCGTTGCTTCCACCGGGTTTGAGCGTGGGGGTGGGACAGTGGATTTGTGCCCAGCTAAAATCTTAAAATCTCAAACCCAGTCTCAGCCTCCTATAAATCCTTCTGTCTGGTGTGACTGAGGGGCAAACAACTACCCCAGAAGGCAGCCGGCTCACTTGGAGTTATAGTGTGGGATTCTCTAGCCTACCTGCAATGTATTTCTTGGCAATGGCCCACCATTATCAATGGGATTTGCTACTGACTCCACCTCACATTGCTGAGGATCCCAGTGCGGGGGTGTGCCTTTGGCAGGACTGGAGGATCTTGCCGGCAGGAAGGAAGGGAAAATCCCACCCACAAAGCGCGATTTTGCATAAGACTGTTGGATTAGGGGAGAAAATCTACGTGAAAGTTGTTGGCTTTTTGCCTGATTTAACAGCACTCCATGCAGTTTGAAGATCTCACAGCCAGCTAGAGGAGCAAGGCCTAAACACGCCAATAATGTCTGGATTCTGAGATTGGTGGCCTTTTTAAAGGGTGCCGCAATCTCTCAAAATTCAGTTTTAAGGCTCCACTTTCTGCCATGAGATTGGGATCCTCCCATGGAGACTGGAACCCCACCACAGAGAGCCCCCAGCAGACAAGGGGAGTATACCCCAACATACCCATTCCACCATGCAACCACTGGTGTGTCCCTGACAACGCAAAGATCAAAGAGCCGCTCCCATCTCCAATGCAAGCATCAGGATGACCAAATACTTCCCCTCCCCCCATCATGGCACTTCCTCCCTCTCAGAGGGATTGGGGTGGTCCTTCTCTTTTTGACAGGCTCTGCTCCCTATCAAACGTCACCTTTCCCTACCCAACACATAAGGGAAAACCTCCCAATGGGGTCACCAGAGGGCCCGCCTTTGATATGCTAGCACTTGCACCATGGTATTGTCATCCTGGCACTGCCAAGGTGCCAAGCCATGTCCCTCATCACCCAGGAGCTATTCTTACCTCCACACTTCGATGTGGTCATCACGACTGATTTTTGTTTTTGAAAATCAGTGTTGTTTTGTGCTTTTGTGACTTCAGGCTGACTGGCTGGGAGGATAAGACATGGGCAGACTTTACGGCCTCAAGTCTGGTAAGTAGATATTAATTTATTAAAATTTATGGAAATCAGAGTGCGTGAACATGATCATTTCACTGGTGGCAGTGGGGAAGATCACAAACCGAGATTTCGCCAGTGCAAATCCCATTTTGACCGCCTGCGAGATTTAACGGGAATTACGGGATTTGCACTTGTGATCAGTGAGACTGCTAAATCACAGCCCTAGGTTCATTCCAGCTCAGAAAAATACCATTTTGCCCATCATGCCTATGCCAGTTCTCTGTACAGCAATGCAGTCAGTTCCATTCTTCTGATAATGCCTGTCCTCCCTGCAAGTTATCGCAAGTGCCCATTGAATTTCCTTTTGAAATAATCAGCTGTCACCATTTCCACAACTTATTCAAATACCACTTGCTGCATAAAAAAGTTTTTCCTCAATCTCTCTCGTATCTCTGACCTGAAATCTTAAATCTGTGAAACCTATTGCGTTCATGCTCAGACAGCTTTTCTTTATTCACTTACCTAAACCTGTCACATTTATGCATCTCTCGATAAAATCCCCCTCTCAACCTCTTTAGCTAAAATCGCTTGTCCTTGGAGTCTCTGTAACCTCTCAACGATGTTCACCTCCTTCCTAAAATGTGTTGACCAGAACTGGATTCAGTACTCTAATTGTGACCTAGCCTGAGTTTTATAAATGTTCAGTATAACTTCCCTCATTTTGTATATTTGATGAAGTGCAAGAGCCCATATGCTTTGCTAATTACTCTCTCAATGTGCCCTGCCACCTTCAAAAACCAATATATATGGACCCTCTGGTCCTCAGTCGCTGCACACTCCATTGAACTGTGCCATTTAGTCAATATTGTCTCTCTCTATCCTTTCTACCTCATATTTTTTTGTATTAAATTCCAGCTACCACTTGTCCCCCCATTCTGCTCTATCTATATCCTGTTGCAGTCAATGTGAATCATCCTCACTATTTGCCACACCTCCAAGTTTGGTATCAAGAAATTTTGACATTTTACTCTGTATTCCAAATCCAATTCATTTATGTATAGACCTAGCATTGACCCTTGTGGAGGATCACTGTCAACTGCTTCTGCATTCTGAACATTTGCCATTATTTAAAAGATAAAACTGCTGGAAATACTCAGCAGGGCTGGTAACATCGGTGGAGAGAAAAACAGAGTTGACATTTCAAATTGACAATGTCTCTTCTTCAGATTTCACTTAGCATAACTTGCCATTTTCTGTCCTTAAGCCAGTTCTTTTATCCAAGCTGACATTAAGTCTTCAACTACTTGAACCTTAATTTTGTTAACCAGTCTTTTATGTAGCATGTTGTTGGATGTTTTCTTAAAATCTATACAGATATGATCTATATTTTCTGTTTATCATTTTTCTATTATTTCATTCTTAAAAAATTAATTAGATCAGTCAAGCATGATTGAAATATTTTAATGAGGTTACATATTTCAGATCTTATTTCTCTTCAAATTTTAGTGTTGACTGACCTAAAGACTGCTGTTTGAAAGGGTAAATGACTTTCCAGCACTGCATATGGGCCAAGACCAACAATAGTGCTTTCTACTGCCCCCAAATTAACCTACTTCCCTCCCCACAATTGAAATCTCTCATCAGCGACTGGACTCCAAATGTGATCACCGACATCATCCCTCCTTTGCGAAAATTGATACTGTGAAATTAATAACACCTTAATAACCCCATACCTCTGTCACTGTCTCTGATCTCTCTCCAACGGCCTGCAATCACCATTACCCTCCTCCGATCCATGTTATATTCACCCAACGTTCTATGATCTCTAATCTGAAAAGTAGTGTCCTCTCCTGAAGCGTTCCCTGGAATTCATGCCTGTCAATCAGACTGGCCTCTGGGCACGATCGTGCAAGAAAATATACATGAGTGCCGTGGGAGTACACCTCCAGCCTCACTTGGAAACATCACTTCAGTAGGTATCGGACCATAAGGTTGCAAGATATTGTTACATGTCTTCAGATGTGCTGGTATGGATGGTGTTTATAAGTGCATATTCCTTCCCAGTATCCAGGAACTCTAAGAGGTAGACTTCACTCAATGGTCTGCAATTGTCTGGAGATTTATTTTCCCCTGAATCTTCTATAAACACAGTGGAGTGACTCTTCCTTACATTCTGTAATATTTGATAATTGGTCATTTTTGCAATAACTTACAAAGAAAGCAAAATAATTTAATAAAGTCCAGAGGTAACATTTTCTGAAGCAGTTGAGCCAATTTCTCTGTACTATTCCTCATAAAAAGGGAAGGCAAAACCAGAATGTCTGACCTGGGACTTCCAGCTCATATTGCTGTGGTTTTGCAGTACCATTAAGGGGCTGTTCTGGGCCTCTCAAAGTGAACTTATATGGGCAGTGTTTATAAAAACATGTCAGGAGAGATTGCTCAGGAGGGAGAGGATTAAGAGAGCCCAAGTAGCAACTAATTATCGATTGTGTTAAATAAAAGCTGTGAGGCTAGGTAAGAGTATTTCCCTTGTCTGTCATTACCCTTCCCAACTGCTTCATTAAGACATGCATCCCCAAATGCAGCCTTAATAAAGAACATTCAACATTTTATCAACATGGCCCATTAGGTTGATGCATCCAAAGAAATGAACTTTGAAGTCTATGTGGTCAAAAACATTTGAAGTTTTCAGTTTAATATTGTACAAGTGCTTCAATTCTTCTTAAACATTAATTCCAGCTATAATTCAAACTCTTTGCCTATACATTGTGCTGACTAACTTACTTGCTCTATCTCCTATTCTCATATATCTACTAGGTGTTTCCTGAGTGGTAGTTTGAGAAACAAGTAAATGGGAAGGATTCCCTGGAACTTCTGAGAACAATAGTGACCATTGTCCCAATGAAGATGTATACCCTGAGGGTCCCTTTTACAATCATCTCTTTGTATAATGTCAGATTGACACCCTGTTGTATGCCGGCATTAGAGGATCCTTTAACTGATTGCCACTTCCAAGGAAGGCAGTGACATCTGTTACTAGTCCTTGCAGTACTCTTGTTTTAGGCATTGGTTCAGATTGCCATGAAAACAGCCTGGGTGGTTCCAGTTGATGTTTGAAATATTATGAAAATGCAACTGCCTTATTTCAGTTGAAGTAAAATTTATTTATTAGTCACAAGTAAGGCTTCAGTGAAATTACTGTGAAAAATCCCTTCGTTGCCATACCCTAGCGCCTGTTTGGGTACACTGAAGGAGAATTTAGCATGGCCAATGCACCTAACCAATACGTCTTTCAGGCTGTGGGAAAAAACTGGAGGACTAGAAGGGATTCCATGCAGACACAAGGAGAACATGCAGACTCCACACAATGACCCAAGCTAGGAATCGAACCAGGTCCCTGATGCTATGAGGCAGCAGTGCTAACCACTGTGTTACTGTGTCACACAGGAGTATCCATACAGCCCATTGAGGCTATTCTGCCATTCAATAAGAGCACGGCTGAATTATTACATTAACTTCACTTTCTGGCCTTATTTCCAGATTGACCTCAGCCTTAAATATACTCAATGACTGAGCACTCACAATCTACTGTTGTAGAGATTTCCAAAGATTCACTCTCCAATGGATGATTTTTTTTCTCCTCTCATTGTGAAGGTATCATTCCTATTCTAGAGTTTTCAACTGGGAGAAACAAACTCACAGCATCTACCCTTCCAAAGCTATTTAATAACTCTATACTTTACAATGCTATCAGTTGTCATTCTTCTAAACTCCAGATTATATTCTATCTAATCACTCCAAATCGGACAATCCCCCTCATCCCAGGAATCAATCAAGTGAACCCTCATTCCACCCTCTATAAGGCAAATATCTCCTCCTTTAAGTAAGAAGACCAAAATATAATATTCCAAGTGTAGTTTCATAAGCCCAATAATTGCAATAAGATTTCCTTTACAGTCAGAGTCATCATGCGATTTGCTTTCCTAATTGTTTACTGCACCCGCATGTTAATGTTATGTGCAAGAGAAAAATGAATACAAATGTTTATTTGTCCTTTTTTTTATTCATTCATGGGATGTGGGCATTTATTGCCCATCCCTATTCACCCTTGCTAGGCCATTTAAGAATCAACCACATTGCTGTAGATCTGGAGTCACATGTAGGCCAGACAAAGTGCAGATTTTTTTCCGAAATAGGACATGAGCGATTGATGGATCTTCACAACAATCGACAATGGTTTCAGTGTCATCATTAGACTTTAAATTTTTTACTGAATTCAAATTTCACTATTTGCCATGGTGGAATTAGAACTGAGGTCTCTGGAACATTTCCTGGGGTCTCTGGATTACTAATTCAGACAATACCACTTTGTCATGACCTTCCCTGATTCCTCACCGGTTGAAAAAAATCATGTGATGTTTAGTATGTTAAAGATGCTATACAAATGCAAATTGTTGCTGGGGAAAAAAAACAGCAGGTTAGCAGCAGAGTCACATTAGCATGTGGCAATCCCGTATCATCAATATCCTGCTAATCGGAGAACTTCAAACTGATTTCTCAATAGACACCGTTTGGAGCCACGTCCGAATCTCATTTTCACAATATTCTGTAAAACTACCAGTTTATTACATTCCTCTTGAAATGAACTGTACAGGTTCCATACATTATTACTAAAGTGAGTATTATTGTGTTCACTTTCATTGCAATAGGATAACAAGCAGGTCAATAACTTGGAAGAGTTATTAACACTTAATAATAGTACAGCAGAAGGAAACTACAATTTCTACCAAGAAATAAAAGCATTTTTAAAATAAAAATGAATTTGTGAGTTTCTCATTTAAGTAACAATGAAGGAGGATGGAGCATTTCAATTAAACTGGGCCTTCTGTCAAAGTCTGAATGGTGCAATAGTCTATTATTCATGCATGTGTCCCCATCACTCGCAACTAATAATAACCTGTGTAAATTTAGAAAACTGTAAGAAGTTCAGTTCATTTGGTGAACAAATAAGCAGCTGAAAATTACAGTATAAATATAAAGCACCCTACAGCTTAACAAGGGCACAAATGCAAGAACAGCCAGGGAAATGTCACCTTCCGCTTTAGACCTGAACTCTCAGTGTCAGCTGAGCTCCACAAGCTTCTTATCATCAGCTGCACACATGCAGCTTTCACTTCAGAACAATGGGCTTCGCACGGGAATGAGCCGGCAATGTCACTGCTGCTGACACTTATGGGACAGTTGAAATGTCAGTTGCTCAGTGAGCTGGTGTGGTAGATGGAGATGGCAGCAATCGAGTCAATTATTGTTGCAATGGCAACCGCACCTGGGAGAGAAAGTGCTGATCCCGTGCCTGCCTTATAACGGACATTCAATTTCACAGGTCAGCGCCAGCTCTTCATATCTTTAAGCACCTTTTGGCCATGCTTATACATATAAATTGTAAAGTTAAAGGTGGAAACTATAAATGTTCATCTGGCATTTAGATCAGCAAATTTTTATTTTCAGGGCCACGTTTTGTGATTGATTGTCATTGTCCCTCACCATCTTGATGGCAGCACTGTTTTAACCTTTAATCTCTTTGTCTTTAGAGATCTTGCTGAATCCATTATCAATGGAAAGGGATCTCAGGAGCATGCAGTCTGTAGCTGCAAAATCTCACGCAGACTGTTAAAATCACCATTGCAGATACCTCCTGTGCACTTCTCTCTTGCTTTGCATTCCTTTAAAAAGGAAAGACATATTGCAGCAGGTAAATGTATTCCATTGCTTGATGCTAAGTTACACAAATGAGTTAGCTTCCAGGTTTGTTTCCTAATTTGTTAGCCCTTTGTAATTTTAACTCATTCAAAATTCATTGTACAGAGTCAAAACTGAGCCCATGACCTCTGGAGATGAACATCACTGAGACTTCCCTCAGTGCTGTTAACTATTCAGCGACCACCAGTCTGAATACAGGAAAGGCTCAGGATGAGGTTAAACTATGATGGCAGCCCATCGGAAACAACCCCTGAAGAGCTTGTTGACACGCCGACTACACACGTTCACATGTTGTGAGCTGTACTGGGGGAGATATGGGAGATTTCTTGCTCCCCAGCCACGTTTCAGCTTGAATCACTGACAAGGGGAGGGGTAAGAGACAAACAGTATACTTTCAGGGAAAAAAACCGATCAATTTAGTTGAAACAAAATCGACAGGAGACACTTATTCTGAGTGCATCTGCAGACCAGACTTGCAAAACATGCTTAAATTTTGATGTATTCATTGATCTTACACTAATAAATCACAGGAAACTGCATATCAGTTCTGTATAATTCACTTCTAAGTTATTTTGAGCAGATGACTTTGCATCATGCCTAAACCAATTCTGGTACGCATTACTCACCCTGCTTCCCAATTTTTAATTACCTGTGTTCTTTTTCAGCTTCTTTTCCAGTATGGCTTTGGGTCTCTAGAGTATATGTGCCAGCATTTACACCTACATAAAATGTGGCTAATTAATTTGTTTTTATTCCTGACTACAAATCTACAAGTCCACAGGATGCGCCAATTAATAAGCAGGGTGTGAACAGAAACAATCATTTAAAGGAAGAAAAATATTTTTGGTGCATCAAGTCATTCCTTTTACCTTCTGGCATCTGCTTAATGGAGCTGAATGGATGAGGGGGAGAAGTGACTCACTATAACTGGAATTGTTGTCTTCAACATCTATTAATGTGAGAAATTGCTGGAGATCAGTCAGCATCTGAAATATAAAGGCAGGTCAACACTTTGGATGATGCATTTCATTTGAACAAAAGTATTCCTTTTGCTAACTCATCCTATTTCCACCTCTGCGCCATCACTCTATACTGTCCCTGTCTTATTCATGCCTTTATCAAATCTTGACTATTCCAAATCACCCCTGTTTGGCCATCTATATTCTTACCCTGCTTAAAATTTAGCTCATCCAAAAATCTACCAGGTTTGCCACAAACTGCAGCAAGTCCATCCCATCACCCCCAATCTCACTGATCTACGTTGACACTTGGTTAAGCAACACCCTGACAGTTTTTATTTTGGCATCCCTCCTTGGCCTCAGCCCTCCCTATCCCTAGAAGCCTTCAAAATATCCACATTGCTCCAATTCCGGTCTTGTGCCCATCCTTAATCCCTCTACCCTTTGTGGCTGAAACCTCAACTCTGAAATTCCTTCCCTAAACCACTCCATCTCTCTCTACCCCCATTTTCTACTTTAAAGATACTCATTAAAACCTTTTTTGATAGAGCTTTTGGTCAACTACCCTAATACTTCCTTCTGTCGAATTTTGTTTGGTAAGTCTCCTGTGCGCCATCTTTTGCTGGGTTATGGCACTATATAATTGCAAGTTGTTGCTCTTGTTGTATCTATGTGCATGTTTATGCAAATACATCAACTATTCCAAATTGAATTTGAAATAAAACCTTTATCCTTACAGAGCTCAAATTGTGGCTGTGTTATTTACACAGCTGCAGAACCTGGTCTATGATATTTTTAGCTACAGTAGTTCTCATCGTGTCAACTGTACTGTACAGCAATGTCACTGAATCACACAACCTGTCACTGCTTCAGGCACTAGCAAACTGCTTCCTGCAATGCGCGCACACACACAGACACACACACACACGCAGACACACACACACACACACACACAACTAGATTGTGATTTAAAAGCATCAGTATCAATCTTTTTCAACTCTGCAACTTGTATAGGCTGAAGAAGGGTTAATACATTTAAAATACATGATTTTAAAAACTCTGGCTCCAGATCGATCGCAGCTGTTTTTGGTGTATTGTGCTTTAAATAAGCATTATTGTGTGTAGTGAGGTGAAAGGAAGTGGCCTTCATCAAAGCACTGTGGCTAACAGCATCAATTGGAGTGTAAACACCAACGCAGTTGCAGGTGTTTCTAGAGCTGTTTGTCTACTATGTCAGCCTGAGACATGTATACAGTCTACAGTGTAGTGCATAGCACTGCTTTCTCCAGACTGCTTCAAAGCTTCACATGAAGTCAAAATTGGTTCATTGTGTGTAATAAAGCTGAGATTATCACTCTAAGCTTATTTAAGTTTTGCATTGCCAAGTACTGGCTGAACACTTTCGAAAACTGTCCCAAGAACAGCTGCTGCTTCTACGTAAAATAATGCCGACTCTTCAGTTTGGTTGCAGTCGGACTGCAGTAGCACGTGATGTCCTAGATGTCCTGAAGACTATTTCCCGAGAGGGGAATTGCGGCATCTCATGAAAACAAGTAGGGCAAATGAGATGGAAAGTCAGAACCTGGCCACTCATCTACTTCCTCTTTGCAGGTTTTTGGGTAACACGAGCCAATGTTGGTAAATGCCTAGGGGGCGAAGACAGTCTGTGTCAGTAATGTGTAACAGAGGTGAATCAGCAGCCGATTTTTACATGCGCACAATCTTCTCTCCACAGAAGTTCACAGAACGATAGATCAAACTCTTCCTGCAGACTTGTTTCCTGTAGTCTCATTGTCACTTTTACTTGGTTTGAAGTTAAAAATCTTGGCAATATTTTCCACGTCAATGGAAAATAAAAACTGATGCAGTGTATGACAATCTGTCGATTCACCATGGTACACTTTTGTGCTGTTTTTGTAGGCTAACTTCAACATCTTACCCACCGCCAGCCTCCACCCTCCCTCTGCCCCCCCGATTCACCCGCTTCTATTTCACCCAATCACATCTCCACTCTGTGTCACTACATGGTGATAAAGGGGAGGTAATACATTTAATATGTGGATGAATCACAGGTTCAAAGCAAATCCCCATCATTCCATGGCAGATGGTGCTGCAAGACTGTAAATTGCTCTGTCTTGAGAATAGTTCTTTAGGGTATACTCTCAGCAATATAATTCTTGCTAATTCTTCAAACTTTTTGTGGCCAGATTTGTAACTGCACTGCAGGTGCCTGGAAGGAGGTTGCTACGTGGAATTATATAGAATTTTACAGCACTGAAACGGGGTCATTTGGCCCAAAAAGTCTATACAGATATTTATACTTCACATGAGCCTCCATCATCTAACTCTATCAGTGTAACCTTTCATTTCTTTCTCATTTAATTGCTTTGATTACATTGATCCACTGACACAGCCTAAGTGAATCTTGCAGTAAAAAGTGCATCCATAGCATCTCTGGCAGCAATGTGAGCAGCTTTTGACACAAATTCCCTTTGTTCTCCTCTTGGTCTTCTGCCTTTTCCCCTTTCAAATTGCTTCAGGAAACTCTGAGCTCTTTGTCTTTCCTTTCTGCTGCTGCACAGTTTTGTCTGGAGCACCACATTTGTTCTGCGTAGCCAGGTGGTTGTTGACCGAAGGAGTTCCAAATTGGCTGATGCTCCTGAGGTGCATCTTCAACATAAGATGGGCAGTTCAGTCAATATCTAGCTGCGTACTGACATTCATCAGCATGCTGTTGGCATTTAGTTTGAGGCCACAAGTCAAGCTTGCATTGGGTGTTCCTTACCACCCCTTTAAGCCCGAGTGGGAAAATATTTGGGAGATTAGGTGGTCACAGCATGAGACTATCAGGGTAGCTGCCTAGGAATTTTGTACATGCCTATGTAAAGAGCTGTTTGTGGTTGCATACCAGCTGCACATTATGGGAATGGAAACACTAATCCTTGGCAAATTATCTTGATTGTTATTGGCGCTCCAGACTACCATGTGTGCGCAGTCAATGGCACCCAGCCTATGTGGGAAGCTGAGTACCCATTTATTCGGCCTGGCATTATGGGTGACAAGTTTGGCTAATTGTCAGCCCTAAAGAACAACCCTTTGGTTGTCTGTTGAATGTATTTATGGGTGGGAGATCTTGGAAAAATCTGCAACAGAACTCAGAAAGGGATTCCTCCAGGTGCTTCTCCCACAGTCCAAAAATGTACAGATTAGGTGGATTGGCCATGCTAAATTGATCCTTACTGTCCCAATATGTGTAGGTTAAGAGGATTAATGGGATAAATGCATGGGAATACAGGGATAGACTGAGATGTGGACCTGAGTAGGATGCTCTGTTGGAGAGTCAGTGCAGAATTGATGGGTTGAATAGTCTCCTTGTGCACTGTAGGGTTTCTATGATTCTGTGACTGGAAAAGATCACCACCAGGTAACCAGTTTTCTTCTTGGATGTTGCACAGCTCTGGCATGACTTCCAATCTCTGTGAGACAGTGGTCTGCCCTTTAAAAAGTACACCTCGCACTGACAGACTAACAGTCCACCCCCCTTCTCTCCCACACTGGTGGGGCAGGGTTTCACTGCTGGTGGGAATCCAGGTGTCCTGCTGAACAGGGCTTTGGGATAAACCAGGATTCCCAACAGTATCAAGCCTGTTGTTATTGATCCAACTTATCCTGCGCCCCCCCCCCCCCCCCCCCCCCGATCAGGATCCTACCCAAACAGGACAGGAATCCATTCATTATGTAGAACTGCCAATTTCAATGTAATTAGAAGGCCAATTCAAAGCCCTCTTTCCATTCAGTCACCGCTCCATCATGAGGCAGGTGCCCAATTTACTGGCCCACAATTTCCTAGTTCACGTTGAATGAGTGAGTTTGGTTTTGAATGAGAGGGTTAATGAAAGTGAAATTGATAGCATATTGGAAATCCTCCAACCCACATACACATAGAGAGTCACACACACACACACATACACACACACATGCATATGTCTTTCCCACCCTGCCAACGCCATCTCTTGAAGGAACTGACTCTTGCTGGTATTAAATCCAGATTGGCTTCTCATCTAATATGAAACTAAACCACGACTATTGGAAGTCTAAATGTAGAACACATCACAGTCAAGCCTGATTCCGTACATGGATAGGGTATAGTTAGGACGAATGCACATAGGGTGGGATTTTCTGGTCTTGCCCGCCCCAACGCTGGAAAATCCTGCTGGAGGCTTGCACAGTTTATGTCCCTTGCCCATTAACCTGGGGAGCAACACCAACCCATCCTCACAGAGAGTGTCCTTCCCTACCATAGAAAGAATGGGTCACTCTCCCCCCTTTCCCCCTACGCCACACAGGGTGAGCTGACTCCATCCCTCCAACCAGAGGCCTCAATGGACCCTCCACAAGAGAGGAATTTCTGATGGATTTCCCTCAGCACCTGCCTCATGATGGACGGTGACTGAATGGAAAGAGGGCTTTGAATTGGCCTTCTAATTACATTGAAATTGGCAGTTCTACCTAATGAATGGATCCCTGCCCTGTCTGGGTAGGATCCTGACCAGGGGGGAGAGGGGGTCGCAGGATAAGCTGGATGAATAACAACAGGCTTGATATTGTTGGGAATCCTGGTTTACCCCAAAGCCCTGTTCAGCAGGACACCTGGATTCCCACCAGCAGTGAAACCCTGCCCCACCAGTGTGTCAGTTTTGCTTAAAACTGATCAACCTGTCATACCTGAGGAGGTCACATGCAGGCAGTTCTCATGTGCGAGCCCCTCAGGTCCCTTTTAAATCATTCCTCTCTCAGTTTAAACTGAAGCTCTCTAGTTTTCAATTTCCCTCCTCTGGGAAAAAGACAATGGGAATTTTCCCATCCTGCCTGCCACGGGAATTATAGTGGGCGGGACATAAACTGTGCAAGCCTCCAGCAGGATTTTTCAGCATTGGGGTGGGCAAGACCAGAAAATCCCACCCTATGTGCATTTGTCCTAACTATACCTTATCCATGTACAGAATCAGGCTTAACTGTGATGTGTTCTACATTTAGACTTCCATTAGTCGTGGTTTAGGTTCATATTAGATGAGAAGCCAATTTGGATTTAGTACCAGCAACAGTCAGCTCCTTCAAGAGATCCTGTTGGCAGGGTGGGAAAGACATATGTGTGTGTGTGCGTGTGTGTGTGTGTGTGTGTCTGTCTGTCTGTGTGTGGTTGTATGTGTGATTCTGTGTGTGTGTATGTGGGTTGGAGGATTTCCAACATGCTATCAATTTCACTCTCATTAACCCTCTCATTCAAGACCAAACTCACTCATTCAACGTGAACAGGAAATTGTGGGCCAGTAAATTGGGTACAGCCAGGAATTAATCCCCAGAGCATAAAATTGTGTATGCTGAATGTGTTCCTTTTTCATACACACACACACACACAAACACAACCCACACACAACAAACACACAACACACACAATCCACACAAAACACACACTATCCAAACACAATACGTCCATTACACATATACAACACAGATTATACACGCACAATACACAGAGTACATACACTACACACATGCGTACACACACACACAGACACATACACACACACACACACATTTTTCCCATCCTGCCAATACCATCTCTTGAAGGAGCTGGTATTAAATCCAAATTGACTTCTCATCTAACATGACTATTGGAAGTCTAAATGTGGAACACATTACAGTTAAGCCTGAGTCTGTCTTTGGATAGGGTATAGATAGGTTGAATGCACATAGGGTGAGATTTTCTGGTCGTGCCCGCCAAATGCTGGGAGGTCAATGGACCCTTGCATATTCTGTGTCCCACCCACTAGAATTCCCATGGCAGGCGGGATGAGAAAGTTCCGCCCATTGTCTTTTTCTGAGGGGAGGGGAATTGAAAACTAGGGAGCTTAGGTTTAAGCTGAGAGAGGAAAGTTTTACAAGGGACCTGAGCGGCAACTTCTTCATGCAGAGGTGGTGTGTATATGAAATGTGCTGCCAGAAAACCTGGCTAAGGCAGGTTCAATAGCAATATTTAAGAAGTACTTGGATAAGTACATAGATGGGAAAGGATTAGAGATGCTTGGGCCAAATGCAGGCAATTGGGACTAGCTGGGAAGGGCACCATGGCTGACATGGATTAGTTGGGCTGAAGGGGCTGTTTTTGTTCTGTATTTCTCTATGACTATATGGCTCTATTGACATTTTCTAGCAGTAGTCACTGCCTAACAATCAGGAGTAGACCCTGCTGGCTGAAATGAAAGATTTCCATTTCCCTAAATGTCTTCCATTTTGTTGAGTGCAAAAAACATTTGAGAAGGCATGATTTTGGCATGTGCATGTGATATTACCAAACAGCAAAAGGAATATGACCTGCAATTCTTCTGACTTGCCTTTGTCCTCAAAATCAAAATGGTCTTTCAAGGAAACCTCAAATTGTCCAAGATTGACTCACTGTGGCTTTTAACTCAGCTCAACGTGCAGTTGCTGGACTGTTTGATTATCGGATGTATTTATTTTTCTCCTAAATATCATTCTTTTAATCATTCTGTTCTATTATCCTATCAATGTCAGGTGTACTAATGTGACTATGTCTAAGACTCTGAAAGGATCTCTTCAGTGAAGTTGTTTAGTTCTCCCCCATCCACTTACTAATCTGGCATTCAATTCTTGGCAACATTTGAACATGAATCTTCTCCCAGAATACCTAGTCTTATGATTGTCTGGTGGCAGGCAGTTGCCTCAAACTGTTATACTCATTTCTTATCATTAGTGAAGCTTGAACCAATTTGTGGTGGCGATAGAAAGCTCCTACATCCTGTTCTGTAGTGCTGTACCACTTAAACCAGACTCTGTTCCAATCATTTCCACTTTAAATGGGTTATTTGTTATTAGTTATGCAGTCTGCAAACTTGCACTACACTAACCACTTACCTTTACTCCAGTTTTTAGCATCTCACAGCACCGTTCTCAATCTTAGTCACCTAAAAGTAAATGGGGTTACAGTCTCCAACCCCTTTGTCTTGCTTCAACCCTTTACATTTGCTTCTTTATCTTCTTACCCTCTGTTAAGTTTTTTACTGCATCCCGGTGATGTCTGGTGAGTGAGCTGCCAGGGTCCTGAGGGAATTCAATTAACAACAGGACTGATATAATTACTGATGCAACTTTGAGTTCATTGTATCTTCTGATATTGATTCCTTACCTTCCTGTTGAGCTCAGCAATCTTGCCCTGCAGTTTTCCCATAATGCAATTAGCATCTGGTGTAAAACATGCTATTTTAAAAATCCAAATAGACAGAAAATACATTTGAAATTGCTTAACTATTTTCCTAAAGTATGCTTGTACTCCAATTCAAGGATTTTCTTTTTTTGGGTCCAGGAATTAATCATTTTGTCTGATAGTTTTTAACAGGACAAATGCTCCATCCACACAGACAAAGCTTTACATAACTATAACCTTTCTCAATCAGGTTTAGGAAACCTGTGTCAGGGAAAAAATAGGCAAGCTTCTATTTCCAAGATATTATGGAAACTTATAAAGAGTAGAAGATTGGTTGAAAGAAAGGACGGAAGTGAAGAGGGAATAACACCTTTTCAAACAACACTACAGAGATAAAGCTAGTTCCCAAGTCCAGGCAGAGCCATGGGCAACTGTGTAGATGCAGCAATGCTATCAATGAGGAAACCCGTGTGGGTCTTGCAGGTAGTGAGCCACCACACAATCTGTCCCAAGGGATTGACATAGTCTGCATGTTGCTGTTTGAAATGGAGACAGAATTCATGGCTGAGAGACTAACTTCAAACTTTACAAATGTCTTCATAGTAAAGAAAGAAAAGTAGATAAATTAAATGGGATAAAAAGAGACAGAAAGAACAAACTTAATGTATTGGCAGCTTTGAAAGTAGAAATGTTTCCTAGCCTGGATCCTAATTGACTGCGTGAACTACAGGTTGAAATAATCGATGACAAAATAATATAAAACCCTTGTCAGACCTCACTTGGAGTACTGTGCGCAGTTCTGGTCGCCTCACTACAAGAAGGATATGGAATTTATTGGGAGTATGCAGAGGAGATTTACAAGGATGTTGCCTGGATTGGGAGGCATGCCTTATGAAGATAGGTTGGGGGAGCTAGGTCTCTTCTCCCTGGAGAGACGAAGATTGAGAGGTGACCTGATAGAGATTTATAAAATATTGAGAGGTATAAATAGGGTGGATTCTCAGAAGCTATTTCCCAGGGCTGAAATAGTCGCTATGAGAGGACACAGATTTAAGATGCTGGGAAGCAAGAACAGAGGAGATATAAGAGGTACATTTTTCACTCAGAGGGTGGCGAGTGAGTGGAATCAGCTGCCATCACTGGTGGTAGAGGCAAACCTGCTGGGGTCTTTTAAAAGACTTCTGGATGAGTACATGGGATATAGTGGGATTGGGAGTTACAGATAGTTCTATGGCCAGGTAGGTATGGATATGATCGGTGCAACTTGTGGGCCGAAGGGCCTGTTTGTGCTATAGTGTTCTATGTTCTATAATAAGTTGATGGAAGCTATTTTAGAAGCACCACTTTTGACAAATGTGATGAAATTGAGGTCCTATCTAGGATTCGTAAATTATTATGGTAAGTTCAACTACATTATTGAAGCTATTACATAATTTACCATGTGTAAAACAACAGCCTGAGGCAACACTCTAATGACATCAGCATCAAATCAGTGTGATCAGCTGTTAAAGCAACCTGCAATCCTTTTAACCATATAACACCACCCACTCCATTCTACTTCTACGGTCAAGACAACAGATTACCATAAGTTATGCATAAGATCAAGAAAGCTCTACACACAGTACTATGCATCATTAATCACTGCATACAGTCAATAACAAAGTCAATCATTTGATTATATATAACATTCTGGAATTTGGCTGTCTTTGATCTGAGAAGTATGATTTGGAACTATGGGAGAAGATTGGAGTATTACAAATATCACACTCTTATTCAACAAAGGGACATGTAATAAACCAGAAACTTAACATGTCAGTTAACTGTAGTGGAGAAAATTTTAGGTACCATGATCTTGGACAATCTGAACTTTCAGTTGGAGAAACAAGGATTAATTAATGATAACGACTGCAAATTTGTTAATTTGATAAATTTTATTGAGTTCTCTGATAAAATAATGGAGAGTATTAATGCCATTAATGTATTGCCATGAACATATGTGGGCTTTTGAAAAGATTCAGGAGGTTGTAGCAAGTTGATGAAATAGGAAGACAAATTGCAGATAAAATATAATGCAAAAAATTGAGAAGTGATTCATTTGTTAAAGAAGAGGAATGAGATGAGGTAAAATAAACTAAAATAGTACAATTCAAAATAGAATATGGGAACAGAGCAGCTTGGGTCGGGGAAGATCAATTGTTCAAAGATGGGAGGGTATATTGATAAAAGTAATCCAAAAACTTGTGAGATAAGAACATAAGAACTAGGACAGGAGTTGAGCATTTGGCCCCTCAAGCCTGCTCCGCTATTCAATGAGATCATGGCTGATTTTCTCGTGGATTCAGCTCCACTTACCCACCCGCTCACCATAACCCTTAATTCCTTCACTGTTCAAAAATTTATCTGTCCTTGCCTTAAAAACATTCAACAAGGCCAGCTGAACTGCTTCGCTGGGCAGGGAATTCCTTGACTTCATTAAGACAGCCATAGGGTAAAAAAAGTGAGGCAGTTAACCTAAACGTTTATAAATCAATGGCTAGTTTTCATGATACTACGTCCAATTTTAGATATCAGACTTTGGGAAATGGCAGCAAGGCCTTGGAAAGTGTGCAGTAGCAATTTATTACAATGGTACCAAAGGTAGGAGGATTGGCCATGCTTAATTGCCTCTAATTGCCCCAAGATGTATAGGTTAGTGGATTATGGTAATTATGAGGCCTATTTAAAATGCTCTTTTGAAGAGTTGATGCAGAAGCAATGGGCCAAGTGGTCACCTTCTGCATCGTAGGGATTTTATAGTTTTATGATTCCATGGATGAGGAACTTCAGTTGTGTGAAGAGACTGGAACAGTTAATATTGTTTTCCCGAGTGCAAAAAAGGATAAGAGGAAATATAGTTGCGGTGCTAAGAAAGACAAGTGGATTTGTTTGATTAAAGAAGGAAAAGCTGGTGATTGCAGTGTTATAACCAGAGAACACAAATTTAAGATCATTGCCTAAATAATACAAAGGGGGATTAGAATAATTAGTTTTGATGTAATCAGCAAGCACACACTTTCTGAAAGGATGGTGGAAGCAAATTCAATAATAATGTTCAAAGGAGTATTGGATAAATATTTGAAATAGAAAGATTTGCAGTTATGGTGAAAGAGCAGAGGAGAAAGACTAACTGGATAACTCATTCAAAGAGCCAGCCACTGGCTGAAAGGCCACTTTCTGTGCTATTAGCCTTTATGATGCTATGTAACTAGCAATCAGTGCTGGAAAATGTGCATAAACATGCATTGGATAAAGGCAGATTGAGACTTGGGTAGTTCACTATCAGACTCAAACACGAAGACTGACAGCTTGGCTCCTGTACGGGAGAGTCTGTCACTGTTGAAATGTACTCTGAATGGGGAAAGCAACAAAAAGCTGGCATTTACATATTGTGAATCTGTTACTTTTGAAGTGCACCCACTGTTCTAATGGAGAGAAATATCACAGCACGATTCCACTCAGGAAGATTCCACTAATCACAACTGCAACAACAAAAGCATAAATTTATATGGTATCTTTAATAAAATGCCTCATGGCACTTCAAAAGAGCACTATGAAGCAAAATTGGACACTGGGCCATGTAACAGTAATAACCTTATCTACTTTAATGAAGTTAATTGAATAATAAATATTCCCCAGGAAATGGGGGATCTCCCTTGACTCATCTTCCTTTTGTGAGCCTGAGAGACATGTGAGACATGTTCAAATTGTATTGTTCATACAATCCCTACAGTGCAGAAAGAGACCATTTGGCCCATCGAGCTTTCACTGACAACAATCCCACCTAAGTCCTACCTCCATTTCCCCATGTACTTACACTGCTAAACCCCCTGACACTAAGGGGCAACTTAGCATGACCAATCGACATAACCTACATAGCTTTGGAGTGTGGGAGGAAACTGAAGAATCTGGAGGAAATCCATGCAGAAACTGGGAGAGTGTGCAAATGCCACACAGTTACCCACGGCCAAAATTGTCTCTGGTGCTGTGAGGAAGCAGTGCTAATCACCTATGCAACCGAAATGCCACTTGTGTTAATATATCCCATTCAAAAGATGGCAAGGGAGTACTTCTTGCCAGGGACAGTTCTGCTCAAACCAAAAGAGAAAATACTGGAAAATCTCAGCAGGTTTGGCAGCATCTGTAAGGAAAGAAAAGAGTTGACTTTTCAAGTCCAGATGACCCTTTGACAAAACTCAGAATTTGAACAGTTCTGCTCCTCTGCCTAGCATATTAATTTCTAGCTTAAGAGGCTTAGCAGGGAAACTGCAAGCTTCTGAACAAATGACAAATCTAACTCCTTTTCTAATCAGTAATCTAGAAAGCTTCTTGGCTCTCTGAGGCCACACTATTTATTAGTAAAAGAGGACAAATGCACAGCTTCCCAGTGGGGTCCACAACCAAGGGATTATTTCCTTTGTACATTTCTCGGTCTCCCTACTAGTCACCTCCCCCATTTCATCCCTCACCCATTCCCACCAACCGTCTCTGGTGACCTCACAATTAAGAGAGACAGCAAAATTGTTAATCTCTAGTAGGATGCTATTCAGTGGAACAGTCCTATTCTTCCTATTGAGTTGACACAGTAAATGTAAAGAGGCTAACTAGGGAAGAGAAAGTAAGAAACAAATCACAAATGGATGTTGTAAACCCACCTTTTATTTGAATCTTTCAAAGGAAACATTGCATGTGTAGGTCTTTGCAACTGTGGGATTAGCTTTGACAATTTCCTTTTCATACTATGCTCTTTTATTTCCTTTTTCAAAGTTGCCAAGAGATTTCTGGTTACCTTAGCAATATAAAGTCTTTATAATGCAGACACAGAGCTTCCAGAATCAAATAGTTTCTTGTCAAAACATTTTCCAGAGGCAGTAGCTTTGCAATTACAGTCTATGGTCTGTAACTGTTCATTCCTACAGCGGCGTTGTCATGTTATCGCATTGATTTGATCATAGTACAGTAGTGATATTCATGGAGACACATGTAGCCCATCTCTCCTTCATTTGTGTCACTTGACAGGTTTGTTCCTTCATGATCTCCATTCCTAGCCTACTCAGCAGAGGCAGCTAAAATGGGACTTTTTAAAAGGTCTTTCATGGGATGTGTGCTTTGTTGATAACATTTATTGCCCATCCCTAATTGCTGTTGAGCTGAGCGGCTTGCTCAGGCATTTCAAAGGCAGTTATGAGTCGAGCACATTGCAATGGGTCTGGAGTCACACATAGACTAGGCCAGGTCAAATTGGCAAGTTTCCTTTGCTAAGGAGGGTATTAAGGGGCCAGAGGGGGTTTAAACTACAATTGATAATAGTTTCAGATTATTTGAGTTTAAATTACACCAGCTGCCAGCGTGGGATTCAAACCAGAGCCAATGACGTTTTTAAAGATTAAAAGTTTATTTACGGTCACAAGTAGGCTTACATTTACACTGCAATGATGTTACTGTGAATAGCCCCTTGTCCCCACACTCTGGCGCCTGTTCGGGTACACTGAGGGAGAGTTTAGCATGGTCAATGCACCTAACTAATGCTTCTTTCAGACTGTGGGAGGAAACCAGAACATCTGGAGGAAACCCATGCAGACACAGGGAGAACGTGCAGTCTCCGCACAGACAGTGATCCAAGCCAGGAATCGAACACAGGTCACTGGCACTGTGAGGCAGCAGTGCTAACCACTGTGCCACCATTGTAATGACATTACTGCTATGCCACTATCTCCTGAATATCTTCCTCTGATGCAAAAGGCAAGAGAGGGAATCTCACTGGGGGTGTCAAACAATTATTTTATCAAGTGAAAGAGCTCAATCAAAAAAGAATCATTTTATAGAATCGCTGATGAAATAGTTTTTTTTCCTCTTTCTTTCTTTGGGGAACTGACAGGTCTCCAGTTAGCAGGTCCATTTTAAATGTAGGTTCCTCTCCGAACTCTCACTGGCTGGACTATCAAATAGGAAAAGCATAGAAAAAGCTTATAGGATTAAGGAAGATTCTTTCAAATGTGCAAGTTATCTCCACAGCTCGTAAGCAGGCATCTCAAAAGCATCTGTCTGAGGAACTGGCTGGATCTAAGTATGTGGCTGTAGGCACACATTCAGTTCACATATCATTCGATGCAGCAACAGTAATTCATAGACAAGGATGTTAATTCAAAGAGCCTGTACAGACTCAGCAAAAGGGAAAGACAGATCACAATCTTACACGTAACAACACTGTTGATCTGAATTTCAGTACATTCTGGATCAATTCATTCTATTCGATTACTGAAGTCAAATGATGGCACTAAACAATGAAATTCGTATTTTGAAAGTGGGATTGTTTGCTCTGGCCAGTCTCAATAACTTTCCAATATTCACATTTCTGTTATTTAAAAGCAAAAGCAGAATTTTCCTCTTAAGTGTCCCAGTGAAAGAGTACCATTTACTAGGAGCCTGTATCACAGGTTCAGGTATTTGCTATCCTGTCTTGTATCCATTGAAGGAGAATCAGGGTCTGGTTGTGGGTATTCTGCACACTCACACATTGGGAGCAGGGCATAATAGAGAAAGTGAAGGAGAGAGCAGTCTGAATCATTCTCACACTAATGTCATTAGCTTTCATTCTTTACCCCTTCATTCATTCATTTCCTTACACACAAATATCCCTCACAATACTGCAGCATGGCACTTATGGACCTTCCTTTCAAACATGTTTTTCTCCACGCAGTGTGAGCCTCAGTCTTTCCATTTGGGATTATATCCCTGCTCCTCTAGCTGTCCGAGAGCAAGATGGAAAAGAACTCCATGTATCAGAGCAGCCTAGCATGTCATAACATCCCTACAGTAGGCTGGGTCACAAATGGCTTCCTTTTAAAACACTTGGGTGAAATTTCTTCAGGTGTTTGGAGGTTTACCCTGGATAGATGGGCTCTAAGATGACCTTGAGTCGGATCCTGATGTGATCCAACTCTTTGCTGGTTTTCCCAGGATCCAGCATAAGGAATTTAGAAGTCAGTAAGGTTGTTTAAAAGCTTAAGAAGTTATTTAACACTGAATTTTGGATTTCACAGCAAGAGAGCCTGTTCCTTGACCTGTCAGCGACATTGCCAGGGTCAGTCAGGTGAATACACAACATGAAGGAGCGCTTCAGTGAAACTGTCACGTCAGGAAGCTTTTAAAGCCTTTGAGCAGTGAAACTGAAAAGCTGCTGCCACGGCTAGGTGAAAGTCTGCTCCCCCCGGCATTCCCTCTCAGTGCTTGACAGGTGATTGCCAATCTCTTCCATCCACCCAGCACTACACTCACCTTCAGCTGCACTTTCCTGCGGTCAACCTTCATCATTGCATGGGAATAACATTCAGCACAACCTGCCCTCTCGGGCTGAGGTTGAAGTTCAGGGGCCTCACTGCCACCTATAGCATCAGCAGCAGCATGAGTTGCCTTTGCCTGCCCTCCATGTCCCTTCAGGTAGCAGAGGGAATGGGCACTGAGATCCAGCTGAAAGGAAGAGGGACCCCACCCCTCTAAAGCTCAAGCTTATTTATTGATGTGACAAATAGGCTTACCTTAACACTGCAATTAAGTGAAAATCCTCTAGGGCGCATCGAGGAAAAATTTAGCATGGCCATCGCACCTAACCAGCATGTCTTTCAGAATATGGGAGGAAATCAGAGCACCCGGAGGAAACCCAGGCAGTCACGGCAAGAACATTCAGACTCTGCAAAGACAGTGACATGAGCCAGGGAACCCTCTTCCCCCTCTCTTACCCCAAGGTTTACAGGGACAGGATCACATCTCTCAATGTGTCTGAGCCTCAGGAGGCCTTGTCTCTCACAGCAGGTCACTGATATCTGCAGCCTGCTGTACCAAGACTCCTTTGCCAATAAAACAGGCCTGTGGCCAACAATGTACCTGTCACTAGAAACCCGTCCCAGTCCCACCACCCTGCGTCCCTGTCTTCTTCCCAGATTGGGTGCTTTCTTCTCCTACAAAGAGAGAAAGCAGAGAGGTGTGAGGGTTTGTAATGGCCTGTGTGGAGGGAAGGGAAGGGTTGCAGTTGTGGAGGGTGACTGTGGCCTGAGTGTGAGAGGGCAATAGGCTAAGTGTGAGTGTGAGTGCTGCCTGCTTAGATAGGAATATGAGGTGCCTAGAGAGAGAGAGAGGAATGAGTGCAGTTGCAAAATGTGTTGGCCTGAGGGATGCTGTGCAGGAAAATGAATGGCAAGGCAGGCTGTGGGGATTGATACCAGAAAATGTTATGGCACACATACCCTCCTCAGATTACTTGGGGGAGGTTGAAACGTGGACTAGAATGTGACAGATGGAACGGTTCCTTCATGATATTAAAAGGAGAAGACAGGGGAGGGGAACACGCTTTTTGATGATGGTATCATGCTGAAAGTAGCAGGAAAGGTGGACATTGATCTGCTGGATCTAGAGGCTTGTGAGGTGGGAAACTGAGTATGAGGGGAGGTCTATCATGGTTCCAGGAGGAAAAATAGAGATGGTTGCAGGTGTGCAAAAAAAAGGATGGATAGAACCAAAGACCCTGCTAACAATATCAGGCGGAATAGTTTGTGAAGGGGAGGTCATGTCTCACTAAATTGATTGACTTTTTCAAGGAAGTGACGAAGATGATTGATGAGGGTAGGGCAATGGATATTGTCTACACGGACTCCAGTAAAGCTTTCAACGAGGTCTCTCATGGCAGATTGGTACAGAATCTTTGGTTAAGGCAAAAGAAGACATATTGGAAGTGGTGTTTTGGGAGATAGTATTATCAGAACAGATGTGAGAGTTGGAGAATTTGGGAAAATGGAATGAGGTCTTCACAGGATGTAGGGTTGGAGGAAACACATTCAAGGTTGCTGTGGGAGTCTGTATACTTATGATAGAGATTGATCAACAAACTTTAACCAGAAATGGTCGCAGACAAGTTGGGGGAAGAAAGAGAAGAGTTGGGGATGCATCAGGTAAAGCCAGAGGAAGAGTAGAAATTGAAAGCAAAATTGATGAAATCTTTGAGTTCAGAGTTAGAGCAGAAAATGGCCATGTAATTTTTTTTCTAACACATGGAATTGTAAGAAAACTGAACTATATTTCATCCTATTGTCATTATTACAGACTGAGGGGAGATGAATGGCATTACTCACTTTTGCTTTACACCTATACACAGCCTGAAGACAGCATGTTTAGAAAAAAAGATGCTTTAATTCCTTGGCACTTTAATTGTCATATTTCATGTTTGGATAAATCTTGGTGCAGTGATTGAAATCCAAACAATCTTTACTATGAAAATGTTTTTTTTCCTCTAAAACTAATGAAAAAATTGGGTTCACAATACTGTTGTAGCCTCTGTGACTCCAGACTTCAAATCCAGAAATGGGTATTAAAAAGCTTTTCTTTTATTAAAATGATATGTTGGTGAGTGGCATGTAGACTCTATTGTATGATAATAGCTTAAGCATCAGAAACTATGGATGAGGACAAAGGGACGAGCTGCCCTGGTCACATAACATATAAAATTGCTAATAAGGGTTTTAACTAGGCTTATTCTGGTCAGACAGGCAGAAATATCTGTGCCAATGAAGGAGAAAGACTGCCTAAAAACATCTGCCCTTAATCCACATGTTGGCAAATACCTGAAGGTGCCTTGAACTCTCTTGGACTCTATATGCCAGACCTGCAGAAAAGCAAGGAAAAAAATCATAAAATTTAAATACATGCTACTTGAATAAGCTTTTCATAAGTGTATGTGTGAGTGTGAGCATGGGAGTAGTTGGGTATATTTGGTTGCAACAAGCATTTATCTTTCTTTTAAAACTCATAAGAACCCTACATTTGCTTATTCCTGACAATTAAAGTGCTGAGGAGTTAAAACACCTTTTTTAATAAACATGCCATCTTCAGGCTGTGCATTGGTGTAAAGCAAAGGTGAGTAATGCCTATCATCTCCCCTTAGTCTGTAGGAATAACAATAGGGGAATATTCAAATAGAAACTTAAGCAGCTGAGTGCACTCTTAGTTTTGACTGTGGTTGAAACATTCACAAAATGCCAACAGGACCAGAAGAATTGAGAAACAGTGAAGAGAAAAGGAACTCTAACAGTAAAGAAAATTAAAGGAACCTAATCAGTGAAAAAGGACCTTAATGAAACTACTGATGGTTCTGAGCACAATATTTCATGGCTAAAATAGTACAGATGTGTGGCACTAGAAGCCCATGAAGTCCATGAAAATCAGGGGTTATGATTATGTCCAGTACAAAAGGAAATGGTTGTAATTGTTGGAGACCAACCAACTCAATCCCTTGATATCACTGAGGAGTTCCTCAAGATAATATCTTCAGACCAAATATCTTCAGTTGCTTCATCAATAGCCTTCCTTCCACCTTAAAGCCAGAAGTGGAGATGTCACTATTAATTGCACAAAGTTCAGCACCAGTTACAATTCCTCAGGTACTGAAGACCTGGACAACATTCAGGCTTGGGCTGATAAGTCGGAAGTAACATTCACGCCACACCAATGTCAGGCAATGGCTGTCTCCAGCGAGAGAAAATATAATTATCTCTCCACTTGGCATTCACTGTAATTACCATTGCTGAATCCCCCACTATCAAAATCCTGAGGGCTACAATTGACTAAAAACTGAACTGGATCAGCCATATAAATAAGGTGGCTACAAAAGTAGGCCAGAGTCTGGGAATCCTGCAGAAAGTAACTTATCTCCTGATTCTCCAAAACCTGTCCATCATCCACTTGCCTCGATGAGTGTGGCTCCATTAACATTCAAGGAGATTGACGCTATCCAGGATAAAGCAGTACTTTTGACTGCTACCCCACCCACCGGCTGAAACATTCATTCTCTCCACCATTAGCACACAGTGGCAGCAGCATGTACTATATGTAAGATATACTGAAGCAGCTCATCAAGGGCCCTTCCAAATCCATGCAAATTCTCCTCAAAGTCACACACAATCCTGACTTGGAACTATATAGTTATTCACCTGCTGTTATGGGATCAATATCCTGGAATTCCCTTCCTCACAGCCCTGTTGGTGTACCTGCTCCAGGTGGACTGCTGTAATTTAAGAAGGTGGCTCACCAATACCTTCTCAAGTGCAATTAGGATGGGTAGCAACTGCTGGCCTAGCCAGCAACCCCCACATCTCACAAAATAATAAAAGAAAGGAAGAACAACAGGGAGACCAACTATTACTGGAATGCCCATTAGGCAGAATTTTATCAGTTGGCTCTGCCCATCAATGGGTGGAGCAAGCTGGTAAAATTATGCATGAGCAAAGTAATTAGGATCATATTCAATTTCTCAGCTCTTGCCATCTTATGGGAGCTGGATTTCTGGCAAAATCACCCTCTCACTCATTTCTGGCGAGGGATTGGATAAATTATTTTAATATACTTAAATGCTACTTTACATGTGATTAGTCAGCCCGGTACTCAACCGTCCAGGCTCACTTGCCCTTATCGCCTCACCGGGAGAAGTTCTTTCCAGTGAGGAAAACACCTGCTCTCCATAAACAGCAGGCAAAATGCCTTCTTGGCATCGCTGGTAAAACTGGAGACCACTGAGGCTGCCCAGTGAGACTGAGGGCAAAGGACAGTGCCCGTTTGGCAGTGCCAAGGTGCATGGTGCACATTACTAAAGTGTGAGGCTGGTACTGCTCACTGAGGGGGAGGGCATGACCTGAAGGGGGCAGGGCTTATGGAGGCAGGGCCAGGAGGGATCAGAGCCTGAAGGGACAGCCCAATCAAGGAGGGGAGGTCCCTCTGCTGCGCTGCAGCTGATTGGTTGGGGGGTTCCACTGCCATTCTGCAGATGATTGGTATGGAGTGGGGCCCATTGCCACTCTGCATCCATTTGGTGGGTGAGGGGGGGGGGGTGTGCATCAGTCTGAGAGGTGGGGGGGAAGCAGTGGAGGCTACCTTTCCAGGGAATGTGGGGCTTGCCATCAGCCCCAGGCCACTGATTTTGCACCTGTATTCAGGCTGGCTCCAGCAGCAAAGATCTGACTCTCTGGTTCTGGTAGACCTCTATTGTTGTTATTGTGTATGTGCAGCATCGGAGGTCTGCACATGTGCAATATCTCTCTTTGCTGCTGGCTATGAATTGCGCCCCACTCATTGCCTGTAGCAGCTAGTATTGGTCTAGCCCATGTTTTCATGCAGTATTTGCACAAGATTGGGCATAAAAACACACCAGAAAAATGTATCCGAACTCTCCCATTTTCACACTAGCTGAACACTAGAATCTTTTTCATAAAATCCCACCAATTATGTTTTAAGGTCCCAGCATAACCAGCAAACAATGAATCTGGCCATTACTGTACTGCTGTTAACGAGACATTGCAGTATGCAAAATTGACTGCTGGATTACAACAGTAAATCCAAAAATACTCAATCGGCTACAAAAACCTTTGGAAAATCCTGAGGTCATGAAAGGTACTACATAAATAATTCTTTATCTCTTCTGAGAATTGAACTACAAAACAAATAAAGAAAAACAATTGTGCAGTACATAGTCTTGGCCAAATGATTAAAATATAGTTTTTCTTTTCTCTCATTGATTTATTGTTCAATTTTTCTACTTTTCCAGCCTGCTTGACATTTAATGTCCTTGTTTAGCCAAGCAGAAAGAGAACCAAGCCTTACGTTCATTCACAGCGTAGAGAGAATAGGTTCTACCAGGGATGAAAAGTTACAGATATGAAGAGCAATTTCAGATAGGGACAATTTTCACTGGCATGGAAAATGTCTTGAAGAAATTTAACAAAGTTTTTAAAATGGTGACAGCTTTTGATAGCCTCAGTGAGGAATGACAGTACAGTTTGTAAATTTTCAGAAAGGCGAGACTCTAAGATAGCTTTTCAGCAAGGTAATATTGTAAGTTAGATTTTGAGTTTGATGAAATTATAGATAGCATATTCAGTGAGGGGAGGCTATAAAGTAGATCATCGGTAGAGCAAATACTATGGGGTAAATTTTCATGAGAAACTGACATGTCTGTCAAGTATAAAACAGGAACAGCTGTAATTGGGTCCTCACAACTATTTGAAGTTTCTTGCTTGTTGATGGAGGGTTCTTCCATGAGCAGTTCAGATTAACTGGGAAGAGGGGTTACAGGGTGGATTGTGACTTTGCCATAAATATCTTCAACATGTTCTTGTTGGGAGCCTAAAGTAAGCCCTTTTTGCAACACCCAGTGGTGTTCATTTTGACTTTTGGTGGTATCAGATCAATTGCTATTTATACATTTCCCTTGACCTCCTTTTCCAATAACTTCAAGGTGCTGTATGATGGGTGGCACAGTAGCACAGTGATTAACAATGCTGCCTCACAGTGCCAAGGACCCAGGCTCAATTCAGGTCTCGAGTTACTGTCGATATGAAGTTTACACATTCTCCCCATGTCTCCCACCTTGGGTTTCCTCCAGGTGCTCTGATTTCCTCCTACAGTCCAAAGGTGTGTGGGTTAGGTTGGTCGGCCATGCTAAATTGATCCTAGTATCAGGGAGATTAGCAGGATTAATGAGAGTTATGGGAATAGGGCCTGGTGGGATTGTGGTCGGTAGACTTGATGGGCTGAATAGCCTCCCTTTTATACTGTAGGGATTCTATGATTCTACGAAATGCAACCTATCCAAATATTGAGCAATTTACACTATCAGTAATGTTTGAAATTAACCTGAAGAACTTGAGGAATCGCAGTCCTCCAAACATTTATGGGCAGCACGGTAGCATAGTAGGCGGCACTGCTGTTTCACAACTCCAGGGACCTGGGTTCGAATCCCGGCTCAGGTCACTGTCTGTGTGGAGTTTACTCAGTAAAGTTTCACAACACCAATGTTAAATCCAACCAATTTATTTGATAGTAAATCCACGAGTTTTTGACACTATGGCCTTCGTCAGGCAAATGCAGTGTTCTGGTCTGCAATTTCACTCATACCAACACAGACAGTCATAGATTGCTGATTAGAATGCGAATCCTTACATCTAACCTGCTATTCAAGTGTTAAAGTGGCTAACAATGTGTGTGAAGGGAATCCTGAGCATTGGTTAGAGAATTGTGTATTTTCTCCAGACAGCACAGTAAGTGAGGTTTTTTGCTAACCCAGGCAAGTTACGGGGGTTACAGATAGTGTGTCATGAAGCCAAGATCCCTATTAACACCATCCTCATGTGTGCGGAACTTGGCTACCAGTCTCTGCTCAGTGACCCTGTGCTGTCGTGTGTCCCGAAGGCCCCCTTGAAGAACATTTACCCGCAGGTCGGAGGTCGAATGCCCATGACTGCTGAAGTGTTTGCCCACAGGAAGAGAACTGTTTTGCCTGGTGATTGTTGAGCGATGCTTATTCATCCGCTGTCGTAGTGTCTGCATGGTCTCCCCAATGTACCATGCTTCGGGACATCCTTTCTTGCAATGTATTAGGTAGACAACGTTGGCCAAGTTGCAAGAGTATGTACCGTGTACCTGGTGAATGGTATCCTCACATTTGATGATGTCGTCCATGTCTATGATCTGGCATGTCTCGCAGAGGTTGCTGTGGCAGGGTTGTGTGGTATTGTGGTCACTGTTCTCCTGAAGGTTGTGTAGTTTGCTGCGAACATTGATCTGTTTGAGGTTGTGCGGTTGTCTGAAAGCAAGAAGTGGGGAGGTGGGGATGGCCCTAGCGAGATGTTCATCATCGTCAATGATATGTTGAAGACTCCAGAGAAGATGTTGTAGCTTCTCCGCTCCGGGGAAGTACTGGACAACAAAGGGTACTCTGTTCACCGTGTCCCGTGTTCGTCTTCTGAGGAGGTCAGTGCAGTTTATCGCTGTGGCACGTCGGAACTGTTGATCGATGAGTCGAGCGCCATATCCTGTTCTCACGAGGGCATCCTTCAGCGTCTGGAGGTGACTGTCATGATCCTCCTCATCTGAGCAGTTTGCACATTCTCCTCGTGTCTGCATGGGTTTCTGCCGGGTGTTCCAGTTTCCTCCCACACTCGAAAGATGTGCGGGTTAGGTTGATTGGCCATGCTAAAATTGCCCCTTAGTGCCCCAGGATGCATAAGTTAGAGAGATTAGAGAATAAATATTTAGGAATACGGGGATAGGGCCTGGGTGGGATTGTAGTCGGTGTAGACTTGATGGGCCAAATGGCCTCTTTTTGCACTGTAGGATTCTATGATTCTATATACATCTGAACACTGAAACTGCAAAATATCTTAGGCAGTTGGTAGAAGGGTTGTCAAGCCTCCAAAAATATCCTGGAGGCCCAGGAAATAAAAAATAATTCCCACCATCCTACTAACAGCATTTTTGTGTTAATTTTCATTTTGTTTGGATCGCTTTCATTCATTATTTATTGAAGAATTGTAGGTAAGAGGAATAGTCTGTTGGATAGACAAACAACAATCATCCAATAGGCACTGAAGAGCCTGTTAGCTTTCCAAGGGGTTATAAGGAGATGCAATGTGAGGATCGATGTGATGGACAGTCAAAGTATGGGGTGGGTGGATATCTTGTGGTGAATGTTACAAGAATACATCCAAGCAGATTTTGTAATGCCGTTCCTGTCCAATCCTCCTTTTCCTATAACCAGAATGCCAATTGTGCAGATGTTAACACTGGAAAAGTTACATCTCAGAATGAGACCTAGCTTGATAGATCCTAACTTTGTTTTAGAAGTTTTGGAGGAAAGTTAATGAACAATTTCACAGGATTTTGCTGACAAACCTTTAACACAAGTTTCTCCCCCAGTCTCCCACCCCCCTCCTCAGCACTGGAATGGTTTCCATCAGCAGAGTTTACAACTGCTCTCCACTAACAGGAAATGGCATCCTCATCCCACTGGTGGGGGCAGAGGTCTTTGCAGCTCCTCAAGGAGGTCAGGGCAAGAGGGGGTGCCAGCCTAGAACTTTGACAGTGCCCAAGGGGCACACTGCAACTGCTGAGAAGCAGTGCCTGGGGGGGGGGGGGGGGGGGGGGGGGGGGGGGCGTTGGGGCAGGGCATATTGGGCGGGCCTATTGAGCGGGGACATTGGTTGTGAGAATTGCTGCCACTCTGCAAGTGGGACGATGGGAAAGGATGGGAAGAGATTTCCACACTGACAGATCAACACATAGGCAGTGGCCCGCACTATGCTGCTGGTCTCTTGGGCAGGAATAGGTTCCTCTCCCTACTTTTCAGCATGGATTAGCCTGAGGCTCTCTGTATTGCACAGAGTATTGGAGATTCATTCAGATAAGTACACCCAAAAAAATTCTCTCATTTTCCGGCCCTAGGGGCAGTTAGTTTTGTGAGAATCCGGGCAGCATTTTTCACAAATACCGGGCATTTCAAAACACTTTCTAGCCAATGAAAACTACTTTTTTTGAAGTGCAGTCCCATCAAAATGAGGATATAGTGTAGGATAATTGTACTAAAAATCTGAAACAGAGGAGGTGCAGCATTATGAGCAGAGGGCAGAGCTGTAAGATTAGTGTTAGATTTTTCTAGCAAAGTGACAGGAATGGATTTGCTGGCCTGAATGGTCTTTGCCTGTATTGTCTTTTTTATAACTTACAGATTCTGCTTTTAATGCCAAGTTTTAACGGGTAAGGAAGAGAGGCACATTGATTAGATTGTCACTGATTTTACTTCCTATATGAAGATGAAAAACTTCCACCTGGTGCTTCATTCAGTATACTGGACAAGAGCTGAAGTATCTTTCTCAGCTAAGACAGATAGGTTGAAATGATTGGTAATTCTAGGACTGACTTGCACTAATGACCTGCTGCACCAGAGTCAAAGAAGCAACTGTGTAGGCTATAAAAGGATTCAGAAAGAAAGGCGTTCATTTAGGTAGTTCTCTCATGATCTCAGAACATCCCACTTTGCTTTCAAAGAAAAGCTAAAAGGGTAGGATCCTAAGCAGCCACTGAACACGTTCAATATTTTTTCTGAATTAACAATTTGCAGGAACAATTAGATGTGCTTGAAGTATTTAAAGGGTTACTAAAATAATCATTAATGTTGCACAAACTGATTAGCTGAAATAATCAAGCCATTACCGCTTTGGCTGTGTGTTTGTTGTGTTGGGAGCAACTTATAGATATGATATTAGGGTAATTTCTTGGTCTATTAATTAAATGGTCAAATTGCTATAAACCAAATTTCCATCTGAGCAAAGCAGCATCCCCTTTTAACTCCATATATTTACCAGTCCCAATGTGTCCCACTACTGCCTGGGATACCCAATGACTACTCAGTGACCCTTGCACTGACCTTCAAAGAAAATGCCCTGAGCAACATCTGGTCCTGCAGCTGGGTCTTCTGCATGAAAGGGCATGCTAAAGCAGGCAGAGAAATGACCTTTGACAATAGCTGGTGTGGCTGTACTTTCTCTATAGAATGTGATAGAAAGGACAGAGCTCACTCTATTGCAAGCATGTGTTTCCTTTATGTTTGTCAGCCACCCTCCCCGCACCCGCCCCCAGCCCTGCAAATAGAAAGCCAGCATATGACAGCTGCAATCACAATACTTATTCCAGCAGCGCTTAAACTAATGGATACAATTTACATATGGTTTGATTGTACTGGAGGTGGGCCACTTTCCAAAGAGGGAGCTGGGAGAATGTTTGCTGTCACATAGAGCAAAAATGTATTGCAGTAGGTATTGCAAAGAATTGGATTGCAATTAGTATATGTTAACAGCATGAAAACAGTAGGATTTATCCCTGCTTCAACCAAGGAAGACTTTTGGTATCACATATTGCCAGAAGCAGATAGGACACAATGGTCACTGATAAACCTTTGTTGCAAGGAGCTGGGTTGTGACAGCAAATTCTTTATATTCTTTCTTGCAAATTAACCACAGCCCAAGACTATGCTTAATATTTTCACAGCTGATTTTGCCAGTGCAACCTTGTTTTTTTTTTATTTACACCCAAAACTCATGAATTGGTTATATTTACCGAAAGGCTATTTTTACTTGAAATGCTATTATTTCTATCCCCCTCCATCCCCTTTGCAGGTCCATTTTTGTTTCTTATCATAACCTATCCAAAGGAACAAAATGCTTAGAGTGCAAAGATCATTCCAATCACTATCAATATAACTCAATCAGCCCAAGATGAATGCTGAGCTTAATTCACTGCTCATGTGCTACCTACACTCTCGCTCTTTCCAGTAAGAGGCCTAGGCAGTAATCAAGAGCAGGAGTCCAACTAATGTTGAAGTTAGGACCAGCTAACTCAGCATTGAGCAGGAATCGAACACGGGAGCATCTGGTTTACATGTTGCAATGATACTCCAGGTAATACCATTACCCATTGAAGCATCAAAATTTATCCAGAATTTTACACACAGAAACAAATGTTGGTATTTATGAGTCACACAAACTTCCTCACAGCTTACTTCATCATACCCTACCGACATCTCCTTCTAATTCCTCCTGTTGTACCCAAACAGATTAAATGCTTCTGTGCTATTCACCTTAACTCCCTCCCCCCCATTCTTGTGGCAGTGAGTTCCACATTCTCAACACCCACATGTGAAAAAGAGTTAGCAAACTTACATAAGAACATAAGAAATAGGAGCAGGAGTAGGCCATCTAGCCCCTCGAGCCTGCCCTGCCATTCAATAAGATCATGGCTGATCTGATAGTTGTTCAGTTCCACTTACCCGCCTATTCCCCACAACCCTTAATTCTCTTACTAGTCAAAAATCTATCTGTCACTTAAACACATTTAATGAGGTAGCCTCCACTGCTTCAATGGGCAGAGAATTCCAAAGATTCATTACCCTCTGGGAGAAGTTCCTTCTCAACTCTGTTCTAAATCAACTCCCCTGTATTTAGAGGCTGTGAGCTGTAGTTCTTGATTCCATTCTAAGTGGAAATAATCTTGCTGCTTCTACCCTGTCTAGTCCCTTCATTATCTTATGTGAATCTTTAGGATTTCCCCTCAACCTTTTAAACTCCAATGAGTACAGGCCCAGTGTACTCAATCTCTCCTCATAAACTAACCTCCTCATCTCTAAAATCAACCTGGTGAACCTTCTCTGCACCCCCTCCAAAGCTAATATATCATTTCTTAAGTGAGAGGATCAAAATTGTACACAATTCTCTAGGTGTGGCTCACCAGTACCTTATACAATTGCAGCACGACCTCCTTGCTTTTATATTCTATTCCTCGTGCGTTGAAGGCCAACATTCCATTTGCCTTCTTGATTACCTGCTGCACCTACAAACTGAGTTTTTGTGATTCATGCACAAGGACTACCAGATCTCTCTGCACAATAGCATGGAGTAATTTTTCACTATTCAAATAATAGTCCATTTTGCTATTATTCCTTCCAAAGTGGATAACCTCACACTTGCTTCAATTTTGCTGAAAGGTTCCACATGAAACATTTTTTTCAGATACTGACCAATCTGCTGGCATTCCGACAATTTCTATATTTAATCTCACCATGTAACAAACAAGATAACAATGAATTAAATGCATCCAGCATTAATTGACAAGGAAGAATGTTTGCTGATTATTGAATTAAATTGCAAGTCTTTTTTCAGATCTCCCAGTTCCAAAGCTTCAATTGAACGAAAGACTTTCACTTATATAGCACCCTTCACAAATTCAAGATGCCCTAAAATGTTTAATCCAATAAAAAAACTTTTACATGGATGACACGATGGCAGAGTGATTAGCACTGCTACCTCACAGCATCAGGCACCAGGTTTGATTCCAAATTTGGTGACTCTCTGTGGAGTTTTCACATTCTCCCTGCATCTGCGTGGATTTCCTCCGGGCGCTCTGCTTTCCTTCTACAGTCCAAAGATGTGCAGATGTAGTGGATTGGCCATGCTGAACTACTCCTTAGTGTAGATTAGGGGATTAGCAGGGTAAAATGTGTGGGGTTACAAGGATAGAGCTTGGGTGGGCCTAATTAGGATGTTGGTGCAGACTCATTGGGCTGAATGGCCTCCTTCTGCAATGTGGGGATTCTATGATTCTATGAAGTGCAGTTCATGTTATAGAAAACATCAGAGCCATTTTGTGCACAACACGCTCTCATAAACAACAGTGTGATTTTAATCAGGTAAATTGTTTATTTAATATTATTGATTGAGGACTAAATATTGGCCAGGGTGTAGGGAGAACTTTGATGAAATTCTTGAAATAGTATCATAGGATCTTTAACAAAGGCATTTTATTCAAATGATGGCATTCCTGACAGTGCAGCACTCTCTCAGTATTGTATTGCATAGTTAGCTTAGAGTTTATGTTCAAGTCTGTGGAACAAAGAACAAAAAACAAAGAAAATTACAACACAGGAACTGGCCCTTAGGCCCTTCAAGCCTGCATTGATCATGCTGCCCGACTGAACTAAAATCCCTTACTCCTCCAGGGACCACATCCCTCTATTCCCATTCTATTCATATATTTGTCAAAATGTCTCTTAAAAGTCACTATCGTACCTGCTTCTACTATTTCCCCCAGCACCCACCATCCTCTGTGTAAAAAACTTGCCTTGCACATCTCCTTTAAACTTTGCTCCTCACATCTTAAATCTATGGCCCCTCATAATTGACTCTTACACCCTAGGAGAAAGCTTCCGACTATCCACTTTGTCCATGCCCATCATAATTTTGTAGACTTCTGTCACCCCTCAACCTCCGTCATTCCAGTGAGAACAAGAATGTGGCTTGAATCTATGTGAATGTGACACCCAGCATTGTTAATGAACATTTGCTATATATGATCATTGAAAATGAGTCAGAAGACAATTGTTTCAAAACAGAAGTTAATTTTACTCAGCATAATATTATTCAACCTACAGCTGGCATTCACAGCAGACATTTTTCCAAAGTATGAAAAGAGCAGATTTCCGTTGGAGGAGTTCGAA
This sequence comes from Sphyrna mokarran, assembly GCA_024679065.1. Taxonomy (NCBI): domain Eukaryota; kingdom Metazoa; phylum Chordata; class Chondrichthyes; order Carcharhiniformes; family Carcharhinidae; genus Sphyrna; species Sphyrna mokarran. The sequence goes on from JAGIQG010000005.1 coordinate 95,227,429, forward strand.
AAAGGGGTAGGAGGCAGGTACAAAAAGGTTCCATCTCGTATGGGGAAATTCTGATAGAGCGTGGATGCCTTTTCTGCCTGCCTGTCCTTTTACACTCCAGCAGTATGGTCATGAGCGGCAATATTTCCAAACTATCAGGAAAGCACACTCAGTTTGATTTATTATTGTCACATGTTTTGGTATACAGTGAAAAGTATTGTTTCTTTCGTGCTATACAGACAAAGCACACCATTCATAGAGAAGGAAAGGAGAGGGTGCAGAATGTAGATTTACAGTCATGGCTAGGACATAGAGAAAGATCAACTGGGAGTGGCATGGTAGCACAGTGGTTAGCACTGCTGCCTCACAGGGTACTGGATTCGATTCCCAGCTTGAGTTACTGTCTGTGTTAAATTTGCATCTTCTCCATGTAACTGCGCGGGTTTCTCTGGGTGCCCTGTTTCTTCCCACATTCTGAAAGATGTGCTGGTTAGGTGCATTGACTCAAACAGATACCAGACTATGGTGACATGAGGAATTTCAAGTAATTTTATTACAGTGTTAACGTAAGTCTTACTTGTTACTAGTAAGTATACTTTACTTTTAGTGCGAGGTAGGTCCATTCAAAAATCTGATGGCAGCAGGGGAGAAGATACTCTTGAGTCACTGTAATCGCTAGATAAGCTCCACAAGGCCCAGTGCCCTTTGCACCCACTGAGAAAGACCACAGGAGTGGCCAATGAAAGGTAAATTGATCACAGAGATAGAGAATGCGGTTGATTTTGTGCCCAATCAATCAGGCATTGTCTTAAAATATCCCAATACTGTTCATGGAGATCAGTCCAACACACATTGAGAGCCACTCCAATATGCTGACATGTGAGCAAGATGGATATTGCTGTTGCATCACTTCAAATGTAATCATCTACCATTAATATTTAAATGATCACATCTTGAGAATTTATGATAATTCAAGTGAGAACTGCTGATAGAAGCTCTGGCTTCAGACAGCACCGAGTTGGCATGAGCAGTCTGTCCTGGCTGGCTGGCTCTCAGGCAACAGTAAGGGTTGCAGGGAATGGAGAACAAAAATGCTACAATTCTGAGAAAGGACAGCAGTTTTATGCTTCACAGATCTTGCACTGGTGCCATGGTAACTCTCCCTGGGTAGTGCCTCAATAACCCTAGTAATCTGTTCAAGCACAGATTGCTGAACTGCTGTGACACTGTGTAAACCCTCCTGAACACTGCAATCTGCAGCCATGTTGACTGCTTTGTTAATGGTTGTAAAAGTGCTGGTTTTGTGGAGGCGTTGCACATTGTAAAGTTATGATGAGAAGACTTCCTTTTGAGGATATAAAGGCTTTGAATTGGCAACATCCTGAAGTCGCATTGACTAATTAATTGGCTGCTGTGATGAGAGGATACCAAAGTTGAACCACGCAGGTCAAGTTAGTGTCATCATAGATCAATCTGCAAACAATGTCTTGCAAGATGAGCTCTGCATTAGTCTATTCAAAGAGTCAGGCACCCAGATTGTAGACCAGGTAAATTTTAACAAATTACTGATTGCAAAGTGACCGGAAGTGCTGCGGAGTGTTTTTGGAGTTGTGGTGAGTTGTTCGATTTGGCAGGGAGTGTTGCGCCATTCTCACAGAGTTGATGGTCTGTTCTTACAAAAGGGTCGTAGTGACAAGACCTCTGGCTCTGTAATGGCAGGAAGATGGGGCCGGAGTTATGTGAAGGGCAAACAATGCCTTCTGCCAGCTCAGGACTAGACTCCTCCATATTCTTTGACAGTGAGAAAAAGTGATTTGCTAGAGCAGCTAATAAACCCAGTGTGTAGGTATGGGCAAACACCTGCCTTCTCCTCCATACCACCCCATCATGATATTCCTCTAAGTCCCATGTAGTGGAACAGGTCTGTGATAAGGTGCTGGTAAATGAACTGCCCTTAGCCCTGATTGCCTGCAGCCAACTTGTGCCCAATGATGCCCCATGTGCAAATTTTAACTCTATACTAATCCCCAGGGTAAGTGCATTGCCAATATTTGAGCTGGATGTCATATCTACTGATGGGGTCTCTTCAACAAGACTGTGCCCTTGCTCTGACTCTCCTTTTCTTGGAGTTCCTTTGGCTCTGCAGATAGTAGTTCTTGATAATCTGAAAGCAAAATTTCAAAAGAGGAAGGTTAGTGTGAGAGAAGCAGGGTGGAGTGAAGAACAAGAGGCCCATGCTCACATTATCAATAGCTAATTCTGTGGCAGATAGCAAGATGAGAGTGATCTGGGAATTGGAAAATAACACAAGACAGGATCATACCATCATTGTTCTCAACAATATTGATGCCACAGGTCATCTAAGAGCTGGCACTGTGACGCAGAGTGTCACCACCTCCTTGGACTCAGAAATTGCAGGGACCCTTGTCCCATTCCTTCTGCTTCTCTCCTTTTTATTGTGTTCCATCTAGTAGAGAGAGGGCAGAATGCCAATGGTAGTGTCGCACTGCGTCTGGGTGATGTGCCTAGCATAGCTGAATAGCTGGAAGTGTTTCGAAATAATCAGAGGTGGGTATGAGGCTGGTATCATTGGTACATGTGCAAAGATATTGTGGAGGGAATATCTGTGTTAGGCATGAATGCCTGGGAGTGCATGGATAGGTTTGGTGCATTGAGCAACTGAAGAGGCATCATGCAAACTAGCCTCCCACCCACTGACTCTGTCCACACTTCCCATTGCCTTAGCAAAGCAGCCAACATAATTAAGGATCCTATGCACCCAGACATTTTCTTTTCCACCTTCTTCCTTCAGGAAAAAGATACAAAAATCTGAGGATCAAACGACTCAAGAAAGCATCTTTCCTGCTGCTGTCAGATTTTTGAATGGACTTACCTTGCATTAAGTATGCAAGCTATGACTGTAACACTACATTCTGCACTCTCTTGTTTCCTTCTCTATGAATGGTATGTTTTGTCTGTGTGGTACGCAGGAACCAATACTTTTCACTTATGATAATAATAAATCAAATCAAATCAAAGATTAATGAGTGGGAGATTTTATTTGAAAGATAGAAACAAAGAAACTAGAAACTGGAGTAGGTTAGTCTACCTTTCAAGCCTGCTCTCCCATTCATTTTGATCATGGCTGATCAGCGAATTCAATATCTTGATCTCCTCTTCTCTCTATATCCCTTGATCCCTTTAGCCCCAAGAGTTAAGTTTAATTTCTTCTTGAAATCAGACAAATTTTTGGCCTCAAAGCACATTCCACATGTTCACTAGCCTCCAGGAGGAGGAATTTCTCCTCATCTCAGTTCTAAAAGGTTTACTCCTCATCCTCAAACTAATGTCCCTAATTCTGGGAACATTCTTTCTGAATCTACCCTGCCTAACCCTGAAGATGTATTCACTGAAGGTGACAACCTTGCTGAGATCCCTAGACTTTTGATGCCTTGGGGCCAAATGCTGGGAATTGACTTCTCTCCCCATCTACTATTGTTTTCTCCTGGCACCTCTCACCCATGGTTTACTATGGGCTCTCTGCACTATCTCTAATACCTCCAGTGCTGGATCCATGACCCGGAGAATACTTTCTCCACCATGGTGTTTATTTTTCCATCGTTTAAATTACAGCAATGCTTCTTGCTGCAACTTCCCTTTAAGGGGGATAGCTTGCCTTTAAGAAAACCAAGCTGACAGCTTTCAGGTGGGTTCTGCATCTATTGAATGCATTGCAGTCAATAGTGTGTGGAGAACACGAACAATGTGGGACCCACTCAACTACTCAATCACATCCTTCCTATTTCATTCAAAACCAGCAGGGAAAGGCCATGAACTGTGAGCCCTGCATCCAAAAATCTGGGCTCATGAATTCTAAGCCCCATGTTTGTCTCATTGACTGCCAATGTTGTGACCATTAAACTGTGAAGGTATATGTCAAATTTATTTTTCTCATTGGTTTTCTCATTTGTTTTCCTGTTTTCCCTATTCTTAGAACAATACATTCTGAAGCAACAGGGGGCAAAGTATATTAGACATGAATATGGAATCAGAGAGGACTAATTAATGAAATTATAGTAAAGGATCCTCCCAGCAATGAGCAATCATAGCACCATTGAATTTCACATTCAGTTTAAGGGTGAGAAAGTAGGTCTAAACTTAGTATTTTAAACTTAAACAAAGGAATTTACAAGGGTTTGATGAGAAAGTTGGCTGAACTGGAATGGGAAAATAGATTAATAGGCAAGATGGTAGAGAAACAGTGGTAGACATTTAAGGAGATATTTTATAACATTCAATAAAGGCATATTCTATTGAGAAAGAAAGACTGTATGAGAAGGATGCATCATCTATGACTGGGAAATAAAGGATAGCACCACATTGAAAAAAAGGTTTGACGATATTGCAAAGATCATTAATGGGCTAGAAGATAGGAAAAGTTTTACAAACCAGAAAAGGCTAACCAAAAATCTAAAACAAAAATGCAGTGAGAGAGCAAGAAACATAAAAATAGACAGTAAAATCATCTACAAATATATAAAAAGAAGGAGAGTAGCTAAAGTAAGAGTTGATCCCTTGGAGGCCAAAATTCAAGAATTAATAAGTGAAACAAGGAAATGGCAGAGACCTGAAAAGTATTTTGTATCTGTTTTCACACCAGAAAGAGCATCCTGAGTACAGTAGAAAATCAAGAGGCAAAAGGGGAACATAAAATAATCAATAACTGGAAAAAAAGTGGTAGGAAAACAAATGGGATAAAAGACATCAGTTTCCATGGATCTAATGCATCCCAGAGTATGTGTTGTTGGGATAATGGCTACATTGGCTACAATCTTCCAAAATTTTCTAGATTCGGAAAGATTCCAGCTGATTTGCAAACAGCAAATCTAACACTGCTATTCGAGAAAGGAAGGAGATGAAAAGGAGAAAGTTATAGGCCAGTTAGCCTAACTTTTACCATTTCTTAAAATGACAAAATCTTTTTAAAGGAAGTAGTAGCAGGATGTTTCTAAAATCATTATACAATCAAGCAAGGTCAAAATGGTTTTGTGAATGGGGAAAACATGTTAAACAAATTGGTTAGAGTCCTCTAAGGCTGTAACAAGCAAGATGGATAAAGGAGGACCAGTAGATATAGTGTGTTTGGATTTCCACAAGACATTCAATAAGGTGCCACATAAGAGGATACCATGCAAGAATGCATGATTGGAAGTTTTTTATTACTGTGAATGGATGATTGACTAACTAACAGCATACAGAGTTGGGAAAAATGGGCCATTTTTCAATTTGGCAAACTGTTACTGTGCCACAGGAATCAGTGCTGGAGCCTGAACTATTTGTGATTCATATTAATGACTTGAATGAAGGATCTGAATGCATTGTAGCCAAGTTTACTGATGATACAAAGATAGGTAGGAAAACATGAGGAGGATACAAAGGACCTACAAAGGAAAAATAGTTAGGTTTAAGCGAGTGAGCAAAAATTTGTTAGATGGAGGATTGGATTTTCTGGCTGTTCATGCCCCACTACCGCTGCCAGTGAGAATGGAGAATTTAGCACTCAACTAAATCTCCACTCGCTGCAGCAGGCCTAGAGAATCTCAACTGCAGGCAAGGCTGGAGAATCTGGCCCAGAGTATAATTAGAGAAAAGATGAGTTTGTCCAGTTTGGCAGGAAGAATGGAAAACGAGAATATAATTTAAATGGAGGGAAACTGCAGAACACTGTGGTGCAGAGGTATCTGAATGTACTTTGGTTGTACTCGTAGGCGGCAATATGACCAAATATTGGCAAAGTGTCAGTTTTGGTGAGAAAACTAGCAAGAAGCTCTCCAGCTGTGGGCATCTAGAACTACGGGGCACAGCTTAAAAAAAAGGTCCGCAACTGAGATGAGGAGTGTGCTGACCCACGACTAAAACAATTTTGAAGAGAGACAATCTGTCTCTTAGTGCCTTGCAACTGTTGACAAAGGTTAATTTGAAAGCTATAGCAGAGGAATTAGGGATCAACATGAATTAAAGTGCTAGTTAAACACAGTTTGTTGAAATATTAGCTCTGCACTTGAAATCTGGGGAAGGGAAGGATTTTACTGTTAGAGTTCAGGTTGATTTGGAAAAAAATTGAACCAGAAAGAAATAATGAAATTTGGAGGGCAGAGAGAGAAACTTGCACTTCCTTTCATTTTTATACTACACTTTTACCAGGTACCGTCATGCTTTTTTTCATTTAATTATCTCTACTCTTTACCCTATCTATGGGCCTCTTTTGGTTCTCTCCTGTTTTAAAAAATCTCTAACATCTTCCAGATCTCTTGGAAGGTCAGTGACCTGAAAAATGTTTTCCCACAGAGACCGCCTGATCAGCTGAATGTTTCCAGTACTTTCTCCAGTTATCTTTGATTTTTTTTTGGATTGCCTGGAATATTACTACAGGGGATGGTATGTTTTCTTAGCGATGCACCAGTCTCTCAACCAGTTTCTTTTTACATTACATTATCTTTGTCACGGTGATACAGTCATTAGCACTGCTGCTTCACAACTCCTAGGTTCAATTCCCAGCTAGGGTCACTGTCTGTCCAGAGTCTGCACATTGTACCCATTTCTGCGTGGGTTTCCTCCGGGTGCTCTGGTTTTCTCCAAAGGTCCAAAAGACATGCTGGTTAGGTGCATTGGCCATGCTGAATTCTCCCTCAGTGCATCTGAACAGACACTGAAGTGTGGCGGCTGGAGGATTTTCACAGTAACTTCATTGCTGTGTTAATGTAAGCCTACTTGGGACACTAATAAATAAAGTTTAAAAACTTTTATCAGTTGTCATGGCCTTTTCCACTATAGACATTTGCCTTCCAGATTTCTAAATAGTGCAAAAAAAATTAAGGTCCTAACATCCCTGTGTTTAATAACTCTGGTTGAAGTACAGAATGCAGCAGCTGCCTGACTGTATTCAATGGCTTTTTACCACCTGTATTTTGTAATTACTATCAGCTGCTACAATATTTAATGTATGCAACCCACACTGCAGAATTTTCAAATTGTTTCTTTTAATCTTTCTCCTTTATGTAATAAGAAAAGATTAGCTTTTTCTAAAACTCTGTCTCTAACATGATAAGCTTATTGTCTTTACTTCTGCTCCATTGAAAAACATAGCAGAGCTGAAACCATGGAAATAGTGAGTGACTTCCTGTGATAGATAACTGCTTTGGACAGCATACTTTTATCTCAAATTCTCATACACAAGCTGTGGTATCACTGATAAGCAAATAGAACATTTTAATGCAAATTAAAACAGTTAAAAAAACTTATCACTGTGTTCACACATGACAACTTAAAAAAAACCCATCTCTGCATTATTTTAACGTGACGTTAGAGCTTTTGCTGTAACCCTGCAAAATTAGTATTTCTCTGAAAGTGTTGGTAATAATCTAATTTTGCGTTGTTTCCTTGCTTGCTTCCTGAAAAATTGTCTGATACTAAAGAAGAAGCAGCCCAAATACCACATAAGATAAAAATCGAACAAAATTTGGGATGATATTAGTTAATAATCAGCAACTCCATTTTTGGCACCCAGTCAGTTTTGTTGTTGTTAGCAGCCATTTTGTTTATATTTTTCAGTGCCCAGCTTATTTCTAGAATATGTTATGTGTCAGTTCATTTTCATTGCATTAAAGCCCCACACTTGCACAAACAAATCAATTAAAGGCAAGTTATCTGAAGAATTTCTATTTTTACATTTAATAAAAATCAATTTTCCCTCCACTTTCATCTACATATGAAGTTAAATGTCTCTTATTAGTGCTGATTTAAGAAGTAATACTGGACAATAATGTTTGATTAATTTATAATTACTTCACATGAATTTTAAGTATCAAGAGCAGTGCACTGTATTGAGTTAAAATTCGAGCTGCCAGTACGTGTTGGGCACACAAGTCTATCTCGGTGACAGTTGGTTAGGATGGGTCTTTGCCATTGCAATCACTGAAATAATTTGCTGCAGTCAGATCATGAGAAATTCCGAACCATTTCATTTCTGGAGGATTTGCTAAAAGAAAATTGTGAAAGTTGGGGTTTTTAAAATAAATTGCTCCTGAACAGAGGGAAAATCAGCGCCGGCGAAGTGAAAAGGCCTCGAATATAATATTAATTAGAAACTGTTGCTCATAAGATTAATCTCTGTTGACTGACAACAAAGCTTCATATTAAAGTAGGTGTTTCCCTATAATGATATTCAGTGTTAGTCAGTGCTCGAATTGCTATTGTTTGAAGCAAAGCAGCATGTTTATATTCTCATACTTCCCTCACAATCTGCCTCTGCCAATCAATTGTGCACCAGGTGGATAGTTTGACCTCACGAATGGCATTACGAGCTGACACCCATTGCATTCGCAGAATCTCGATTTCATAATTTCCTGTTCTTTCTGAAGGGAACACAGCACCTGGCTTTTGCAGCTGTAGTAATTTACAGAGCAATGTTTTTTATATAAAAAAAAGGCAACCTGCATGTTTCTGACACATTATTGTCATTAAGTGGCTCAAAATGGCTTCCATTTGGGAGCAACTTGACTCAGAACTGATTACATTATGTTTTAAAGATGTCATAACCCTCTCTGGCTGGATGTCTCTTAACTATATTTTAAAATAAAATGACAGTGTGGCTTTATTAAAATGATGAATTATGCTATCCATGTCTATTTCTAAAAAGCAGTTAATAAAAGTGAATTTTCTTTTCATCATAGAATCATAGAGGTTTACAGTATGGAAACAGGTCCTTCGGCCCAATTTGTCAATGCCACCCTTTTTTTAAAACCTAGTTCTGCTAATGTGTTGATTTTTTTTAAAAAAGATATAAACAGTGAGTACAGAGTACATCATTAGCAGGAGTGGTTTAACGGAGATGCTGAGTCCAACAAAATGAGAGACACAAATTAGTAGATACTTGGGCAGACGATGACACAGTGGTTAGCACTGCTGCCTCACAGCTCCGGGTTCCAGGGTTCAATTCAGGACTCTGCTGACTGTCTGTATGGAGTTTGCACATTCTCCCCATGTCTGCGTGGGTTTCCTCTGGGCGCTTAGGTTTCCTTCTGCTGTTCAAAGATGTGAAAGTTAGGTGGATTGGCCATGCTAAATTGCTCTTTAGAAGCCCAGAGTATATAGGTTAGATGGATTAGCCATGATAAATGTATGGGGTTACAGGGATAAGGTAAGGAAAAGGTCCTAGATAAAACTCTCTGGGAAGAGTGATCTAATGTGAGTGGTACAGTGGCACAGTGGTTAGCACTGCTGCTTCACAACATCAAGAACCTGGGTTCAGTCCTGGCCTCGGGTGCCTGTGTGGAGTTTGCACATTTGTATGGGTTTCCTCCCATGGTCCAAAGATGTGCAGATTAGATTGATTGGCCATTTTCAATTGCCTCTTAGTGTCAGAAAGATTAGCAGGGTAAATAAATGGATAAATAAGAATAGGGCCTGGGTGAAATTGTGGTTTAGTGCAGGCTTGATGGGCCAAATGGCAGTATAGGAATTCTAAGATCCTATGATTCATGGACGAACAGGGATATCCACAGCTTACTGAAGTCCAGGGCTGAGGCACTCTAGTCAGATGACGTTGACCTAGACAAGAAATCCAAAAACAATCTACAAAAAAATCATCAAAGTGATAATAATGGACCAAACTAGAGTTACATGAACACCCATCGATTATGGCAAGGTCTGCACACATTTTTCGGCTACAAGGAGAAACTATGTAAAATCACTGGCAACAATGCATCTCTCACTGATGAACTCAACGGATTCTATGCCCGTTTTGAGCAAGAGGTCAGTGAGAGGATGTTATCCACCCTGGAAGCCTCAGTTGAGCCATTATCTGAGGTCACCATCACAGACAGATGTCAGATCAGCCTTCTTGAAAGTTAACCTACAGAAAGTGACTGGCCTGGATGGGATATCCAGATGTGCATTCATATCTTCTGTGGACCAGCAGGGAGGGATATTTTCAGACATCTTTAACCTTTCCTTAGTCTGATCTGTGGTCCCTACCTGCTTCAAGAAGGTGATCATCATCCCTGTACCAAAGAAAAGCGAGGCAACGTGTCTCAATAACCACTATCCGGTGGCTCTGACATCCATGAAGTGCTTCGCAAGGTTAGTCATGGCACACATCAAACGCAATCTCCCAGGTTGCTGGGATCCACTACTGTTCATCTATCGCCACAAGAGGTCCACAGCAGATACCATCTCCCTGGCCTTACACTTAATCTTGGAACACCTGGATAACAAAGACACTTATGTCAGGCTCCTATTTACTAATTACAGCTCAGCCTCATCATTATCCTAGTGACGGGTCGTGAGAGGGCTGCTTTTGGATTTTTCGAGAGTATCCTAGTGCTTCACGTCGTTAATGTACGCTTGACCTGGACCATTTGATGGGCAACACAACAGCTCAGTAACTATTGCTGTGCTGTGCAGATACATGGATTTGGGCCTGTGTCTGTGGGAGTTTGCGCATTCCCCCGTGCTTGCGTGGGTTTTCTCTGGGTGCTCCGGTTTCCTCCCACATCCCAAAGATGTGCTCTTAGGCCAATTGGCAGAACAAATTCTCCCTAAATTGTCTCACAAATTTGGTTCCAATGCATAGATCTACAAACATAGACAGGGATCATGGGTAGAAGTGGGAACATTGAGGTGGCGGTGCGGGCTCGTTGGGCTGAAGAGCCTGTTTCCCATGCTATTTTGTTCTTTGTTCTTTGTTAAAACTAATTTCCAAACTCCAAGACCGAGGTCTCAGCTCCTTCCTTTGTGATAGGATCTTTGGCTTTCTAACCCACAGACCGTTATCAATAAAGATAAAGACACCTCCTCCACAAATACCCTCAACACTGGTGTCCCTCAAGACTGTGTTCTCAGCCCTTTTCTATTCTCCTTCTACAACTATATGGTCAAATTCCAGTCCAACTTCATTTCCAAATTTGCTAATGTCACCACCGTAGTGGGTCGGATGACAAACAATGACAAGATGGACTATAGGAAAAAGATAGAAAATCTGGTGAAATGGTGTGATGACAATAATCTTTCCCTCAATGTCAGTAAAACAAAGAAGATAGACATTGACTTCAGGAAATGAAATGGAGGACATGTCCCCATCTATGTCAATGGCAATGATGTGAAAATGGCTGTGCACTTCAAGTTTCTAGTCGTTCACATCACCAACAATCTGTCCTGGAACGCCCATGCCAATTTTTACAGATGCGCTATAGAAAGAATCCTTTCCAAATGTATCACAAATTGCTATGGCTCCTGCTCTGACCAAAACACAAGAAACTACAGTCCACTACTCAAACCAGCTTCCCATCCGTTGACTCTGTCTATATTTCCCATTACCTTGGAAAAGCAGCCAGCATAATCAGGCACCCCAGACATATTCTCTTCCACATTTTTCCATCAGGAAAAAGATACAAAAGCCTGAGGACATATATCAACCAACTCAAGAACAGCTTCTTCTCTGCTGCCATCAGATTTTGGAATGACCTCCCATGTATTAAGCTGATCCTTCTCCTCATCCTATGTGTAACTGCAGCATTATAATCTGTACTCTCTTCTTCTTCCATGTGTCCTGTATGAATGGTATGCTTTGTATAGCATGCAAGAAACAATATCTTTCATTGTATACTAATACCTGTGACAATAGTAAATCAAATCAGCTCATAAAGCAAGACTGTTTTCCAGGAAGTAGTGAGCCTCAGGAATGCCATGCAGTTGATGTGGAGGATGTTGCTTTTTTTGAAAGTAAGTCATTTTATTAACAGCACTTTAGTCCATGTGAGTTTTTGCACTGGTTTGAATGAGCTGAGGATGTCAGAGAGAATTTTTACTCAGTAATTAGTCCTTATTGGTTCTGTTTTGTTTTGTCTCTTCCAGGAGAAGACATAGTGGGGTGTTGCAATGGGGGAGGTTTGTGCAGAGTGGAATTGCAAGGTTAGGGTAGGGAAGGAGTGTTCCACTGTGATGGCGAGCCATTGTAGAGTGAAGTGGGCTTGATGTATATTTTCTTGCCCTCAATTTTGTACAACCTTAATACACATTAGCTCTGCTGAACTGGATACCATTTTTTGCATTATTATTAACTCCTTTATAGTCTAGACATTAACTTTTAGCCACTGGTTAATTAAGGATTTCCATGCTTCCATACGCTTCTCTGGAACTAGCTAATTTTCATTTACAAAATTACACAAACAAAACTGTGTTTAAAATTCATAACATTTCATTATGTAACTATGAGTATAAAACAAGATTTTCATATGTGACCTCAACTGTTAAATATCACCACAATATTGGGCAATCGAGATCAAGACTGTTAAAACAAATCCTGATGTCACCATGCAAGTAGGACTTTATAGGTTATCAAATAATGATCAGTTTGTTCAAGATCTGCTTTTCCACTCTCTTCCAGAAGGCTTTTTAATCAATTGGATTCAGCCAACATCAGGGAAGATAATGGATTTTTAAAAACAATTGTTCCTGGGATGTGAGCATGGCTGGCAATGCCTGATTTATTGCCCATCTCTATTTGTCCTTGAGAAAGGAGTGATGGGATATTTTCTTCAACTGCTGCTGAAATGAACATTAGACTCCTATGATCATCATAGAATCCTAATTTGTACATGAAAAGACCATAACACTTGAATCAGACTACCAGCAGGTTCTCAATTCGTAAGAGGATCAAGGGTTACGGGGAAAAAGCTGGAAAATAGAGTTTGAAACTTATCAGCCATGATTAAATGGCAGATGGTGAGGAATGGCTTAATCCTGCTCCTATAACTTATAATCTTATGGTCTTATGGTCAATAAGCCCCTAAAAAAGTGGGATTGGCTAGTAATGTAACATTAACCCCAATTTGAAGTCAGTTTTACCATGTGAACACTAATTTCAGCCAACTAAAGTCAACCCAAGTGAATAAACCCTCCGTTTAAACTTAGTTCTATTTAGTTTCAGAGAAACTTCATTGAACAAATGGGCTTTTACCCTATATACAGTGATAGCACAGCAGACTTAATTTTCTATGGTAGCAGGAACATTTTGTAGGCATTATTCTGTTTGTTCACATACTAGTTAATTTATAATTGGCCTCATCTCATTGGTTTAAATATCTGTCAACCTTCTAGATGTCAGAATAATCACATTTGGAATTACATGCATAATTTTGCTTTCTAATTCACACAATATAAGATTACTTTGGTACAAGCCATGATTAATATTATCATATGACGTGTTTGTAATAACTAAAGGTGAACTGAGCACAAAAATATGCTTACGGGGAGACTAGTGATGCTACACTTAAGAGAACACTTGGGGTCAACTTTAGGGGTCATACAGTGGCACAGTAGTTAGCAGTGCTGCCTCACAGTGTCAGGGACATGGGTTCAATTCCAGTCTTGGGTTACTGTCTGGAGTTTGTACATTCTCCTTGCATCTGCATGTATATCCTCTGGGTGCTCCAGTTTCCTCCCGCACTGCAAAAATATGCGGATTCAGATGATTTGCCATGCTACATTGCCCCTTAGTGTCAGGAGGTCAGGAGGATAAATAAGTGGGGTTTTGAGAACAGGGCCTGGGTGAGCCAATGGAGGTGGTGGTGGCATTCTGGTAATATCACAGGATGAGTAATCTGGGGGCCAAGTGTTTTAATACCCTGACGTAAATGAGTTCAAATCCCACAGCAACAGCTGGTGGAATTTAAATTCAACAAATAATCTGGAATTGAAAAGTTAGTGTCAATAATAACGACAATGAAATCATTATCAATAGTTATAAGTGCCAGGTCACTGTCTGTACAGAGTCTGCATGATCTCCCCATGCCTGCATAGGTTTTCTCTGGGTGCTCCAGTTTCCTCCCACAGTCCGAAAGACATGCTAATTCGGTACACCGGTCATGCTAAATTCTCCCTCAGTGTACCCGAACAACTGCCAGAGTGTGACGATGAGGGGATTTTCACAGTAACTCCATTGCAGTGTTAATGTAAGCTTATTTGTGACAATAATAAACTTTAAAAACATCTGATTTTATACAATGAGGCAAAAAATGCCTCATTTTTTTGCTCCTCATTTAGCCTACTCCTTACCATTCTGTTGTATTTCCTTTAGAAAGTGCAAGTCTCCACCTACATCTCCTATTGTTCTTTTTTACATCAAAATTTACATAGAAACTAGAAATAGGAGTCCGCCATTCAGCCTGCTCTGTCATTCATTACGATCGTGGCAGTGAATCAAATTCAAAGAACAAAGAACAAAGAACAAAACAGCATGGGAAACAGGCCCTTTGGCCCAACGAGCCTGCGCCGCTACCCCAATGTTCCCATCTCTACCCGCGATCCCTGTCCATATTTATAGATCTATGGATTAAAAACCAAATTTGAGACAATTTAGGGAGAATTTGTTTTGCCAATTAGCCTAAGAGCACATCTTTGGGATGTGGGAGGAAACTGGAGCTCCCGGAGAAAACCCACACAAGCACGGGGAGAATGCGCAAACTCCCACAGACACAGGCCCAAATCCATGTATCTGCACAGCACAGCGATAGTCACTGAGCTGTCATGTTGCCCATCAGATGGTCCAGGTCAAGCATACACTAACAACGTGAAGCAATAGGATACTCTCGAAAAAGATCCAAGAGCAGTCCTCTCACGACCCATCGCGTGTATGCCCCTCGTTAGACAACAAGGTGGACCAAAGCACCTGTAGGATAAAAACAAGTACATCAATATCATCATCTATTTACACACTTCCCAGGGACTCCCAAGGCTCATGATCCCTATTTTAAATCAGTTTTCTATACCCCTCCATTCCCATTCTGTTCATGTGCCCATCTAAGTATTTCTTAAATAACTCCAGAGTACCTGCCTCCACCACTTTACTTGGCAGCGCATTCCATACCCCCACCACCCTCTGTGTGAAAAAACTCCCTCTAGCATCCAAATTATACCTTACCCCCCTCACCCTAAGCCCGTGACCCCTCGTGCTATTTGACTCCATCCTAGGAAAAAGCTTAACCCTGTTTACTCTATCAATCCCCTTCAAAATCTTGTACACCTCTATCAGATCTCCTCTAAGTCTACGTCTTTCTAAGGAAAACAGTCCCAATTTCCCTAATCTCTCCTCATAACTCAGACCTTCCATACCAGGCAGACCTTCAATACTCTGATCCCACCTTCTTCCCATAGTCTGTGCTAATGTCTTTCCTCAATATTGCATCAATATCATCTTTAATCAAAAATACAACTTTACACCGTTTCCATTCTGTCTATTCTTTCTAAACACTGAATAGTCCTCAATATTTAGTTCCCATCTTTTTCATTTTGTTGTGCTGTGTAATGCATCGAAGACTGCTCAGATCAACGTCTTCATTGATCGTGCAGTAATCTAAAGCTGCTCTGCAAGAAGTTAGATGAAGCAAAATGCAGAAGTGACATAAATATTCAAAGTTCATCCAAATGTATTTTTGAACAGGTTCGGTCCATAAAACAATTAAGGCATCTTAAAAATATTCAGATGAAAATTCATCAACCTGAAATGGGAATTCTGTTTCTCTCTCGGTTGCTGCTATATATTACCAGATTTTTCTGTTGTAATATGTTTTTACGGGATAGCGGTTTGTCGTGGTAGTATAAGAGTTTCCAGCAGAGCAAAGGTTAATAAAGGACTGAAGAACAATACTGCCCATGGTACAGAGACTCATGTGATAGGAGACTGTATGGAGAAATATCTAGAAGGAGCCAGCATGGAGACAACACCAATACATGACAATGACAGGTCACTAACAAACAGTTTATGTTTAACCATCCAAATCTCTAGACTTCTTAGATATCAAATAACTTTACAATATTTTCTGGTTTTATTTCAGATATGCACTAATATACAGTTTATGAAAACAATGGTTTGTCTTGTAAGAATAAAACTAATCAGTAGGGGTATCTGTGTCATTGTATTTTCAATGTTGTTTTTGTTTTAAACTGTTTTAATTGGGTTTCAAGATTCACAAACATGACTTTCTGTATTGATTTTTCATCTTAGATCTGGGCATTGAGACTGGAATTCACCCCTAAGTCTTTCTACATAACTGACTTTCTTTAAGACACTGATTTAAACCACCCCTTTGACCAATTATTTTTTTCTTGATGTCTTCTTCTTTGGCTTGTGCCAGTTTTTGTTTGTTTAAGCCCCCATGGAGCATCTTATGTTTTACTACTCAAAGGTGCTATATAAATGCAAGTTGTTTTTATGGTTCCACTAGTCCCTGTTTTGTCTCTACAATATAGCTATTACTTGTGTGTGACGCCTAGCATTGAGTGTCAACAGCAGCTTGAACAAGGTAGAAATCTAGCCAAGCACCATTCTGCAATCATTTGACTTCCACATACTCAGGGGCCTGTAGATAATAATCAGGTGTCAGACCTTGGCCAATTGTCTTCTCACATGTACTGGGCCAGTTTTAGTGTGCCTGCCACAGTCACAGCTGAGATCTGCCAACTCAGCACGGCTTGTGTCAAACCTGCAATGTTTCTAGTTCATTTACCCATGGCTCTAACCAGCTGAGCCACACAGATGGTGTCTTAATGTTGATTTGGCCATAAGGTACATCTGGAGAACTCCAATTATGATTACCTGGTTTGACTACTGATATTGTTGTAGTACTCAAGTTTTCCTTGGCTTTTTTCTGTCTGGTACTTGCCTACATCCAGAGTTAGTAAATTAGAAGTTGGGAATATGACTGAAAGGTCACTTGTGGGAAGTGATGAGCCTGGTGCACTCTTCAATTCATGTCTGTTTTAGCTATGATCCAGGTGTTTCCACAGGATAAAGGGAATTATTCTCCTGGTGGCAGTGAGCAAAGGTCTGACACTCCCCTGAAGGAAAAAGGACAAAGTGAAGGATTATCACCTTTGTGACCATTCCTTAGCCATGTCAGAAGGGAGACTGATGGAAGATCTGCAGTTCTTGCTCTCTAAATTGCAAATAAGTTGTGGCAGAATTGGAGGATGGAAAGTAGAGATATATGGGGGGTGGTGGTTGTGGGTGGGGGAGGGTGACATTGTGTGCATCTAACAAAACAAAGGCAGAGACAGTTCTCTCTGTAGCGTAATTTCTGTGCGACTTTGAAAGATGACATTACAGTAAATGTATAAGTGTCAAATTGCTTTCTTCATTTAATGGTTTGAAAAAAATGTAATGGCCCCGCAACAATTCAGAAATTTTAAAAGCAGCAAAAATAAAATATAAAGCATTGTTTAAAAATCCATACAAGGCCAGAAATACCAAAGGACTTGTTTCTCTGCAGCTCAATACACGTGACACAGAAGTACAAGTTACATACACAGCTGAGTTGCTTTATTTCTCTGTGACTTTTTGTGACTTCTAACCAACGGACAAAGATGCTAAGGAAGAAATCAGCTGTTCTTTAATTGTAGAGAGACATAATCACAATGTAGCAACCCATTATTACTGGTGTTTGCTTGCAGTTCACGCAGAGGGCACCGAAATGTAGAAAAGCCTCCTCTGTGTAGCCGTTTATCTAGATACACAATGGAAATAGCTTCTTCCTACATGTGAACGTGTTGCCACAGCTAGTTCCTTTTTTTTGTGAATTACAATGGGAAACAGATGCTTGTTGATTAGCAGTTTCTTTGGTAATAACAGAGTTTCACTGCTGCAATGTCAAAGCCCTGGGCCAGGGAGCGCCCGTTTCCCATACTCCCTGCCTGATGATCCATTATGTAACGGCCCACTTGCTTTGCAGTGTTCAAAGTGTAAACAAAGTGGCACTGCTCCGCCTTGAGGGGTACTGAGTGCCACTGGCACTGACATCTTTCGGGTTAGAGGTGCCCCACTCCACCTCGCCGTGTTAATGATGCTCTATTTCAATCTTTTATGGTTTTGGTGAACCTCCAGACCCTGGAGACTCCTGACCTGGAGTTGCCCAATCCATCAGCCTCCCATCCGTTGAGTCTGTCTACACTTCCCGCTGCCTCAGCAAAGCAGCCACCATAATCAAAGACCCCACGCACACTGGACATTCTCTCTTCCACCTTCTTCTATTGGGAAAATGATACTAAAGTCTGAGGTCACGTACCAGCCGATTCAAGATCAGCTTCTTTGCTGCCATCAGACTTTTGAATGGACCTACCTCGCACCAAGTTATCTTTCTCTAAATCATAGCTATTACTGTAACATTATATTCTGCACTCTTTCTTTTCCTTCTCCCTTATGTTCTCTATGAATGGTATGCTTTGCTTGAATGGTGCGCAAGAAACAATACATTTCACTGTATCCCAATACATGTGACAATAATAAATCAAGCAAAATCACACCATTGTCTTATACCTGGCCACCAGAAAGGAGAGATGACTATTTTTTCTGCCCATTTCTGGGCTGATCACCCCTGCTGGTCTATACAGGCTCACTCATTTATGTGGACTCACCATGGGTGGGATTCTCCCAACAAATCCTAAGCGTTGAAGTTGTATAAAAACCATGCTGGCTTTTACAGTGGGAGTTTTAAAATGAATCTCCCACACTCTGCACTGCGAAATGCACGAACGTGATTCACTCCAGGAACCAGTGGGCCTATTCCTGTTGGAGTAGCCGGCAGCATAGCACTGAGCGGGCTATTCGCATGCACCGATCTGTCAGTGCCAGGACTGGTTCTGCACTGCCAGCCTCCTGATCACTGGCCAGCTCGACTCTACAACCTCCTCCCACTGGTGTCGGACCCTCTGCGGAGTCTTGATTGCACCCCCCCCCCCTCCTTAATTTAAGTGGGTTCAGGCCACCAGCTCCCTCCAAACTCCACTAGCTTGGACCACTCCTGGCAGGGGGTGGGGGGGTGGAGAGATCAGCAGGCCTGGAGATTTCAGTGTTCTTAATGCTCGCTAATGCTATTTGAATGATATAACAATGAGCTGCTGCATACATTATGCAGCAGCCTGGAGCTGATAGTGCTGGGAATTTGGAGCTGGGAGATGCGCAGAGGCTTGGATGCCCAGTGTGAATCAGCCATCGTTAGAGTCTCCCAGCTTGATGCGCTACAAAAGCAGCACAGGGGATGGGAGATTCGCCCCCCCCACATGTTAGAATGAAAATGGCAACTCACTGCTGTGACGTCTGTTTTGCCAGGAATTCCAGAGTAAGGGGAGTACGTAGAAAAAGTTTGATTTCAAGTGGTTCTGAAATGCGAATCTGTCAGATGAAGTGCTTATCCGTCCTTTCCCGTAAGATAAACGGGATGTGGGCGGCAATTCCTGGAACACTCTTCTTCAAATTGTTTCGCTGTCATGTTGCCTAGTCACATGATCACATCGGATAATTGCAATGAAGGAGACTACTTGGTCCATCTTTATCACCTGTCCTAAAGTACTTCCATTCCAGTGTCTAGTTACTTTTTTTGTAAGAGGCTGTTCTGTATTATGTAGTTCATATCATGTATTTATCAGTGTTTTCCATGAAGAAGGCCTTCCTGATATTTATCCCACCAGTTGTGATTGCCATATTATAAAAAAAGTATAGAGGCACTCGAGATTTTCAAGAATGACACCAGAACAGAGAGGATTTACTGATCAGGAGGAATTGAACAGGATGGGATTCTTTTCATGAGAAAAGACGAATTTGAGGGGAGATCTGGTTGAGGTGTTTGGAGATGGGCCCGGATTTTTTGGCAATTCCTAATGGCAGAGGCAATTTATCATTAATTGCTGGTGGGATCTTGCAGTCCCACTGAAATCTACGCCTGTTTATTGAAGGGGAACCCGCCATGGGTGGTTGCCTTCCATGAGACTGGAAGATCCTGTCAACTGGAAAGGCTGGAAGATCTTGCCCAATGAAATGTGCGGCAGGGTAGTCATAGGGAAGCTACTTCCACTGTGGAGAAGACCCAAATTAAGGCCTTAAATATAAAATTTAAAACAATTAATTCATGGGCTTTGCTGGTTAGGCCAGCATTCATTCCCCATTCCTAATTGCACATGCGAAGGTGGGGGTGAGCTGAATTTTTGAACTGCTGCTGACCAGGCAGTGTAGATGCTGTTAGGGAAGGAGCTACTAATAATTATAGAAGGGAATTCAAGAGAAATTTCTTTACTTGGATGATGGGTTGAATGGGGAACCAGCTGTCCATGAAGGTGTTGAGGCAAATAACATGGATACATTTAAGAAGAAATCAAACAAATCTACGAGGGAGAAAGGAACAGGAGGATGTGCTGATAAGTTGAGAAAAACAATAGTGGAAGAAAGCTTGTATGGAACATAAGGACTGGTACAGAGTGAATGTGGAATGAATGGTGCGTTTCTGTTCTGTGCATTCCATGTAGTTCTATAGAAAATTTCTTGTTATTAATCCAAAACTATTTCCTTTTGCAATTAATTTTCTGCTTTCTGCTTTCATCTTTCTCATTTCATTTGTTGTCCAATATACCTTTATATGTCCATTCCTCAAATGCTTCCTTTCAAATCTCCAATTTCTCAGATCCTCCTTCATAAGTCTGCCGTCTAACACTCAGGTTAGGAAGACAGATTCTGCAACAGTAACTGTTTCTGCAAACACGATGAGGGAAAAAGTGCTTGAGAAATTCTGATCTTTGTTCTGCAGTGACAGGTTTTATGGAAATTATAAAAGCAAAATATTGCAGATGCTGGAAATCTGAAATAAAACCAGAAAATGCTGGAAAAATTCAGCAGATCAGGCAGCATTTGTGGAGCGAGAAATAGCGTTAACGTTTTGATTCCATCTGACTCTTCTTCAGGGCTAAAGCAAGAGAGAAAGATAAAGTTTATTCATTAATCACAAGCAGGTTTACATTAACACCACAATGAAGTTATTGTGAAAATCCCCCAGTGCCATCCTCTGGCACCTGTTCGGGTATACTGTGGGAGAATTTAGCATGGCCAATGAACCTAACCAGTACATCTTTCAGACTTGTGGGAGAAAACCGGAACACCTGGAGAGAACCCACAAAGACATGGGGAGAATGTGCAAACTCCACACAGACAGGGACCCAAGCCAGGAATTGAAATCAGGTCCCAGGTGCTTTGAGGCAGCAGTGCTAACCATTGTGCCACTGTGCCGCCCTAAATTTTGATTGACTTTATACCGTCAAAGAGCGATTGGAGCAAAATAGTAAGGGCTGGGATAGGTGGAAGTTGGGAAATATTTGACAAAGGTAGGCACAATTAAGAGAAAGGGGATGTTAATGGCAGTGTTAAAGACTAAATAATAGCTGATAATGGCATAAAGATAAGATTGAATGTGTCAAGGGCAGAACAAGTGTCAGTGTTCCGTGACAGCAAAACTTAAGGAAAAGGAACGGGGGTGGGGGGGGGAAGGGCAGCAGGGAGGGGGGCTGGAGATGTGGAGTTTGGAACAGAAAAATTGGATTATAAAAGGGGGTCAAAATAGAAGACAGAGTTCATGGTCTGAAGTTGTTAAAATTAATGTTAAGTTCAGAGGCTGTGAAATGCTTAATTGGCAGATGAAGTGTCATTCTTCCAGTTCATATTGGGCTTCACTGGAACATTGCACCGGGCCAAAGATGGATATTTGGGCATGAGAGCAAGATAATGTGTTGAAATAATAATGAACAGGAATGCTGGAGTAATGCTTGTGGACTGAGTGAAGGTGTTCCACAAAGTGTTCACCCAGCCTGTGTTTACTCTCCCCAGTGTAGAGGAGATTGCATTGGGAAGCAACAAATGTAGAATGCCAGACTGAAGGACGGGCAGCACTGTGGCACTGAGGCACTACTGCCTCAAAGTGCCAGGAACTCAGGTTCACTTCCAGGCTTGAGTCACTGTCTGTGTGGAGTTTGCACTTTCTCTCCGTGTCTGTGAAGGTTTCTTCCAGTGATGGTGATGGTGCAGAAATGATTGCATGCCCTGTCAACCATAGTAGTGGGGGAGATCCTTAGTTCAGGAAAAAAGAAGCCACATCAGAAGTGTTGTTTTTGAAGGTGGTATCATTGGAACTGATGCGATAGAGGTGAAGAAACTGAGAGAATGGAATAGCATCCTTACAGTAGTCAACGTAATTATGGGAGTTGGTGTATTTGTAACCAAGATTGGTGATCAGTCTTTCACTGGAAATGGAGACAGAGAGGTCAAAGAAGAGAAGGGAAGTGTAAGAGATAGGCCATGGGAAGCTGAGAGAAGGGTGGAAATCGGAAGCAAAATCAATACATTTTTTAAAAGGAGGAGATGCTGAAAAATCTCAGCAGGTCTGGCAGCACTGAAAGGAGAGAAAAGAGCTGACGTTTCGAGTCCAGATGACCCTTTGTCAAAGCCTTGGGCATCGGGAATCAGATAGTGCCAAGGGGGCAGGCAGAGGGAGTGGGGCCTATTGGGGGAGGCTGTAGGGGGAAGATCAGTGGGAAAGGGGGGTCCAGCTGCCACTCTGAAGTCGGGATCGGTGACAGAGGGTGAGAGAGACAGATCAGGACTGTCCACCGGGTGGGGAGAGGAGTGGATCAGCCTGCCAAGTGAGTCAGGACTGCAGGGGGCGGAAGTGTGGTGTTAGGGCTGCGGGGAGTGGCAACAGTCAGGACTGCCAATGGTGGGGAAGCGGATGGAAATCAAGATGGGTGCTGGGGTAATGGGAGTCTGGACTGGCCCAGACATGGCTGGGAGGCCAGAAATTGGGCTGTTGGGTGGGTTGAAGAGGAAGTGTTGCAGGGTTTGAAGGCTGGCCAGCGATTGGAAGGCTGGCAGTGCGGGGATACTGCAAAATTCGACACTTAGAATTTTTTTAGGAGGATCATGTCCCAAATTTACAAAGATTATTTGGTCTCCCTCAACTTCAGTCTTTGCTATTTCAACACCATGAATCAAGGAATTCATTCAGTTTTCTTTGTGATTTAAGATACTTTACACTCATCAGGATTAAATTTCACACACCCTCCAACACACACACACACACACACACACACACACACACACACACACACACACACACACACACACACACACACACACAATCCCTGTTCTGACTGCAGAAATATTTTGTCTTTGTGCAATCTTTTTTTGATATCTGAGCTATTTCCTCTGAATCCACTGGCCATTTCACTTGGGAAAATAATTTGTATATTTTACCACTTTGCATTGAGTTCTGAATCCAGGTCGCTGATGCAATTTAAGGACACGGATGGTCTTTTCCCTGCTCCTCATGACATCCTTTTTAGCACATCCTCTCCTTCCCCCTCCGATTATAACCCAAGTTAATCATTGCCCCATTGTAGTCTCTGCTATGATGAGTTCACAATGCAGTGTCTCTTATTTAATATCTCTTTTCTAATACAAGATCACTAACATGAATCCAAAGATATGCATATGAGGTGAACTGACCATGCTAAATTCTCCCTCAGTCTATCTGAACAGGTGCTGGAGTGTGGCAACCAAGGGATTTTCACTGTTACTTCATTGTTGTGTTAATGTAAGCCTACATGTGACTAATAAAATAAACTTAAAGTATTAACTCAGTTTCTCTTGTCATAGAAGTTGCCTGACCTGCTGAGTACTTCCAGCAATTTCTGTTTTATTTCAGATTTCCATTATTTGTAGTACTTCATTTTTGCAATGAGGTTCATTTTTCATTAGCTTTTTTTCAAATTTAAACATTAACGTATTCCTTTGGAGTACCTGATAATCATCAGACATGGATCTATGTATAAAGTTATGGGAAAGAGTCTTGGGAGCTATGTTACCTCCTATAAGTAGAGGAATATATATAACGCTGTGTCGCTCTGTCTAAGAGTTCAGAGAGAAAATGGAAATGGAGATGAAAAATGTGACAGAGATAAGAAGGGCTCATTAAAGAATATCTCCACTTGCTGTGTATATACATCCAGGCTATTAGGAGGAGGAGTAGGTGACTCGGATTCTCAAGCAGGAAAGTGGAACTGATCCACTTCAGATCAGTCATGATCTTATTGAATGATGGGCCAGGCTCGAAAGGTTAGATAGCCTACTCCTGTTCCTATTTCTTATGTTATGTTCTTATGTTCTTATGGAAGCCTGCTTTGCCATTCAATAAGATATAGCTGATCTGATTGTAACCTCAACATCATATTCCTGCCTACCATCTATGACTTTTCACCTCCTTGTTAACTAATAATCTATCTCGCTCTGCCTTAAACATATTCAAAGAGTCTGCTGTCACTGCCTCATGAGGAAGAGAGTTGCAGAGACTCACACCCCTCTGAGAGAAAAAGTTTCTCCTCATTTCTACCTTAAATAGGCGACCCACTATTTTTAAAAAAGGACTCCTAGATCTAGATTCTCCCACAAGAGGAAACATCCTTTAAACATACTCCTTGTAATCTTTTATATTTCAATTTAATATATATCTAATAAATATGTACTGACTCTCCTCCCTGTGTTACGTTATGAAGGCATTTTACTACTATGCAACTGTAGCTGTGAATGTGACCCACTCCTATTAAAAAACCTCTATGCTGAATTAAGGCATCACCAAGAGAAACACAATGATAAATATCTAAGACTTTTCATCACCAATTGATTAGAAGCTACACTACATTAGAGGCAATATTAACAAGCATACAAAGGCCTGTTCAGGCATTTGCTGCACCCATTGAGAGTGACAATGTCCATATTCTTGCTTAGTGTCCTGAATCCTGATGCTCTGCAAATGAACTTTTTAATGCTAGCCAAGTTTTTATTGCCAACTCTAAACATCCACCCAATTATACAAGGCATTCACATGTGACAAGGGTAATGCTTTTTGTCTGCCTTCAATAAATAGCAATGGATGTGACGGAGAATTATAACTTAGAACAGGATGTTCAAATGAAGGGCAACATTACATTTTGCTTCCGCCAAGCAGATCACTGTCCTGAATTACCACCTACAAGTCTGTCAGCTCATTACTGCCATTCATCCAGACTGCTTTTCAGATGTAGAAGTGGTTAAGACAGTGCAGTGTATTGGTAACCCATCGCATCCTGCCTTAGTGTTAGTGAGGTGCAGCTCCAAGCTGACAATTCAGTTCTCCACATATTTATGATGAGGAACAAAGAGAATGGCCAATAAGCAGCATTTTTACTGAAGGAGAGGACTAGCTGGTCAGTTTGCAATGTAAACATTAGGACCTAGTGCACAGCTGTCATTCTCCCACAGTATGAACTACAGAAGCATCAGAGCTGGATTTTTCCAGCTGTCACACCAGTGGGACTCTCTGGAGATTTGGCAGTGAGTGCCAAATTCTCTGTCCTTGCTTGCAGTGGCATGGTGGTACAGTAGTTAGCACTGCTGCCTCAGAATACCAAGGACCAGATTCGATTCCCAACGTAGGTGACTGCCTGTGTAGAGTGTGCACATTCTCCTCATGTCTACGTGGGTTTCCTCCAGATGCTTCAGTTTCCTCCCACTGTCTGAAAGACATGCTGGTTAGTGTATTGGCCATGCTAAATTCTCCCTCAATGTAACCGAACAGGCACCGGAGTGTAGTGACTAGGGGATTACTTAATTGCAGTGTTAATATAAGCTTACTTGTGACACTAATAAATAAACTTTAAACTTAAACTTCAACATGATGGTGGGCATCTATGGCCAGAAGATTCTGGCCCAAACGTTTAAAATGCCTTATGGTACGATAGTCTCTGGATTAAACTGTGTTTATAAGATAATATGTGGACACCAAGCATTCTGATGCAACTCGCACAAAAACCATTGCCTGATGGAAAACTCGGGTACACTTGCAGGGGATAGTCCATCCACTGATTCCATTCATTGTGTAGTGTTCAGCTATGTAGTCTGAGATTAAAGATGCTATAGCTTTTCCCTGTGTTATGGGAATGGGTCCAGAACTGCTCATTGTGGTCCATACAGACTCAATGGCCTCTCTCTGTACTGTTAGGATTCAATGTTCATGTTCAGAACAACATGCAACTGCACTTCGGCTGTTAAAGAAGAAAGACTTGTATTTATATATGGTCCTGTTCACAACTTTCAAATCTCCCAAAGCACTTTACAGTAATGAAATTCTTTTGAAGTGCAGTCACTTATTGTGATGTTGGAAGCATGGCAACCAATTCCTCCACGTAAATCTCAATTGTTCACAATGATTCGATAAATGAAAGGTAATCTTTTCTAATGATGCATTTGAGGGATCGATGTGATTAGGATCGAAGGAAGAACACAAAATTCAAAAATTGGAAATATTTAGCAGGTCATGCACCATCTGTGGAGAGAAGATGGTTAATTTCTCAGGTCCTGAACTGGGGAAAGTTAAAGATATAAGGGTCGCATGATAACACAGTGGCTAATATTGATGCCTCACAGTGCAAGTGACTGGGTGCAATTTTGGCCTCAGGTGATTGTGTGGAGTTTGCATGTTGTCCCCGTGTCTGTGTGAGTTTCCTTTGGGAACTCCAGTTCCACCCACAGTCCAAAGATGTGTGGATTAGGTTGATTAGCCATGCTAAATTGCACCCCCCCCCTCCCTTAGCGTCAGGAGGATTAGCAGAGTAAACATGCAGGGTTATAGGAAAAAGGCCTGTGTGAGATTGTTGTCAGTGCAGGCTCGATAGACCAAATGGCCTCCTTCTGCACTGTAGGGATTCTATGATTTTAATAGGTTTTAAGCAAGTACAAAAGTAGGAAAGATTTGGGGAATAAAGAACAAAAGGGATGATCTATGATAGGTTGCAAGCTGGAAATATTAATTGACAAAAATGATGATGTGTAATACTAAATGAGCTGGAAATGAGACAAGTTAGGAAACAAAACATGGGTTTAGATGAAATGTAAATGGAAATAGTGGAATCTTCACAGCAGCTGCCATTCTAAAAATGGAGGCATTTGTTATGATAGGAAATTGATGAACTCAGCGGTGAACCTAGAGGCTGTGTTGGAATACATTGGAAAATGAAGAATTGTTCCTTAATTATATTTAGCTTCATTGGAATAATGTTAGGGGTCAAGCATGATCATGACTTTCTGTTTTTCTCTGATTTTAATTTTGCCTTCACTCTCACTCTGATCTCTCTGTCCTGAGCCTCCTTCACTGCTCTAGTGAAGCTCAACAGAAACTGGAGAAACAATATTTCGATAGACCTTCTACAGCCTTCAAGATTCAACATTGGGTTCAACAATTCCAGCTCTTAATCAGTGCTCGTATTTTTCAATTGTTTTTTCCGCTTATCCTTCTCTAGAGCTATCTTTCATTTCTTTACATGCCCCAGTAGCATTTCCATTGTCTCGCACCATCATCTGTTTGGAAATTTATTCCCTTTTAACCGTTTTTCAAACTACTGCACACTTTCCATTTATTTCTTTCCTGCCTCTCACTCGCCCTGCTTCCCGTGCTTGCTTAAAACTGGTTATTTTTCTCCCACATTTTTCCAATTCCGACAAAAGGTTGTCATCCTGAAACATAGGACAGGGTTTTCGGCCCTTCCTGCCAATGGGATCTTATAGTTACTCCAATGGGGGGGGTTCCCTGGAGGAGGGATGGGTCCTGGAAAATCTCACTAACAGCTAATGTCGAGCTGCCCTCGCTACTCGAAAACACACTGCGTGGGGTCACAGAATCCCACTTGTTAAAACTGTTTCTCTCCCCACAGAAACTGTCTG
The DNA here is from genome assembly GCA_024679065.1 of Sphyrna mokarran. Classification (NCBI taxonomy): domain Eukaryota; kingdom Metazoa; phylum Chordata; class Chondrichthyes; order Carcharhiniformes; family Carcharhinidae; genus Sphyrna; species Sphyrna mokarran. The sequence goes on from JAGIQG010000005.1 coordinate 95,255,030, forward strand.
TCCTGCTAGCCAGCAGCTTCTGTTTTATTCCAGTCTGCAGCATTTGCAGTATTTTGGCTTCATGCTCGAAAGAATCATAAATCCCTACAGTGCAGGAGACCATTCAACCCATGGAGCCTGCACCCACAACAATCCCACCCACGCTCTACTCCTGTAACCCCATATATTTATCCTGCCAATCCTCCTTAAACTGAGGCCTTGACTTTACCGGGTAAAGTCGGGCTTGAGGTGAGTAGTGTGAACTGTGCCCATCTCCGCGCCATTTCCTCCTTTACCACGGCCCGAAAGTGGCTGTGACGGCCATTTAGATGCGTTTGTATGCATTTACGTTGACTTAATGGGCTGCATGCTCAACTTTACTGACACTTCCCCCTTTACCACCACATTGGCCCATCTGGAATCAACGCAAGACAGACATATCCCACAAAAGTTCAGGCTCTCCAGTTAGTGAGGAGGTAGATGCCTGGTGTCTGAGGGCTGTCTGCTTGAGGTTGGTGGGGGAGGTGGATCTGCTGCCACTCTGCCTAAGATCAGTGGGGGGAAGGGGGTGAGGGGTCAGCAGTCAGTCTAGATGGTGGGAGGTGGTGGAGGAATAAGGAGGTCAATAATGTTGGGGAGGTGGAGCAATGTCTGTGGGGGCCAAGGGAGGCATATCCGGCTTGGGAGCAATGTGGGCCGGGGGGGGCAGCATTCTATCATTTTTTTTTCAGCAGTGTCAATTGGAGCTGCAGAGTTTTGGGCACATTAAGTTCCTCCCACACTGCGCAGCACGATTTAGAATCGTGGATATTTTTGCAGGCAGAGTGCATATAGGGGAACTCAGAATGGGTTTAAACGTCGGACCTGAAACACTCCCAGTTTTAAGTCTGAGCAACATTTTGAATCAAAATGATAAAATATGACTCTGAGGGTCAATTTAGCATGGCCAATCAACCTAGCCTACACATCTTTGTAGTGTGAGAGGAAACTGGAATATCTGAGGAAATCCACACAGCCATATGCTGAATGTGCAGACTCCACACAGTTACTGGAGGCTGGAATTGAACCCAGATTCGTGTGAGGCAGCAGTGCTAACCAGTATGCTACTGTGCTTTTTTTCCAAATAATGCCATGGGATCTTTTAGGTCCACGTAAGTTACATCTGTGAATTTTATTGTCACATCCACTCAGTTTTGCAGTGGAGTGTCAGTCTGGGTTTTATGTTGAAAATTTTGAAACATAAATTACTTATTAGAAATTTGACTGTTTTTGAAAAATCTGGTAGGATCTCTCATGGGAAACCTGGTAGATGTCAGTGATCAGAGGAGATTCACATTGTTAGTCAAAATGGTGAATCTAGACGTTAGATTGCTGATAGCTGGAAAAAAATATTCCTGAACGCAAAAGCAACAATTCCAATAACCATGAAAAACACTGCTGCATTTCAACGCAGAGGCATTGGGCAGGATTTTCCAATCTTTCCTGCTAGTGAGATCTTCTGGTCCTGCCGAAAGTGATGCCTTCTTCCCTCCCCCCTACAGTCAACAAGCAATGCAAATGATTATTGATTTCAACAGGACTGGTGACCAGCCAATGAAGTGCTGCCTCCGCCTCCGGAAAACCTGCCCTGGGGGCGTGGGTGGAAGATCCCAGTCATTGCTTGCTGGCAAATAACAATGGGGGCACCTCATTCACTTTAACCATGTCACTGAAGTCAAGATTGCTGTTTGCATTAGTGTTGGAAGGTAATTGAGTTTGTTCAAAGCTCTGCCATTGTATCATACAGAACAGGGTATTCTGCATGGCTTAAATTTAAATCAACAATCATTAATAGTGGAGCCAAAATTATTCATTCTTTCACTTACTCATTCCTCCTGTTCTTTCTGAACCAGTTAGGCAAGTACGCAAAGTAATACTAGCTTTCCCACTTCTGATTGTATTGCTTCAAATTTAAATTCAAGGTTCTGTCATATTGCTACACCATGTTGCATAAAAATCACAGTAGCAGTTTTAACTTGGTTATGGAACTGCGACTAATGCTTCTCAAATTTTAAAGGAAAGTACAACAACTGCACATAGCAACATGAGGATGGCAGAGTGCTCCGCTGATACAATATTTTATAATCATACAAATGCACTTATTGATTATGAAAAGAAGGCATCACACTGACAGAATTAGTTGCCAGAATTATACAGCAGCAAAATAGTAGAGTGATGGTGCATCACACCATCCCTGACATCTAATATATTGATGATGTACAGATGCCGGCGTTGGATTGGGGTGGTAAGAACTCAGTAAGAATTTAGCAACACCAATTTATAATCCAACCGATTTATTTGATAGTAAAAATGCGAGCTTTCGACTCCTGTGTCTTCTTCAGGCAAATGCAGTGTTCTGGTCTGCAATAGCACACATCAGCACAGACAGTCAGAGATTGCTGATTAGAATGCGAATCCTTACATCTAACCTGCTATTGAAGTGTTAAAGTGGCGAACAATGTGTGTGAAGGGAATCCTGAGCATTGTTGGAGAATTGTGTGTTTTCTCCAGACAGCACAGTAAGTGAGTTTTTTTGCTAACCCAGGCAAGTTACGGGGGTTACAGATAGTGTGTCATGATATATTCACAGAGGAGCCTGTTATAGACACTAGGATAGATTTTAGACTTTAGTAGTTGAGAAATATTATCTGATTAAAGAGTGGAGTAGTAGATCTGAAAGGCCAATTTTTAAAAAGTGGAATTTTCAGACTGAGTTCTGTTTTATTTTAAAGCTGGTTTGCCTGGTCAATTTCACTGAGACGCTGCTGCTTCAAACCTTCGGGCAACTTCATGTTTCCAATTGTTTTTGAAAAGCTGACCAGAATACTATGAAGTTGTCCAAAGGTCAGTAATATCGCAGCAGCTCTAAGTATTCTTCCTTGCAAAATGGTAAGTGAAATCTCTGATTTTAGAGCCAATTATTCTAGCATTAAGGGATGGCTCGGTGGCATAGTGGTTAGCACTCTGCCTTATAGTGCTAAGCACCCAGGTTCAATTTCTGGCTTATGTCACTGTCTGTGCGGAGTTGGCATGTTCTCTCTGTATCTGTGTGGGCTTCCTCCTACAACTCCGATTTCCTCTCATTTAATCCTAAACGTGCTGGTTTAGTGCATTGGCCAGGCTAAGTTCTCCATCAGTATACCCAAGCAGATTGTGGCGACTAGGGGATTTTCAAATAACTTCATTACAGTGTTAATGTAAGTGACTAACCACATAAACAAAAATGAAAAAAAACATAATTTGTTGCAGGAGTGAGGGTGGGGCGGGGAGAGAAGGGAGAAGGTTTGGGGGTGTGGGAAGTTGGGGGAGGTTGGAACTATTGGCGGGGTGGGGAGATTGGGGATATTGAAGGGTTGAGGATATTGGAGGGGTGCAGAGAGATTAGAGATGCTGGTGGGTGGAGGGAGTTTGGGGTCTGTTGGTGGGGTGGGGGAAGTAGGAAGTGTTATAAGGTGGAGGGAGTTTTAGGGGGTATTAGTAGAGTGAGAAAGATTGAGCTCTGTTGGTGGGGTGTGGTAGTCAGGAAATGCCACTTAAGGCTGCACTAAATTAATGCACGATGTATCATTCCTGTCTAGAAAATTCAGATCAATAACTCAATCTCCATTTTTCCTAAGCTACTGGAGTTGTCTGATTGATAAATCCTGGAGAAAAGTTTTATTAGTGTGAAAGTGGCAGAAACCATTAATGATACATTGTAGGTTGGCACCAGAGAAATCAGAATGGTAAGGTGTGTTAGCTACAGAGTTGAATTGTTTTGTAAATGTAATAAGTTCTTTACAGCACTTTCTTAACATCAACTAATTACTCCGTGATTAATTATCCTTTGAGAATCAGGTCTCCAATTTCACCATTACTATAGTCACTCTGCCTATTGTATACAAGTGTCATAAAAGAAAGGTAAAGCCTACATTTATATCCTACCTTTCACAATGGCTTCAATCCCTTTACAGCCAATTAAATACTTTTGCATTAAAGTCACTAATGTAATGTAGGTGATGCTATCAAATGACAGAGCAGCTCAAGAGGCTAAATAGCTTACTGCTGCTCCTAATACATATATTCATAGGTCATTGGATAGATGAGGTGTGTTTGACTAGATGGCCTTTGACACACATAATTATCATGTGAACAGAGGGTGGAAGCATGGTGGGAATTCTATTTATTGTTAATGACAGTTTACTGTGAGCAGGCTAAGTGGGGTGAAATTGAGGTCTGTTGGTGGGGTGTGGGCGGCTTGGGGGTGTTATGAGGGCGGGGAGATGTTAGGGGTATTAGTATGTAATGGGGAGTGTAATGGGTTCATAATGAATCAGTAACTTGCTTTATCCTGAACATGATTCTCAAGAGTCTTTTCCATTGATTTCAATCTTCTCTTATTTTCACTTACCTGTCATGCCAGTCTATCTTGATGCCTTTATGAGATTTTTGAAGAATTAAATATAGTGATAAAGTTGTGTTGTCTGATTGGTATTAAAAATATACTGCAGTGAGAATCAACAATCAGCAGAGTCTTTGGACTTGCTAATCAAGAAAACGCAGACACAATTGTAAACTCTAGTCTTTGTCCCCTGGCCTCTTAAAAGTTGTGTCACACGGAAGCATTTGAGAGATTCCGGTTGATCTCACTGACAGTGAAGACCTATAGCGTTCCATCATTTTGCTTTGTTGCTCAGAATTCATTTGATCCTTCCAGCCTGTAGAATTTCAGACAAACAGAATCCAATTACACCCCTACTATGAAATAATTATATTGAATAATATTCACCCAAGCAGGAGAAAGTTTTTCTAATTCTTTTGCAAAATGAAAAAGATCTTGTACTGTTTATCTGGGTTGCAAGTACTGCATCTTTCCCCCAAATATGAATCCACTGTTGCTCTATTCATAAGGTTGAAAGTGCAGAACATGTTGATGAGGGCTGAGGCAGTCACCAAAATCAATGTTACCGTCTGCACGGTGTTATAAATAACTATTGGGATTGTTTTCCTGTCAAAATGGCAATATTGCACAATGCTGATAAAGTAAAAATTTACCCCTTGGTTTAAAATTGCAGTGGGATCACCAAAGGGCACACAAACTAACACTGCATTATATTGTTGCTGCTTTTAATATTATTGACTCATGCTGTGCATATATTGGATGATATTTATAACCAGGTGGTAACAAAGGGCACTATCATTTTATTAGGATGTCTCTATGATTTATGAACATGGTAAATCTTGAAAGGAGGAAAAATACCCTGCATGATTGAAATGGAAGGGTTAGAGTGGTTATGGTAAGAAGGGATGGGGGGGGTGGTTGGTTTGTGGGTGGACTGGAGTTGGCAAATCATGGGCCTAAGAAAGGGAGAAACTACAGGGCCCATGATTTCCCATCCTGCCTCTGGTGGAGGCAAACATATCAGAAATGCACTAAACTATACTTTCAATTGACACTTTGAATGCACGCAGTAGTGATTTCCTTGACCGCTTCTGCTGGCTCTGTGTGGTTTGTTTGAAGTGCCGACGATATTTATGCCATGCAATCAATTTTCGTAGACACCTCTTGGCAGCAGCGCTGTGGTTTTCTGTTCAATGTTCAAAAGAAGCATTGCAGGAAATTCAAGATACGGACAAAATTCACGTCTTGTCAGAACGGGCACTTGGGCATTGCCATCAAAGCAACATGTTTAGTTTTGGGTGAATTTGGTACTGGGAAAGAAGCTGTATGTCAGATATGTTGGATGTGATCTAACAGGAAAAGTGTGGTCACATTTCAACCCTTCTGTCTGCTTTTCTCACATCAGGTAGCCTGGGTTCAAATTAGGCCTCTTAAATTGGTGTTTTTGCTTCATAGGGTTAATGGTATTGTTATTGTTCAGACTGGCTTTCTTCACTGAGATTTCAAAATATTGATTAAGAGGCTCATAGAGAAAAAATAGTGAGTTAGAAATTCAGTAGGGTCCCATTTGGGCCCAGAATTTGTGCCTGGGAGGCCAGAGGCACGCTGAATATTTGATCTTGGGTTCCATTTCAATAACTTGGGTGAGCTAACATTTCCTGTTGTGTCTTCAAAATCAGCTCATCCATCTCTGGAAATGTATTTTGAGTAGCTTGTCACACCAGCTGTGCTCTCCATTCTGCAGCAACCCAATTTCCTGAGGTGTCTTATAACAGACATCAATTCCCCTCATTGCCCTGCAAAAGGCCTGTTTTAGGCATCAGATTGGAAAGCAGTGGGTGCCAATATTGGTTCTCATATTGCACTCATTTTATGTCTAAAGGAAAGGTGTGAGGACGTCCAAATTCTATTTCATTGTCTTAGAGGTCACGGTAATGCAAGATTGTGAATTGAATGTTGATACCTTTGTTAAATTTTTTGAGGAGATTCATGATTCAAGATATTGCTCATATGAGATTGTTTTTAAAAGAAAAATGATGGTCCTTCCTGCAGATGTGATGAGGACCATAACTTTTGCCCTCTATTTGCTATTGGTACAATGTAGCCAAAGAGTGCAATAAGTAAAATTATACAGTTGCTTCAGTTGTCCTCTTCCTCCCTTCCTCAAAGCATTTTTTAAAGGTGCATTGTTGTGGTTTCTGAATCCGTAAAACTACCTCGTTCAATCTCAAAAGCCAGCAGTTGGGTGACCAGATAAGCATCACTTGAATTTGCTCTTGTTGGGAGGCAGATTAGAATTGGTGCAATGAGTTTATGTTTCATCAACTTGAGATCTAAAAATAGATCAGCGAGCTGCAGTTCCGCATTCTTCCCCCAATATCTGTGCTGATGCAAATGTTGATCAAAGCCCCAGCAGGAAACCACGGTGCTGCTGCAAAGAGGTGTCTTTGAAAATTGATTGCATGGCACAAATGTCGCCTGCACTTCAAACAAACCACACAGAGCCAGCACAGGCGGTCAGGAAAATCACTACTGCATGCACTCAGAGTGTGAATTGAATTTGGTGTAACTATTGTGTGCTGGTGACTTCTACACTAAAGAGGCTTGCAGGAATCAGCGGATCTTTTGTTTGCGAGAATCACCCGCGTAGTTCAAAAAAACACAGTAGGAAAATCCAACTCGCAGACCACACTCATGTTTTGATAGAATAGATGGAATGTGGGCACTGCCATATCAAAGCAACATGTTTAGTTTTGGGTGAATCATGTACCGGGAAGAAGCTGTATGTCAGATATACTGGATGTGATCTGATGGGAAAAGTGTAGTCAGGCCAAGATGATGCTTCCAATGTCTCAGGAATTTTGTTCACCATAAATGCCAAGTCAAAACCAGTTCATTAAACAGGATGATCACACCAAGGTGAAAGAAGATTTGGAATATTGATCAAAGTGTTTCCCTAAATGGTAAAAGATACAAATGCAAATTGAACAGCATAATCCTGTTGCAAAGACTGAAAATACTTGAAAGTACAGCACTCACCGCAAAGAGCAGGAAATCGATTTGCCATTGCACCCACACTGCTTCTGTTTTACTCTGCCGTTTAGTAGGTGTTCACTTAAATATGTTATCTAGAGGAATCAGCCCTCTCCCTTATAGAAAAGATGTTGGTTTGGTGGCCACTAAAACTTGATATCCAACGATATTTAAAGTTAATTCTTAATGGTTTATGTAGCCACTTTGCATCTGGTTAGCAAAGCAAGCAAGTAACCTTTGAGCTTAGAGTGTTTTAATACTTAGTTTTGTTTGAGTTGGGTGAGGTTGGATTGAGGTGGAAAAAGGAGACAGTGATGTTTTTGTCTCTTGTCATGTGTCTGTTCCATATCAAACCTCAAAAGTAAGTTGGAAATCTAACTAACATATTCCTGTTGACTTGCACAGATAAGGAGTCATATATAACTCTTCTAGAGGCCAAATAAAATTTAATAAAATTAAACTACCTTGCTCTGATGTTACAGCTCTGTATCACAGAATAGTTAGATGTGAGTTTCTACTTTTGCTGAGGACTGAAAAATCTTGGCCAATGTGTATGCATATCACAAATCCAAAATGCATTCCTATTTTCTATTACAGGAGAAAGCTATGTGAATTTGTGCAGGTGCATGCTACTTTGATAACACTGACCCATTACTTCTTTGCTTTAAAACTTTGAAAATTGAAGACATACATTTTTGGTAAAATGGCCTCCTTATGTTTGGATTTCATTCCATTTAATTGCCACTTTTGTTAGACCAAATGTTTCAATTGAATTCTGCCATTCCCAACTACACTACCTATGATTCCTGTTTCAAATCAATCCATAAGTTATTTTAATGCATAAATTAAGAAGACATCGCTGGCCCAGACGTAAAGAACATTTTTTTTGATAGAAATTCTTGGTGATAATATAGTAGTAAATATCCATTTATTCAGTCTCTTATACCATCTACTATTTTTTGAATGTCCACAAATAATCTCAAGTACTGCTCTTCATACTTGTCTTTCTCAATCAACTCTTTGAATCAAACTTGTAAACTCATTTATGATAATTAACTGTTGTGTCTCAATGGATAGCTCAAGGAGTCAGGTTTCTAGCTCCAATTGATACACTGTGAGTCATATATCTTGTTCTTTCTCTCTCCCAAAGAGGGTCAAACCTTCAAGCAAACACTTCGATCATCTCCTTCCATATAACAACAAGCCAATATAAAAAAGCGAAGTATCTCAGACTATAGGGACTTTAGAAAATACATTAAAATTGAGAAAGGAGGGGTAATAATAATGATAAAATATAAAATTACAGTGATGGAAAGAAAGAATTTCAATTGGAAGCAGTGAAAATATTAAAGGATTGAAAGAAAGGAGTTTGCACATTCTCCCTTTGTCTGTGTGGGTTTGCTCCAGGTGCTCCGGTTTCCTCCCACAGTTGTGCTGATTAGATGCATTGACCTGAACAAGTGCTGGAATATGATGACTAGGGCAATTTCACAGTTGCTTCATTACATGTTAATGTAAGCCTTACTTGTGACTAGTAAATAAACTTTCAACTTCCTTTCACTTTTTCAAAGCATTGGTAATGCTAATAGGAGTTATCTATAAACAGCAGTAATGTAGTAGGCGAACAGGAGAATATCAATGGAACTAAGCTATATGGACTTCCAGAAGGCATTTGGTAAGTTTTCACATAAGTGACTATCAACAAAATAAAAAATCATAACTTGAAAGAAAACTTATGAAATGGATTGGTAATTGTTTGGAAATTAGAAAACAGACACTACAGCTAAAAGGAATGTATTCTAATGGGTGTGATATGACAGGTTGTGTCCCCCCAGCTTCGGGTATTGGGATCTCAGTTTTCCATCATATATATCAGTGACTAGCGTAAGGAACAGAGTTTGCAGATGGCACTATGTTGGGGTGGCATAGTGGTTAGCTTGCTGCCTCACAGTGCCAGGGACCTGGGTTCGATTCCTGGCTTGAGTCATTATCTGTGTGGAGTTTACACATTCTCCCCATGTCTGCACAGGTTTCCTCTGGGTATTCTGGTTTCGATGTAGAGATGCCGACGTTGGACTGGGGTAAACTCAGTAAAGTTTTACAACACCAATTTTAAATCCAACCAATTTATTTGATAGTAAGTCCGCGAGCTTTCGACTTTACAGCCTTCGTCAGGCAAATGCAGTGTTCTGATCTGCAGAGGCACTCATATCCACACAGACAGTTACAGATTGCTGATTAGAATGCGAATCCTTACATCTAACCTGCTATTCAAGTGTTAAAGTGGCTAACAATGTGTGTGAAGGTAAAACTATACGGAGCATAGAGACGCAGAGAGACTTGGGGGTGCAGGTTCACAAGTCTCTGAAGGTGTCCTCACAGGTGGAGAAGGTGATAAAGAAGGCGTATAGTATGTTAGCTTTCATAGAAAAGGGTATAGAATACAAGAGTAGGAGTTTGATGTTGCAGTTGTATACAACTTTGGTTAGGCCTCACTTGGAATACTGCGCCCAGTTCTGGTCTCCGTACTATCGGAAGGATGTGGAGTCCTTGGAGAGAGTGCAGAGGAGGTTTACCAGGATGCTGCCTGGTACGGAAGGACTGTCTTATGAGGAACGATTAGATAGACTGGGGTTGTTTTCCCTTGAAAGACGTCGGCTTAGAGGGGATCTCATAGAGGTGTATAAGATTATAAGGGGTATAGATAGAGTAAATGGAGGTAAACTTTTTCCACCTTTAGAAATGGATAGGACGAGGGGTCATGGCCATAGGGTGAGGGGGGCTATGTATAGGACGAATATTAGAGGGCAGTTTTTCACACAAAGGGTAGTGGGGGTGTGGAATGCACTGCCGAGTAAGGTGGTGGGAGCAGGCACGCTGGGGCTGTTTAAGGGTCTCTTGGACAGCCACATGAGCGGTATGCAGATAGAGGGATATATTAGGACTGTTTAACTACGGCTTTTTTCCACAGGTAATTCGGTCCATACTTTGAGCATGCATTCGGCAGGTGGTGCGGGTACAGCTCTTGGATGTTGATTCATGGGTTGCCTGGTACCTCATGTCGTAAATGAGTGCTTTATGTGGACCATCTGAAGGGCACCATGACAGCTCAGAGACTATCGATGTGGCTGTGCAGACACTTGGAATTGGGCCGGTGTCTGCGGGAGTTTGCGCGTTCTCCCCGTGGTTGCGTGGGTTTTCTCCGGGCACTCCGGTTTCCTCCCACAACCCAAAAATTCGCTCTTAGGCTGATTGGGAAACAAATTGTCCCTATGGTGAAAATTTTCCATATTAGGAATAATATATATATTATTATATAGGAATATTAAAATAGGATAATGTATTTGCTACTATATAGTATGACGGCGGCGCGGGCTCGTTGGGCCGAAGGGCCTGTTTCCCGTGCTGTGTTGCTTAAAAAAAAAGGGAATCCTGAGCATTGGTTAGAGAATTGTGTATTTTCTCCAGACAGCACAGTAAGTGAGGTTTTTTGCTAACCCAGGCAAGTTACGGGAGTTACAGATAGTGTGTCATGAAGCCAAGATCCCTATTAAGACCGTCCTCATGTGTGCGGAACTTGGCTATCAGTCTCTGCTCAGCGACTCTGCGCTGTCGTGTGTCACGAAGGCCCCCTTGAAGAACATTTACCCGCAGGTCGGAGGCCGAATGCCCATGACTGCTGAAGTGTTCGCCCACAGGAAGGGAACTGTTTTGCCTGGTGATTGTTGAGCGATGCTCATTCATCCGCTGTCGTAGTGTCTGCATGGTCTCCCCAATGTACCATGCTTCGGGACATCCTTTCTTGCAACGTATTAGGTAGACAACGTTGGCCGAGTTGCAAGAGTATGTACCGTGTACCTGGTGAATGGTATCCTCACGTTTGATGATGTCATCCATGTCACCAGGTACACGGTACATACTCTTGCAACTCGGCCAACGTTGTCTACCTAATACGTTGCAAGAAAGGATGTCCCGAAGCATGGTACATTGGGGAGACCATGCAGACACTACGACAGCGGATGAATGAGCATCGCTCAACAATCACCAGGCAAAACAGTTCCCTTCCTGTGGGCGAACACTTCAGCAGTCATGGGCATTCGGCCTCCGACTTGCGGGTAAATGTTCTTCAAGGGGGCCTTTGTGACACACGACAGCGCAGAGTGGCTGAGCAGAGACTGATAGCCAAGTTCCGCACACATGAGGACGGTCTTAACAGGGATCTTGGCTTCATGTCACACTATCTGTAACCCCCGTAACTTGCCTGGATTAGCAAAAAACCTCACTTACTGTGCTGTCTGGAGAAAATACACAATTCTCTAACCAATGCTCAGGATTCCCTTCACACACATTGTTAGCCACTTTAACACTTGAATAGCAGGTTAGATGTAAGGATTCGCATTCTAATCAGCAATCTGTAACTGTCTGTGTGGATATGAGTGCCTCTGCAGATCAGAACACTGCATTTGCCTGACGAAGGCTGTAAAGTCAAAAGCTCGTGGATTTACTATCAAATAAATTGGTTGGATTTAAAATTGGTGTTGTAAAACTTCACTTATTCTGGTTTCCCCACACAGTCTGAAAAACGTGCTGGTTAGGTGCATTGACTTGAACAGCTGCTGGAGTGTGGTGACTAGGGGAATTTTACAGTAACTTCATTGCAGTGTTAATGTAAGCCTTACTTGTGACTAATAAATAAACTTTAACTTTTACTTCATATTGGGAGGCAATGTAAATTTTGGAGATGTATCACATAGTTGCAAGGGAATTTGGATTAGATGAGGGAAGAAAACCATGTCAGATGGAGTTCAATGTGGATGAAAACAACCTACTCTGGATTCAAGAAAGGCAAATTGGAATATTTTCTTAATGGTGCCAGATACATGTACCAATACAGGTACAAAAGTAGTCAGAAAACTGATGAAATGTTTGCCTTTATTTCAAGTTGTAGTAATATAGGGGAGATAATAGTTCAGAACTGTAGACAACCCACCTGAAACACTACATTCAGTTTTGAGCATTGCACTTGGGGAGGATACAATTGCCTTTGGATGTGGATGATATAGTGCAGATTTACCAGAATGATAGAACACAAAACATAGAACACTACAGCACAAACAGGCCCTTTGGCCCACAAGTTGCACCGATCATATCCATACTTACCAGGCCTATCTATAACTCTCAATCTCATTAAATCCCATGTCCTCAACGAGAAGTCCCTTAAAAGACATCAATGAGTTTGCCTCTACCACCACCGATGGCAGCTGATTTCACTCACTCACCACCCTCTAAGCGAAAAACTTACCCCTGACATCGCCTCTGTACTTGCTTCCCAGCACCTTAAACCTGTGTCCTCTCATAGCGACCATTTCAGCCCTGGAAATAGCCTCCAAGAATTCACCCTACCTATACCTCTCAACATCTTATAAACCTCAATCAGGTCGCCTCTCAACCTCTGTCTCTCCAGGGAGAAGAGACCTAACTCCCTCAACCTATCCTCATAAGGCATGCCACCCAATCCAGGCAACATCCTTGTAAATCTCCTCTGCACCCTCTCAATAGCTTCCACATCCTTCTTGCAGTGAGGCGGCCAGAACTGTGCACAGTACTCCAAATGGGGTCTGACAACTGTCTTATAAAGTTGCAACATTTTCTCCTGACTCCTAAACTCAATCCCTCGATTGATGAAGGCTAGTACATCATGTGCCTTCTTGAACACATCCTCCACCCACAAGACAGATTTAAGAGTCCTGTGGACCCAGACCCCAAGGTCCTTCTGTTCCTCTACACTGCTAAAAATCCTACCCTTGATATTGTACTCCTTCATCCCATTGGACCTGTCAAAATGATATCAGTGTTTTAGGTGTTAAATTATGATGATAAGTTGGATAAGCCTGGGTTTGATTTATTATTGTCACATGTATTGGTATACAGTGAAAAGTATTGTTTCTACCTCACTATGCAGACAAAACATACCACTCATGAAGTACATAGGGCAAAAGGAAAAGGAGAGGGTGCAGAATATGGTGTTGCAGTAATAAGTAGTGTGAAGAGAAACATCAGCCTCATACATGATAGGACCATTCAAAAGTTTGATGACAGCAAGGAAGAAGCTGTTCTTGAGTCTATTGATACATGTTTCTATCTTTTTCCTGGCAGAAAACAGTGGAAAAGAGTATGATCAGGGCACATGGGATCCTTGATTAGCCTGGCTGCTCTCTGGAGGCAGGGGAAAGTGTAGACAAAATCAATGGGTCGAGTGCACATTTGTGTGATGGATTGGGCTGTGTTCACAATCCTTTGTAGTTTCTTGCAGTTTTGGTCAGAACGGGAGCCATACTGTGCTGTGATATATCTGGAACGGATGCTTTCTATGGTGCATCTGTACAGATTGGTTGTACTCTGTTGAGTTTACAATAACTGAGGTATTCAAAATACTAAAAGATTTGAAAGAGTAGACAGAGAGCAGCAATTTCTTCTTGTGGCAGCATTCCTGAATAAAAGGACAGAATCTTGAAATGAGAGCTAAACTAGGAGTGAAATCAGGGAGCGCCTTTTCGTAGGCAGGTTAGAGGAAATCTGGAATTCTTTTCCCAGACAACTGGGTCAGTTGAAATGTTCATAAATGAGATCAACAATTTGTTTTATTAGGCCAGGACATCAAAAAATGTGGATCAAAGGTGAGTTGAGGTACTGATAAGCCATGATTCAATTTGCAATCTGATCGCAAGGTAGAGGTGTGCATGCAGGGGTGGGGTTAGTGAGTAGGTGGGGTGGGAGGAGTGTGCTGTAGTGCAAAATATCTTTCATTGTTAAAGTTTCTATGAAGGGGTGCAACTTGTGGCATCTCTCAGGAAAAAGTCTATAAACAGGCTAAGCTGTCTTCCATAAGTATGGAAAGACAAGATAACAAAATAGATGAAACATGATTCACAAATATGGAAAGAAAGAAAATAATTAAAACAAAAGTACCGTATTAGTTGCACTTACATCCCAACACAGAGGGTCCATACAACACAACAACTGCAGATTTCTCCAAAGCCAATCTGTTCCTCTCTGCATTCTCCCATTGGGTTGCCTAATAGCACGTTAAAAGCTCATCTTCCCATGTAGCAGATGCAGAGCCTCTTGTCCAAACCCGATAGAATCACTGTAGAGATGCAATATCCAACTAGCACCTAATTCAGCCATTTCCCTAGCAGATGGTGTTGTGCTGCAGGCAGAGATCTTTCAGTTAATTACCTTCCCTCACATACAGATGGAAATGTCAGTCAGTCTGGGAGACTCGGAATCCTGTTTCCTCTGCCTGCATGCCTCAACAAAGTGAAACGGCTTAAGCCAAAGCAGGCCACAGAACAGCTGACAGTTTAAATAGCAAACTTTAAATCGGTAAAGGCAAAAAAGATAGTAGAAACAAACCTACATGGTGCTAAATTTAGATTGTGGCAGACATTCTAGATGCTGTCATAGCGTGGAAAGCATTTTTGTGTATTTGTTGAGACGATGCACTTATTTTGGGAAAAAATATTTTCTTCATATTCATCACATTTTTATAATGTTTTGTGTAATACCAATTGTAGTAACAGACTTGGGTTCTGAAAACCTCAAATATTAAAAGTAATGTTAATGTGTTGAAAAAGTATTCAAACAGGAATGACTAACATGGCACCTTCTAAGTGTAATGTTATTTGACATTACATACTATGATTGAAGAGATTTAAGTGTACACCGAAGGTGAAGCTCTTGAGGATGGAATAATCCTAAGAAGAAAGAGAAAAGGACCTGTTCCTTTAAGGGCGATTGACAATTATAGCCCAAATTTAATGAGTGGATTGCAAAATATAATGATACAGTTAGAACGTAATTTTCCAATAAAAATGAAGCTTTGGAAAAGCGCACGGACTCAGAAAAACCAAGTTGCCAATTTTGATCTAAACTGACGGGATCAGATGTTTTTAACCTCCTGCTTTATTTTATTCTCTGTAGAAGTCAATAAAGGGTAATATTGGTGAGGTGCAAGGCCAACAATCCATCCAGACATATGGGTCTCCCACCCAGCAGGCTAAGTTAAAGTGACCCCTAAGTGTCAGTACCAGTTAAGAAAGCCAGCAATAATTAGGCTAAATACTTCACAACTAAAGGCTGGCGCCATTGCTGCTGAAGTAGTTTATGTATCGGTTTTGGCAGGATGAAGTTGTCAGCTTGAGTACTTTCAGACTTCAAGGCAATTTATGGTGGGAAGATAAATGTGGAAGATGTTTTGATTCCTATTTCAGTTGCTGTGGGACAATCTCCAGGACAATCTTGAGGACTGTCAGGTAGAAATTGGTTTCGGCCCGTTCTTCAAGCTCAAAATAAGTGGCGCGTCACATTATGGAGGCTTGTTTCATCCCCAACACCTCACTTTAATAACATGGATGACCTGCTGCTGCCCATTACACCTGCAGCGACAGCTAGCTCGATGTCAGAGACAACATTTGGGCCAGCTGCCTCGCTGTATCTCTCGGTTACGTCTTGGCAGGGTGAGGAAGAGAAGAATAGCAAAGGTGTGATTGCCGGCTGGCAACATTCAAGTCCCCCCGCAGGCTCAGAGGAAATACAGTTAAAAATAAATTTAGTTTATAGCGCTGGTCACTTGCTTGATGTTGAGCAATCTCGCCAAAACCTGAGTAAAGTGGGCCTGGGGAGTCCTTATGACCTTCAAAGCAATGAAAGGGGCCCTACTCCTGTGTGAGCAAATACCCAAATGTTGAGAATTGTCCGCTGTCAATTTGACTGACCAATTTGACAGTACTTTTGGAGTGCATTTCTTAGACATTTCAAATAGGTCGTTCTTGTCACCAGAAAACAGGTGGTGTTAAAGGGGCCAATTTCTACATGAATAAGTAATTGTTCACACGTACTGATGCCAACAAGGCCAAGTAATGATGTGAGGTAATGTGTAATAACATGGAAATCTATCAGTCAATATTTATAAGGGCTCTGCCACATGATCTGAAGAATCAATGGGGCACACATCCCTGCTGACTCCAATAGCCCTGATGTTTTTTCAAAGTGCTCTGATTAGCATAAGCAGAACTTCCAGAGAGCTCCAGGCACAGTCTGCAGTGGCCAGAAGAGAAACTGCTTGGAACTAAGTCCTGGAATCTGAAGAACAAGTAATTGGCTCCGCTCCCAGGGTGGGGAGAGTACGGAATGGCTAAGGAGTAACGAGGGGGTGGTCTGGATCTCAGAAAGTCCTGGAGAGAGGGAGATCTGGATGTCACCAGGGCATAAGGAGAAGATGTCCCAAACCAGCAGGATCCTTCTGATGGAGTCATTCTTCCTCCATTCTTCCTGAGTGAGATCAAACTTTATTTCTTTCCAGCTACCCTGGACTGAGCTGTCATTTACCTGCCAGCCTAAAAGTTGATGTTAAGGAGGAAAACACTCTTTAAGTGGCCATTGGCCATTATGCGGCCACTGGGGTTGGGATGGTGACGAACACGTGGCAACACCATCATTTTCTTGCCTCTTCTCTGATAAAATTAATGATAGGAAGGAGGGTGGTCAATTAACTCAGTTAAAGGGCCTCAGCCCACCACTGCTGGTATTCACCCAGCAGTGCGCAGGGACTCAACACTTGGAAAGCCCAAAAATTAAACCCTGTAGGAGTTGTTTGTGGGCTTTCAGGGCAGTCTCTTGTTCAAAGGCACTCAGTGACTGATCAAGGGACCCAGCAATGGGAAGGGTCCTGACAGTAAGAGGTCTGACAACACCAATTTTAAATCCAACCAATTTATTTGATGGTAAACTTGTAAGCTTTCGGCTTTTGTAGCCTTCTTCAGGCGAATGAGGTGTTCTGGTCCTGACAGCCACATTCCCATCCTAGTATTGGAGTGAAACCAAAGTAAAGAACACAAAATGGGTTACCTGACACACAAAATTGCCTCAGGGAAAGGCCATTAAGAGGCATTGACTTTGGGCACAGACATTACTCAAAGAGTTAAAACCTGTAGTGTTTAAATTACTGCTGGAAACAGGTCAGACCTTGAGGCACCTTAAACTTGAGATAAGAGCAGACCCAGAACAATGAGTTTGATAACAAGATCAGCCACTGATGGGACATAAATGCCTAAATGTATCTAACAAAACCAGCCATTGATAGAGGACATAACTGCATAAATGTATCTGCTCGATGTACAAGAATGTGATAACTGTCGTATTTGCCTGCGTATAACAATATATTAATTGTTGATGTTCGTACTGCCTACTCAACTTGTAACAATATGCTGACGGTGAATGTCTGTATTGTCTATTATCTAAAAGATATAAACTATGCTCAACTACCATTGTGTAGTTGAGAAGGTGGCTGCCTATGGAGTGCCAGCACTTCTCTCAAAGCTTTGCCTGAATAAAACTGTTTGTGAACCTCTAGGTTTGACTCTGAACTGGTGAATTTCCCACAACACTACTAAACTCTCTGCATCCTACCTTGCAACCACACCCCCCCCCCCCCCAATTTAATGATTGCCTGCCTATCCTCCCTCACCTGCACCTGGGACCATCAGCAGTCCTGGGCCTTGGGTGGAGGCAGCATCAACAACAGCCACCATTTCCCTGGTAGAGTTGCACACAAAGAAGAGCTGTGGCTGGTAGCTCTTGGCAAGCAGGACTTGTATCCCTGCATTCTCTGATCCCAGCGAAGGCCAATTTTTGGACCTTCTCCAAAGAAGTAATCTGGGCTCTCACTGGCTTTGCTCTACTGGGTTGCCTCCATTAAATATCACTCAACGCTATTGATCTGTCTACTATCCTGATCCATATGGGCAGTGAATAAAGATGTGGGAAATGTAGATTGGGCTCAGATTGTCCTGAGCCTCCTTATTGAAGGTGAGTGTGCTGGGCAAGGGAGCTGGTGGAAAGCGCACAGTGTTGCCACCTGCGTACCCACATGACAACAGTAAGTCATAAAGTTTAGAGCACAGAGAAACTCTTTGACCCATCATGTCTGCACTGGCCATTGAGCACCAATCCATTCTAATCCCAATTTCCACACGGGTCGTAGCCTTGTATGCTATGGCACTTCAAGTGCTCACCTAAATGCTTAAATGTGAGTGTTCCCCTTTCAGGCAGTGAGCTTCAGACTCCCTTCACTGTGAGGGTGAAAAAGTTTTTTCTCAAATCCCCTCTAAATCTCCTGCCCCTTACCTTAAATCTATGACCCCTGGTTATTGACCTCTGTACTAAGGAGTACAGTTTCTTCCTATCTTCCTACTTTGGGGAACAAGTGGGTAAGTAGAATTGATCCACTTCAGATCAGCTGTAATCTTGTTGAATGGCCGGGCAGGCTTGAGGGGCTAGATGGCCTACTCCTGCTGCTATTTCTTATGTTCTTATATTCTTGTGTTCTATCTACCTATCTATGTCCTTCATGATTTTGTATACCTCAATCAGGTTCCACCTCCTAGCTCGCTCAGCTTTTTCTGTTCTAAGGAGCAAACTAGCCAGCCAACCCCGTCTCTCTTCATAGCTAAAATGCTTCAGACCAAGGAATATCCTGGTGAATCTCCTCTGCATCCAATTTGATGCCATGACCTCATAAGATAGAGGAATGAATGGGTGAAAAATCATGCTAGTACTAATTGTTTCTTAGCATTACTATTGTTTGACCTCTTCTGATAAGGTTGTTGAGTTTATTTTTTTATTATAGTCTTGTCCTCTGTACCTTGAGCTCGATGGCTGTCTCCAGTCAACTGTTTTGGAAAGATCATGTATAATGCAGATCAATAGCATTTTCTTTTTCTGGTTCATTCTCTCTCCTTTTGCCTCCAAAGCCGTGGGTCCGCTTCTTCCACATGCACTGATTGATTTGACCAGACTCTCCCGTAGACATATCTGTGCACCACTTGCAGTTAAGGCAAAGACAATGTTGCTCTCCACGATGCTTACAACAGCTTAGGTTTTTTGATGTAGTTTCAGATCTCTAAGAGCTGAGACAGAGAAAAAACCCTGCTCCCTGCCCCCCATCAGGGGCGTGTGCCCAGTTACAGGATGCTGCTTCTGACTGGTGCGTTACCATAATCTGCAAATCAACTAAACTTGGAAATACTTGGTTTCATTGCACCTCTGACACCGAAAGGTAACATAGAATATGTATCACACCCTGAAAAATGGTGCAAGTCCACCCAATACATTCATACTACAACTAATAGGTTTTCTTACAAATCAAGTCACAAGTAGTAGCAGAAAGGCAGCTGTTATGCTATAGGAAAACACTGAACAGAGTTGATCCACAAGAGGTTAACTATCCTTTCTTTGCTTTTTATTCCTCAGTTTAAAAGTCAGCAGGGCTTTTCACTTGGACCTTTACAATGTGATCTTGTACAGGGGTAACAAGATTCCCAGCCGACCCACACAATTTAGATTTTTGCAGCCAGAATTAAAGAGCTGAGCGATTTACATGATGATTTATCTCGTATGAATTCTTTCATGTTGCAGCCAGACCTTTGAAGTCAGCTAAAACTGGGAGGTGGGTTGTTTATGTCAAAGTATAACCGCCCCACTCCAAACATTCCCTGGATGGTTGATTAATCAGAGAAATTAACTTTGTCTATTCCATGATCTTTCAAACTACACATGTTACCATTTCAAACAATTCTTGATTGTTTTTTGATACTGTACCCAACAGCAACTGAAATCGCATCTGCGTCTGGGTGATTGAAGTGCAGTGTATAACTTATCCAAAGTCTTTCAAAGGACCCATCGTTAGATTAACGCGATGCAAAGGATAACTGGAGCTTCAGTGTGGATCTGCTCGCCGTCTGCTGTCTGCAGGTGACAATACAGATTCCAAAGAAACACTTGAGATATTTATAGGAAGAGGATGGAGTGGGGGTGCTGAGAGGAGGGAATGGTATTTCAAAAAGTCAGAAGATTGGACTTAACCAGACCCGATGAATAGTTTTTTTAATCCCTGTTTCCAGGCAGCAGCCAGGCAAACTGAGTGACTGACAGGACTGGCACATGGGTAAACCAGTGTCATCAGATTGCAGACCACAAAGAGGAGGCTGAGAGGAATCAGAACATCTGGGGGTGGAGGAAGATTGGCAGGCTGTGGCAAGGCGTGAGGCCAGACACAAGTGCAGAGGTGGTAACTGAGGGGCTGATGTTGGAGGAGCTGGAGGCTGGCATGGGGGGCGAGGGGGGGATGCAGGGGCAGCTGAGGAGATTGGAGACTGATGGGTGAAGAAGGTGGTGAGGACTATGTGATTGAATGCCATGGACTGAGAAAATTAGAAAGGTCAGGAGGGAGAATGGAATGGCTAGGTGAACATTGGGGGCAACTGCTAGGGAGGACAGAGGAAAGACAGATAGAAAAACTGGGAGAGAGGGGCTATTCCAGCAGATTGGGTGTTACCCAATCATCACTGACTTGGGATGGAGATTAGATTGTGCCAAGGCTCCCATCTCGGGGCAGTGCAAGGGTGAGTCTGTCATGGATGGGTGGTGAAGTAGGTTAGCTTGGTGGGCTGGAGGAGGCATTCCTGCTTCTTCTGGCCCTCATACAATGCTAGAAAGGCATTTAGCTCTTCTATTTGCTTCCTGTCCTCCACTGATTTAAGTAAGTGATATATTTGTTGTGAGTTGCATGGTCACCAGCGCACTCACCAGCAGCCCCTCCATCCCCTACCTCCCCTCCAACCACACACACACACACGATCCCTCTTGGGGTGGATTATGTTCAGGTTTGAGGTCTCATCCAACTCAAACTCACCTGTTTTCAGGATGACAATTCCCATGTTGCACTTGCACTTCTAACTCTTTTGCCATCTCAAAACCTGGGGCATTGCATCCCATGGAACATAGCACGGTGTATTGTAGTGGTGTAAAGTGCCTTTGGCACATGAGCATCTTGACTGTTATTGATATTTGAGCCTTGTTAGCGAGAACCATGGTCTCACCAGAGAGTTGTTTGTAGTGAGCTAACAGAGAGAGTGGATGAGGGAGGTGCAGTTATGTTTTGCATACCGATTTTCAGAAGGCCTTTGATAAAGTTTTACACAATCGATATGTTTACAAAATTGAAGCCCGTGGGATAAAGCGGCAATACAGCATCAGCATGGTTAACATGCTGGTTAAAGGAAGACTGATCTTCAGACTTGAGTGAGTTATATACTATGATCTTCAGGGGTCAGTAAGGGTCACTGCTGGTTTCCATTGTATGTTAATGATTTGAACAGGGCACAATTTCAAAAGTGGCAGATGGCATGAAACCTGGAAGTGTAGTAAAGAGTGAGGTCTATAGTAATAGATTCCAAGAGGTCAAAGACGATCTGGTAGAGTGGGCAGACACATGGCAGATAAACCTCAGCACAGTGAAGTCTGAGATGACATATTTAATATGAGAAATGAGGAGAACAATGCATTCTAAATGGTTGAATATAAAAGGTGCGTGAACAGAGAACCCCAGAGGTGTTTGTACAGAAATCTTTGATGATGACAGGACAGGATAACAAAGATGTTAATAAGACAGATGAAATCCTGGACTTTCATAAAATTACAAAAAACGTCAAGTTCCACTAAACCTATATTTGACAAAATGTTAATCTCAGCTGGAATATTGGAAAGGAGGGCATTATTAACATATATAAAAGGATACGTTTGAATTCAGTGGGACTTCAAAATATTGAAATCTGATTTCTTTAATCCACCCACTTCCAACTTTAATGGATTCCAGACAGGGCCTGAGCAACCAAGCCTCTCCCAGAAGGCTGGTTAGCAATCTCCGTATTAGAATGAGGCTGTTTACCTCATATTTAATCCTTATTTTAAATATAATCCTGGTTGAGCTTATCTGCCTAGTCTTGGAAAACTTGGCAACCAAAAGGTGAGAGATGCTCGATCCAGTTTGCCTGCTTCACCATACCCCACGGACATCTTCAATCCTTACAATCTCACCCCACACTTTAGGCAAGGTGTGGAGGCTTTGGAGACAACACACAGCACGTTTACTAGAATGATTGAGAGATGAGGGATTACAATTATGTGGACAGACTGAGAAGCTGGAGTGTTGCCCTTGGGCAGGCTAAGAGGGGAATCAGTAGAGAGGTTTAAAATTATGAATGGCTCAGTTAGAAAGTTAGCTGGAAAGTCAATAACCAGGGAACACAGATTTAGGCTGACGGGTAAAAGTACCAGAGGAGACAAGAGGAAGAACTGTTTTACGCAATGCAGAGTTAGGTTGTGGGATGCACTGTCTGATAGAGAAATAGAAACAAATTTAATGGTGGCTTTTAAAAGAGAATCGGATAAATATTTGAAAGAAAAATTTGCAGGGTTATGGCGAAAGGAATGTGACTAATTGCCAAAAAGCCAGTGCCAACTCAATGGGTCAAATGGCCTCCTTCAGTGTTGTACTTTCTATTCTGTGATTCAATGAAAAGAAATCAGAATTGAGCATAATCGCTCCTCCATCCAATGTGCACACATATGAAAACACAGCAGCAAAGTTTTAATACTCAATAACCTGTTTTGATTCTTGATTTGATGATTCAGTGAGCACTTACAAGAAGGATTAGTCCAAACTTCTTCTTCTTGTCAAAGTGGTATATAGACAGCTGGCCCGAAGTAATGTCGGGTGGTGACACCCTAGGCAGATCCTGTCCTTTTTGCAGGTCTGAGGACAGCCAAGCTCCTGAGAGCTCAAAACACTTTTGGCTCAGCAGCAGCTATACTGTTGAGTATAGCTTGGCCCTCAAGTCAACCTCGGCTGGCAGCAGTGAGAGCTCTGATGCTCAGATAATAACAGATCCAGCTGCTGCAGGGTTAGAGAGAGGACCAGTACTTGTTAGTCTATTCATCTATTCAAAGGAGAACACTTCAAAAATCGTAAAAGAATTCCACGTACTCCTAAAAGTAAAAGGGGTGGCACGATGGGACAGTGGTTAGCACTGCTGCCTTGTAGCGCCAAGTACCCGGGTTCAATTCCCAGCTTGAGTGACTGTTCGTGTGGAGTTTGCACATCCTCCTCATGTCTGCATGGGTTTCATCTGGGTGCTCCGGTTTCTTCCCACCATCCAAAAACCTGCAGGATAGGTTGATTGGCCATGCTAAATTGCTCCTTATAGTTAAGAGGATGTCAGGGAGATTAGTGGGGTAAATATGGGGGGGGGTTACTGGGATAGGGCCGGGGTGGGATTGTTGTCAGTGCAGGCTTGATGGGCTGAATGACTTCCTCCTGTGCTGTAGGTATTCTATAATTCTAAGTGCATGATACAATTTCTCTCCAATTCCAATGGCCTGGGAAGATGAACTATACAAAACCTAGATGACTATAGAATTGGTGGGAGTTCTCTACCTCCTTTTGCTCCAATGAAACGGCTTTTCTTTACAAAACTAGTCTCAACCTACTTCTTGTTGGGGACTATGAGGTGATTGAAGAATCCAAAATGATCCACCCTGAAACCTGTCCTACTCGTGAATCACACGAGGGATTCTTCTACCCAGGTGTCCTAATTAATTTATTCAAGGGTTTTAATGTCTATGTGAGGCATCTACCTATGAAGTGGACCTCAGTGGTTTCACACTGGGACCAATGCCTGTGCAGATTGGACTCAGGCCTTCCTTGTTTGTTCTATTGTGATTTGCCTCACACTTTCCCAAAGAAATGGGCGTGACATACACTAGATTTTCCCTTGTTTCTAAGGAAGGAACTGGGAGGGCTAATATCAATCAGAATCTTCTGTTACCACAGGGCTATTGAAAATATTTCAGGCCTGTGCTTTGGGAGATTAAGGTACAATCTGCAGCACGCTAGGAGATTTTTAGAAGTGTTCAAAGGCTTCAGAAAGAGCACTCCATGGTTTATGTTTTCTCCTGGAGCTCCTGGAGGTAAATAAGTGAGAAGCAGCAATGAAAACCAGGACGATCATGCAACACAAGAGAAAACTGACCCTGGCAGGGATACTCTCTCACTAAATATTACAGAACAAGAACCTTCTTTAACAGCTTCTCGTAACAGTTATGTTTTTAGAGGCTTTGTTTCATTCCTAAAGCCTGGAAGATCTGTCCTCTCCTCATTCTTTAAAATTACTTGGGGACCAGATTAAGATACTCGGAGCAGAGCAAGCTCTAAAAGCCCTTACTGTCTTTTAACTAAGCTGTTCTGGGAAGTACTGGTATCCTCTGCCAAGTAAATCAATTATATCATTAGGCAAGTTTCAAGTGCCTTTTATGCTACAGGATCTTATTTTGCATTATGTGGCACTGGGTCCTGACTGATAAATAAGTGGTCTATTGATTTTCATCAACAGAATTGAGTCGTTGCTACAATTAATTGAACAGGAGGCTATGTACAACCCTAATGTCAACCCTCACCATTTCAACTAACCACTCTCTTTCAAAATGTGAAATCTGCTACCAGGTTGAAAAGCGAGGCAAACAGCATTGATACATTACCGAGGATGTTAGATGAGCATGAAGGAGAAAGGATTGGAAGAACATGATGATAGGGTTAGATGGGGTAGTGTTATAGGAGGGTTATGTGGAACATAATCATTGTTATTGATGAGATGAATTGGATGGCCTATTGCTGTGCAGTAATTTTCATGTAATCTTATGCAAGAAATTGTATTCTTTAAATCCCAACTGATGTGTGACTATCGGTAAACTTGCTTCATTCCAATGCGAAGCTAGCAAAGAATGGCAGCTGCATTATTTGGAGTTGGTCCAGTGTTCCCAGTCTCTTGCAAGATGGAGCATATGGGCTTGGATGGCTATGTTGTAATAATGGTTACACAATACCGCCCTGGCTCATAGCATTGCGCCATTATGAAACAGAAGACCATTATAATTGAAATTTGCATTTGGCCAGAGTCAGGGTCAAACAGACTATAAGTATGCAGGAGGTTTGAGGTGCCTTGACTTTATATCATGCTTCTAGCATCATGTCCAGAATTGTCTTAGCTTGCTGTACACAATACAATGTTAGGCCTCTGAGTGGAGATCTGAGCAGAGGCAAAGGCTGCGCACATCCAGGCTGAAAGGGCACCGTATGAAGATATAGCAGGTTTATTGAGGCAAATTTAATAGGAGAAACCTTCAGTTAGGAGTGATGTTCTCTCTGCTATTTTTCTTCGTGTTCAAATAACTTTATTCAATAAGAGATATTTAATGACTTTTGTGACCTCGAGATCGCCCAAGTCATTCACAGCTAATAAAGATCTTTTGAAGCTAAGTCGCCTTTGTAAAGTACGGAAATGGATGTGAGTACAATAAATTCACAGATTGGTATAAACCAGATTAGTGAGGGCCATGTGGTAGCCAGGATATTGAGCAAATTCTCCTGTACTTTTACCCATAATGCCAATATACCCACTCAGAGCCTCGGTTTAACACCTCATTCAAAAACAGGATTTTAAACACATTCACAATCCTTCAGTTGCGGCAATGAAGCATCACATGCTTAAATTCCTGAAGTCAGATTTAAACACAGAGTCTTCTGAATCATGGGTGAAATGTTACCATTGAGTTAATGTTGATATCATCAAGCCGGTGCTGGAGTTGTTGCTATTTCCCTTTAGTGCTTTACGGGTGGACAATCCCTTTAAAAATATTACAAACCTGGGCACTATTCTTCTCAAATGTGCTGTAAATGCACATAGTGGTTAGCCACTACGAATAAAAGTTAATCTACAGAATGACCCTGACATTTTCCATTTGCAAATTCAGTATGAAGTTTGATTGATTGGAAAGTGAACATGTAAGGATGTAGAAATCACACCACTTCTTCATCCCCTTATTCAGACGTCAGTGCATTTGCACTTAAAAAGCAGCTTTCTCTATCATAACAATAGCACAGGTGCATCTCTCTCCAGTGTTCGATGTTTTTTTCCCTGGGAGGCACGAAGTTCATTCTGCACCTGTTTTCAATGGGTTATTTGCCAGTCTAATTTAGCCAGCAACATATTCGGAGCAACTCGAGCTGTCAAGATAATTTACCGTTTTGCCCCTCTCATGTGTCATCCTTAGCCTCAGTAAATGTTACCTACATTCAAGTCATTTGCACGTGTTATTGAAAGATCTGGTTTAAAAAAATCATTAATTATTTCATAGTTCTTTCATGACTATTGCTTTCTACTTACTGTTGCCTCCCTGAGCTGCTTTCTGATTTACTCTTTTTAAACAGTTGGTCGTGTTGGGTGTAGACTTCCCTAACTAATATGGCTGTCAAATCATGATATTCCTACAAAGGTGAGATCCAGTTTAAAAAGGTTTAACTAGCTGGGATGTATTTTTTGGCCAATTGTTTAAAGCGATTTGCAACATTAATGGGAAAATGACGAGAACAAGTTCCATAGCTATTTGCATCCTGATGAAGCAGTAGATTTTCAGTGGGTTAACTAAGACTAACGAACCCGAGCGTGTCAACAATTCAACATTCAAACTACAAGCTGTTTACGTTTGCACGCTATAAAAGGGCTGATATAAGGTTTATTAAATTTGACTGTATTTTTTGATATGGTGACACAGTTGGGTTTTATTCAACATGCCAAGATTAATGAGATAAATATGTCCTTTTTTCATTGCCAGTCTGGTATTTGTGCACAGGGGATGCCAAAGCAGGTAGCAAAAGCTCTGACTCTCTGTAATATGAGGCCTGAGAGGTTTGAACTCCCTGCCCTCATCTGCATAGATCTCACCATTGTCCTGCTCGAATCCTGCTCGAAGCAACAGTTTTCACTACTTATACTGCCTGTCCAACCACCACCTTCTCCACCAGGTACCTACAAAGTTGGCTGAAGTGATATAAGGAACAGGAATTTTTGGATTGCTGCGTCCCCAGCCCTGTCACCAAAAGAATCATTGAGAAATACAATTCTGTCTGTCCCATAGCCATTTACCATTCCAAGGAAAGTTCATTTTATTTGATGTGATTTGATTTATTATTGTCACATGTATTGGGATACAGTGAAAAGTATTGTTTCTTACATATTATACAGACAAAGGATATTGTTCGTAGATTACATGGGGGAGAAAGAAAGGAGGGTACAGAACATGGTGCTATAGCCATAGCTAGAGTGTAGAGAAAGATCGACTTAATATAAGGTAGAATCATTCAAAAGTCTGATGGCAGCAGGGAAGAAGCTGTTCTTGAGCTAGTTGGTACATTTTGTTTTTTTTTTCCTGACAAAGAAGGTGGAAGAGGGTATGTCCAGGGTGTGTGGGTCCGTGATTGTGGTGGCTGCTTTTCCAAGGCAGTGGAAAGTGTAAATGGAGTCAATGGATGGGAGGCTAGTTTGCACGATGGATTAGACTACATTCAGAATCCTTTGTAGTTTCTTGCTGTTTCATGCAGGACAGGAACAATACCAAGCTGTGATACATCCGGAGAGGATGCTTTCTATGGTGCATCTGTAAAAATTGATGTGAGTCTTAGCGTTCATGCTGAATTCCCTTAGTTTCCTGAGAAAGTAGAGGCATTTGTGGCCTTTCTTAATTATATCATTAGTTGTAGATGAGATTTCTGTTCCTCAATCGGTTAGAGAACCCACGTAAGAGAGCTGCTGGACAATCTGATTGTCCCAACTGTGTGAGCAATGGAAATGGGCAGATCTAGGAATATATAATTCCCAGAATTTAAATCCCCAAACCCAGGACCAAGTAAGTGTGGGTAGGCTCACACTTACTTATGGGAGGGGAGCTGAAGCCTCAGGAAAGTGGGTGTTTTGATGGAGAGACTGGCGGGTGAGAAAAACTACAGCAACCAGACATTGTGGGAGAAGGTGGTAGATGTGGAAAGGAGACCATTGTGGCCTGAGCAGGATGACTATTCATCCACTCCCTGCTCCTGAAGCTCTCCCATCAGTCTCAAAATTGATTCCAGACAGGAAACAGCCTTAAATAGGCATCAGTTGCACTGATATCATGGATTCAAGGATTCACTAGTTGCGGAATAGAAAGATGTGGTTGCATTAACTTTCATTTCACTTTTGGCTCTTCCAATGTTACATGGAGCTGCTGGTTAGTCACATCTTCATATCAACATCAGTTTTGGATCTGGTGGGTAGGTTTTATAGTTGAATGCTTTTTCCGTCGCTAACCCTCCCCATTTACCCCTGCCAGGGTCTTGCACTGATACACTCTGGCTTGCCTGTCTCAATGGCTGGATGAATTCTTCCATTAAGCAGTACTGCAAAGAAGAAACAGATTAATTAGACTTTCATCTCATTGCTGTCTGGTGAACATTCCTCTTAGTAGCAGAGATAGATGAAACTTTACAATGTAGAAGGAAGCCATTTGGCACAGTCCGTCTGTGCCAGCATTTTGCAAGTACAATGCAATTCTATCCTCATTCCGCTGCTCATTGACCAGAACCCTATTTCTTCTTATTTCTTGAAATATAATGGCTGCTGGGTTCATTTACATTATAAAGATCAATGCACTCTGAAATAATTAGCTGGATGCTAATTATTTGAAGTTATGCTTTAATAACATAAAGTGGTAATAGGGAGCAAACCCTCCCTCCCACCCAAGGAATTCATTATAGGGGTAATTACATTAACCTTGGGGTTAGTCTTCAGTTTTTATCAAGAACTACAGAGTGCGATGGTTCCAACTGAATTTGTTGAGGTGATTCTTTCTGTTTCAATGTTTTTCAGGATGTATGTTCGCATTGAAAGACTGAATATCATTTCCCATAGGGCTTCTTGCCTTCAATAAGGTTCATTCCTCTCCATTACTGTGTGACTTCCAACAAATCTATGATCTGAGTGAGGAGAGCACAATGATTCTCACCCTTGGTTCCAAAGGTGAGCTCTTCCTCGAAAAATGCTCATGCTGTTTCCTGTCAACCATTTTGTAAGTTCTTCATGCAAACTGATTGCTCAATTTCACATTGTTGTTTCATTGTCTATTATGTGGCATGGTGGCACAGAGGTTAGCACTGCTGTAGGTTAGAGGGATTAGCAGGTAAATATGTAGAGATATGGGGTAAGGCTTGGGTGGGATTGTGGTTGGTGCAAGCTCGATGGGCCAAGTGACCTCTTTCTGGGTTTCTATGGTTCAATGGAAAAAGGACAGAAACTGTGGCAATAACACACACAGAATGCATGATGCGAACTTCAAATTATCATTCCACATTATACAAATTCAAAGGTATTTTGTGTCAGTGTTGGAGAATTATCAATTGTTTCTTCAGAACTAATCATTTATTCAACAAATTTCAGCTGGCACTTCACTAAAATGTCAACGTATAACAAAGTTGTGCAAACGCCTGGAATAAAACGGGTAACACAACACATTTAATAGCTGGGATATAGTGCAAAAATGTTTTCTCTGGTGTTTGTGAATTATTAAGAAAGTTGTTTGTATTACTGATCAGTATTTATAGTAGCCAATGGGGGAGGATCCCAAAACTGAGAATAATATTAAGCTTATACGTGATTCAAATTCATAATTTATTACCGCCAGCTCAGGCTGAAAGACAATCATAGCTGTTCCAGTGTTACAGACTGACAAAAGTGAATCGAAGTTGATGGTTATTCAGCTGTAGGATCAGACAGTCTTACCAAATATGTTAGTGTCTGAGATGTTTTCAACAAAATTAACCACAAGTAACAGATAGATGATTGTGACAGACCGTTGTCCTTGAAGGCTCATCATCAGAGCTCTTGGGGTACATTGAGCTCCTGGTCTAGGTAAGTTTATGAACTACAGCACACCTGCAGTCACAGCTGCACCACACAATTGTAAAAAAAAAGGCATGAAGTAGCAACAAGGAAGCTAGATGTTGAACTGGATGGAATTCTCTGATGCTGTAAGCCCCTTCACCGCTGCCAACAAGAACGGAGAATTTGGTGCTCAGCCAAATCTCCATTCATAGCAATGGGACTGGAAAATCACAACCATGGACAATGTCCTAGCCTCTATATTTAACGTCTGAGAAAACCTATAAATTGCATTTGCTGGATAACTAAGAGTTTTACTAATTTTTTTTTGTTTTCATTAATTTTCTTTGAATGCTTTAGTAACTAGTTACTAAAATATTGGACATGGGGCAGCACAGTGGTTAGCACTGCTGCCTTGCAGTGCTGGGACCCGGGTTCCATTCCTTGCTTAGGTTACTGTCTGTGTGGAGTTTGCACATTCTCCCCGTATCTGCATGGATTTTCTCTGTGTGCTCCAGTTTCCTTCCACAGTCCCAAAACATGATGATTAGTACATTGGCCATGCAAATTCTTCCTCAGTGTATCTGAACAGGCTCTGGACTGTGGCAACTAGGTGATATTCACAGTGACTCCATTGCAGTATTAATGCAAGCTGACTTGTGACACTAATAAATTAACTTAAAACTTAAACTTAAACTTAAGTTTGCCCGACAGTCAAGTATTGGTCATTTGGGTAATGAACAATGTGCTTGCTTTCCAATTGGTGTGGGAAAGCAATGCGCTGCGAAGATGGATCTGTTTAGTGACCAATGGCAGAAGTGTGGAGCTAGGGTAGTTGGAAGCAGGAGCTCATATGATGATACATCCAGGAATATGCCCAACAAGGATTAGTAACCATATGCTGTACATACCTGTTCCTTCTACCACTGTGTTTTGTCAATTATCTGAGGCTAGTGATACTCGACTGTTCCAATAATCAAACACCTATAATGAGAAAAATAGCCATGTGGAACTTATATTTACAAATAATTTCCGAATGAAGTTATTTATGATAGCTAACACCTGGCAGAATTATTGACCCTTTTTTATTGAATGATTGAATTATAATTTTTCATTGACATTATTCCCGACTAGTCCCTCTTTCAAGCTTCCTGCAGCTGCCACTGACTTGCTCTTTCTGTTGCTATTCTGTTGTTACTCAGGCTACTCCAGAAGATGGAGTTTCCTTCAAAAAAAACTCACCCCATTAATTCTTCACCCTGGGATGATATGCTTGATTCACCTGTTAAACCAAGAAGGCAGAAAGTTCATTCAGCATGGGAAATAATGTCCAATTGACAATGCTAGGATTGTAAATGATTGCCCACTGGATGGGAAGCTAATGTTGTATTGATCTGTTTTCATTAAGCTGAATCTGGCAATTCCACTCAAAGATGATCAGTTCCTTGTGGAGAGAAGGTCTGATTCCGATACTATTGAAGAACGTTCATGTCGGCTTTAATGAATTTAAGCTCTGGAATTTTGTCTTCTATGCTCTCGTATGATGCAAAGTTGCTTGATTGTCTCGACAGTTTCAGATTGAGCTACAAGAGTCCTGGCTAAGTAATAACTTCCTTCAGCTCAATACTGGAAAGTCCAATCCATTTGCATTTTGCAAATATTGCAAATTTCACTTCTTTCACTGATTCCACCTCCATCTATAATTGCAGTGTTCTATTTAATCCTGAACTTTAAACCCTATATCCCATCCATTGCCAATAAAATCATAGAATCCCTACAGTGCAGAAGGAGGCCATTTGGCTCATCAAGTCAGCACCAATAATCCCACCCAAGTTCCGTCCCCACAACCCTATTTCTTTAACTTGCTAACCCACTGACAACCAAGGGGCAATTTAGCATGGCCAATCAACCTAACCTGCATAACTTTGGAATGTAGGAGAAAATCAGACCACGTTCTCCCCACGCTGCCATGGGGAGAATATGCAAACTTCACATATTCAATGAGCTGTGAATCCAGGTCTTAGCACTGTGAGGCAGCAGTGCTAACCACTGTGCTGCCCTATTTATCACCTACTCACACCTTTTTCTGAACCTCCTGCGAGCTGTCTTAATCCCTTTGTTCTTGAGACCCTTACCTGGACCTTTGTCATTTACAAGATAACCTATATTTTTGGGAATTCATAACTTCCAACTTGCCCAAAACTCTATAACATATCTCCTTCCCTATAGTCAGATCTGCCCACCTATTACTTTTGCCCTGATTTTCCTTCAATTGCTCATGATCCTCTAACTGTAACATGTCACATTTAAAAACTTTGATTTTGTCAGTAAGATCCTACTCATCTTATCTCTGTAGTTTCCTCCAGCCCCATACGCCCTCCCAAACACATTCTCTGATTCTAACCTTCTGTCTTGTTTGCATCCCACTTCACATCATTATCCTTGACAGAATATTCAACTGCCTAAATTGTACTCCCCTGATTTCTCTCTCAAAATCTTCTCTCTCTTCACCTTGCCATATATATTTTCACCTTTTAAGCATCTTTGAGGTTCACCTCAGTGACTAAACAATTGCTTTTGTTATTTGCTCTTTTTCAGCAGAGTGACAGGGTTTGTTATAGTTAGACATACTTGCTAAAGTGCCTTGGGACATTTTCTTATGTGAAAGGTGTTACATAAATGCAAGCAGTTATTGTTCAAAATAGTTGCCAATTATTCTTCAATAAAATGTCAATCATGATGTTGCGTATGTTCTGTCACCCAATATCAGCGAGGGAAAAAAATGGGCGAATGTTTGAAAGTTATTGTTATTAGTTGAAACAGTTGGGTATATTCACTGGTTGCACATTGTCAGCAGGAACCTGAGTTTGAGAACAGTACGGGTTAAGCATAGTCCTAAAGATCCTGCGGAATATGTCAGTATTTTCTGCTTATATTTCGGATTGGCAACATCTGCAGCATTTTACCTTTGATGACAATCTCTTAACCCACTTTCCCTTGAAGCTTGGCACCCCATTGGGAACACAGAATTGGTTAAATATTATGAAAGCAGTAATAGAAGGATGATGAATCATGTCTTTAAAACAGCTAAAAATTCCATAAATTATAGGGAATTCAATGTCCATGTTTTTCGTGAAAAATTCTCATTTGACCGAGATTTGAGTTTTTACCTTATGCATCTGTCACAGGCTTTAAACAGTCCGTTTAATCCCCTGAGAAGGAAATTTTGCATATACACCTTTTGATTCCAAATGTGAATCAGGCAAAACATGCTACCAATTCAAGGCTCCATAGAGCATACACCTTAATTTTCATAAGACAAGGAGCCACCCCTTAACTGTCCACACATACTCATATGTAATGAACTAGTGGCTTCGGTTCTGAGAGGCTTTGAAGGTTAGAATACAGCATTTGCAGGTGTGCTGCTGGCAAGAGCCTTTACCTGGCACTGTAAATTGCTACACTTGCAATTTTGCATCAGGCCTTGCTAAGCTTCATTTGTACTTTTTCTTCTACTTTCTAAGAGCATAAAGTACAATTCCCACAATGAACCATGCAAAGAAGGAATGACTCATAGAGGCCTGTTGCTTAATGAGAACCGTAGCGACAGGAAATTCATTATAGCAGTCCTGCGTGTGCAGCTATGCTTCTATAGAACACTTCACAAGACTGTCACCTTCAAAACTGTGATGCCACCTTCCTACATAGGTCATGATTCAATCATGGATCAACCCACACATCAGGACTGTCTCATTGTGTTGTAGATTATCTGCCTCCCACACACTAACCCTAAAAACTCAAGCACTTTTCAGCAGGTTCCGACATGTTCAGTGACAAATTGGTTTTACTTACATATGAAATTCGAGAAAGGAAAGACCAAGATATCTGATAAAATTGACATTTCAAGTGTTGTTCTCATGTGACCGACTATTTCCATGCACCCATACTTGTTAGGTACTGTAGGTAATTTCAGTAATGATATCAACAGCTCTTAAGAACGTCAGGCATAGTGACATCAAGGATAAGGTAACTCACAGAATAAACCTCATTCAAAAATACTTTTCACAAAATATTCTCTGATTTTTAAAAAATAGGCAAAATCAATGCTGAATTTGTCAGTAATAGAAACATAATCTGAGCAGCAACTTACAGAGCGGCATGGTGGCACAGTGGTTAACACTACTGCCTCATAGCACCAAGAGCCTAGGTTTGATTTCTGGCTCGGGTCACATTGTGAAGTTTGCACGTTCTCCCTGTGTTTGCGTGGGTTTCCTCTGTGCACTCTGGTTTCCTTCCAAACTCTGAAACAGTGGTTAGCTGCATTGGCCATGCTAAATATTCCCTCAGTGTACCTGAACAAGTGCTGGAGTGTGGTAACTAGGAGATTTTCACAGTAATTTCATTGCAGTGTTAATGTGTGTTGGCTTATGACACTAATTTTTTTTTTAAGAGCAACACAGCACGGGAAACAGGCCCTTCGGCCCAACGAGCCCGCGCCGCCGTCATAACTATATAGTAACACTTCCATTATCCTATCCTAATTTTAGGTTATTCCTAATATGGAAGAGTCTCAATGTAGGGACAATTTGTTTCCCAATCAGCCTAAGAGCGAATTTTTGGGATGTGGGAGGAAACCGGAGTGCCCGGAGAAAACCCACGCAACCACGGGGAGAACGCGCAAACTCCCGCAGACACCGGCCCAATTCCAAGTGTCTGCACAGCTACAGCGATAGTCACTGAGCTGTCATGGTGCCCTTCAGATGGTCCAGATAAAGCACTCATTTACGACATGAAGCACCAGGCAACCCATGAATCAACATCCAAGAGCTGTCCTCGCACCACCTGCCGAATGCATGCTCCTTGATGGTCAAGTATGGACCGAATTACCTGTGGAAAAAAGCCATAGTTAAACAGTCCTACTATATCCCTCTATCTGCATAACGCTCATGTGGCTGTCCAAGAGACCCTTAAACAGCCCTAGCGTGCCTGCTCCCACCACCTTACTCGGCAGTGCATTCCACACCCCCACTACCCTTTGTGTGAAAAACTGCCCTCTAATATTCGTCTTATACATAGCCCCCCTCACCCTAAGGCCATGACCCCTCGTCCTATCCATTTCTGAAGGTGGAAAAAGTTTACCACCATTTACTCTATCTATACCCCTTATAATCTTATACACCTCTATTAGATCCCCTCTAAGCTAATAAATAAACTTATTCCTTAAGTTGTATAAACATATCTTCTACTGTGTTTATTTTTGTTAAACTTATCTTTAAACTTTGAGAAGTGCAAATTAATCCATATCGTGTTAAGTTCTGAGATGTAACACATGAGAAGTATGATCAGGGGAAATTCTTTGATTGGAGTGATGGACTAAAAATAATAGGGGATGGGCTTCTGATTCCCCTCCTCAGTGGCTGCACAATGGATTTCAGACAGGCAAACCTATTGTTTCCTTCTTACATATCCATGAGCTTAATACCATTTTGTATTGCTGGAAATACCAGTTCTGAAGTCAGAACTTTTTTTTGCCAAAAACAGCATTATCTGCATCATTGAATTTATGTTACAATTTATAATATTATCGCAGCAATTTCTAAATTTTAGATAAGCACAACCGAAGAGGCGTGGTATCAATACATTTAGAATTAAATAAACATAATCGTATTACTGATCATAAAATAAGAGTAACGGTTAATAGCAAGGGATTCATAAAACTCTGATCCCACAGAAGGGTCAGTTCATGGACAGAATTTACCGTACAACCTGCTATATGTTTAATCACGGTAGGAGATGCCTTGCCGTTGCCCAGTGGTGGGATGTTATGGACCCAGTGTTGTCACTGGGGTTTCCTTTTGAATGCACCCCTCTCCACTGGGAGACCCATGGAGGGGGGCCGGGGGGGAGGGGGGGGTGCGGGGTGGGTTGCAATATCAGTGGGATCTGATGATCTCATCGGTGTGAATGGCTGTTAAGTTTCAGCCCGTATCTCAGAAGCATGCATTGCAACTTTCTGAATATGCTGTTTGCACTGAGCTGCTTTGTCATTTTTCTTCTCATCTAGGTCACACAGTTAGTTTTCTTCATTTGCTGAGGGGGTGCCAATTTAATTGTTTAACATCTCCTTCAAAATATTATCAGTGCTACATAACTCCACAGCAGTTAGCACTCTAATCTTTACAGCAAAGGTACAATGACATATGTAGTACTGAGCAAGGGATATTTGAGACAGTTATGGGATTTGGGAAGGAAAATGTAACCCCTGATAAAAAAGTTGGGAGGAGAAACACAGGTTACCATCTATCGCCCCACCTCCTTCCAACAGTCTCGATCCTGTTTAAAGCCCTTAGGCTGAGTTTAAAATGGTGTTGCTTGTGGAGTACTTTGTATCTGGAGGTGAATGTCTGAGGGTCAAAGGAGATTACTCTGCTCATTGGCTTGTGTGTTCATCTGTCACAAATGTGTAGTTATGAAATTATAGATTTTTAAGAACAACAGTTTGAAAAACACATGGTTGCTGAAAAGTAACTAAAAAAGGCTTTACTCAGGAAAGAGATGTCGGTACATATAACTCGGAATCTTTCTATGCTTATCTCATGAAGAATCACACGAGACATTATTAAATGAGTGTCCCACCAGCATAAATGGCTTTCTTCCGCTTGCTTATCTTCTTTCAGAACAAAGAACTTAATAGGTGGAACCAAGGCTGGTTGAATGGTCAACACCTAATGTGGAAGCATGATTTGTCAGTTTGTGAAAAGTCATCTTTGGATTTCATACTATAAGAAAAGGTCGGAAGCTGAGAAAAGGGAAACAGAACCATCTTGAACATAAACTTTGAAATGGAAACTGCTTCTCAGAAAGGGTCTGAGGAAGGTTTCCAGGAATGCTCGTAGATTGGTGTACGAAATTTGATGCCATGAGTCACCACCTGCAAAACCATTCAAGTGAAAACAGGAATCCTCACTCACTCCCAAGACATGTTTGCCAAGGGCAAATTTTAACTCTTAGACTATAGAAGCTATCACAGCTGCTAAATCCCTTCACTTTGGAAAGATGGAAATCATGTATTGGGCCTGCAACAATATCTCGCAGAGACTGAATTGAAATTTCAT
The DNA here is from genome assembly GCA_024679065.1 of Sphyrna mokarran. Taxonomy (NCBI): domain Eukaryota; kingdom Metazoa; phylum Chordata; class Chondrichthyes; order Carcharhiniformes; family Carcharhinidae; genus Sphyrna; species Sphyrna mokarran. The sequence goes on from JAGIQG010000005.1 coordinate 95,292,223, forward strand.
ATTTAAGTATCTCTTTTTCTTCACCTGCATTTTAACCTTTGTATCCATATTTTGGTTAATAGCTATTATCACTTTTTCCTTAAATAACTTCCAGTTGTAGTTTTTTATAAACTAAATATCTTGATTAAAATTAAAGCTTGTCTGCTGGTTTATTTTTAAAATGAACCATTCATAAGTTAAAAGAGGGCTGCATTTTCACACTAATTCTTAGCTTACTGACCACTTTAAGGAAACATCTTTTTCATGGTCATGGCACCATCCTATTGGTAGTCTGAATGCAGGTTCCCATGTCCTCTAGAGAAAGATGTGATTCCCCCTGTGGGTGTTACTAGTTTACTTCTGAATCTCTCCCTCAGTTATTTTGGAACTTTAAAAAAATCCCTTTGAAAAATCTGTTCAGCTTTTTTGTTCTCCTGTTTTCTCTCTGCATTTTTCTCTCTCTGTTATAATCTCTTTTTGTTGCCCATTTTGATTGCATCTATTACCTTTCCCTTTCCTCCCTTCACAGTTGTGCCACTTGCAAATTAGAGCTGAAAAGAAGAATAAGGAGTGATTGGAACTGATGAAGAGACATGGGAGCACATTACTGTGGAGTAACTCAGAGAATAAGGATAAAATCATGAGCATGCAATGTAGATTTGATGAGTTGTGTATCTTTCTCTGTACTTGACCTTGAGTCAGGATATTATGGAGGCTGAAAGAGTGGAATGCATGGGAGAAGTCAAGGTTTTGATTTTCAGACTGTGAGTCAAGAGACAGAGTTGATAGCCAGGATTCTCCCAAAACAAAACTAAATACCCAACGGGCAGGAAAATGGGAGTATTTCCCAATTGTTTTTTGGGCATACTTAGCAGAGTGAATCTCTGACTCTCTGAGCACTGCAGGGTGCCTCAGTCTAAGAAGTAGGCCTCATCCCACCTGAGAGAATAGCAGCATAGCACTGAGCAGCCCACTGCGCCAATCCAGCAATGTGGAGATAGGCACATACATACGTGGATCTTTAGCGCTGGTCTTCCGACCCCTATCTCTGACCTCTGGCCTTCCCAACCTCTCCACCTCCATCACCAGAGACCTATCCTGGCACCATCATTTTGGTACTAAGGAAAACCAAGCAGCATGCCTTGATGACTAACTGCCGGTGGCTCTGACATCCATCATTATGAAGTGCTTCGAAAGATTAGTCATGGCACGAATCAATTCCAGCCCCCCACACTATCTGGATCCACTACAGTTCACCTATCGCCGCAACAGGTCCACAGCAGACGCAATCCCCTGGCCCTGCACTCAACCCTGGAACACCTAGAGAACAAGGGCACTTACGTAAGACTCCTATTTATTGACTACAGCTCAGCCTTCCACACCATTATTCTAGCGGAACTCATCTCCAAACTCTGTGGTCTGGGCCTTAGCACCTCAACCTGCGAGTGAATCCTGAAATTCCTAACTCACAGGTCACATTCAGTAAGGATAAGCAGTAACATCTCCTCCATGATCATCCTCAACACCAGTGCCCCACAAGATTGTGTACTCAGCCCCCTATGAGTTATATACCTATGACCGTGTGACCAAATTCTCTCCCAATTCAATTTTCAGGTTTGCTGACGACACCATTATAGTGGGTCGGATCTCAAACAATGACATGACAGTGTACAGGAATGAGATAGAGAATCTGGTGAACTGGTGCAGCAATAATAATCTTTCTCTCAATGTCAACAAAACAGGAGATTGTCATCAACTTCAGGAAACATAAAGGAGAACATGCCTCTGTCTATATCAATGGGGACGAAGTAGAAAAGGTTGAGAGCTTCAGGTTTTTAGATGTCCAGATCACCAACAAACTGTTCTGGTATCCCAATGCTGTCCTATAGTTAAGAAAGCCTACCAATGCTTCCACTTTCTCAGGAAACTAAGGAAATTTGGCATGTCAGCTACCAGTCTTACTTATACAGATGCATCATAGAAAGCATTCTTTCTGTTTGGATCACAGTTTTGTATAGCTCCTACCCTGCCCAAGATCACAAGGAACTACAAAAGGTTATGACTGTATCCTAATCCATCATGCAAACCAGCCTCTCATCCATTGACTATGCCTACACTTCCTGCTGCCACAGCAGAGTAGCCAGCATAATTAAGGACCCCACGCACCCTGGACATTCTTTCTTCCACTTTCTTCCAGCGGGCAAAAGATACAAAACTTTGAGGTCATGTACCAACCAACTCAAGAACAGCTTCTTCCCTTGCTGCTGTCAGGCTTATGACTTTGCAATAAGTTGATCTTTCTCTACACCCTAGCTATGACTGTAATACTAAATTCTGCCCTCATTTCCTTCTCTATGAATGGTATGCTTTGTCTGGTAATGCGCAAGAAACAGTACTTTTCCTACATGTTAATATGTGACACTAATACAGAAACACATGTGGCTAGTGGGCCCAGCGAGTACAGTCCTGGGACTGCTCATCACATGGAAATTGTAATTTCCGTATGATATTCAGCTCATGCTGTGAAAAGAGTGCCTCAGACTCTTGTAATTGGCTGGTTCAGTAAAGGTCTGTTGCTGGAGAATCCTGGCCGTTATGTTTACGGTATGTTGTGCCTCACGCCATCCCCTTCCAGCGTTCCACTTGCAATACATTTGCAAAAAATACTCAGTTGTATAAATCTTTAATAATTACACTCTAGCTTCATGACAAAGTCAGCAACAGATGAGAATCCCATGGCCCCAGTTAATGCTTGTTTAGGGGTAACTGTGCAGCAGTCAGCTTTGTACGGTTGTATCCGAGGAATATAGTTTTCCTTGTTGAACTCTGCAGGAAAGGGAGCAGCTTTTATGGAGCACCGGGACAGCCAAGGGGAAGTCAGTGGTTGGGGCACTCTGGAGGGTGGGGAGTGGGGGGATAGAGGGGTGGGGTGTTGGTGTGGAGTTGGGGGCTTAGAGAATTGAAGTGGCAAGACCCTGGCACCCTGGTTGTGGCTCTGGGCAGTGAGAACAATCAGTCAAGGTAAGAAAATGGGAGACTAAAGGGTAGTTAGTGTCAGTATTGTCCACATGAAGTTTATTTATTAGTGTCACAAGTAGGCTTACATTAACACTGCAATGAAGTTGCTGTGGAAATCCTCTAGTCTCCACACTCGGATAGTCTGAGGAAGAATTTAGCATGGCCAATGCACCTAATCAGCACTTTTTTTGCACTGTGGGAGGAAACCAGAGCACCTGGAGGAAACCCACGCAGACATGGTGAGAATGTGCAGATTCCACACAGACAGTGACCTGAGCCAGGAATTGAACCCAGGTCCCTGGTGCTATAAGGCAGCAGTGCTACTGTGCCAGTGAAGGAAGGTCACAGAATCTCGTTCAATATCATTTATTTATATTGTAAATATTGACACCAGGCAAACCAGAGAACTGGAAATGTATGTTGATTTTAGATATTAAAATACACAATCGTTTGGGCTGTACCTGCCATAATCTAAATTACACCTTAAAAATCACTCTACCTCGGGCATGAACAGCCAGAGAATTATGACCAAAGTTTATCAGCATCACAGACACTCTTACTGATAGAATAAATTCAGGATTCAAAGTTGTTGGACGTCCTGTGTCCCTGAATTTTAAAGCTGTCATCCTCATGGGAGCTCTTAAAAATTAGGCAGTTTCCAAAATGCTTTTCTTGAGATCACAGTTTTATATCTGCAGTAGTTTTTCTCTTACTAATCTCAATTCTGTAACCAATTGAACCCAATCATAGAACTAGAAACTACACCAGAAATATAATCAGCGCATCTTAAAGACTTAAAAGAAACGTTTGCATTTATAATGAAGCGTTGATGACCTCAGGATGTCCAAAACCATGAGTCCAATTATATTTTTTACCCAAGGGAAACATTTGAGGAACCTGTACATTCTACAGATGTTTTCTGAGAGCCTTCTGTAGAGATCCACAAAAATATACGGAAATCTTCAGTTTTTTTTTAATTTATGACATTAATATCAATACCAGACTTGTACCGTTTGATGAAATAAATTTAGAATTTCATTCCAGTCAAAGCAGACATGTTTTATGTTGTAGTTTTATTGGTATTCACTTTATATAATAGGTAATAACATCAACTGTTATTGAACATCATTCGTGTGGCAGTTAGGTGGCAAAGAAACAGATTTATATTCTGCAGAGATTTTATTTCCACCAAAGATGTATGTTTATGTCAATGACTGTGTATGTCTGATATGTATATGTGCAGCTAATAGTGACCATTGTTACATATATATAAAATATCTTAGTCTTAACTCCTAAGTAACTAGTCTCACAACTCCAGGTTAAAGTCCAACAGGCTTATTGGTTGCATGAGTTTTCGGACTGCAACTCCTTCATCAGATGAGTAGGAGTTGTGGTCACAAACAGGGTATATATAGACACAAACTCAATTACAAGATAATGGTTGGGATGTGAGTTTTAACAGGTAATCAAATCTGTACAGGTGCCAACAATGTGAGTGAAGAGAGAGTTAAGCACAGGTTAAAGAGGGTTCAATTGGTTACAGAATTGAGATTAGTGAGAGAAAGACTACTGCAGATGTAAAACTGTGATCTCAAGAAAAGCATTTTGGAAATTGCCTAATTTTTAAGAGCTCCAATAAGGCTTTAAAATTCAGGGACACAGGACATCCAACAACTTTGAATCCTGAATTTATTCTATCAATGAGAGTATCTGTGACGCTGATAAACTTTGGCCATAACTCTCCGGCTGTTCATGCTCGAGATACTGAGTAATCTTTGAGGTGTAATTTGGATTATGGCAGGGACAGCCCAAACAATTTGTATTTTAATGTCCAAAATCAGCATACATTTCCAGGACAGTTAGTGTGATTTTGCACATCCAGACAAATCATGGGGGTTACAGATAGTGTGACATGAACCCAAGATCATGGTTGAGGCCATCCTCATGTGTGCGGAGCTTGGCTATCAAGTTCTATTCAGCGATTCTGCGTTTCGTGTGTCGTGAAGGTTGCCTCGGAGAATGGCTACCCAAGGATCAGAGGCTGAATGCTCTTGACTGCTAAAGTGTTCCCCAACAGGAAGGGGATATTCCTGTCTGGTGATTGTCAAGCCGTGTCCATTCATCCATTGACATAGATTCTGCATGGTCTCCCAATGTACTATGCCTCAGGACATCCTTTCCTGCAGCATATCAGGTAGACATGTTGACCGAGTCACTGGAGTGTGTACCATATACCTGGTGGATGGTGTTCTCACGTGATATGATGGCATCCGTGTCAATGATCTGGCATGTCTTGCAGAAATTGCTGTGCCAGGGTTGTGTAGTATTGATGCTTGTTCTCCAGTAGGCAGGGTAGTTTGCAGCGTACAATTGTCTGTTTAAGGTTGTGCAGTTGTTTGAAGGCAAGTAGTGGAGGTATGGGGATGGCCTTGGCAAGATATTTGTCTTTATCGATGACATGTTGAAGGCTCTGGAGAAGATGTCATAGCTTCTCTGCTCTGACAATGTACAGGATGACAAAGAGTACTTTGTCCATGTATCCTGCATTTGTTTTTGAGGAGGTCTGTGAGGTTTTTCACTGTGGCACATCAGAACTGTTAGTCGATGAGTCGTTCACCATATCCTGTTCTTATGAGGGCATCTTTCAGCATCTATAGGTGACTGTTGTGATCCTCTTCATCTGAACAGATCCTGTGTATATGAAGGACTTATCTGTAGGGGATTGCTTCTTATTGTGTTCGGGATGGAAACTGGAGAAGTGAAGCATTGTGAGGTTATCCATGGATTTGCGGTACAGTGAAGTACTGAGGTGACCGTCCTTGATGGAGATGTGTGTGTCCAAGAATGTAACTGATTCTGGAGAGTAGTCCATGGTGAGTCTGATGGTGGGTGGAATTTGTTGATGTCATCACATAGTTGTTTCAGTGACTGTTCGCCATGAGTCCAAAGGAAGAAAACGTCATCAACGTATCTAGTATACAGCATCAGCTGAAGGTCTCCGCGATGAAGGAGTCTTGTTGGAACCACGTTCGCAGGTAAGGATCCAACAGCAATTGCCTGGGATTTCTAATTTCCTTCGGGCAATTGTTCAGCTCTGGGAACTTTTGGAAAATACAATTTAAATTACAAACTTCGAATGATTCTGATTGTGTAACAGCAATAATCATTCAGAATCAAGAATTTAAACCACTTCCAGCTTCTGGGCAATTATTGTTCTGGCCTTCCCATAGCCCCCAGGGGAGACCCTCTACCTCCCTGATGCCCCACCAGACAAACCCACCCCCTGACTCTTTATAGAACTGTACCACGCAAATCACCACTCTCATCCAGTCTCTACAGGACTCATCTACCCAAAACATGCCTGACAGCTCAACCTAATCTCAGGCCCAACAGATTGATCCTCACTAAGTCTGATCCAGCACCAACACCAGACTTGACCCAACTCCTGGTTCCCATTACACTGGCTGCTGACTCCGTAGAATCTCTACAGTGAAGAAAGAAGTCATTTAGCCCATCTGCACTGACCTTCCAAAAGAGCACTCAACCTCTGCCCACTCCTTCACCCTATCGCTGGAACCCCATGCATTGATCATGACCAATCTTGGACCAATCCATGTAACCTGCATATCTTGGGCCACTAAGTGACAATTTAGTGTGGCCATGCCGTCTAACTTGCACACCATTGGACTGTGGGATGAAATTCATGCAGACAAGGGAAGAACATGCAAACTCCACACAGATACTCACCCAAGGCTAGAATTGAACCCAGGCCCCTGCTATTATGAGGAATTAGTGTTAACCATTATGCCAAGGCCTCCTTTGTAACTAGTGAAGTGACAGGCACAATTTTCTAGTTAAAGGAACAATTCCCAATATGAGAGAACTTTGGAAGTTAGAGCACCTGCAGGGCTCTCATTTCTTTAAAAATCTGGAATGGAGACTATCCAGTCATGGGATTGGTTAGCCTTTGGAACATTATTTTCTTCATAACTGTAATTTTGCTCTTGTTAATTTTAGTGAGTCCATGTCCCTGGTTCACTATTAATTTCCTTGCAATGACTGGCATGCTGACCTCTTCTTCAACTGTAAATATTGATGCAAAATAATTACTTAGCATCCCCACCATTTCCTTCTTTTCAATGATGATATCACCATAATTTGCTTTTGTAAGGTCCATTTTGGCTCTCACTGCTCCCTATTTGCTAAGAGAATTGTAAACATATTGTGCGTTAATTTTACTATCGCTTGCAAATGTCAGTTCACAGTACTTCTCATAGGTCTTATTATCTTGATACCCTTTGCTCTTATTTGTGTTGTGTCCACTCACCAATCTCCATATTATTTTCTGAATTTCTATATGCTTTTTCATTGTTATCTCTTACCTTTTTAGACATTCATGACTTTTTTTGGCAAGTAAAGCTCTTGTTACTTAGCAATATTGCATTACGTTCAATTCTTTTTTAACATTCTCACTGATCTTCTCTGGTCTTTCTTGTTAAAAGTTTGCTCAGTTTACTTTGTTTAATCTCATTGGAATCAGCCTTACCTAATCTAGAATCTCAGGAGCTGTTTATGCTTCTCTGTTTCAAACAGTATCTTGAACTTGGTTACATTATGATCGGTATTAGATAAATGTTCAAACACCATTAGGCTGTTAGCCAACTCTGGCTCATTACTAATCTAATCTGGCATACCCCCCAAGGACGCTTTGTGGCATAAAACTATCTTGCTCATGCTTGGGAGATTTAATCTCTTTTTCACATATGCAAACCTTCTTATTGCAATCTGCATGAATGTAAAAATTCCCTATTAAAAACACCCTGCCTTTGCCCCACTTTTGCCGAATCTCTGCATTTATACAATCTACTATGTCACAGTTATTCTCAGGGGGCCTAAATATAACTCCCATGGCGGTCTTATGTTTAAGTTTTTAAGTTTATTTGTTTGTGTCACATGTAGACTTGCATTAACGCTACAATGAACTTACTGTGAAAATTTCCTCGTCTCCACACTCCGGTGTCTACTAGGGCACACTGAGGCTAATGCACCTAACCAGCAACTTTCCAACTTTTGGAAACCGGGGCACTCAGAGGGAACCCATACAGACATGGGGAGAACGTGCAGACTCTTCACACACAGTGACCCAATCTGGGAACCAAACCCCGGTCTCTGGCACTGTGAGACAGCAGTGCTAACCATTGTGCCACCATGCCGCCCCCTATCCATAAAGATCACACAACCTGCTATCCTCTTGTTACTGAGATCACTTTATCATTTATCATTCCTCCCCCCCACCATTTTTTTCTGTTTTTCCTAAAGATTTTATAATTTGCTATTTAACCCCCAGTGCTGACTATCTTGCAGACATTTAGAACAAAGAACAAAGAACAACACAGCACGGGAAACAGGCCCTTCGGCCCAACGAGCCCGCGCCACCATCCTGTCTTAATGACATATAGAGACCAATATAGGGACAATTTGTTACCCAATCAGCCTAAGAGCACATTTTTGGGATGTGGGAGGAAACCAGAGCACCCGGAGAAAACCCAGGCAACCACGGGGAGAACGCACAAACTCCCGCAGACACAGGCCCAAATCCATGTGTCTGCACAGAAACAGCGATAGTCTCTGAGCTGTCATGTTGCCCATCTGATGGTCCAGTTTAAGCATACACTAACGACGTGAAGCACTAGGCCACTCCTGAAGTAACCTCCAGGAGCAGCCCTCGCACGACCTGCCGAATGCATGCACCTTGTTGGTCCACAAGGTGGACCGAATAGCCTGTGGAAACAATTAAAGTATTTAAACAGTCCTCATATATCCCTCTATCTGCAGACCGCTCATGTGGCTGTCCAAGAGACCCTTAAACAACCCTAGCGTACCTGCTCCCACCACCTTACTCGGTAGTGCATTCCACACCCCCAATACCCTTTGTGTGAAAAAATGCCCTCTAATATTAGTCTTATACATAGCCCCCCTCACCCTAAGGCTGTGACCCCTTGTTCTATCCGAATCTAATGGTGGAAAAAGCTTATCACCATTTACTCTATCTATACCCCTCATAATCTTATATACTTCTAATAGATCCCCTCTCAGCCAACGTCTTTCAAGGGAAAACAACCACAGTGTGTTCAATCTTTCCTTGTAAGACAGCCCTTCCATACCAGGCAGCATCCTGGTAAATCTCCTCTGCACTCTCTCCAGGGACTCCACTTCCTTCCGGTAGTACGGCGACCAGAACTGGACGCAGTACTCCAAGTGAGGCCTAACCAACGTTCTATACACTTGCAACATCAAACTCCTACTCTTGTATTCTATACCCCTTCCTATGAAGGCTAACATACCATACGCTTTCTTTATCACCTTTTCCACCTGTACTGCCACCTTTAGAGACTTGTGAACCTGCACCCCCAGGTCTCTCTGCATCTCTATACTCCGGATAGTTTTACCTTTTATCCTATAACTCCCCTCTACAGTATTCCGGCCAAAATGCATCACCTAGCATTTATCTGGATTAAATTCCATTTGCCATCTATCTGCCCAATCTACCAGCCTATCAATGTCCTGTTGTATTGCCTGGCACTGCTCCTCAGTCCCCGCCAATCCAAGTATCTTAGTGCCATCAGCAAATTTGCTGATCACACCACCTACCCCCTTTTCCAAGTCATTTATATAAATCACAAATAGAAGAGGTCCTAGTACTGAGCCCTGTGGCACACCACTAGTGACTGACCTCCAGTTGGAAAAAGAGCCTTCCGCTACTACCCGCTGTCTCCTCCTCCCAAGCCAGTTCTCAACCCATCTACATACCTGGCCCTGTATACCATGCGCCTTCACCTTTTCTATCAGCCTACCATGAGGGACCTTATCAAACGCCTTACTGAAATCCATATAGACGACATCAACGGCTTGTCCTTCATCAACCGTTTTTGTCACCTCTTCAAAAAATTCCACTAGATTCGTAAGGCACGACCTCCCTTAACGAAGCCATGCTGCGTATCCCTGATCAGATCGCAGCGCTCCAGATGCTCATACATCCTGTCCCTGAGGATCCTCTCCATTAGCTTACCTATAACTGAAGTCAAGCTCACTGGCCTATAGTTCCCTGGGTTATCCCTCTGACCCTTTTTAAACAACTGTACTACAATTGCAATCCTCCAGTCCTCTGGGACCTCACCAGTGTCCAAAGAAGAGACAAAGATTTGCGTCAGAGGCCCAGCTATGTCATCCCTCACCTCCCTTAGCAGCCTGAGATAAATACCATCAGGCCCTGGAGCTTTATAAGTCTTTATGCTACCTAAAAGCCCCAACACTTCTTCCCTCGTAATGATTATTTCTTAATAAAGGCTACCATGTCATGTTTTCCAAGTGCCTGCAGTTCTTTCAATGTGTTTCTTACAATCTGCATGCTTTAATGCAAAATGCTTACTTGAGTCACATGCCCTAAGCTGTCTCCACTTCATTGTTTTACTCACCTAATTCTTGTTTCTCAAATGCTTTAAATACTTTACATCCTTTAATTTTTCCTTTATTTACAAAGCCTAAAGCAAAATTTCTTATTATTACCCTACTCTTTTCTTTTTTATTTGTTTCAAAACAATTATTTTCCATCTGAATCCTCTCCCACCTTTTACCAATGTAATGTCTTTGTAACCATTCTATTTATCCTTTCTGCTAAGATCCTGGTCTCAGTGCAATTCAGGTGTGGCCTCCCTAATGATATAGTTCTTTGTTTTAGAATTAATGCCTTTGCTCCAGGAAATGGAATCCTTATTTTCTGTAGAATCCATACAGTGCAGAAGAAGGCCACTTGGCCTATCAAATCCGGACTGACCAAATCAAGTCCAAGGGGAGTGGAGTGGGGGGGAGGGTAGAATTCAGTGAGAACTATTGCAGTCCATGTGCTGAAGGTGCTCTCACAATGCTGATGGGGAGATGATTCAAGGTTTTGACCTAGTCACAAGATCCAAGTCAGGCTGATGTGTGACTTGGAGGTGATGGTATTTTCATGTTCCTGCTCCTTTGTCCTTCTGAATGTCATTGACAAGTGCTGAAGAAGGATTGGAGACTTGCTGCATTATATCCTGAATGAATGCAACATCTGGTGAATGAAACAATTCATATTTATGAAGCACCTTCGACATAATAGAGCCTCTTGGTGCTTTAAAAAAAATGGACAGGAAGCATTACTAATAGTGTTCGGACAGGTGAGTGAGAGGATGTTTGAAGCTAACAGTGTGACAGCAAATGCATTTAGGGAAAGTGTATCGTGGAGTAAGATGAAAATAGCTGACAGCGCTGTCACTGAGTGGTGAAGGAGTGGAGGAGCGGGGGGCGGGGGTTGGTGGTGCTGGGGAGGGCACATACATAGAGGGCTAGTGTCAGATAATGGAAGACACACACACCATAGAGTAAAAGGGTGTTGCAAGTTCAATATACATGGAAGAATTTTAAATTAAGGAAATGAATTTTGCGTTCAATGTGATGACGCATGACCAGCAAGACAGCATTTAGGACAAGAAAGATGCATAAGTGGGACTTACCATGGGATGATGGAAGTTTGGCTGTTGATGAAATGCAGGAGGGAATTGAAGTGAGCAAAGTGTGGATGGGGGTTTGAGCAGATGTATGGATAAATAAGGGTTGAAGCAGATCATTTAATAGACATACAAATAGATAGGCAAATACCACTGTTATGAAACTGTGCCCCAAAGATGTCTGGGTTAGGTTGATTGGCCATACTAAAATTGCCCCTTTGTGGCCTGAGATGTATAGATTAGAGGGATTAGCGGGTAATTATGTAGGGATGTGGGTGTTGGGCCTGGGTGGGATCGTAGTTGGTGCAGACTTGATGGGCCTCTTTCTGCGTTGTAGGATTTCTATGATACTTATTTCTGAAAAAATAATTTTTGAACTTTCAACTGACTGGAAATTTTGAAATTTGATTTGAGATGAAGCAAACTGCTTAAAAATGCAAGATTACATTCCAAGATGGCAGTGAGAAACAAACAAATCACCTTGGCAAATATAAAACGAGAGACATTTTTGATAATTCAGACATCCATAAAAATTCATAAACATCAAAGGAAGAGACATTAAAAGGCATGGTACTGATATTGAAACAATAGTTCACAGACAAACAGACTCAAAAGCTCATGGAAATAAACAGTGGGTGAAGTATTTAAAGGAAAGGCTGCCAGCCACTAGAGGAGATTGCAAGTAACATAGTGTGTGTCAAGGAGATCTTCAGCAGAAGAAACAGGCCTAAAGCTGCCTACCCTTCCTCTCTCCCTTTGGAATAAGCATGTTGCCTGGTTTGAGAATCCAACTCCATCAGAAACCCAACAATGCAACATCTTCTACATCAGACTTCATGCAAGAAATCAACTACAAACAAAATCTACAACACAGTGATGATCAAATGATACTTAACAATATATTCTTTTATCTTTTTCTTTATTGAACTTTATGGTCGGAATTTTACCGTCTCGCCCGCTTGGAGTGTTCGAGGCTCGCAGGACTGAATTCTCTGTTGGCCTCGGGCAGGATTTGTGTGTGTGTGTTTGGGTTTGTATGTGTGTATGTGCATGTGTATATTTGCATATATGTATGTGTGCGTTTGTGTTTGTAAATTATGTGGGTATGTGTATATGTGTGTGTGTATGTATATGTGTGTGAGCATGTATGTTTGTGTGTGTATTTGTATGTGTATATGTGTATGTGTGTGGTGACATTGTGTTGTATTATTTATCTTGGATTTTATGGTAATTACATTTTCTCCTCTTGTGACTCAGGTAAATTTTGTTTCATTGGCTCCTTATTTCTCACAACTTAAATCATTAAATACATTCTGATTTGGAAATGGTATGTCCTCGTGGAAAATAACTTACACCTTTGTTGTGACTGACCAAGAAAGTTGAATAGAGGAGAGCCAGTTTACCTCTTGTCATCTGGTCGTAACAGCACAGCCAAATACTTCCTTGGTTGTAAGCATGAGTTTGATAAACTGGATCTGAGTAATAACATGTAAGTCTAGGCTCAAAGTAGAGACATGAGGATAATGACCTCTTAGTAAATATATCAAATAAAAAATAAGAGTGTCAGGTTTCAATGAGAGTGCTATTATTGAATGCCTTATAGATTGATAGCTGATTGGATTAATAATGATCAAGCCATGACTCAACACTGACTTCCAAAGAGAGGTATTCAATATGTTGAATTGTAAATCTATGTATAAAATCAATTAAGACAATAGAATGCATTGTGTTCATCGGATCTTTTCAGTCTTAAAGTATCCTTGTTTCCACTCAATTTCCAAATACCTAAAAGTTGTGTTATTGGATATAACACTACCCACTGCATTTGGGATTTCCTCGTGTGTTTCCCCTGGAGGATGTGATGAGCCATTTAAATATCCATAGACTTCCGGTGAATTGGAAAATTCAATGATGGGAGGGACTGGGAAGTTACAGCCTGTTTCTTCATCTTGACAATTTATTATATCAGGGGTATAATATTATATTGTAGCACCATGGATATAGTAACAAGTTACTCAGGAGATTTTTGACTGAAAGAGATGAATTCTTGTTAATTGTATTAACCATTTGAAATAGTTTAAATATTTTCTTAAAAATATAGCAATTTAGAAGCAGAATCAGAAAAATATCATTGACTAAAATCATGTAAAGTAATTTTAATATATATCTGTTGAAATTATTTAGAAAATGCAAATTACAGTAAGATTAATTAATTATAAACTGTATTCTGAAAAACAGGTAGAGTGATCGTCTTGCCAAGACCTGTGCCACTCTACAAGATTCTACCAAATATGCATCTGATATATATATAGTCCTGGTGGCTATGACTTGATGCCTTGTCTGAAAGCAAGAATCTATTCATTAGTGTTCCTATTTTAACAGTGGGTTCCAATGTTTGCTCCCTTGTCTCTTCCATGGATCCTAGGAATGAGAAAGAAAGGGTAAATCAAAACAGGGTGAAATACAGTGGGATTCCTTATGATCTGTGACAGCCTGTTAGGAGTCCTAGAAATATTCAGCAGATGGGCTTTGGAAAACAAGTCCTCAATGGCAGAACAGACAGAGGATGATGTACTATCTGGAATGTCTCAAAAGCTGTCCTGGTAGATGCAGGCTGAAATCTCCAATCATCTGGTTTCCTTACTAATGGATCAGGGTTTCGTTCTGTCAAAGACACATATGAAAGCTGTATGAACAGTTTGCTCATGCTAAAAGGTGTCACCCACAGGCTCTTTCTTTCTAAGCATATCTCTCATGTCCTTCAGCGACTAGCAAATCGCAACAGGAGCAGGATGGTATTGTCTGAAAGCTGCTCATCATGATCTGGCATTGGAGGCAGCAGTGACAAGATGGATGTCCAGCCCTCAGAAGAGGCAGGGCTGTCTTCTGGAAGTGTAACTGCGACTGAGAAAAGTGAAAGCCAGGAAAAGAAAATACCATGAGCCAACCTGATAACACACGATCAGGCATCCCATACGACAACACGTGCCATAAAGTCTGCGGATCCTAATGCAGCCTCATCAGTCATCTTCATGAAAGACAACCATCTTTGTTAGTGTTGGATAGGTAATATTTAACAGTGATTCCTCATTGAGAGCATTATAGAGGAACAGGAATAAGCCAGTCAGTCCATTGAGCCTGGTCCAATACCCGAATAGGTCGTGACTGATTTTTATCTTACCTTCATCTGCCTGCCTTGGCTTGAAATTCCTTGTCTAAGAAAATGTGTCAATCTTAATTTTGAGATTTTCAATTGATTTACCTTCAACATCCTTCTTGGGGAGAGTTCTGGATTTCCATAACTTTCTATAACTTAAATGCAAAAAAATGCTTCCTGGTATCAATAACCAACCTCTATTTTTGATGTTATCTTGTTTGAGTAGGGGACATAGTTTTGCTACATCTATTCCACCAATTCTATTAAACATTCCAATTAAGTCTCCTAGATATTTTAAATTCAAAAGAACACAAGCCTAACACAACCTGTCCTCTAACCATAGTGTCACTTCAGTGACTAAACACTGAACCCCTTCTATTTTAGCAGAATGACGGTGCCTTTTCTAAAATGAATTTCTAAAATTAGAATAATGCTGTTATTTAATAATTACAAATACCAAACTTCTTTCATTGCAAACGTCTCTATAAGATTTGTGATGGGTTTATATTTTATTCAAATGTATCTGAAAACCCAGCTTTTTTCAGGAGTATTGGGAGATTGGGATTATATTCTTTTATATTAATATGAAGAACTCATGTCATCAGCATGAGGGTCCTGTATTGTCAGTATGAAGAATCCATGTCATCAACATAAGGATCCCATATTGTTAATATGAAGAACCCATGTCATCAGTATGAAGAATCCATGTTATCAATATGAAGAAGCAATGTCTGCTGTGTATTACATTTGATTACAATTTGAAAGGAAGATGTGGGTTGCATTCTACACTGAACAATTTGCAAGGATCACAAATTTCTGAAGAGGGAGCTAGTCAGCTGCTGAGAACGCAAATTGCTCTGAATTTATATGAACATACCTAATGGGGGTCAGTTTTAGATTTCTGCTCGCGCTGTGAGGGCACAGGATATCACAGCTAATAGTGAGCAGGACAGCCCCATGAAAAACTGGATTACTTGCAGAACATGATGTCAGTCCTACTCTGCAATTTACCACTGAGCACTTAGCTAGACAAACTTACAGCAAGTAAGTGAGGTATTCTCGGCAGTGATTAAATGGAAAGTGCAAAGGATTTAATGGGGGTGATGGTGGGAGTAAAATGTACCTGTTTCATCCAGATACGTCTCTTTTAAGGTGTCATTCCTATCTTTAGACCCAAGACACAGATTGACAATATAGCTTCTGTCTCCTCCTGCCAATACTGTGCTAAATCCATTGTAAACTCTGACCTTGAAGATCAAGAAATAAATACTGTAAGGATGAGCTTGCTTTCTTGGAGAAGTCATGTAATAAGCTTTTTAGTGAGGAGAACTGTTACAAGGTATAAAAAAAAACACATCACTCTGCATTTCCGTAGCATCTTTCACATCTCAAAATGCTTTACAGCCAGAATATTTCTTAAAATGTAGTTACTATTGTAATGTGAAAAAATACTGTGGCCAATGTGTGCACAGCAAGCTTAATGTGAGAATGACCAAATAAACTGTTTTTTTTAGGAGACACACTAAAAGCAAAATACTGCAGTTTCAGGAAATCTGTGATTAAAACAGGAAGTGCTGGACAAGCTGGTAGCTTTGTGGAGAAGAAACTAGAACCGACATTATCGATCTCCATCAGCACTAATGAATCAACCCGAAACATTGGCTGGAATTTTCTGGCTGTTCATGTCAGTGGGATCTGCTGGTTCTGCTGACAGCATACCCCTCGCCCCGCTGGGGGATTTTTGGCAGTGTGAGGTGCCATCAGTGGGAAATCCCATTGACTGCTGTGGGACCAGAAGATCCTATTGCTTGCCATCTCCCACCCCAAGCAAGATACCACAGGGAGGCCAGGAAATCCCAGCCCGCACCCCATCGACCTTGCGTCTCTCTCCACAGATCTGCTGGACATGGTAAGCGCTTCCCTCGTTTTAAATATTTAGTGTTGTTGGTTAAGGAATAAATATTGACTGAGGGATCGGGGAAAACTGCCCCCCCACTTTTTTGAATAATGCCGTAAGATCTGTTAAGGCCCTGAGACAGATCTGAGATCTGTCCTCAGATTAATATCTTATTCATTCTGACAATGCAGCACACCCACATTACTGCCAGTGCTCCCAACTCTGGCTGGACGTACATGTTGGTGAAAGTGACAGCATGGAAAGCCAGCGGGCGTGGCGCGAGTGGGCGAATTTCCTCACTGGCCCAATTCCTCATCCATCCCATCATCTCATTCCACTTCCCTTGGCTGCTGTCCCCACTGACTCAGATTTTTGACATTTATTTCTCTTTCTGATTTCTCTTTTCTCTCGCCTGCAACAATCACCTCGTGCTCCTTTTAAATCTTCCATTCTGGCTTCCAACCTGAGTATCAGTCAGTACCATCATTGGTAACAAATGATGCAGCGGCGCATTAAATATAGGTGACATTCCCATCCACTGATTTTCTTTTTCCCCGGAGTTCAAATAAGTTCAAATAATAATCTTAGCCACTGAAAAAGGCAGAGAAAAGGGTCAGGCTCTAAGCAGGGCCTAAGTTGTCATTTCCTGCCCAGCTGTTGCCATTTCACTGCAGTCCTAATGACCAACAAGTTACAGGGTCAAACATTTTTTCAACAAAATTAATGCAACTGCACAAACAAAATGTTGCAGAATCAGCTGCTTCACCGATCACAAGTCATAAGACAAGTGACCTTTTTAGGCTTTGTAATCAATGTAATTTTTCTAGTGCAGCAGCATTCCCAATTACCCCAAGTCCTGGGACTCCCTTTCATCGCATATCAAGATTGATAGACCATGCTGCTGCAAAAAATAACAGGCGGCAGTAGCAGCGTTCAATTTTGGGTGCAATGCACATGCACAGTCACATTAATTAGGGCAGCACAGTGGCTAGCACTGCTGCCTCACCGCTGTCTCATAGGTTCGATTCCTGGCTTGGGTTACTGTCTGTGCAGAATCTGCACATTCTCCCCGTGTCTGCATGGGTTTCCTCCGGCTGCTCCGGTTTCCTCCCACAGTCCGAAAGACGTGCTGGTTAGGTGCATTGGCCATGCTAACTTCTCCTTCAGTGTGGCGATTAGGGAATTTTCATTGTAAGCCTACTTATGACACTAATAAAGAAACTTGAAATTCAGTGTTGTACCTGTGCGGCTGATGCGAACGCAATTATCAACGTTCATAAATGGACTGTGGCTGGAGACTCGGAATTCAAGAATGGAATCTCAGAATTACTTTAATAGCCGCTGGGAGATTAATAATGAATGCACTAGTCTCCTGGCCTTTCCAGGAGGGTTGGCAGCCAAATTACTGCATGGGACTGTTAACCTATGTGCTCGTCATGAACCCACAGTCTTCTGATTCAGAGGCATAACTGCCACCATTGAACCACAGCTGAAAATAGGAACTTGATGTAACATAGTCAGCAAGCCTGAGAGTGTAGACAAGATGATATCAAAGGTCACATTATATCACAACCTAAATAAAATGGTTGGTTACTGTCCAGCAATATTGAGTTTTACTACAATATTCTGAATTCTCCACACTCATCCATTTATTATCTCTTGTAGATCACTGATTTTCATTGGGTTCACCATTGATGACCATGCCTCCAATAGCCATGCCTCTAAATTCTGGAATTCCCTTCCCTAACCTCTCTACCTTGAACCCTCATTCCTCTTTTAAGATGCTTCTGTTTGACTGAGCTCACCTATACTCATATTTCTACTGAGGCAAACTTTTGTTTGATTATGATCCTGTGGAGCACCATGGGAAGTTATACTTTGTGAAAGGTGCTATATAAATGCAAGTTGTTGTAGTGACTGAGGCTGTCCAAATCTCTCAGGCTTGTTGTCCTTGCTCTTAACTGACAGTTTTTAAAAAATCTCTCATTGGATGTGGGTGCCTCTGGAAAGGCCAACATTTATTACCCATCCCTCATTCTCCTCAGGCCACTCTGGTTGATCTCTCTAGTGCACTTTAATCATAGGACCCCTAAAATGTAGAAGGGGGCCATTTGGCCCATCAAGACTGCACCAACAACAATCCCACTCACGCCTTATCCCTGTAACCCATATATTTACCCTGTTAATCCCCCTGACATTAAGAGGCTATTTATCATGGTCTATCAACCACATATCTTTGGACTGTTGGACTAAACCACAGCATCCGGAGAAAACCCATGCAGACATGGGGAGAATATGCAAACTCCACAGAGACAGTGATCCGAGGCTGGAATTGGTCCCGAGCACTGTGAGGCAGCAGTGCTAACCACTGTACCAATGTTCTAAGATTTTGAACTCAGTAAGAATTTAGCAACACCAATTATTAATCCAACCGATTTATTTGATAGTAAAATAGCGAGCTTTCAACACTCCCGTGTCTTCATCAGGCAAGTGCAGTGTTCTGCACATCATGCACATCAGTGTTCTACATCATGACTAAGATTTTGATCCAGCAACAGTGAAGCAATAGGATAGTAAGTGGCTTGATGGGGAACTTGTTGGTGGCACTGATCCCATACTTCTGCTGTCCTTGTCCTTCTTGGTAATAGGGGGTCACAGTTTTGGAGGTACTGTCAAAGAAATATCAGTTAGTTGCTGCAGTGCATCTTATATATAGTACACTGCTGCTATTGTGCATTGGTGATGGAGTGAATGTCGAAGGTTGTAGAGTGCCGATCAAGTGGGTGCTTTGTTCTGGATGGTATCAAGTTTCTTGTTGGTGCTGCACTCACCCAGGCAAATGGAGAGTATTCCATCACATTCCTGTCTTTTGCCTTGTAGATGTGGACACATTTTGGGGAGTCAGAAGGCGAGTTGTTTGACTCAAAATTCCAGGTCTCAGGTCTGCTGTTGTAGCCACAGGATTTATATAAGTGGTCTGATTCAGTTTCTGGTCAATGATAATCCCTAGGATGTTGATACTGAAGAATTCAGCAATGATAATAACATTAAATGTCAAGAGGAAATTGTTAATTTCTGTCTTGTTGGAAATGGGCATCGCCTGGCATTTGTGTGATATGAATGGTTATTTATCATTTATCAGCCCAACTCTTAATGTTGTTCAGGTCTTGCTGCATTTGGATGCAGACAATGATCTTGGTCTGAGGAATTGTGAATAATGGTGCTGAGCATTGTGCAATCATCAGCGAACATCCCCATTTCTGACTTTATGATGGAGGGTCATTGATGAAACAACTTAAGATGGTTGGGCCTCGAAAATTACTCTGAGGAACTTCTGCAGCGATGTCCTGGAGCTGAGATGATTGACCTCCAAGAATGACAACCACCTTCCTTTATGTTAGCTATGACTCCAACAAGTGGAGTGTTTCCCCCTGGTTCCCATTGATATCATTCAGTCAAATGTTGCCTTGATGCCAAGGTCAATCACTCACCTTCCCTCTTGAGTTCTGTT
This sequence comes from Sphyrna mokarran, assembly GCA_024679065.1. NCBI lineage: Eukaryota > Metazoa > Chordata > Chondrichthyes > Carcharhiniformes > Carcharhinidae > Sphyrna > Sphyrna mokarran. The sequence continues at coordinate 95,312,322 of JAGIQG010000005.1, forward strand.
TATTCGTTCATATTTGGGCAAAAGTTGTAACGAGATCAGGAGTTGAATGGCCCTGACAGAATGCAGACTGAGTGTTGGGAGCAGATTATTGCTGTGTGAGTGCTGCATGACAGCACTGTTGATGACACCTTGATAATTGGGAGTAGACTGGTGGGTGGGAATTAACTGGGTTGTATTTGCCATGTTTTATTTTCACGAACAGAATATACTGAGCAATTTTTCACATTGCTGGGTAAATGCCAGTGTTTTAGCTTGGCTGTGAGCACAGCAAGTTCTACAGCACAAGTCTTCAGCAATATTGTTGAAATGTTGTCAGGTCCCATAGCTTTTGCTGTATCAGTCTTTTCTTGCTATATGTGGAGTGAATCAAGTTGACCTGATGCCACGGGAATGAAATTAAATCAATCTCTTTTATTCGAAAAACAGTTTTCGCAGTGGGGCTTATATGATAATGGCTAACTAATGTCAAAAGAACTGGCTCAGACAAACAGAAATGAAATGAATAGATAACTACTACATGTAAGCTGTCTTGGAAGAACACTAATAGCCTGTGGTGTTTTGGTTAATATGTTGGTAGCTGAATTTTTCAGATCTTCATAGATAATTGAAATTTCAGTCACTGTGGATTTTCTTTTAAATCCTGGGACATTTAAACAATTTGCATTGATCATACATTCTGCACACTTTGGACATCACACGTAAAAATTATATGATAGAAGGCCGTTCCCTCATTCCGATTCCCTCTCACCTGGATCCAAAGATTTACAAGCACCTGCTGATCTGATAACACCTTTCACCAACAGTCATTGGCCTCAAGATTTATACTAATTAGACCATTTAACGAATGGGCCAAATATGAAGCATTGTCTTTGACATGGAGCAGCTATTATTTTAAAACAGCCCGTCATAGGAATTTCTATCAACAGTGTCTTGGGGGACCCTTTTTTTTTGATGTAGAAGTTACGTAAATTTAACTTCACATGTGAAGGTGGCTGTCTTTTGTTGGTTAATGTCCTTTTCGTCCTTTTCAAATTGAAACGTGAAGCACTGGTTCTTACCAGTTCCTTATACAGATTGCAGCAATATTGAAAGCTGGTCATGTGTCGTAGCTTTCAATCTTAGTATTACAATATTACTATTGTAATTACAATATTGAAATCATGCCACTTTAATGCAGAAATGCTTCAGGGAGAGATTTTGTAATTCCTAGGCACACCCTGGGCTTTGGAATCCATCTCGCTCACATTTCAGGGCGCATTCTGCACATTAGAGCAACAGACAGACTTACTCAGAAAGCAATTGCTGCGCATTCTAGGCTTTGCTTCTGACTTTTCCCTTGGTCTGGGCTACATAGAGAAGAGATTCAAACAAGGTGGTGGGCTTTGCCTGCAGAGATATTTCCAGAACAGCAATAAAAATCTTGGGGGGTTGGGGGGGAATTCTCTATATGATTTTTAGCACAGCGGGCCAAAAGATCCAATCAGTGATTCACGTGAAGATTGACAGCTCCCAATTCATGCAATCCACGCTGGGCACCTGAGCTTGATTATGGAGCTGCCTAATGAATGCAGCTTTTAATCTTAATACAATTTAAATGTAATTAGCAGGCCCAGGACGGATGTCTCCGGGCCTGCTGGTTTCCCCCAGCCCACCCAGGGTATTTCACTCCAATAGGGTTTACAGTAGTACCCCACTTGAGGGGAATCGATAGCTCAACTCCACTCTGGTGCAGGAAGGACAATTGGGGGCCTCCCAGAGGGTGTGGTGTCCCGGATGTTGGCAGAGATAGCCTTTGCCCCCTGCCCAAGGGGCAAAATGTCAATGCCAAAAAGGGCACCTTGGCACTGCCTATCAGGTATGGAGCAGTGCCAATGGAATGGGGCATAATGGGGGGGTCTTGATGGGGAGTGAAGCCTGTGAGAGGACAATCAGTGTACGTGGGGGAAGGAGGGGGGTCTGGTTAGGCTGCCACTCACAGTCGGGATTGGTGTAGGAGGGGGGGAGGATAATAATCAGGGCAGGCCACCGGGATGGGAGCAGCCTGTTGATGGTGGTGGTGGGGGGGTATCGGGGCTGCAATGGGGGTGTTGGGACTAAGGGGGCGGGTGTGGGGGCTGTGGAGATTGGGGCTGGGGATTGGAAGGGGTGAATGGTTGTGGCTCACCCTGATATGTCAGGGAGGCCAGCAATTGGGCCAAGGGAGAGGGCTGGCATCACAGGGTTCACAGGGCTGGTCAGCGATCAAGCTGGCCAGTTATTGGGAGGCCGGCATTGTGGGACCACTGTGCATGTGCCAGTCTCGACACTGACAAATCTAATTTTTGGAGTGAATCATGCTAATGCACTCTGAAATGCGCAGAGTGTGGGAGATTCTTTTCTAAATTCCCATTGAAAACAAAACCCAGCGTGATTTACTCCAGTTTTCGCATGAATTTGACACTTTTAATTTTTTTTGGGAGAATCGCTCCCTCATCTTTAGACTGAACCTCTAGAGGTTTATTAGTTTTACAGCACTACTCCAAAAGTCATACCTGTCATGAATGTTGGAATTGGGAAGGTGGAAAGGCTGATTTTATTAATTGTGTGTCCCTCTCAGCGCACAACGTGAAATCGGAGGAGGGACATGCATCATTATGTTCCATTTGTAATTTCCTAACATTTGCTATCGGCGTGTGAGGCTAACAGCACATAACTTTCAAAAAACCAGCCACGTAATATATAGAGGAACTTAAGAATCTTTATGTTGTGACATAAAGATGGAACTAACTTTACATTCACTTTTAATAAGTAAAGGGAACAATATTGCTGCTCAAATAGTTTGGGGGTTCATGTGTTGAATTGTTAACAAACATGGAAATTTATTTCAATCGAAGGAAATGGTGGCGTTTTAAAACAAATTTCATTGGCATTTTGACAGCTATGAATCTCATGTAAAACTGTGGAAGATATTGAATGTTTTCTGCAGTTTGAAGATGGCAACCATACTGAGAGGATGGTGTGTGTGGACAAGCACAAGCAACAGATGAACGAGTAGCTGAATAATCTGCTTTTAATAATGATTGCTGTAATACTAAAACATTGGGAAGTTGAATCAAGTCCTGATCCACCAATAAATTAGGTCGAGATGATCTGTATGTCAATTCTCTTGGTTCATCAGTGATACATATTGCTAAACACCCTTACTTAATAAAGACCTCAATTGAGAGAACACCCACATCCATTTAGGGAGAGAATTGTTGGTTTTCTCTACACTCCGTGAAAAAATGCTATCTGATTTCATTCTGAAACAATTTAAATGCAATTTTAAGATTTGCTCCCTGTTTTGAATAATTTCTCTATATCTAACCTATCAAATCCTTATATCATTTTAAATGTCTCTCATTCTCTCAACATATCAAACTATTGGAAATACAGTTCAAGTTTATGCAAATTTGAGAGGGATTACTTACTAAGATAGTGAATTCCCTGCTCATTGAGCTGTGGAAACTTTTTGTATACCCGAACAGGCAGTCAGTTTAACAGTTCATTGAAACAAGTGCCTTCCACAGTGCAGCACTCCTTCGTTATCATACAGAAAGGTTAGGCTAGGTTATGTGCCCAGGTTGATAGTTGGTTTAGAGCATCCTCACTTCAAAGTACTAAGTACCTGAACTGAGGGATACTGACAATTAGATAGATAATCATACTTAGAAAGCTCACATACCTTCCATTAGTAACCAAAGTGGCACATTGGTGAAGTATCTGACTAAGAAGGGCCTTGTTTGGTGAAATAGATGGATTTTCACTCTGCCTTGCATTGTGCCAACAAAAAATATGGGAAATACCAAACTGTATAGGCAGTATCTATTAGCAGAGAATTATACATGTTTGTTTAATTAACCATTTCCTGTGAAGTCATTCTTAGTAATGTCACTGCTGACCATATTTGAAAGTGCAGCTGGAGTGAATGATCAGATGGCACCGACTTTACTGCTCTCCTTGTGACCCCACCTCAAAATATGCACTTCAGGTACAAAGGTCAGGAGAAATTGATTAGCTCCATTGGCCTGTAACTTTCTGCTTCTCCAGTGTTGGATTGAGGGATACCCCAAAGGTAAGCTGGTGATTCCTTCTGGAAAGTTCCCAGCTAAGGTTTTACCCAGCAATTGTCCAGAAGTGCTGACTTCTCCTGGACATGTGGCGCATTGTGGACCATGCAACAGTGATTTTTAAATCGTTAACTTCAGAGGGGTTCTGCCAATGTTATGCTAATATTTGCTTAGAAAAAGCTCAGAAAAAATAAAAACACTTCTAGAGTAACTATTTTAAATACACAGAACAAACCTGCTACGGGCCATTTCCCATACTCCTGACCCACAAGGGACCCAAGGCCACTCCCTCGACTAATCACTTCCTCATGATATTCCCCATATGCTGACCCCCCTCTCCATGGGATTCCCCTGACCCTTTAACTCCAGCCTCAAAGGGCAGCCCTCCTCCCCTCAATCCACAGGCTCAAATCTCACATCCCCTGCTCACTTGTCAACAATCTCCCCCTCCCCACCAACCCAAACTTTTCCCAGCCCAAACTTATAATCTGCAATACCTGAACTCCTGATGCAGACACCCTACTCGAGCCTTCTGGACCTGATCACTGCACCGCACCCCTCTCTGGCAGCAGCCCTCCTCTGGACCTACCATCCATTCCACCCATGTCTTCCCTCCTGACGATCAACTCTAAGCCCACCCTTCAACCTCCAACCTCCCGCACCCTGACTTCCAACCTTCACCCCTTAACTGAGACCTCCATTCCTGACCTACGACCTCCATGCCCCACCCCTGATCTATAGCCCCCCATCCCAAATCCAACCCCCCATACATCCAAATCCCTGATCTCTAGCCCTCCCAACCTCCTGACCCTTATCCCTATACTCATGACCTCCCCTACACCTGATGTCTGATCCATTCTGCCCCCCATCTCTGACCCCTCCCATGCCCCAGTATCCAACTCACACCTCTGACCTACGAGGTCCCCACCACATACGAGATCCTCACTATGTCTGGCGTTTGACTCGCAAACATTTATCTCCAAAACTTAATTTTACTTTCAGCAACATTTAGAGTAGACATTTGCAGTAGAATTCCTCATTTGTAAATAGAAGCTGATTTCCAGAATAACATTAATTACCATCGAGTTAAGTTATAATTTCCAAAAAAAAGAGAAGGTGCTGCAATGCCTAGGTCATTCAGCATCTCAAGTGTGAAGACAGGGTTAATAGCTCTGGTGATTAAAACAAGCGCAATCTGTCTCAAAAAGCAACATGAAATCAAAGCAAGCATTAGAAGAAACAGGTGGAGGTCAAGAGTACAGATCCACTGACTACTTTCACAAAGAGGCAGCTAAAAGTTTAATAGCCTGTAATTAGAGCCAAGAATCTGGAAAGAGGTGTAACATGTTAGATGCTAAATAAAAATGTCTTTTCAGTTACTTCTTTTTATCTCTACCATATAATTTGATTTTATTCAATCGTAATAGGTGCATTTGCCCACACATCACTGGCCGGGTGGTACAGTTTCCAAGTCCATTTTGCTAATAGCTCAATGCACTCTGGAATGGTTTCCATGGATTGGAAGAAGATTAACGCAGTATCCATCTTGAAACAGGGCACACAGATAAATATAGGCCCATTCGTTTTCTAAAATTCATTCTTGGGATGTGAGTGTCAGCATTTATTGCTCATCCCTAATTGTCCTTGGGAAGATAGTGGTGAGCTGCCTTCTTGAACAACTGCTGTTCATGTGGTGTCAGTGCTGTGAGGGAGGAATGGGGATACATTTCCAAGTCAGGATGGTGATGGAGTGCAGGTGATAGTATTCTCAGATATCTGCTGTTCTTCTAGATAGTGGTAGTGTGGGCTTGGAAAGTGCTGTCTGAAGAAGCTTTGTGAGTTTGTTTAGACACGCCTGCAACTGCAATAGTGCTGAAGGGAACAATGTTTGTGAGTGCGGTGCCAATCAACTGACCTGATTTCTTCTCGATGATGTTGAGCTCTTGAATGTTGTTGGAGCTGCACTCATTCAGGCAGGTGGAGAGTTTCTAATCCCACTCCTGATGTGTGCCTTGTAGATGTTGGACAGGCTTTGATGAGTGAATGTGAATGTGAATTACTCATTATGTGTTTCCTAGAGTCTGAACTATTCTTGTAGCCATGGTACTTACATGGATAGCCCAGTTCAGTTTCTGGCCAGTGGTAACCCCTAGATGTTCATAAAGGAGGGTTCAATAATAATAATGTCATTGAATAAAAACTCTACAGTGTAGAAGGAGGCCATTCGGCTCATTCAATCTGCACTGACAACGCTCCATTTAAGCTCTATCTCCATAACACCATATATTTAAGCTGCTAATTCCTCTAACCTATGCTGCCCAGGACACTAAGGGGCAATTTAGCATAGCCAATGCACCTAACCTGCACATCTTTATATTGTGGGAGGAATCTGGAGCATCCAAAGGAAACCCACGCAGACACAGGGAGAATGTGCAAACTCCACACAGACAATGACCAAAGTCAGGAATCGAACCCAGGTCCCTGGAGCTGTGAGGCAGCAGTGCTAACTACTGTGCCACCGTGTCACCCATATGTCAAGGGTGGGGAGTAATTAGATTCTCTCTTTTTGGAGATGGTCATTGCCTGGCGCTTGCATGGCACGAATATTACTTGCCACTTATTAGCCCAAGCCTCGATATTGTGCGAGTCATGCTGCTTTTGAACATGGACTGCTTCAGTATGTGAGGAGTCATGAATGGTGCTGAATATTGTGCAATCATCCCCACCTTGGAACTTAGAATAGAACGGAGGTCAGTAATGACGTTCCTTCTATTAGGGCGGCATGATAGCACAGTGGTCAGCACTACTGCTTCACAGCCCCAGAAACCTGGGTTCGATTCCTGGCTTGGGCCATTGTCTGTGTGGAGTTTGCACATTCTCCTTGTGTCCACGTGGGTTTCCTCCGGGTGCTCTGGTTTCCTCCCACAGTCCAAAAATGTGTGGGTTAGGTCGATTGGCCATGCTAAAATTGCCCCTTACTGTCCTGAGATGTGAAGGTTAGATGGATTAGTGGGTAAATATGTAGGGATATGTGGCCGGTGCAGACTTAATGGGCTAAATGGTCTCTTTTTGCACTGTAGGGTTTCTAATTCTATATAATGAAGCAACTGAAGATGTTGGGCTTAGGACATTACCCTGAGAGATGTTTGTAGTGATACCCTGGAACTGAGATGAATGATCTCCAGAGCCATCTTCATTTGTACCAGATATGATACCAAACAGTGGAAAGGTTTCTTCTGGATTTCTATTGACTTTTCAAGGGTTTCTTGATGTCACACTCAATCAAAAGCTACCTTGATGTCAAAAGTAGCCCCTCTCACCTCACCTCTGGAGTTCAGCTCTTTTGTTTATGTTTGAACTAAGGCTTTAATGAGTTCAAGAACTGAGTGGGCCTGGCAGAACCCATACTTAGCGTCAGTGAGCAGGTTATTGCTAAACAAGAGCCACTCTTTCATCATACTACTGAAGATTGAGAGTAGGCTGATGGGGCAGTAATTGGCCGGGCTGGATTTGTCCTGTTTGTGTGTACAGGACATGTCCAAGCAATTTTCTGCATTGTCGGTAGGTACCAGTGTTGTAGCAGTGCTGGAAAAGCTTAGCTGGGGAAGGGAGGCAAGTTCTGGAGCGCAAGGCTTCCATACTATTGCTGAAATATAGTCAGGGCCCACAGCCTTTCCAGTATTCAGTACTTTCAGCCATTTCTTGATATCATGTGGAATGAATTGAATTGACTGAAGACTGGCATTTGTGATTCTGGGAATTTCTGGAGAAAGTTAGACATCAGTAAGAGGAATGCTATGGGAATAGAAATAGGGATTAGAGATACAAGATGGTTTTGCTTCAAAGGTTGGAGGCATAAAAAGAAAGTCATGTCCTTCCAATTTATTTGTAAATTTTTGAAGAAATTAGGAAGTTGATTGATAAGGGAAGCCCATTAGACATTATCCATTTAGACTTCCAAAAAGCTTTTGGTGAGATATCACGTTAGAGGATTCTCTATAAGATTGTGAGAACTTGTGCTCTTTCGCACCTGTTTTTTTGGCTCTGTATGTGCTCTTAGAACTCCAAAATGTGCCTGTGTAAATGTGCAAACTCGCAGGTTGAGTCATGACAGATGCCATATTGTCGTGGGTATTAGCGTGTGGAAAGTGATCATACGGTGGAAGTTCACAGAGCAGTCAGATTTGATTGCAACCGTGCTTTGCTGCTGACTGCGACTATATTGGAGCTCAAATCTTCAGTTAACACACCCTTAATCCTGCAAGCCAAGCATGTGAACAGTAGCAGGAAGAAATCCCACCATTGTTACCGAATGGATCATCAGCTACTTAGAGCTTACTTGCTCGTTAGTTTCTTCTGGCCGTTGCTTTGATTTCACAAGTGTGTTACGGTTTCTGTATTTGCATCAACTTCCATTAGTTGACAGAGAATGGTATGGCCAGGTGGATTTTGTTTGTTAACTCTGAGACTCCCTGATACGGATGCCTTTGGATTTTAACATGACTTGAAGACTGAACAGAGATCTCACAAACCCAAACAAGCAGCCAGAGGAGAAGCAGATAGAGCAAATATGTGGCTTTGCTAGGCTTAAAGCTTTTGCTAAGGTGCAGCTGCTATTGACTACACACATCACTTTGCAGTCGGCGCATGTCAGTTAATTCTGAAAGCAGAATGGAAAGTGATTTCACACCCTCAGTATTCAGCTGGTGTCTGATTATGGGCAATACATTATATAATACCTGATATCCTGGCTGCTGTCACAATGCCCTCATTCTGTGGAGGCCGATGGTGCCCGCTGTATTTCAGCTAATACAGTGAACCATGACTGCTGGTTGATAAGGGCAATCTACTGACGGCATGCCTGGTGTCTCCTGTTTGTAGCCCACACAAAACAGGCAGAATTTAACCCAGACAAAAGCAGCAGGTTGCAAGCTGGGGTGAGTGTGCTGTGGAATCAGGAAGGAAAGAGGGGCTGGAGTACCCTTTACCTCTCCAACTCTGTGAGCAAGTCAGGTGCAGGGAAGGCCGAAGATGGTCTTCTCAGCCAGAGGCCAATCGAGGCTCTTAAGTGGTCCTTCTGCAACTTGAGGTTGGCTATATCTCATGACTGGGCATTCTGTAGCCCGTGGAATATTTCCAATGACTAGGGTCACTGCCACTGAAACACAAACCCCGCTCACAGCAATGATCTTACTGGGAAAGGCCTGACTGGCTCTGGAGAGACCAACCCTATTCATCTGTGTTGTTGGTCTTTGTTCTTTGTTCTTTGTATCTGGGTTCCAGGATGACATTCACCTTGCTGGTCCTGGCTGGGTGCAATGCCAGTGGCGTACACCACTAGCGGAGGGGATGCTGGGATTGAGGAGGTGCTGCCTGGCTGATTGACCAGTGCCAGCGGCTCTTGGAGGGATTTTTACCTTTACAGGAGTGGCAGCCCTGACACCAGGCAATTAATGGCCAGATGAGCACACAGGATCAGGTCAAGCCTCCCAGAAATGGCTGTGCTGGGGTTGTCCTCAGCTTTTCAGTCAGCCATCGGAGCCACTTGTCATTAAATTCAGCTCCATGAGAACGATGCCCCCCACAAAACAGGATACAGCAGACCCCTGGAATACTTGGAATGTGCTAGAGGAGCACTGAAGCCCTTGACAGAGTACGTGTCAAAATTGACGGTGGAAAGTTTGCTGCATGTTGTCCAACCTCCATGTCTTGAGGGACATCCCTTGCAGTGTGAGGAACAGAAGCATAACGAAGAGGGGCAAGAGGAAATTGAGGAAGGGAAGAGGTGATCTAGATAGGTACTTTCTATTCAAGTTGTCCCAGGAGAACATACATATATGAGATAGCAGTAAACATAGTCCTAATTGCCCATTCACATACAGTCCTGTGTCTTTACCTACCTTCACTCACAAGCCATCACAGTGTCCGATTGGCTACAAAGAGCAAAAAAACCAAACAAAATTTATAAAGGAAATAATTTCATTTTGTATAAAACAGTAAACGCCCATTGCCTATTGCCACCTCTCTTTACTTTTTCTTGTGCTCCTATTCTGTGTCCCTTTGGCTGCAGCATGGCTGGTGGAAGGCTCCTGACTTTGAATAGAGGATACTGCAGGATGTTCAGGAGAATTGAATTTCAGCTGATCTCAGCCTAAAAGAGCCAGCTATGGACAGCCACTATGCCACATGGGTAACAGTATTCTGGGCTGACAGGCAACAGTAAGGGTTAACGGGCAGCTAGGCAAGGATGGAAGGAACAATGCTGTCAGCCTGAGAGAGGACAGCTTTATCTGGTGCTAGCGAGCGATGATTTTGGGCTTCTGCTGATGCATGTAGCCAGTTCATAGTGCAGTTAGCACTGGCTGCACTCAGAAATCAAAGCAGCAGGCAGTGTGATGCTAATGTGCTGCCTGTGTTGCAAACAACAGCCAAGGATTAATCGCGCATTGCCATACCTGAGCCCTTTTTCAAGGGTCCTAGAACTGAATCTCTTGAAAGTCCAGAGGAAAGATAGCGAGAAATTATTAACAGATCACAACTTCTAAGGTTTGAATGAACCACTGATTCTTATTATTAATAACACAGCTTGAGCTAAGTTATTAATGTGTGTGTAGAGAGCAACATTGGCGACATGAAGGTCACAAAAACCCAAGAAGGATAAATAGTTATGTTTCTTCATGAAATCTGTTTTTCCCTCCTAATGTGTTCTTTCATTATTTAGTTTAATTTTCTGTACTTGATTTTCCTGCCTTTCTGCCTGCCTCAGCTGGGTTCGCACATACAGACATGGACACATGCATATAGGTATGTACACACAGACAGACATATGCATACACACACACACACAGTCACAGATATGTGCACATATTTGTGCACGCACACAAACATATATACACACAGACATATACAGAACACATACACACATATACACAAACATTGTACACACAGACGTACACACGTATGACACACACAGACACACACCCATACAGATACACATACACAATATACTTACACACGTAGCCAAGAACACACACACACACATGCACACAGAGGCATAAGCACTTGCACGCACATACACATTAATAACTGAAACATTACAAACACACATAAGCAAATGTATCATAACCATCATATATGTCAGTATAAAATATATACCTAAAATCGAAAAAAATTGCAGAATGTATGGGTGATTTGCACTAATTCGTTAACTCTCTCTCTAAGAACCAACACAGGCATGAGCTGAATGGCCTCTTTCTGTACTGTCTGATTCCACAAAGCTGAATAAACAGAAAGTGAAAATACAAATAAGTGTAAAGATATTACGAACTATATCGCAAATAATAACTGTGAATAGTTAACTACTAATAATAAAAACACAGTGACTCTGCTCTCAGCAGGTTTTTAGTGCTCACACTCAGTGGGTGTTGCATTAAGACATGACAGGAGGCATGCCTGTAGGAATCAGAATGGGTCTGATGTGTATAGTTCTCACATCACAAATACCAGAACGCCAGCTAAGCTGTATGCTTCATATCAGCTGTACTGAGACATACAGTAAATGTCATTGTGTACCCTGCATATTACCAAATTAGTCATAGCATCTGGCACTGGTCAGCCAGAGCCAAGTTCTCTTATCTATGGTTTAGTGCTGTGAAAGAAAACATGAGTTTAAAACAGAAAATCCTTCAAAAACCTAATCTATGATATCGTGAGACAGTACATATGACTGCAGATTTCAAAGCCTTGCTTCCTCAATAAAGAAAGCACAGCTAAAATGACTGAAAAGATGATCATTTTTTTTCTTCCCAGTCCAGCAAACACTCCTGGTGAAAGGCAATCTACAAAATTATTTGCCTACATAGTCAATGAGACAGCACAAGGTAATTATGGCAGCAGTTTTTGGACTCCCAGTTACAAAAGTTTATTGCCAAAATAATCAACCCTCAATTGCTACTTTAAACAAGCTGAACTGGCAACTTCACAAGAGTCCAGTAAAAGACAGGTGGCCTCAGACCTGGGGTAATTCAAAGATTCATAGAATCCATGCAGAATAATCAGGCAAATTCCAGTGCTGAGTTCAACATGCCTGAAAAGAACATGCTGGTGCTACCTAACTAATTCAGCAGCAGTACAGATACGAAGGATAAAAGTGACAACAGAACAGTGAGTTGACAATGGAATAACAGACAAATCGAATGATTGTAACTATTCAGTTTCTACAGGAGATGTTTAGCTCAGGAAGTGACCACCCCCCTCCCCGCCTACTGTTGCAATCCTGAGCATGCAAAAGTGAGAATTGTGAGGATTGCTCGTAGGGGGCAGCATACGCTTGAGTTCTTACTTTGTTTGGAACTCCTGGGAACTTCCTGAATTCACTGCTCAACATCTAACTGGTAAATTTAATATGTCCTTCCCACCTGCAATTTTCTAAAGTTCAAGATGAGTCATTGGAGGAGCAAAGCTCTGCGCTAGATTTGTCCGAGCACACAATTCTCTGAGCACTTTCTTGTCAGGTTTAAATGCTAAGTGCAGCTGACAGTACAAGTCATGCAGGTCTGTGAATCTTTGCCTGCTAGCTGCAGTGGAAGCGGTGGCATCATTTTACACAGGCACGCCTCCTGCCATTGATCTCCCCTTGTGGCCTTGACTATGGCATCTTTGAATGAGCAAACTGGAATGAATGGGAGGGTAGAACATATATTAAAATTCAGCACACAGAAAAAATTACTACCATACTCAGACTGGATTTAAATGATTAATACAGAGGCCTAAAGGTTCTGCTCTACTCCCTTGGCACACAGATGGATCCCATTATGTAACATTTGATAAAATGCCTTCCTTTGCATTTTGATATGAAATATTGTCCATGAAAATTCGACAAATCTAGTAATCCAGAGAATGGCCCCCAAAACACAATATCTTGCCAATAAACCATAAGTATGGCATTCCTGTTGAATTGTTTTCTTGCTGTGGAAATGCTCTGACGCACTCAAATCTATTTAAAACTAAAGGGGGCTAAATTGGATAGCCTTGAAAACAAGCGTGGGGTTCACATTGCGTGATTAACCCACACATGTTCGATGTAATGCAGGCAACATGCCAGCTGTTCCTTTGAGTGATTGCTGTGTGCAGCCAACACTGCTCCTTGGCTGCACAGATCAACAGTAGCATAAAATCATAAGTTTCTCATACCAGTTTGAGCTAGCCAGTATTGCTTATAGCTAACCTGGGTCTCTTAAAAGGATGGTACATCCTGGCAGCAGCCATGTAGGAAGTGAATCTAACCTGGAAAACATTGAAGAATGGCACAACATGGGAGAGAACAGATTCCTGCGGCGCAGGAGGCTATATCATAAAATCATCACAGAACCCCTTCAATACTGAAGGAGGCCATTAGGCCCATTGAGTTCTTACTGACCACAATCCCACCCAAATTCCTATTCCCATACCCCACAAGTTTATCCTGCTAATCCTCCTGACATTAGGGTCAATTTAGCATGGCCAAGCCACCTAACCTGCACACTTTGGAGTATGGGAAGCAACTGGAGCACACAGAGGAAACCCACGCAGACATGGGGAGGGAGTGCAGACTCCACACATGATATGGAGATGACGGCATTAGACTGGGTTGGGCACAGTAAGAAGTCCAACAGGTTGATTTGGTAACACGAGCTTTCAGAGCACTGCTCCTTCACCTGATGAAGAAGCAGCACTCCAAAATCTCCTATTGGAGGCAACAGAAGCTAAATAGAGGGAATCAAGCACAATGCATATCTTAACAAATCATGGAATAGGTGACGCTGATCATTATTGGGACGTCCATTTTAGGCCATGGCCAACTACGTGGTCAAAACCATCAAAGATGATGGTAGCTCCACTAATTTTTTCCACTCATCTCACCTCTCCACCATCCCACAGCCTGCTTTGATGTACAAGATACAGGTGGTGTGAGCATGCATCTTTTACCTTTCCCTCTTCCCTGTACTGAAAACGTATCCTTGTGTCTTTATCTTTTAAAATAACAGAGTTCCAACCTGGCCAGAGTGTGGAGGCAGACATAGTCCCTCACTCACTTACACATTTGCAGCAACCCAACTCAAACACAGGCTGGAGGAGAGGTTGGAGATTTCCCAGTTGCGCGCAGCCCAAGACCAGAAATTCTCGCCCAAGCTTTCTGGACCTTTAAATGGTCGGCCACATTTTTTGGCATGCCTGCTACCATTCCCACGGTGGGTGAGATGGAAGATTTCTGGTCGGGGTCTGCGTGTGTTGAGACACAGGAGCACAAATGATCTACAATGGACAAGGATAGCACAGATGCCAGCTTACTGGATGGCAAGATCACATACACGTTCTGTTATATAGATGAGCACATTGATAGAATAGTTGACTGAAGAAGTCTGGTAAGCATGCAGAACAAAATACTGGTGCACTTTGGCCCTTGCCCTGCTCCACGGTTACTGTAGCAGGTTACACATTGCAGTGAGAATATCTTTACTGAAGCTCAGAAGTCTTGGTTGATCCTGTCAGGGGCTCAAGGAAATTGTTACCTGAACACAGTTGTGGGCTTGTTATTTCATCCTATACAGTATCCAAAAAAAAAACAACAGTTAATGAGCCATTTTCTTGCTCATTGTCAAATAACACCCAAATTCTCCAATTTCTATATTTTTAATGCAGCAAATTGGATCAAAACTTATGGGGAGAAAGCAGGATTAGGCTATCGAATTGAGATGATCAGCCACGATCGTGATGAATAGCAGAACAGGCTCAAAGGGCCAAGTGCCTCCTCCTGCTCCCTTCTTCTATGTTTCTATGCTTATACATTGTGCTTTGAGATCATGTGGAAATTAGCTGAATCCATCCAAATGGTCACTGAATTCAGTTATCACAAAAATTTATGATTCACTTTGTTTCTAATTGTGTGCTTACCAGATTCCACAATGCCAAAATTGAAATCCAGCCTTTGTCAATCAGCATGGGGTGTTGGGCGGAAGTGTGTCCATTTTGTTGTTTATTTGATTTAATTAAAATTATTTGGTTTAAATCTAATCTGAGAACATCATCCTGAGAGTGTCCATCTGACACTCCTTATTTTTCACACGCAGCCAATCCTCTGATCTCACCTCTGATCCACCATGCTTCTGAATGAATCTGAACATTAGTAGGAGTGAGGTATATCAAGTAATATATTTGGACACGTGAGAAGCAAAACCTGCTACTGTTATCGTTGCCTTGTAGGAGCCTGACCAGGTTTCCCCAGAAGCTTAGAATGACACCATACATGTGAAATAGCAATCCAATTTGCCAGGATGAAATGGTGCAATTCTCTCAGGGAGATACAGGTGACTCAAATGTCAAAATGTGGGCATTGTAGCTTTGGCAGATTTAAGTACTGAAGGCTGCATATTAAAAACTAATATTTACCAAAAGGTGAGCCAGTTTTTCACTGAATCCGTTTCAGTAAAAGACCTTGCAATGCATCTTGACTCAAAACCAGTCCGCAATGTAAAATCACAGCAGAGTTTGTACTCTTTCTCTTGATTCATTAGCTGGAACCTCACACTGTGAAAAATCTTATTTTTCAAGGCAAAACATTTTTGTTCCAGCCAGAACATTATAAATATGTGGTCAGAAATTGTATAAAATCTATGTTCTATCCAAGCAAAGCCTGTGGAGGCGGAGGTAATGTATAAAATATTGTTTATGGATCATATTGTACTCTGGTTTGATATGATATCTGGGGAGCTAATTTAAAGCAGTTCTGTGAGTCATTCACAGCAACCATTGTAAACAAAAAGAGAAAATATTGGAAAATCTCAGCAGGTCTGGCAGCATCTGTAAGGAGAGAAAAAAGCTGGCGTTTCGAGTCCAGATGATCCTTTGTCAAAGGTTCAGCATTTTCTCTTTTGGTTTCAGATTTCAGCATCCACAGTAATTTGCTTTTAATCAATGTAAGCTATTTCCTAAATACATTTTTAAATTTAAAGTTATTAGCGACTGAAGCGACAAGAGTATAGTTGTGCCCAACTTGCTTTTGGTGGAATGTATTCAGCTTTCTCTTCAATGTTGTACTGCAAATGCACAAAGTTTACTCTGAAAAGAGGCAGATCTGGATAACATGTCAAGAAGATGAGAGGTACCCACTCAACCATAGAGACTATCTGCTGCAGGAAATGGCAGCCAGCATTATGGCAGCATGTTGGTGCAGTGGTTAGTGCTGCTGCCTCATAGTGCCAGGGACCCAGGTTCAATTCCAGCCTCGGGTCACTGTCTGTTTGTGTGGAGTTTGCACATTCTCCCCGTGTCTGCGTGAGTTTCGTCTGGACGCTCCAATTTCCTCCCACAATACAGAGATGTGCGGGTTAGATCAGTGGGATTAGCAGCATAAACGAGTGTTGGCGGAATAGGGCCTGAGGGAGGGGGATTGTGGTCTGCACAGACTCGATGGGCCAAATGGTGTCCTTCTGTATTGATTCTATGATTCATTAGCCAGGAGTAAGAACATTTGTCCTTGAGCTTCAGTGAACAGAAAGCTTCTGTGTAATGATTTATCACAGAAAAAAGGGATGCAACCCCCCCATATGAGTCAGCAACTCAGTGTTGGCAAGAGTTCTTAAACAGACAGGCTCCACTCAACTTTGAACTGGTCTGCTCTGTTGTCTCACCAGTGTCGGAGTCACCATGCGATGGAACAAAATCCTTTTGCTGAAATCCAGGAGAGGTCTCTATAACGAAACAATGGACTGAATCTTACAGTCGGGGAGGAGGTTGGGTGGGGGGGGGGGGGTGGGGGGGGTGGTTGGTATTTCTCGCTCCCCTCAGAGGGGGAGTCAGTGCGATAATGAGGGACACTCAGCAAGGGTGCCCCATAGCAATGACATGCTGAGGGTGGCCTTAAGCAGCTGAGGGTCAGACCTCCGGCACTCAAGCTGCTTGGCCAGGCAGTCCAGCAGCATCGGAGCTCAGTAGTGGGCGTTGCCAGGATGCGTACAGTTACACAGAGAAGATCAATCAGCTCAATTAGTTTGTGAACAGGGTTTAATTGCCCATTAGTAAAAAACAGTCGGTGGGCATGTCAATTTCAGCACCTATTGTATTATGGAATCGGGTTGGGGATGGGTGGTAAGGCACTGAGCAAAAACCATGATCATATCTTTCAAAACCCAATCTAAGTGCAGACCTTCAAAAGAAGGCTGGAGATTATACCACACTCGTGCTCTCCTAACCTTTTCATTTTATGCCATGCAAATATTCCATGATGCTGCGTTATACGGAGTACATTTAACAACCAGCAGTTATGTTCCTAAAATAAAAAAATATTCAGCAGGTCTGATTGCAGGTTGGAGCGAAGGCTTTGAATTGACTTTAACTCTTCAGTTCTCCCTTTATACCACTCATGTGGCTCCTAGGCCTCGTCGCAGTTGGACCGAGGTCATCACAGTGAGCTGTCAGGTGTGTGCGCTGTGTGGGCAGAACCAATGGCTGCCCCTCATCCCCACACAATTCCACACCAGGCACAGGAAGAGGCCAGGCATTGACTATCTATAACAGCAAATTGCTCCTTACGCTGGTGAATTACTTTTCCAGATGGGTTGAGATGAAGCAACTATATACAACTATTGCAGAGGCAGTAATTATGTTTCTGAAAGAGCTGTGCTGAGCCTTGGCATTTTGGATGAGATCATTTCCGAATACAACCACAATTTTCAAATGCGCGCATTTGTGCACTGTGCCACCATATCCAGCTCCCAGCACTGCAGGTATCCTCAATCAAATTGGGAGGCCCAAAGAGGAGATACTGCTCAGTAAAAGCCCTACTAAAAAGAACAAGAACTTCTCCGCATCACTGCTACCCTACTGGTCGACCGTGTTACAGTGCGGCCTAGCCCAACCAACACCTGATGGGCAGAAAACTCAGCATGCAACTTTCGATCCTGCTGATAAAACTCATAACAGGGCTGGTGTGATTTCCAAGACATCCATGCAACAGGGCAGTTTTACAGGCAGAAACAGGCTTCCGCCTTCATCAAAACACATGCCACAGCTAGGAAAGGACAACAAGATGTGGATTAAAGACCATGAGACAAAGAGGAGGTACTATCATCAGAAGGATGACAAATGTTGCTCTGATCTAATTGCACTCCAGAGGTTGCAGTCTGGAAAATTGTCCGTTCCCACAGTACAGTGAAGAGACATCAAGGAAGACATGCAGTTACCAGAACAACCTCCTAATCAACCCAGTTAACCTGCAGTAGCAGGTTCTACCACTCCTCTGACAGTAGTATTGATGAGGGATGCAATCCCTCATATGAGTCAGCAACTCAGTGTTGGCAAGAGTTTTTAAACAGGCAGGCTCCACTCAACTTTGAACTGGTCTGCTCTGCTGTCTCGCCAGTGTCGGAGTCACCATGCGATGGACAAAATCCTTTTGCTGAAATCCAGGAGAGGTCTCTATAAGGAAACAATGGACTGAATCATAGAATCATAGAGGTTTACGGCATGGAAACAGGCTCTTCAGCCCAACTTATCCATGCCGCCCTTTCTTTTAAACCTTATGCTAATCCCAATTGCCCGTATTTGGCCCATATCCCTCTATACTCATTGTACCCATGTAACTACCTAAGTGCTTTTTAAAAAAATAAAATTGTACCTCCCTCTACCATTACCTCTAGCAGCTTATTCCAGACCCTCACTATCTTCTGTGTGAAAATATTGCCCCTTGGGGCACTTTTGTATCCCTCCCCTTAAACCAATGCCCTCTAGTTTTAGATTCCCTTATCTTTGGGAAAGATATTGACTATCCACCTTGCCTATGCCTTTCATTATTTTATAGGGTCCTTCAGCCTCCTATGCTCCAAAGAAAAATGTCCCAGTCTATTCAGCTCTCCTTAAAACTCAATCCATTAAATTTCGGTAGCATCCTTGTAAATTTTTTCTGCACTCTTTCCAGATTAATAATATCCTTTCTATAATAGGATGACCAGAATTGCACTCAGTATTCCAAGTGTGGCCTTACCAATGACTTGTACAACTTCAACAAGACATCCCAACTCCTGTATTCAATGTTCTGACCGATGATGCCAAGAATGCCAAATGCTTCTTCACCACTCTGTCCACCTGTGACTCCACCTTCAAGGAACTATGAACACATACCCCTAGATCTCTTTGTTCTGTAATTCTCCCCAATGCCCTACCATTAACTGATTAAGTTCTGCCCTGGTTCAATCTACCAAAATGCCATCATCTCGCATTTGTCTAAATTAAACTCCATCTGCCATTTGTCAGCCCAATGAACCAATTGATCAAGATCCCATTGCAATTGGAGATAATTTTTTTCACTGTCCATTGTGCCACTAATCTTGGTTTTATCTGCAAACTTACTAACCATACTCCATATATTCTCATCCAAATCATTCATATAAATGACAAATAACAGTGGGATTAGTACTGATCCCTGAGGCACATCATTGGTCACAGGCCTCCAGTTTGAAAACAATTCTCTACAACCATGCTCTGGCTTCTGTCAAGAAAGTAAGAAGTTTCACAACACCAGGTTAAAGTCCAACAGGTTTATTTGGTAGAAAAAGCCACTAGATTTCAGAGCGCTGCTCCTTCATTAGGTAAGTGGGAGTTCTGTTCACCAACAGGGCACATAAAGACACAAACACAATTTACAAAATAATGGTTAGAATGTGAGTCTTTACAGGTAATCAAATCCAAAAGTACAGGCAATGTGAGTGGAGAGAGCGTTAAGCATAGGTTAAAAAGATGGGTATTGGCTTCAGATAGGATAGTTTGTGAGATTTTGCAAACCCAGGGAAATTGTGGGGATTACAGATAGTGTTACTATCTGTATCACACTATCTGAGATAATACACATCTCTTTACCTGTGCTTAACACTCTCTCCACTCACATTGATGGTGCCTTTAAGACTTCATTATCTGTAAAGATTCGCATTTCAATCATTATTTTGTAAATTGAGTTTGTGCCTTTATATGACCTGTTTGTGAACAGAGCTCCCAATTACCTGTCGAAGGAGTAGTGCTCCGAAAGATAATGGCTTTTGCTACCAAATAAATCTGTTAGACTTTAACCTGGTGTTGTGAAACTTCTTATTGTTTACCCCAGTCCAACGCTGACATCTCCGCATTCTGTCAAGAAGCCAATTTTGTATCCATTTAGATACCTCCCCCTAGATCCCATGAGATTTAATGTTATGCAAAAACCTACCATGTGGCACCTTGTCAAAAACTTTGCTAAAGTCCATGTAGACAACATCAATTGCACTGCCCTTTTCTACATTCTTGGTTACCGTTTCAAAAAACTCAGTTAAATTTATAAGACATGATTTTCCACTCACAAAGCCATGCTGACTGTCCCAAATCAGCCCTTGCATTTCTAAATGCCTGTAGATCTTATTTCTTAAAATAACTTCCAATAATTTACCTACCACAGATGCAAAGCTCACCAGCCTGTAGTTCCCAGGCTTTTCCCTGCACCTTTTTTAAACAAAGGCACATTTGCCTCTCTCCAATCTTCAGGCACCTCAGCCATGACTATCGATGATTTAAATATCTCGTGTGGAAAGCTTGTAAAGCCTCCAGACTTTCGGAACCTTTGAACTTGGATACTTGACGTGGGAAGATTGGGTAGTAATAATGATTTAAATACATGGGCTAAACTAGAATAACTTGAAATACCTTTGATGAAGACTTGATGGGATGTTGTGGTATAAAGGTCTGACACACATGGGGTTAATGTGGGGTTGAATTCAGTACAGCCAACACAGTGATGTAAAAGAACATGCAACCCACACATGACCCACACATGTCCCAGGGATCAGTCTAGTCTTGGACAGAGCTGTGTGCACTAGCCAACATAGAGACACCTTCTAGCTTGTGCCATTTGCTGTATATATATTCTTGTAATTAATTAACGCATACAGTTAACCTACTTAAAACTATGAGGACTTGTTTAAGACCTATCGAACAGTATCCAACACCTTACAACAGATTAGACATGTTTCCTGAAAGTGTTGACTAATGTTTGAATTGTAGGCCCTGCACTCCTGTACCCTGTCCAAATGACAATTTTTTATGTGGAAATGTAAACAGTGAGTGCTGGCATTTAAACTCTAGGCAGAGGAGTAAGCAGGGTGGGGCAATCATTATAACCAGGCCTGATCTTGTCCTCACTCAGCGTATATGCAGTCACTTCCCTCATGTTTCCAATCTACAAAGCTCTTACATTGCTGAAAGAAGCTTAAGGAAAAACCTACGTCTTAAAGAACAACATGCAATTGAAAAACAGACATGGGTACAGACTGACATAAAATTATTACTTGTAGCCAACTGATTAAGGTCTTTTTTTATTAAAGTGTATTAGTATCACAAGTAAGCTTACAGTAACAGTGCAATGAAATTACTGTGAAAATTAGATTGGATTTCAGGACTTTTGTAAGGATACGGTATTATATTCTGTATGGCAGAATTCTTTTCTGTAGAAACTGAAACCCAGTAGCCTCATGTATGATAGATGAAAGAAAGTAGTTGAGAGTGTAGTGAGCTATCAGCTTGTCATAACTGTAGCTGCCGCTTTTCACTATCAGTTGTATTATTAGAGGGAATAAAAAGTGAAGTCTACAAAAATGCAATATTTGTATTTGTGGGATCTTACATTTTCAAGAAGCAAATATGCAAAGATCATTTTTTGGATTTGTCTGCCAATATGTTCCCTCATTGGGAACTGTTGATTTTTTACACATCTTTAGAACATTTTTTTCCCCAGTTTGGGATCCATTGTCATTTTGCCTTTGAATTTAAAAATGACAAATTGAAGAGTGCATGACATTCCCAACAGAGTCTGTCAACAACACACTATCATCTGTGAAAAGGTACATGAACGTTCTGTACAGTCTGAGGCAATTCTTTATAATTACCCTGAACAGATCATAGAAGAAGGCATTGGAGTGAATTTGGACATCGGTGAAAGGAGGTTCAGTGAATTTCGTTTCTATCTTCACATGGAACTTGGAGCCAGAATCTACCTCCCTGAATAAAATCTGAGGTCGTCCATGTACTCCCACGGCTTTCTGCTTCTGAAAGAGAAGTGCATAAGAAAGTAGGCCAAAAGCCTCTCAACAATGAAAAAGTTAGTGGAAGTGAAGTCCTGCTTTGCAACCTTCTACAATGAAGCCACAACCAGTTTCTTGGACATTTCTTGTGAGAGCAAATTGCAGCCTGGCTTTTTCTTTTTGCATACACAGCCTCAAAAATGTTTGATCGGCATGCTACAATGACTTGATGATTCATTTTGTGATAAACTCAGTCCATGCACATAGGCAAATTTTGGAGAATTTTGGTTTGAAGGCAAGAACTGCCAGAAGTGGAACAAATTCTGCCACAGAAGCGGTATGGGAAGAGGTTCTGAATGTCAAAATGAAATCCTGACAGTTTCTCCATCACGATTTGCTCAGTCATATAATTGAATTCCCACAATTTATTTCCACTTGCATGGCGATATAAAAGAAATTAAAGTGAATACACAGCTTGGGTAAGTAAGTCATCACTATCACTATGGCTAGGATCTTTCCAATACAGTAAATGGATTCCCTTGCCTTGTTTCCTCATTTTTTCTTTCCCCATGCCTCCAACTTGAGTTAAAGCATCCTATAAGAACATAAAAACATAAGAACCAAGAGCAGACCAGGAGTAGGTTATCTGGCCCTTTGAGCCTGCTCCACCATTCAATAAGATCATGGCTACTCTTTTCATGGACGCAACACCACCTACCCACCCGTTCACCATAACCCTTAATTCTTACAGAATGAAAGCATCGTGCTAGGTCATGACTGCATAGAATTTTCATAGAATTTCCACAGAATTTCCACAGCACTAAAGACCGCTATTATATCCAACTTGACTGCAGTCTGCTCCTATGTAGCTAAGAGCTTGGCTGAGCCAGTGTAAGACCTTGATGTTACCTCATTGGCCATTTTGCCAGATTTGCTGCTGATGTCATTGATACATGAACAATTAAGTGGGATTCAATCTGCAGAATCTGAAGCAACTTTATAAAATGGTATTCCAGCCATAAAATCACCAACATGCTGACAGGGCTGAGGAAGCATTAATTGTTATTGCTGAGTTTATTTGCCTCCTTCTCTTCTTAGCTCAATCAACTGTAACATCTAATTTTGCACAAGGTGGGGATTGAAAAGAGCAGTGACCCCACGGTTGGCTCTGTTCTTAATTAGGTTGGGACAAAGAGCACTTGAGCAATAGTTATAGGGGACTCTATAATGAGGGGTGCAGATAGGATCTGTGGACGTGAATGAGAATCCAGGATGGTATATTTCCTCCCTGGTGCCAGGGTCCACGATATCTCTGAATGGTAGAAAACATTCTGAAGGGAGAGGGTGAACATCCAGAGATCATGGTGCATTGGTACCGATGACATAGGCAAGAAGAGTGATGAGGTCCTGCAGCAGCAGTTTAGGGAATTAGCTGGAAAGTTAAAAAGCAGGACCACTAGGTTGTAATCTCAGGGTTACTCCCCGTGACATGTGCCAGTGAAGCTGGGAATAGGAAGATATTGCAGCTCAACATGTGGTTAAACAGCTGAGTAGGAGGGAGGGTTTCAGATATCTGGACCATTGGGATCTCTTCAGGGGCAGGTGGGATCTGTACAAGAAGGACAGCTTGCATCTAAACTGGAAGGAGTTTTGCTAGTATCACACGGCAGGATTTAAACTACTTTAGCAGTGGGATGGGAACCAAAGCAAAAGTGAATTAACTGAAGGGGAAACCAGAGAGCAAGGCCAGTAAGACTCAGAGAAAGAGCAAACAGGGTCTAGTTACTAATCAAAGAGCGTCTGGTCGAGTGAAGTGCATTTGTTTCAATGTGAGAAGTATAACAGGTTAGGCAGATAAACTTGGAGCTTAGATTATTACTTGGAACTATGATGTTCTTGCTATTATAGAGACTTGGTTAAAGGAAAGACAACACTGGCAGCTTAATATTCTAGGGTACAGATGTTTCAGGCAGGATAGAGAGGGATGTAAAAGGGATGGGGAAGTTGCACTACTGGTTAAGAGAATATCACAGCTGTATTGCAGGAGAACACCTCAGAGAACGCATACAGTGAGGCAATATGGGTAGAGCTCAGGAACAGGAAGGGTGTAGTCACAGTGTTGGCGGTTTACTGTAAGCCTTCCAACTGTCATTGGGAGATAGGGGAACAGATATGTAGGCAGATTTTGGCAAGGTAAAAAATGAAACAGGGTTGTTGTGGTGGGAGATTTTAACTTCCCCTATATTGACTGGGACTCACTTAGTGGTTAGGGACGCGAATGGGGCAGAGTTTTTAAGGAGCATCCAGGAGGGCTTCTTGAAGGAATATGTAGATAGTCCAACTTGGGAAGGGCCATACCGGACCCAGTACTGGGGAATGAACCCCAGGTCGATATTTCAGTAGGGGAACAGCTCGGGAGCAGTGACCATTATTCAGTAGGCTTTAAAATACTGATGGATAAAGATAAGCGTAGTCCTCAAGTTAAGATGTTAAAGTGGGGCAAGGCTAATTACAGCAATATTAATCAGGAATTGAATAATGTAGATGTTCGAAGGCAAATCAACATCTGGCATGTGGGAAGCTTTCAAGTGCAAGTTGATAGAGATTGAGGACCACCACATTCCTGTAAGGATGAAGGATAATTATGGCAAGTTTTGGGAGCCTGATATAACGAGAAATATTGAGAACTTGGTCAAAGAGAAAAAGGAAGCATTTATCAAAGGTAGGAGGCTGAGAACACACAAAGCAAGTGTGGAATACAAGGAAAGTAGAAAGAAACTTAAGCAAGGAATAAGGAGGGCTAAAAGGGGTCATGAAAATCATTGGCCAGCAGGATCAAGGAAATCCTGATTTTTATACAATATAAAGAGTAAGAGGGTAGTAAGGGAAAGTGAGAGACATAATGGTTTTGTGAAGGGGAGCTCAATGATGAAGATGATTGATGAGGGTAGGACAGTGGATGTTCTCTACATGGACTTCAGTAAGGCTTTGACAAGGTCCTCATGGCAAGCTGGTGCAGAAGGTGAAGTCGCATGAGATCAGAGGCGAGCTGGCAAGGTGGATACAGAACTGGTTTGGTCATAGAAGACAGAGGGTAGCAGTGGAAGGGTGCATTTCTGAATGGAGGGTTGTGACAAGTGGTGTTCCTCAGGGATCAGTGCTGGGACCTTTGCTGTTTGTAATATATATAAATGATTTGGAAGAAAATGTAACTGGTTTGATTAGTAAGTTTGTGGATGACATAAACATTGGTGGATTTGTGAATAGCGATGAGGGCCATCAGAGGATCCAGCAGGATATAGATCAGTTGGAGGCTTGGGGGGAGAAAAAGCAGATGGAGTTTAATCCAGACAAATGTGAGGTAATGCATTTTGGAATGTCTAATAAAGATACGATATATACAGTAAATTGCAGAAAGAGTATTGATAGGCAAAGGGATCTGAGTGTACAGATACACAGGTCACTGAAAGTGGCAATGCAGGTGGAGAAGGCAGTCAAGAAGGCATATGGCATGCTTGCCTTCATTGGCCGGGGCACTGAATTTAAAAATTGGCAAGTCATGTTGCAGCTTTATAGAACCTTAGTTGGACTGCACTTGGAATATTGTGTTCAATTCTGGTCACCACACTATCAGAAGAATGTGGAGGGTTTGGAAAGGGTACAGAAAAGATTTGCTAAGATGTTGCCTGGCAATGAGGACATTAGCTATGAGGAGAGGTTGGAAAAACTTGATTTGTCCTCACTGAAATGACAGATTGAGGGGGACCTGATAGAAGTCACAAGATTATGTGGGGTATGGACAGAGTGGATAGTTAGAAGCTTTTTCCCAGGGGGAAAGAGTCAATTCCTAAGGGCATAGATTTAAGGTGTGAGTGGCAAGGTTTAAAGGAGATGTACGAGGCAAGTTTTTTACAAGAGGGTGGTGGTGCCTGGAACTTTCTGCCGGGAAAGTTAGTGAAAGCAGATACAATAGTGAGTTTCAAGGGGTGTCTGGACAAATACATAAATAGGAGAAAATAGAGGGATATGGTCCCCGGAAGGATAGGGGATTTTAGTTCAGTTGGACAGCATGGTCGGTGCAGGCTTGGAGGGCTGAAGGACCTGTTCTTATGCTTTATGATAGCATAATTCTTTAAAGATTATTCTTTAAGATAGGTTGTTAGAATATTCCCAGCAATTACAGGTCAGCCATCATCAATGGATAAAGTTTTATAAACAATAATTGGAAAATATCAACAGGCATTTGAAGAGGTTTAAATTAATTAAAGTGAACCAGCATGTATTTAAGTTTATGAACTAGAGATGTAGGGAGGATGTGAGGAAGGACTTTATTAACACAGCAAGTGGTAGTGACCTGGTCATTGCTGCCTATGAAGGTGGGCGAAGGAGAGATGATAAATGATTTCCAAAGCAAATTGGATAGCACTTCAGGGAAACAAACCTGCAAGGCTATGGATATATAACAATCATCCCAAAGCTGACATGGGCTCGATAGGCCAAAAGAATTCCTTCTGTGCTGTGATAACTCTGCGACTCTAAGAATGTTTAAGGCAGAAAGATGTTTATATACTGAAATCCAAGAGCCTGAAAATAGGCAAGTGATAGAAACAATTGTATGGATGAGGAAAGCTAAATTGTTTTTGTGATTACTCATGGTACGAATACCCAGGTCCACAATTAACTGTGTTTTATTGTAGCTGTCTTTGTCAGTCGCTCTGTGGAATACGAGCTCTTGCTTTTTAAGCACAGAAACCCAATCAGCATCTGCATAGAAAGAAGAAGGAAAGAACAATACAGCACAAGAGCAAACCCTTTGGCCTTCCAAGCCTGCACTGATCATGTGTTCCTAACTAGACCATCTGTTTGTATTCCTCTATTCCCACTCTGTTCATGTGGCTATCTAGATTAGTCTTAAATGATCCTAGTGTGTCTGCCTCAACCACCTTTGTTGGCAGTGCATTCCAGGTCCCCACCACCGTCTGTGTAAAAAAAATCCCCTGCAAATCTGTATTGAACTTTGCCCCCCACCCTTACTTTGAACTTGTGAGCCCTTGTGTTTGTCATTTCTGACCTGGGAAAAATCTTCCAGCTGTTCACCCTATCTATGCCCTTCACAATTTTATAAACTTCTATTAGGTTGCTTCTCAATCTCCGTCTTTCCAGGGAGAACAATCCTAGTTTACTCAATCTCACCTCATAACTAATCCCTTCCATATCAGGCAACATGCTAGTAAACCTTTTCTACACTCTCTCTAAAGCCTCCACAACCTTCTGATAGTGTGGTGACCAGAACTGGACGCAGTATTCCTAATGTGGCCTAACCAACATTCTATATACACTACTGGGTTTGTCTGTGTTCCACTCAGGAGTCCCGACAGCTATAAGAATTGCAACATTTCCCTTGCTTTGTTCAGCCAGTGGACCATAAATCAAACCAGCATGAGGCATTCGAAAAAGGAAAAAAACTTACAGAGCTCCATAACTTTATGAAAGGGTGTTAAATGATTAACCTAGAATGCATGTGACAGTACCAAAAGGACACTGACCTCCACAAAAAAACATGTTTGGCGACCTGTTGTTTTTATGGAGGGTGAATAACCAGTCAAGTCAATTTTTACCTTTTAATGCTGTCTCATTAACGTATGAATGATAGGCACATTTCAAGTTCAATTAACTTAAATACAAAATGACTATTAAAAAGAAAGTAAACTCACTGGACAGTTTTTCGTGAAGATATTTAAATTCCACTCTGTAAGTTTCATGTGCCAGGATACAAACATCCTGAAAGAACACCTTTCATTTATATAGCATCATATCTCTCAGAGACACCTCCAGTCCTTCACACTCAATTCAGCTCTTTTAAATGTAGTGATTTATGGATAAAGAGCTGTTGGCTGTAAATTCTGGAGATGGTCAGTCTGCCCCTGAGGTGATTGAAATGCCGCAGAGGCGCAGTCAGTCTCAAACCATGGCTGGTGGAACTTCAATCTAGAAGACAGCAAAAAACCTGTAGGCTTCAGGTTGCAGTTATTTCTAGGTGTTCCCTCAATAATTTATAGGAACAGATACTGACCGGAATTTTACTGCCTCACTCGTCCCAGAATCAGGACAGGTGGGACTCACAGGACAGCATTCTTCATTGGCCTTGGGCGGGATATTACAAGTCTTAGGCAGGTGAGCTGGTAAAATTCAGGCAGGATCTCACAAAGCAAATACTGGATAGGTGGTAGAGTCTCACCAAGCCAGGAGCTCACCTGGAAACAGGTTTTATTTGTGACTGGCTGGGTGGGTTATAATTCCGCCTTTGGAAGAACTATATGAAGCTTTGACAGTGAGGTCAAAGCCAGCTGAGTAGCCAAGAATTTTTGAAGAAGTTTCATTTCAATGTTAGGTGGAGTTGAAGTGGTTGGGCAACACTCCAGAGTAAAAGGTTGGTGGATAGCAGAGCCAGCTGGTGGACCGGCAGGCACAGCACCAAACTATTGCTGGTGGCCCTCTGGCCCATGCAAGTTAGCTAATTCCTCAAGAGCCACTCAAATTCCAGAGGGGTTAGCAGTGGAGGGTATTGCTGGAGGCTAAGCAAACATCAGGACTGAGAAATCTCACTCCTTTTATTGGTTGTTGCCAGGTGCAAGCAACACAAAGTGATCGATGACAAGTAAATTAGAGAGCAATGGTATTCTATGGTGCCTCTGAGGGTTACGGTAAGGTCTCAAAAGAGTGACCTGGCACCACATCAAATGAGGTGCAAGGACAAAAAGTTTATTATTACAAAAATAAAATAACAAGAGAGCATTCATCAAGACAAGAGTTCTTTGTTACTGTTTCTCCTTTTTAAAAAATAATTATACGTGGCACGGTGTCTTGATAAAGGGTAGTGTTAACCAAGTCAGCATTCACGTTAGACAGTGTAATGCAGTGTTGAGCAAACAAGAATCACAAATCACCAGCCTAAATTCAATCCCTGTGCCCATCCTGATTTAGCTTCTTAATACAGGGGCAACAACTCAAAGCTCAGATGATATGGTGCTCGTACATTGATATGCATCAGCAGTGAATGCATAGGCCTCTGGGGCTTTGATCGACTGCTTTACAATTGATTCTGTACTGCAATAGTATTGAATGTGTGGTAGCTCATTTGAATTACAAAGGGGTTTATATGACTGCTAAAGTGGTTCCTCCTCAATCGAGTAGGTCGTTGCCCATTTTCTCACTTGGCTATATCAGGATTAAATTCCATCAATTGACTGGGATTTTCTTTAGGATAAAGGTAGGTTAGACACCTTAGTCTGGATGGTAAAACTGTGATTAGTTCAACTGTGCTGTTCAAGCGGGGGAAATTAACATTTGTACTTGTAACATATTGGAAGACAGGGCACAAAATTATATTTGGGTAAGAATACTGCCTTAGCCTCAGTTTTATGGCAACAATAAAGCCAGCAGGAATTAAGATGTCAGATGTTTGCCCTTCAAAGATTTTCAACAGGTAAACATTGAAAGGAATGACTGACTCGAGCAGTCATTTGCTGAAAACCATAATCCCTCAAGCATAGCTTCTTTATAATCTGAACAACCTTTGCTCGAGGTAGGGTTCGAAAGCATTCTCCCTCTTATTAAGTTGTCTGTGTCATCAGTCCATACACTGTTGCATCTCAAACAAACAGCCAATATTGAATTTTAGATCGATCTATTCCAGGAACAGTAAGGATTAATATTTCTCATGCTCATACTAGATTTTATTGTATCACAATGCCAAATTCACAGGGCTGATACTGTTTTCCCATTCCACAGTTTTATTCTCATCAGCAACAGGCAAACATATCCAGAGCTGGGAATGCTTTAATATTTCTGCACACTGAGAAATCTCCTGCTTCATTGAAAAATGATGGAATCATTCCAGCCATTATTCCTTGGCGGACAGCTGCATAATATTGCCAATGTCAGTATCAGTTACACACTGAGAAGTGGGGAGTCCTCACTTTCTGGCCAGCTGTTTTCCCTCTGTTTCTAACCAACAGGGGAGAATCTGCTGGATATTTATTTACCTTCCCGATTCAGCTTTGGTGCAAGCCTATAAATGGGCACCCAGAATAGGCAAACACACCAGCTACAGTGTTAATGGACAAATGGGTGGAACGTGCAGTCAGTTGTTGTTAATGGCTTAACCAGAGAATCCTTAAACGGCCACTTATTGGGCAGCATGGTGGCACAGTGGTTAGAATTGCTGTCTCAGAGCATCAGGGACCCAAGGTTCAATTCCAGCCGAGGGTCACTGTCTGTGAGGAGTTTACACATTCTTGGGTGTCTGCTTGGGTTTCCGAAGATATGTGGGTTTGGTTGGTTGACCATAATAAATTGCCTCTTGGTGCCAGGGGATTGGCAAAGTAGCTGCATACAATAATGACAATAGACCTTGGGTGGGATTGGTGTCAGTGTGGGATCGATGGATCAAGGGGCTCTCTTTGTACTGCAGGGATTCCACGATTCACTCAGATATAGGGTTTTTTTTTTGTTTTGGATTTGTCAGACTAGGAGGCGTATTACTGACTTGTTCTTGCTCCTTTTCTCCCCTTACAAGATGTCCTTGCACTTCCTCCCGCAACAAGCTCCAACTGCTAGCTGGCTCAGAGCAGAAGTCGAACAATCATCCACCAGCTCAAACCAGAGAGCTGCGGCTAAGTCTCCATTTGGCAGCCACAACTTTTTTTAATACAATTTAAATTAGACCTGGACCTCAGAATGCTTCAGGCCTCTTGAACGGCCTTAGTCAGATGTGTTATATTGAATTGAAGTTGAGGATTTAACATCCCCACCTTTCCGAGGTCGCGCCTTGCAATGTCAATACCAGGTGCCACGATCAGCATAAAAATAGGCCCAAAACTCAAATAAAATCACCTCCAGAGGCCTGTAAACAAATAATAAAAACCATGGTGCTAGTTCAAGGTTGAAATTTTACTTTACTTCTGATTGCTTGACCCGAACAACTTTGGGACTAGTGCCTGTAATCTCACTGAGGTGGAGGGGCAACTGCTCTCTATATGTTATAGGCAGCTTAATGTGAATTATGCATTAACACACAGCAATGTAGTGTGTCTATGGTGATCAAATGGTGAATAACTTTTGTTTGTACTGCTGAAATACATGCTGGAGAGGAAGATATGAACGATAGTCATTTGCACAGGAGCACACATTGAACATCAACCACATCTTAATGAAGGTCACAGTTCACCAAAGGAGAATAATGGTGATCACAAGCACCCAGCACCAGTAGCAAGGCTGCTACTCAGGTATAATTGGCCTAAACTCAGTACACTTAAACTGCAGGAATTAAACTCAATGGTTGTTTCAATGCCCTAGTTTATGTTTGGGGCATTTTCCAGTTCCTTTTTGCTACTTTTCAGTAATGTTCCTGGACCCAAAAACCAGCAAAAAAAGATCCTTGCATGGTTCACCTAACTCAAATCTGCCTGAGATGTATGAAGACACCTGCTTCATGCAAAAAGCAGTAAACTGTAGCATAGGTGGGCGCACAGTGGCACAGTAGTTAGCAGTACTGCCCTACAGCGCCGGGAATCTGGGTTCAATTCGTGGCTTGGGTGACTGTCTGTGTGAAATTTGCATATTTTCCCTGTGTCTGCATGGGTTTCCTCCGGGTGCTCTGGTTTCCTCCCACAGTCCAAAGATGCATGGGCTAAGTGGATTTGCCATGCTAAATTTACCCTTAATACTGGGGAGACTAACTAAGGTAAATGGGGTTATAAGGATATGTCTTAGGTGGGATTATGATCTGTGCAGACTTGATAGACTGAATGGCCTCCTTCTGTAATGTAGGATTTTATGATTCTAGGAGGTGTCCAGTCTGGAGTAGGGAATTTCTGAGTCCGCCTGAAACTTCCCCAGTGGCTTCTTTAAATTTAAGAAGAATTAATCACAAGTCATCTTTCAATAATTAGCCAAAAGTCATTTTCTGCCAAAAATTATGGCAGGAAAAGCTGGCAGTGCAGTTGGTGGGCTACACACAGCTTTTCCCATTCGAGTTGACACATAGTCTAAGGAAAAGAAAGTTGTGCCTAAAGTTTCAGTCATTTTATTCATACTCATAGCATAAATGTGTTATGATACAATACACGTAAGGGTACATACAATACTTGCCTTTCCCTTTTCAATCCAACATTCTGTGACCAATTGAATTTAGTGATTGTCTGGTGGAAGGATGAAATGGTTGCGTGAATGAAATCTTCTGAAAACTTACTTCTGGTTCTGATGCCCTACTACCACTAAATGCGCTGCAACCACATTTTAAAGATGAAATGACTTCATTAATCTCTACAGAAATGTTCCAACATTCACAAAGGCAATCAAACAAATCTCCAGAATACCCATCAATCCTTACTTTTCCACTATTGAATCTTGGCTTTGTTTTTAACTCACAAGGTAATATCCTTTTACCCTTGACCAGCATACCTTGTGAATCATTTGATCTTCTCAAATGTCACCTGTCTCCAAACTGATAATTATAATCCAGCAGAATAATACTTCTTTTCAGACCCAATTAAAATGTTTGCCTTGAGCATTGGCAATGCTTTTAACCAAGTTTACTTGGATATAACTGAGAAACAGAAGTGGGAAGAATCCAAAGTTCTTCTCTAAAAGTTCCCTATTAGCAACAACTTCATTGCAAAACCAGAATAAAAACTTAAGTGTGCACTCTTACACTTTCAGATATACAATCTTGAGTAGAATGTTATTTGCGAACAAAAGCAATCAGGAAGTAACACATTATGAACTGATACTGTGTAAGATTTCTGCCTGAAATAGAAGTGTGGCAAGCTGTAACTGAGTTGACTTTTCACCAGCTGATTAAGCATGACAGATGAGTCAAACAATTGACCTTTCTTTGGCTGGGAAAAGTGAAACGGCCTTGCTTTAACCTTATTGTTGGATAGAATACTTTCTAATTGCAAACTGCCCCAAAGTCAATAGAGGGAATTCCAGTTAAAAAATAAACTATGACTGAAGTGATAACCATAGATTGAAATAATATTAATAAGAAGTAAATGTGATATACCAAAGACTTTTTCAATGCCGCCATAAGCAATGTATGCTGTACCAAAGATCAGGTCGAATACTGTTCTTGTGAAGCTCGTCTCAGCATTTAGAGTATTGGCTATCTATCTATCATCATTAATTATTTCAATTATCTCCAATGAAATCATTGTTTCAGTCAACATTTACCCTTTTGATGTGTTTATCCTACGCCATTTATTTAATAATGTGATATCAGAACTTATGGATACAGCTTCTGTCCTTACCACAGTCCGTGTGGTTGAACATAAATCCATACATATGACTGTTAGTGGCTCCAAATGTTGTCCATGTGTCTTTGGGACACTCATGAAGAATGTACTTTCGCCATAGAATTCCTACAGTGCAGAAGGAGGCCATTTAGCTGATAGAGCCAGACAATAACAACTCAATCCAGGCCCTATCTCCATAACTCCATGTATTTATCCTGCAAATCTCCCTGATTCTAAGGGCAATGTAGCATGGCCAATCAACCTAACCCACACATTTTTGGACTGAGGGAAGAAATCCACTCAATCACAGTGAGAACGTGCAAACTCCAAACAGACAGTCACCCAAGGTTGGAATTGAACCTGGGTCCATGGTGCTGTGAGACAGCAGTGTTGACCATTGTGCTACTGTGCCACCCCAAAGTAAAATCGACGTGAGATCAGATTTCATAATGAGTTCTATTACTCAAGCAAATGTATGTAATCCTTTTCATATCTCCCCACCATAAATTCAACACCAGGCACTATAATTTGTGTGGAAGAGAAAATTATTAAGATGCAAAAGGGACAATGCTGAACAAAAATACATACACATTCATTTCTTTTTACATTGCCATCACTGCTAAATACAATATGAATGCAGTTTGTCCACATGACATGCAATATGGAAATATCCCATTTGAGAATCTTCAATAAACCCTAAAGATAACTGGATTTGCGCAATTCAAACACTGATCAGACTCCAATTTTATTTATTTGTTTACATTTCTGCCTCCCTCACTTAATGCTCTGTATTGAAGAGGCAACACTCACCAATGGCCTTGATAAAAGATGCCACAAATATTTAATGGTCCCAGCATTGATTGTCCTGAATCTAACGTGACTTCCAATCAGACCCCACCTCATTAGAATCTTTGGCATCCAGCAACAATAAATTCATCAAGCAGGCTGATTAACCAATCAATCTGAATAATTTGCATTGGCAACATACTAAGAAGCTGCAACACTCGCATACCAACAGCAAAAGCAGCGATGATACAACCAATCGATCAGGTCAAAGCTGTGCAGTCCTGTCACATCCAGTCGTGAGTGCTGGTGGATAATTAATCAACTAACCGGAGGAGAATTCTCCACAAATACCCTCATCCACATTTGAAAAAAGGCCCTTGACTTGTCTGTCTCTTTCCATAGATCCTACCAGACTTGTTGAGCATTTCCATCATAATCTGTTTATATTTCAGACTTCCATCATGTGTAGGATTTTGCTTTTGTTTCCATTTCAGTGACGGGGAAGCCAGCATGTTAGCACAAGGCTGAAGCAATTGCAACACTCTTCAGCCAGAAGTGCCAAGTGGATGATTCATTTTGGCCTCCTCCACAAATCCCCAACATCACAGATGTTCACAGTCAATTCAATTCATTCCATGTGATACCAAGAAATGGCTGAAGGCATTGGATACAGCAAAGGCTATGTACCTTGACAATATTCTAACAATAGTACTGAAGACTAGAGTTGCAGAACATGCTGCAACCCTAGCCAAGCTTTTCCAGTACACCTACATACTGGCTTCAATCCAGCAATATGGAAAATTGCCCAGATACATCCTGTCTACAAGAAGCTTACCTGCCTCATCTTTCCAGCCTAGGGGGCCATCACACAGGAGCTCAGCATAACTGGCAACTGTGCCTGAAACACCTTCTAGTGCAGGAAAAGGAGAAATGATCTCATCTGTTCCATCAGGGTAAGTCATCCTTCAACTCTCTCCAATTTCAAACAATCATTATGGTAGCATGTACTCAAACAAATACTCTCTTCAGGGATCCCACATTATCGGGTTCACCACTCATTGTCTCACAGAAACTTTTGCATCACAACCATTCCATCATGCTACTTCTGGGGAGAATTCACCACACACAGGGGACATATCATAGAAACCCTACAGTGCAGAAAAAGGCCTTTCGGCCCATCAAGTCTGCACCGAATACAATCCCATCCAGGCCCTACCCCCATATCCCTACATACTTTACCCGCTAATCCCTCTAACCTAAGCATCTCAGGACATTAAGGGGCAATTTTAGCATGGCCAATTAACCTAACCTGCACATCTTTGGACTGTGGGAGGAAAGTGGAGCACCCGGAGGAAACCAACACAGATACATGGAGAACGTGCAAACTCCACACAGACAGTGACCCAAGCTGGGAATCGAACCCAAGTCCCTGGAGCTGTGAAGCAGCAGTGCTAACCACTATGCTACCGTGCTGCCTTGTGACACACATCAACCCAATGTCTGTTCCATCCAATCTCATCACCTGCCTCTCTTCTGTCTTCATTCAAGGCAAGCTGACACACAACAGAGGTGAAAGATCGCAGACTGGGGGAAGGGACGGCCGACATAATTGCCTTCTCTGAGTTTGAGGATTCTGCTGCTGAGCTGGCTGGGAGAACACGGTTCAGTCCTGTGGGGAAGGGCAGATCAATTTGTCTGACCATCACAGAGCAGATTGCAGCTCCATCATTTTATTATGTCCTGACAATCACAGTGAGTCACATGCAGTCTTATATTGCTCATCAACTGAAACTCTAATCTCTATTTTCTAGACAGCAGCAGATTGAGAGCCACAAGGCAGCCCAGTAAAAGTAAGGGGAAGCGTTGGAAGAAGCATCTCAGTGCTCACTTACACCCGACACCAGTGCAGGTACGCACCCCTGGGTTACACAGTTTAATAACACCAATAAAAGAGCAACCAAAGCATTAGATTCCAATTCTGGAGGATAGAACTAAGAGGTTATGTTAAACTTGTATAGAATCTTGATTTCTATCTTCTGGGATGGCTCAGGGGTACTTAAAATTTGGAAGTGGTTTTATAATGGAAACATTGAGGAGACGTTTCCACTTCTGGGAAAGGTCAGAAGTCGAGACCATAAACAATTATTAATATTTAATAAATCCATTGGGTTTTTCAGGAGAAATATCTTTACCCAGTGAGGGGTTAGAATGTGGAACTCACTACCACAAGCACCAGTTGAGATGAACAGCATTGATGCACTTAAGGGGAAGTTAGCTAAGCACATGATGGAGAAAGGAATAGAGAGAGATGCCAAGAAGCTCCGATAAAGAGGTGCTGTGTGTGGGGCATGGAATTGTTGATTTAAATGAACTCGTTTGGTGTTATAAGTGCTATGGTATTTTTTAAATAAACTGTATTAAATAAAACTGAGGGTGCTTTTAAAAAGATGGCTTTGCTTTTTGTTCAGCACATTCTGAATGTAGCTGGTCTTACCTCTTCCTCAGATTCATCTACAGCAACAAATGTGTGAGCACGTGATAGTCTATAGCACGGTCACTGCGTCATACACTGCTTAACAAAGGCTGTCAGCTTGTACACAAAATGCCAGGCTTTGATAATGGTTCAGAAATACTTGAATATAAATATTCTCATTATTGTGTTTTTCTGGATCTTTTTTAATTTGCATGGATTTAGTCATAAAATCACACATCTATAACCGACACCAATTAATCAGTAGCGGCCCTTTAAATCCCCATGAAACCAACCAAGTGTGTCTTCAGGTAGCATTAATGAGATTTTCAGTGGGAGGCCGTTGATAACAAGGCTTTAGATTCAGTGGAATTCACAATTAAATCTTGTGACTGGGAAGTCTAATGTATTATTGTGCCTTCTGGGTGCCAACCCATGATAAGATACACCTGCACGAGTCAACTTGGCAGCTCTGCTGTATAATATACATGGCTGAAACAAATCAGTCCACAGTGCATCTTAGCAACAGTGTTAATTTTAAGACAATTTATGTAGGCCAGTAAAAAAAACATGCCTCCAGTACAATTTTGGACTCAATGTCAAGTCCTGAATTGCTGTTTCATTCTTTATTTTTTTTTATTGAATGACTTAATCTGTCTTTAGAAAAAGACTAGACAATTGAGTCACACTTCTCTGTAATTGAGAGCTGTAGTTGTGAAGCTTATGCCCAAAATTTATCCAGTAGATAAATAATCCCACTGACTACACAAGCCTGAGCCAATCAGTCCTGTTCGTAATTGTGAACTGTGTCTGGTTTGTAAACACTGTGACGGACATGCCTTTAAAAGATGCCCATTCACCAGTTTAGGGCAAGCACAACGAGTTTATTTCCAGGTTAAAACTATATCGAGGCTTGCAGCCTCATGGTTGTCCTCAGTTCCTCAGATGACTCTGAGTACAGAAACCTCTGCTTACAACAACAATCCCCCCACCCTGCTCCCTGATTGGTTCCCCAGGTCAAGTGACAATTACTCCTCAAATTGATCCTTAAGGGAACAATCGCCACAATTAATGAACACATATGTTCCTTTCTTTGGGGCAAGATGTTCTTGGCAGATCTGACAAATTCATTAACTTTATTAACCTGGTTGGAATTTTTCAACATGTTGGTAAAACTTTTATTTAAATACTTAGAGTTTTAGAGGTTTACAGCATGGAAACAGGTCCTTTGGCACAACCTGTCCACGCCGCCCTTTTTTTAAAAACCCCTAAACTAATCCCAATTGCCCACATTTGGCCCATATCCCTCTATATCCATCATAACTATCTAAATGCTTTTCAAAAGATAAAATTGTACTCGCTTCTACTACTACCTCTGGCAGCTTGTTCCAGACATTCACCCCACTCTCTGTGTGAAAAAGTTGCCCATCTGGACACTTTTGTATCTCTCACCTCTCACTTTAAACCTATGTCCTTAGTTTTAGATTCTTCTTTAGACTTGCTCAAATATTATAGTTGCAAGTCTATTTGAAGACCACTAGCTCTGTCTGTTTAAGTGAAACTTAACTGTTTTCACAATTATTGAATATTAATATTGAAAATGCTGTTTATACTTACAGTCAAAGATCATTACGATCTGGCATTATAGAAACAGTGCGTACAAAGAATCCACTTCTGCCATGCCAGACAATTGAGTGAAATATAGTGATTGCTTCACAGAAGAATGCCGCACCTTTAACCAAATGCAATAAGATTTAATAAGTTAACATACTCATCTTGTTTTTTTCTCTCCCTCTGTTTGCTCTCTCTTTTCCTTATACATAAATGATGAAACTCAGTCCCCACACCAGGAATGTTGTTTGATTTCACTGCTTCCACGGGCACTTGCATGATTGTAATTCCTGCAATTTTTCACATGGTAACAGTTGTGTTGAATAACCTCACTTCAAAGCATTTTACAGCACAGAAGCAGGCCATTCATCTGACTGATCCACACCAATGTTGATGCTCCATATTAGCTTCTCCCACCTTCTTCATCTAATTCCATCAACGTACCTTTCTATTCCTTTCTCACTCATGTGATAATCTAGCTTTCTTTGCCTTGCTACCTCATCTTTGCCTCAATTACTCCATGTAGTAACAAATTACACAGTCTTTCCAACCTTTGGGTAAGTGAGTTGCTCCTAAATCTCCTAGTAAATTTACTGGTGTCTTTTTATGTTTGTGGCACCTAATTCAGGTCCTGCTGTCAAGTAGAAACATCTTTTCTATGTTTACCCTGTCAAACACTTGCATTATTTTGAAGACCTCAATTGGACGACTCTCTTTTCTACATAAAAGTGTCCCATCCATAATCAATCTCTGTTGCTGGCTATAACCTCTCAGTTGCGGTCTGCCCTCCCTCTCATTCCAGATGAAAAATTAAGTATAAATTAGGAGGAATTAAAAATACATTCTATAAAGTGAATGAAAAATAAAATTACCCCTTCCTCCCCTTATTTCTATATGCAATTGGTCTTGTTCCATTAAACAAAAGATCAAAAAACAATGATGGAACTTGGATTGCCTTTGAGACATTGATTGAAAATGTTTTTCCCTCCTTTACCTTGCCATCAATTGCCCTATTACGTAAAATTATCATCATTATATTTTATATTCTGCTTAATGTTCTCTCAGTGATAGCAGTCACACTGAGCTGGAAGATTGTGGGTTTAAGGCGTATCCCAGGATTTAAGGACAAAAATCCAGGCTGACACTCCAGTGCAGTGCTGAGGGAGTTCTGCATTGTTGGAGAAGTAACTTTGTGGAATCAATGTTAATTCATGGATCTCTCTTCCCTCTTGTGTGGGCACAAAAGATTCCATTGTACTACTTTGAAGAAGGGCAGGGAAGATCTTCCTGGTGTCCTGGCCAATATTTATCCCACAATCAACATTACTGAAACAAATGATTTGGTCATTATCAAATTGCTATTTATGGGAACTTGCTATGTGCAAACTGTCACATTTCCTACATTACAACAGTGACTACACTACCTCACTAGTTGTAAAGCACTTTGTGACATCCTGATGTTATGAAGGGGACAATACAAACCACAAGCCTTTCTTTGCTGAAGTGCTCACTTCCTGTTTCCTTGGCAAAACCAAGTTTACACTCCATGGTGGAGAAACTTCCAGATAGGTAATTATCAGTTAGAAGCATAGGGAATAGCGGTGGGACATGGCAGCACAATAGGTGGTTCTGGAGTTTTTCAATGCTTGTGATATATTCTTGGGCTTTATAGCATGGGCTGGGGATTGCTGGGAGGATGCAGATTCCTGGGATTTGGTAAATGAAAGAAGAGAAAGCCAAGGCTCTAACCAAACCAATCTAGCCGGTTTAGAACAGAATACCAACTTGAATTCAACCCATTTGCCTCCATTGGATCTGACCCTGTTCTGGTCTTGCTGAGCAGGTTAAGCTCAATGGAACACTAAGGAGCATTGTCAAAATTGTGGAAAAAGAACATGAAGGTGAAGGGAAACTCTGGACCAAAGTAAAAACTCAAGACCCAAGCTTTTAGACCTCTATGCAAAAATTTTATTGAAGGCATGGGAGAGATTCTCCAATCCTGCCAGGCTAATTCTTTAGTGCAATGGGCTGGGAAAATCGCATGTCTACCAATTTGCAGGATTCGCACATGCGGTCTCACTGCACTTGCATCTTCCAGCACTGGATATCTGCCGCTGGATATCTGTGCTGGAAACCAGTGGGAACATCAGGTAAGTGATTTAAATCTAAGTTTAATGTAATTTACATCTGAATTCTCCAGGCTCGACAGCATCTCCACCCAGTCAGGAGTATTTCACTTCGATGGGATTTAGAGTACTTCCCCACTTTCAGAGAACTGGTGGAATGACCCCGCTGGAGTGAAGGAGAGGCAATTGAGGCCCCGCAAGGGTTGGGTGATGGAGAGTGGTGCCTCTGGGCATGGGCATCCTGGTAGTGCCAGCCTATGTCTCCTGGCACTGCCCATCCAGGGCTGGCTTGTGAATGGACCGCTGGGATGGAGATGTGGGGGGAGGCTGCACTGTGTGTGCCCAGTGATTGAGCTGGCCAGCAAACTGCAGTCTGACAGCTTGGAGCCACTGCACATGCGCAGAGTTCTGGAACTGTCAGATTCTGGCATGAATAGGTCCCAGCCCCCGATCTTTCAATGATATTCATGATAGTGACCTCTGTATTGCATAGAGTGTGGGACATTCGAGTCTTAACTTCCATTGAAAAAGCCAGCATGATTTACACCAGTTTACCTGCGAATTTGACATTTTGAACTTTTTTGGGAGAATCGTGGCCATGATCTGCCACGAAAGGTAATTCTGCACATAAATGTAACTATTTTATTGTGAAAAATCTTTTTGAAATTTATTTTAGGTGAACCTTTATTTTGAACCTCAATTTCAATGGAAAGAAAAGGTGGGCCTGGTGTAAAACAGGCTACAAACCCATTCCTCGCAACTGGAGAAGATCAATTTCACCTCAAGCATTTTTAATACAGATACATTTTTGAATTGAAAGAAGGTTTTCTTTTGGCAGCTATCATAATGTATTGCTTGAAAGGGAAATCAACATGAAGGAAAGCATTAGTCCTAGATAAATGAACAAATCTGCATTCAACAGTCACCCATAGCTTGGTGAGCCTGTTTGCTAACCCACAATTGGTGGAAACTCAGTTTGACGTAATTATGAAGAAAATCATACTTCATACAGAAAAGCTGAGGTGAAATGGCCAACCTGTCCAATAGCCTTTAGGATGACTCAGGGAAACCTTTTCTGAATTAGCAGTCTGAACTGATTAGGAGGCCGAACTTCAAAATTATGTTTCAAAATATAGTCGCTGTCTCCATTGAATAAACTCTCTTTTAAACTCACGGCAATCTTGCCCCTTGTCACAAACTCCTCGGAGATTTCAAACCTATGCAAACCCCTGCAAGTCATTTGTCTCTGTCCCAGAAAAATGTTGAGCAAGACTTTTAGGAAAATGTTATGATCCAGTTAGGGACTGTTAACATTTAAAGGAAAATCCAAACACCTTGTTTTAACCAATAGAATTATGCCATAAGATATCACTTTACTTTAAACAAAACAGAAACTTTATTGCCTACAGAACAAATTAAACAAAGCAGGCACTATTAATTTAGCACTATGATTTATAACTATATATGTTATGCACTCAGATTTGCTTTTAACTTCCTCCAAGAATTCTCTTATAAGACACATCAATCTTAAAGTTATTTACTTCTTTATGGAACAACTGTAAGTATGTCACAGTCCTCTGGAGAATTCTTCTCAGCTCTATCTATTCTGAGATGTAAAATTTCCATTTACCAGCTCTCAGCTGTGGATACTTCTATCCCTTGTTATGATTACTTTTCCAATGCTTCCAAGCTAATCTGTTTGTTGATTTCTTTGCCGCAAGATTCTGTAGACCATCCCATCCAAAGCCCTGAGGCTGCATCAGTGCATATTTTGTCTTTAGAGTTAAAACCTACATTTGCTCAGTTTCCTAAAAGTTGAAAGCCGTTCAAAACTCTGCAACCCCTCTACAAGATTGCATCAGTTTCTCTCCTTTACAATGGGACTGTTCTCTCCAACTTCTGATGCCTCTTCACAGGATCATGACCCCCCTCCCCAGCTCCCGCTATATTCATCAGCTCCTTTTCCCCACATTCCCATTTGGGGATTTCTGTAAT
This sequence comes from Sphyrna mokarran, assembly GCA_024679065.1. Classification (NCBI taxonomy): domain Eukaryota; kingdom Metazoa; phylum Chordata; class Chondrichthyes; order Carcharhiniformes; family Carcharhinidae; genus Sphyrna; species Sphyrna mokarran. The sequence goes on from JAGIQG010000005.1 coordinate 95,354,772, forward strand.
TGATATGGATAGGCAAGCAGATGAAGAGATATCACCCAGTCTACCTAACTAATATGGTGTCCTTTTAACATGTACAAACAAAACACTTAATAGCGTACCTATAAAGCACAGAGCACGTGATTTATATAAAGATGAACAAGTCTGAGTGAATTCTATAACAGAAATAAGTCCTTTACTATAGTCTCCCTTTAATGCCAAGCTATCCCATGGTGTAATATGGACAGTGGATTAGTGATTTGATGACCTTACTGAGTAAATTTTTACGCAAAAATGAAACTGCCGTCTGGCAATATTTTTCTATGTAATTTCAGTATAATTACATTATCTGTGCCAGCTACATCCAGAAGCTACACGGTCGTCAGTTAATAATTCATCAGAACGTCGAAGCATCCCTTCATTAACTTCGGTAGTGGGATGTTGTAGGTGTTTTCTTTTAAAGAATTTTTCATTAAAATGAAACTCAATAAAATGTAGCGGTACCTGCAGAGTCAAGGCTAAAAAATAAGAATTATGAACTCCAAAGTGCCTGTTACTTCAGATCGGTGCTGTACTAGGAGCTGCCCCTTTCATACGCACCACAATCTATTATTTAAGACTGCACAGAGAGAGCTTTTCATAAATTATGCAGTCTCCAGCAACAGAGCTGAAAAGTCAATTACTATTAATGACTCTATCCGGAATAGCCCATTGATTCCAACAAGATAGCGTCCAAGTGACTGCAATAGATGCAGCGCAGGCAAAATGTGAAAGTCTACCCGAACAAAGTGATCTACATTTGAAAAGAATGAAAAATGCAAACTTTAATATGACCTGATTTTTAGTTTGAATTGCAGTGAGGCGCTTACTCTAAAGAAATAACAGCACAATGGCTGGTATTTTACGACCTCGCTCATACAATCCTGCCCAAGGCCAACAGAGAATTCCGTTCTGTGAGCCTCACCCATCTGAACAAGGCAAAAGAATTCCAGTTCATCTCTCCACCGTTCCACACCACAACATCATTTAAATACGTTGCGTTATCATAGAATCCTACAAAGCAGAAAGGGGCTATTCAGTCTATCATGTCTGCATTGACTCTTCAACAGAGCAAGTTACCCAGACCTGATCCCAGTAACCCTGCATCTAATTCCACTAATCTCCAACATACCTTGGGATATTAAGGGGGAATTTAGCATGTTCAATCCACCTAACCCACACAACTGTTGAAGTGTGAGAGGAAACCGAAGTACCTGGAGGAAACGCACACAGGCAAGGAGAGAATGTGCAGACTCCACACAGATAGTCACCCAAGGCCAATATTGAACCCAGACTTGATGAAGTAGTCCAGCCACAACACCCACATCCTGATGAGAGTGGTGAGGTCAACTCTTGCCCCAAGTCCAATCTTATCCAACACTCAGAATCCTTGAGAGACCCTCTCAAGAGGGTCAAGACCTTGAGAGGGGCAAATGGCCACTGGATCTAGCTCCTTGAATTCCCTCAAGGCCCAAGGCACCAGGCAGGGTGTCAGTGTGCCAGGAATAGTCCACTATTGGCAGCGCCAAAACATGTGGCCTAAACGGGGCTGAATGTGGAACCTGAGAAGATTAGCGTGGCTAAGTGGAGGGAGGAGGTCGGATGGAGGAGGATGGCTAAGTAGGGAGGGGGTCTGAGGGGACAGGGAAGCTGAGGGGGATTGGGTCAGGTCACCTTCATGCTTGCATGATGTTTGGGGGTGATGACCTGTGATTTGAGTGATGGAGGGAAGGATGTCCCTCTTTTCTGAGGGGCTGGTGGTGCTCCCCTGTGCAGCACACCAAATCCTCGCTTTTGGGTAGCAACTATGAAGCTTACGCTGTGCCTTTCCCACTGACAGCCAGGTGAAAATGGAGGCTGGTAAGTGGGCTGCCAAACCTACTACTGATATTGAGATTAGGAAATTACCCTAATTATCGGGTTGCCGCCCGCTCTGAACCCAATCAGGCCCGGTGGGGAGAGGCTGGTGAACCCTGCGAGTTATCACGCCCATTGGGAATCCCGATTTTTGGCTGATGCCCCATTCACCAGCGCATCAGCATTCCTGTCAGCCGTCTGACAAGGTCAGAGAGTCAGGTCCATCGTTTTCCTCATGGACACCAGAAGCTGGCAGGAAATATCCGGCTCACACAGGAGGATAAAAGGTGTGATTCACTGAACCCTTGTACCATCAGGTTACCTCTCGATAAACCAGAAAACTTTCACTCGTTAAATGGCTGTCATTTTACATTCCCCACCCCCCCGGGACAGGATGGCAGACTGAGGAGTGTAAAACTGGGCAGAATGGTCGCAATGCTGTGCCCTTCGTTTGCCCATGCGCCTGCTCCCCTAAGTATTTTATCCACAGCAGGAAAACTGTCAGGCTAATTGAGGCTCTTAAGTAGTCCAATAACAGAATTTTAATTAGAGATGTTGATTGGCTTCAAAAAGATCAGTGGGGCCATGATCATCCCTGAGCTCACACTGACTTTTCCATTATTTATGTGAATATGAAAATATATTAATTTTGGTTAAACTATGTTGAGTCCAGTAGAATATCAGCTATAAACACTCATATGTGTCAAACGACTAATATCAAGCATGAACAAACATGAGAGGGCTTTATTTTATTCATAGGGACATAAGAATCAGGAGTGAGAGTCTGCTCTGTATGATCATGGCTGATCTCCATCTCATCCCAACTCCACTTCCCTATCTTTTCCCCATTGCTCTTTATCCTGCATTTGATCAAATATTTATCTCTTTCTTGAATCCATTGAGTGATTCTGCATCCACTGCATTCTGGGGCAGTGCATTCCGTAGATCCGCAACTCTCTGGAAATAGATGCTCTTTATTTCTGTCTTGAACCTCCCTCCTCTTACTCTACAACCATGACCTCTTGTCCTTGTCTGTTCTGCAAGGGAAACATTTGGTTAATATTTACTTTATCAATATATACCTCAGCCCCTTATTCTTATTTATTCCCTTATTCTTCTGTACTCCAGCAAGTACCAGCCCAAGCTACTCAACAGCTCCTCATATGACAACCCCTTCAAACCTGGAATCAATTCATGTGTATATTAGGAAATATACTCATTATATTTCATTTTGTGATTGCAAAGTAATGCCAATTTCAGGGAGACAAGGAGGATTTTCATCTTTTTAAAAAGTTAAATAATATACACATCCTGCCACGAGTAAAGGTTCTCTCTTCATCTTTTCCTTTCAGGTTGTTACTACAAGCTATCCCCCATTTTCCAGCCTTTGTAAAATCATTGGGCTGCCCACTACAGTTCCCAAAGTTTTGTGCAATGTCGTGTAGTGCTTGCTTGGCCAGTCGTCACAATATTGAACCAGGCTCTGAGTCCTTCAGTGCCTTGACAAAAATGTTACATTCTTCTTTCCTGCATAATCTAATGTTAATGGACACCATGGTGGCACAGTAGTTAGCATTGCTACCTCACAGTGCTAAAGAGCTGGGTTCAATTCCCAACTTGTGTTCCCGTCTGAGCGGAGAGTGTACATTTTCCCCATGTCTGCATGGGTTTCCTCTGCGTGCTCCAGTTTCCTCCCACAGTCTGACAGACATGCTGGCTAGCTGCATTGGCCTTGCTGAGTTCTCCCTTAGTGTACAAAGAACCAAGAACAAAACAACTCAAACAGAGGCCGGAATGTGGCGACTAGGGGACTTTCACAGTAACTTCATTGCAGTATTAATGTAAGCCTATTTGTGACATTAATAAATAAACTCCAATGTGCCAAAAATCTGCTTTTCCTGAGGACCTCAGGTGTAAATTAAGAGACCTCCTATTCTCAGAGTCGTTCGTGAGTTTCCCCATTGAATTGAATACCATTTTCTTTGGAACGGGTTTCTTTAGAATGGTGACTAAAAGGCGAAAAGGAAAACATTGCAGAAGTGTTCCATTTATTGTGATGAAGATCATTAATGGCTTCCCTGGGATCTTTTTAAAACTGGCGCATTTGTAACCTTACATCAGCATTCTACCAATTCTATTCCACCTGTCCCTGCGCACAAGGAGTGAGAGGCCTCCAGTGTGTCAGTAGGGTTTCAACCCCTGCTTACCACTAATTAAAAAATAAGCTGCACACCTGCACTTTCAAGGCTTTGATATCAGGGGACGTATAAATAGTAGCTCACGTTCATGATGACATGACTTATTTCTGCTTTCAAAGGGAAACCATCCTTTTACAATTCTAGATAGGCTGCATTTTGTTCTTTAACTAAGATCGCCTCCATAATACAATAATTGGTGCGTAGCACATTATTATTTTCAATACAGAGGCAGATACCTTGCCTACTTTAAATACCAAGCTATGGAAGATATACTTAATTAATTCTCGTAAGCGTTGGTGGAATAAAAGGCAAAAAATTCAAGAGCTTTTGTGTGGTTACGAATGCTGCAATATCAAAAAAAATTGGTGGTTTCATTTTGTTTTGCGACCTGAATGATGCAATTACTTAGCATAGTTCATTTTCTTACTAGTTAGGTTCGAGATGTTATACATTGTAAACAGTTTCAAAGTGCTTTTCAGTGTATAAAATGTTGGTGTGCTTTCGGTGTTGTCCCTGTCCAGTAAATTTTCCACAGGTCATAAACACTTGTTCACATCGATGAGGCAAATGCCTGTGTCGCTCCATCATGTTGACAGTTTTCCTCAAACTCAAGCTGACAACTCCTCACTTCCCTGGCCCCACAACAGACTCTCCCTCCATATCAGTGTCACCCTGTCTGCCTGCCCAGACGGTACTAAGCATCAACATCATCTCTTCTCCAAGCAGGCAACGGAAAATCTCCGCCAACTATGCAGCTGCTGCTTGTCCCGGTGGAGATATTTCTATCGATCTCTGAGTTCTTTGTTCTTAGCATGGTGAAATTTTTATTGATTTTGCTATATTTCTTCTTTGTGTACTTTGCAGTCAATGTCGATGAATAGGGAAAACCAGTATTCAGAACAACTGGGCTCAAAAATATCCATCATGAAGATGTAGCATTGAAAATCCATCAGCTATTGCATAAGTGATACACAAAGGTAGATAAATTGGTCATAGTTTTTAATGTACTCTTTTTAATCCTGTTCATATTTTCTTTAACGAAAATAAGGAACAAAAAGGCTTGTCCTGTCATTCTGTACTATGAACTCAGTAAGAATTTAGCAACACCAATTTTAAATCCAACCGATGGATTTAAAATTGGTGTTGCTAAATTCTTACTGAGTTCTTACTACCCCAGTCCAACGCCAGCATCTCTATATTCTGTACTATCCCATTGGAATTAAAGAGATAGAAGAATTTTGCACTTCTCACAACCTTAGGATATCCAAAAACACTTTGCAACCAACTAAGTAATCTGTGCAAAGCAAGATCCCAGAGGTGGCAATAGAACTGCAATGTGTTCATATGTTATGAGCATGCCCAGTACCTGATGGCGTTATTAAACATGTAACCTGCCAGTTTAGTGATGATGTCTCTTTACAATTTCCTCCCATAATATAACAGATTTTGATGATGAAATGGAGATCGAAATATTCTGCGGCAAACAGCAGTAGGGACCATGCTGAACAAAAACTCTCAGTTACCTGGCTGCTAGGCTGCTGGAGGTCCGTGTCCATCTGATTCAACTATAGATCACACTACTTTGGTGAGTTTTTACGTGGTTCATCTAATTTAGCTTCTGTCTCACTGGGTCAGACCTTACTGGATGTTGTGATCTCCAAATTCCTGAATTAGGAATTGGTAGAGAGGGGAAGTCTGCCCATATTTGCAGTGGCTACCCACGACAATTTAATGTTGGGATCAATTGCTTTAGGGTGAGACTGCCACCCAATGCCAGTGGAAAGAGAGCTGCTGGCTCAAGTAGATGATTGACTGCTCAGTAATCCCGGCAGCAGAACCATGAGACCTTGGAATCATTTCAGAATCAGAACATTTCAATTGTTTTTTTGCTGGATAGAAAGCTCATACTAGTAACAGATCCTGAATCCCTGGTACCTATTCAGAGTCCAATTCTGCAACACCAACAAGGGCAGCATTTTGGATGTAGCAGTGGGCAGTGCTTCTCTCACTGTATGCTTACAATATACTGTACTTCAAAGGAGCTTCTGGTGCATTGTCACTTTTGCTGTATGAAGAATCAAAAGTCAGCTATAAAGGTGCCATTTTTCAAATGGGAGGGTGGATGAGGACTTTCCAGTCACTGCAACCGAAAATTCAGCTGAAATTTAGAAAGATCAAGGGCGTGAGTTTCTGACCCTAACCAGCCTGGTGGTTCCACAAAGGTATTCCCCCCATGGGGCGCCTCCCTGGTGGTTGGACAGGCAAGACTGGAAGATCATGCTGGGGCTAATGGTGAGCCACCTCCATCACTGCAAAACACATCTTAGAAGGCTGGAAAAGTTCCACCCCTAATTCTGAAGAGCCTATGAACAGGCTTTGATTTGTTGGACAGAGTTTTTGGCCAGATGAGAAACTGAAAATGTTCCACAGTCAAGGTCACGAGTTCTCATGTGTTTACAGATGCAATAGGAGGTGGGTCACACAGCGGTATTATCCAACTCTTTCAGAGACAAGGTTCTGGCAGAATTTCATGCATAGCACACGGTTATAGTTAGTAAGAAATCCACTGCCAGGCATTTAGTTTATTGGTCTGGGGCAGAGAGTGACCCAGAATCCAGTGTACCATTTAACAAACTGCAGAAATATGCCAACAAAAACTGCTTTACACCAATGTCAGGCATGACACGCCCATTTCAAACAGTGCTTGTGGACTTTTACTAAAAGGAAAATGACAATTTCTTTGCGCTCATTGACAGCTACTCAAAGTGGAAAAACATATGAATCAAAACACCAATGCTCAAAAGGAAAACAGATCTTAGATTCTTACAATGCAGAAGGAGACCATTTGGCCCATCAAGGCTGTACCAATCACAATCCCACCCAGGCCCTATCCCTGTAACTCCACATACTTATCCTGCTAGTTCTCCTGAAACTGAGGGTGAATTTAGCATGGCCACTCAAGCTATAACCCACACATCTTTGGAGTGTGGGAAGAAACCAGAGGAAACCCATGCAGACACAGGACAAACATGCAAATTCCACACAGACAGTCACCTGAAGCCAGAACTGAACCCAGATCCCTAATACTATAAGACAGCAGTGCTAACCACAGTGCTACCATGCCACCCCAGAATGAATCAAGATCCATTTTTGCCTGTAATGGTTTACTAGAGAGCTTGTCTCAAATAACTACCTTCAATTTAATTTTACTTTGATTCTGAATGTCATGAAACAAATTAATAAAAAGCACAACCTCACTCTTCCAAGTAATCTGACAATAAATGGAGCAATAGAAAGATCTGTGAGAATAGTCAAGGACCAAGGACTGCACGGATGTTCAGGTTTCGTCATAAAACAGAGTAGCTAATTTTCTGTGAAGTTTGGAACAACCCCGCAGTCACTGCATACACCTGCTGGGCACTTAATGAAGTGATGATTACAAACAAGTTTTAGTTTAGTTTTATAAAATTAGATTGCTAAAGTTGTAAGAAAACAGTTTAATCAGAGATATCAGTACAACACAGATAAAAAAGAGATGAATATTTTCAGAAGAAATGAACATTTGTGATCTGCAAACCTTCACAAGAAATGCAACCCCATCCCTAACACTTTCTCTAATCTCACCCATGTTGTTGACTATTTCAAGTATTTTCATTCTTCCTACTGTATGATTCGAAATGACCTGTCATCAATTTAAGTATACATGTCTGACATTATTTTCCTAGATTAATTTGGAGTTCTTATTCTGAAAGATTTTCTGTTTCTGATGACAGAAGATAATGAGGATGAGACAGAGGGAAAATACCTGACATTCACAAGAAAGTGACACTGGAAGGAGGGAAGGTTGAAAATTCATCCCGTCAGCCTGAGAAAAGAGGCTACATCTTAACGTGAATGCCTGGTAATGAAGAAGAAACAAAAAAAAAACATCAAAGCTCTAACGTTCTGACAGAGTACGGATGGAGAACAGTGTTGCCACACACCTTAGCAACCCTTATGAGGCCATTAAACCTCTTCCCACACTGTTTGGCACTGATTGCCTTTGCAATTTCCTTCCATAACATCTGTGGTCCCTTTTCATCGAACTTATACTGCTCTCAGTCCCCAAGGAGTTATTCCCTTACTTGTCCTTGTTTCTTCAAATAAAACAGCTACTGACACACCTGTCATTTAGTTGTGTTTCTTTTAGCAATAAGATGGGAGGTAGTGATCAGGAAGGCGTTGAAAGCCAAGGCGATGGAAGGAGGGGTATGCGGATTTTGTCACAATTACCATTACTGACTGAAAGTCGCCTATGGTTTTAAATCAAATAATTTTCAGTTCGGTAATTATCTTTACAAGATTTAACATTTTGGTAATGGCTGCAGCCAAGGCCTTTAAGGAGCAGTAAAGCTGCCGAGAAGAAACTGAATGTCCTCCGCAAAACCGCCACCAGCGGTGGGAGCACTGAAAGGAAGGAATAGATCTGTCTATGAAAAGTTACAGCAGCTGGTGTTATTATCACACTTCAAAGAATATCTCAAAACATTATCAATGTCACAAAAATGTTGCTAACCATTCACAACAGGAAATAAGAATCCTGAAAATATTTGTATAAATATGCCTGTCCCATTCATTCCAATGAACATTTTATGTGCATTGATGAGGTGACCTTTAATCTGCCTTCATTTTAGAGGTACTGTAATCTTTCGTCATGTAACGACCATCTCCTTTACCCTTCCTGTAAGACTGCATAGTGTGGCACAATGGTTAGCATTGCCGCCTCATTGATTCCTGGCTTGGCTCACTGTCAGTGTGAAGTTTGCATGTTCTCCCCATATCTCTGGGTGTTCCAGTTATCTCTCACAGATTAGGTGCATTGATCTAAACAGGGGCCAGAGCGTAGCAACTATTGAAATTTCACAGTAACTTCATTGCTGTGTTAATGTAAGCCTTACTCGTGACTAATAAATTAACTTTAAAGTCTTGTTGCTTTCACTGCATCTTCTCTGAAGCACGACTCTGATTTCTTGGTGCGGTGACCAGAATTGAACACAATATTTCAAATGTGGTTTGACCAGTGAATCACAGAGCCTTAGCACAGTCTCCAGGGACCTGTACTTTCCTGTTCTGGTTACACAAACTGGTGAATCACTTGTAGCTCTTTCATTTTCTTTTTTAATTTTTCTAGAGGTCACAGGGATTATAAGAAAATTACAAATCTTCAGTGTTAAACACAGGGCTTTCATCACAAATCAGGAAAGTGATGGAAATTATTTGCCAAGTCCATGAAAACAAAGTCCTGGAGGAATTTCATGCCAGTATCATTTTCAGGGAATTAAATGAATAGGCAAAGTGAGACAGAACTTTTAAAAAAGCCACCTTAAGATAGAAGGCAGAAGGACACAATTAGGATTTTAAGGTTTTGAATGGATATCCAAGTGTGGACATACATGATGCAGCAAACCTATCATTATCTGATGACACAATGCAACATAATTTCAACTTGTTAGGTAAAAACACTCTAAAACTTGGGATACATTCTAGCCCATAGTTCCTGCTGGCTTGTCATACCTTGTGCAAAGAATGACTCCTTCATTGGAATAGGTAGGCCCAAGGTCCACCTGATATTGGACTGAGGCCCTCATTTACATTGGTGTGTCACCTCCAGCAGCCCTCAAATAGACCTTGGAGGAAGAAGAATGCCAAATAGGAGAGGGAAGAACGAAACAATCAGGACAAAGAGGAAGAAATTGTTGGAAACAATGTGAGAATAAAGGAGCAGAAGGACAGAGGAGTAAAGACTGAGTAGAGGGAGTTAGCATTCTGGAAGAGGAAGGCAGTGATCGAGAGAGGAAGAAAGGGTACAAATAGGAAGGGTAGGCAGCGATTAGCCAGAGGGGGCAGAGGGAGACAGTGAAAGAGGAGTGGTTGGGGGGCAGTGATCAGGAGAGGAAGGCAGCAATTGGTTGAAGGTGAGGAGGTGATAGTGATCAGATGGAGGGGAGGAACAGTAAGTGGTGGAGAGGGGGAAAGAGCAACCGGAGAAAGAGAATTCATGATCAGAAGCAAGTGGGAGGCGATCAAGAAAATAAGGAGAAGGGGGTGGGATTGACTTTCAGGGTTCTGTGGTTTCAATATGGAGCCAGATGTAACATTCCTGCTCTTTATGGTTCCACATTCAGGAATGTGCTTTTTGTAAAAGTCACCATTTTGTCGGCAGATCCCTGGTTATGTTGAATATAGACCTGGTTATCCTACCCCAGTCAGATGCCAGCTACATTCAGGGTAGTCCAATTTTACAAAATGCATCTCAGACAGATATTAGTCTCTCTATTTTCATGTGCAAAGCATCATTTTTAGGTATAGGCCCTCCTCACACTCATTGCAATATGATGGGCACGACACCCAGAATGAGTGGGCATTTGCTTCCTACTACATTGCATATTTTTATGCCATTTTTACATTGAAAGGATAATTTCAGAATATCACAAAAGCTGTGAAAAACTAATTGAGAATAATAGATTTTACATATTTATAGATACAGGTATCTATATTATCAGGAAGGAACCGAATGAATATTATGGCCACATTAAATGATAAGGAAATTGATTTTAAATAATCAATGATATTTATTGTCTGAAATTATTTTGGCAGCATTTCACCATGGGTATCTATTCTTTACAGAATTGTAAAATGCACACATCAGCACTGTGTTTGTTTGATGGAATTTTTAAAATTCAAATTCTATAAAAACATTGACAAAAATTGCTGTAACATACCTTTGCCGTAGCTCCTCAATGTTTGCTGCACACAAAGGAAGTGGGCTGTGATTGCAGTAGAAATGCAATCCGTGGAGGGGTATCAAGTTGTAATATAGGACAGATGTTACCCACCGTGGTTATCATGCTTCAGGCTCCTCACAATGCTCAGTTATTTCCCATTAACTCAGTCAATGGGCTCACAATCGTGAATTTCTGCTCTGATCACAGGTACTTGGTGTTGATGAGTTGAAGAAATGATTCAGGGATCCTGTTAAGTTTTAATGCAGGAGATGTGAATAAAGTAATGAGAGATAGCAGGGAGTAAGTTGAGAAAGAGACTGGGAGTGTGAGCATTTGCCTGAAAACTATGGAGCCAACATTTCACGCAAATTGACCCTGAGTAACAAGGGATTTGTGTGAAGCTTGAAGGAACATTCTCTTGTTTTCTGCTTGGAATGCACCTCATAGAAATCAGCTGCAAAATTTGGCTGCATGTCATAGAGGTTTACAGCATGGAAACAGGCCCTTCGACCCAATTTGTCCATGCTATGCACTGGGACGGGTTGACGGGTTGAGAGAAAAACTGGTCTCCCAACCACACCCTGGCGTGGCATATGGTGATCACCCATGTGATGAGGAGCTTTCAGCCTCTACCAATATTTCAGGCAGACCCCTGTAATCCTCAGGATGAAAACATTTCTAAATGTCCTACTTCTTATCCTTAATCCGTGTTCTGTGTTTATAGACCCGTCACCAAAGGGAAAAGGGCCTTCCTATCCATTCTATCGAGACTTCTAATTGTTTTATATGCTTCAATGATGTCTCTCCTCAGCCTCAGCAGTTCCAAAGAAAACAACTGGAGTTCATCAAATATTCCCTCATAACTAAAATTTGTCAATCCAGACAATATCCTTGTAAATCTTCTCTGTACTTTCTCTAGTACAATCATACCTTTCCAACAGTGCAGTGACCAAAGAGCACATACTACTCCAACTGTACCCTTACTAGTTCTAGTGTAACCTCCATGCTCTTATATTCAATACCTTGGATAATAAAGGGAAATATCCCATATGTCTCTTGATGTGACCTTGCTTGATCTAGGAACATTCAAACCATGCAACACAGTTAATGTCTTTTGCCATTGGACTACTGGCTTCCTTAGACCTTCAGTCCTTATTCACTAGCAGATGTTACAACTCAAAATAATCAGGAAAATTATTCCAGAGCTGAAAAACTAATTGAGGAGATGGATTGAAGAGGTTGGAACTGTTCTCATTTGAGAAAAGAAGTCTGGGAAAAGATTTGATAGAGACTTGGCGGCACGGTAGCACAGTGCTTAGCACTGCCGCTTCACAGCTCCAGAACCTGGGTTTGATTCCTAGCTCTGGTCACTGAACATGTAGAGTCTGCACAGTCTCTTTGCGTCTACTTGGGTTTCCTCCAGGTGCTCCAGTTTCCTTCCACAGTCCAAAGATGTGTAGGTTAGGTTAATTGGCCATGCTAAAATTGCCCCTTAGTTGTCCGAGATGTGCAGATTAGAGGGATTAACGGGTAAAATGTGGGGGTGGGGCCTGTGTGGGATTGTGGCTGGTGCAGACTCAATGGGCCGAATGGCCTCTTTCTGAATTGTAGGGATTCTGTGAATGTTCAAGATCCTGAGGGATAAGGACAGATAAATAATGAGAAACTTCTCTCACTCAAGAGAGCATCAAGAGCTAGTGGGCAAAAATCTAAAATAATTGGCAAAAGGACTAACAGTGATGTGAAAAAATATTTTTCACCTAGAGGATGGTTAGAATCTGGAACAAACATCTTGAGAGGATAGTGTAGGCAAGTTCGAGCTAGATATTTAAAAGGAAATTGGATAGCTATCTGAAAAAGAACGTGCAATGTTATGGGGATAAGGCAGGGGAATGGGATGGGGTAGAATGCTCCTTTTGAGAGCCAGTACAGATTTGATGGAATGAATAGACTCGTTCTGTGCTGTAAAGATTCTATGATTCTGTGAAGTACAAAGAGCAAACATAGATAGAACCAAAAAGAACAGACAATTTAGTAATCTTCTTTCTCCTTTGTCCCCCAGCTTACCTCTCCAGCCCCCTTGAGGAATCTGTGGACAGAATGCGCTTCTTCTTCCCTACAGACAGGTCAGGTTAAAATCACCCCTTTGTTTCAACCAGCCCATGCCCTCAAAAAATTTTTCTCATGTCAGGAAATGGGCCCAGCCAAACATTGTCTCTTCATTGTTTCAATTATAGAGGTTAATGTAAGCCTGAGAGAACTCACCCTTTGCTGCACTGGTGAGGCATAGTCGCTAAATGGTGAGAGATTGCAGAGCTCTGAGGTGCAGAGGGGTCTGGATGTCCTAGTGCATGAATCACAAAAGGCCAATCTGTAGTATAGTGAATAATTAGGAAGGCTAATAGAATGTTCATTGTGAGGGGAATTGACTAATCATGCTAGAGGGTTACGTTCAGTTGCATAAGACAATGGTGAAACCACATCTGTGTACAATATTGGTTTCCTTATTTAAAGGAAAATGTAAATGCGTTAGAAGAAGTTCAGAGAAAATTTAGTTGATTAATACCAGGAATGGGCAGGTTGTCTTACGAGGAAAGATCGGAGAAGTTACATTTGTATTCATGAGAGCTTAGAAGAGAAAGAGGCAATTTAATTCAAACCTTTAAGTTCCTGAGTGCTATCTAGATCTAGTGATCACTGTTTAAAAATAAAGGGTTGCTCATTTAAGACTGAGGTGACAATTTTTTTCCCCCAGAGAATTGCAAGTCTCTAGAATTTTCTTCTTCAAAGGATAGTGGAAGCAGACTTCTTGAACATTTTTAAGGCTGAGCTAGATAGATTATTGATTAACAAGGGGGTGAAAGATAGGCAGGAATGAATTTGCAATTAGATCTTGCAGAATTAGAATGGCAGATCAGGCTCAAGGGGCCGAGTGGCCTACTCCCGCTCCTAATTCATATGTTCGAATATCTGTATTCTATGCCAACCATCCTTCTGGCCTTAAGTGACAGGTTAAGAAGTCTAACCAGGTTAAAGTCCAACAGGTTTATTTGGTAGTAAACGCCACTAGCCTTCAGAGCACTTGCTGCTCCTTCATCAGGTGAGGTGCAGCGAGCGCTCTGAAAGCTAATAACATTTGCTACCAAATAAACCTGTTGGACTTTAACCTGGTGTTGTAAGACTTCTTACTGTGTTTACCCCAATCCAACACTGGCATCTTCACATCATAGGTGACAGGGTCAGCTTAGTGCCATAACACTATGGATTCATACTATTAGAAACTGGGTGAGCTGACCAAATTTATTCATGTAGCACCAGGTAGAGGATGTGTTGCCCTTAAAGGGGCAAAACAGCAGAGTAAGGGTCAATTACATCTGAGGGGTTCAGTGCAAGAAGGAGTCAAACTCAGCACCAAGAGTAAGCAGTATGGCATCACATTACAAACCCAGATCTCAGGTTGTATTTTCTTTAAAAAAGAAAAACACAAAGAAACTTTCCACTTGACATTTCCAGTAACAGGCCCGCCATTTTCCTATAACCCTACCTGACAGGCAAGGCACCACATCAAGAACCTGAATGTATAAAATTGGCCACCAGAGCGGAGTATATATGGGAAATGTATAAAATGCTTACTCTGCTTTTTGGTAGGTTATCGAGAGAGTTTAACCACAAACACTAGATCAGCGCTGAACGACAAATTATTAGAAGAAAACATTTCTGACAGGAAATGGGTTGGGGAGGCCCCAACTGGGTTTCAATTCAATATTCTAATGTCACAGAAAATGACTGAAATATCAAGCATACGGAGAGAATCACACCTTCCACATTCCTTTACTGTACATTTGTTTTTTAACATTTCAATGGTTTTGTAGGGGAATTTGTAATTCAGATACAGGGGGTGGGGATAGCTATGGGTGAATAAGGATAGGCTGAGTCAATATTGAATACTTTCTCATTTTTCCTAGCTCTCGAGACATTTGTCAATAGCAGCGTTAAGCACCAGGGATCGGATAAATGTCAATTCAGAGTAAAGCCCTTGGGCAGGATTTTCCAGTTCACCCCATGAGTGGGTTTAATCACAGGTTTGGGGGGCCTTGAGGGACACATGGTGGGGGCTGGGGGAACAACGCAGCAAGAAGTGAAAAATCACCTCCCCACTGGCATGAACTGTCACTGGGAATGAGCACTCTTGCCGTCATGGGTTGTCACCATTCCCACCAAAGGCCAGCATGAAGGTGTTTTGGATCCCATTAGTGGGATCCAAACAAAGGTCTGGTTGGAATTGACCTCCCATTTTCCATTTATCCATGTTGCCAGTGGAATTCAAGGCCAATGTGGCACGAACATGTCAGGATTCACCAGGAAGAGGTGGTGGGCAGCTTGTGGAGATCAGAAGATGGAGGTGCCCAGCTACTGCAGAATCGTAGAATCACAGAACATAGAACAGTACAGCACAGTACAGGCCCTTCGGCCCTCGATGTTGTGCCAAGTTATGTCCGAACCCAAGGTCAAGCCATCCCACTCCCTATCATTCTGGTGTGCTCCATGTGCCTATCCAATAACCGCTTGAAAGTTCCTAAAGTGTCCAATTCCACTATCACAGCAGGCAGTGCATTCCACAATCCAACCACTCTTTGAGTAAAGAATCATCCCTCCTATATCTCCCACTATGATCCTTATAGTTATGCCTCCAGTAACAGCTACATCCACCCAAGGAAATAGTCTCTGAATGTCCACTCTGTGTAACACTTCATCATCTTATAAACCTCTATTTAGGTCGCCTCTCATCTTCCTCCGCTTTCAAGAGAAAAGCACTAGCTCCCTCAACCTTCCCTCATAAGATCAACCATCCAAAGCATTCAGCATCCTGGTAAACCTCCTCTGCACTCTCTCCAATGCTTCCACATCCTTCTTATAGTGAGGTGACCAGAACTGCACACAATATTCCAAATGTGGTCTCACCAAGGTCCTGTAACATATTGTGTAAAATAGACCCTTCAGCCCATTGAGTTCTCACCGACACATTAGAAACAACTGAACTCCCACTTAATCCCATCTGTTATGATGTACCAAGTGCTCATCCAGATACTTTTTAAAGGATGTGAGCCAATCCGCTTCTATCACCCTCCCAGGCATCGCACTCCAGACTGTCATCACCTTCTAGGCAAAATCATTTTTCCTCACACACTCCCTAAATCTCCTGCCCCTCATCTTGAACCTACGTCCCCTTGTGACTGACCCTTCAACTAAGGGGAATAGCTGCTCCTTATCCACTCTATCCATGTCTCTAATAATCTTGTACACCTTGATTAAGTTGCTTCTCAGTCTTTTCTGTTCCAACGAAAACAACCTAAGCCTATCCAACCTCTCTTCATAACTTAAATGTTTCAGGCAGCATCCTGGTAAATCTTCTCTGCACCCCCTCCGGTGTAGTACATCCTTCCAATAATGTGGTGATCAGAATTGCACAGAGTGCTCTAGCTGTGGTCTCACCAAAGTTCTATTCAACTTCAACATGACTTTCCTGGTTTTATAATTGAAGCATCGATTGATAAAGGCAAGTGTCTCTTATGCCTTCTTTACCAGTCCTTCCGCTTTCAGAGATTTATGCACAAACATGCCAAGGTCCCTTTGTTCCATAGAACTTCCTAGTGTCTTACCATTCATTGACTACTTGCTTGTTAAATTACTCCTTCCAAAATATATCACCTCTCACACTTTTCATCTGCCATTTTTCATCTGCCACTTATCTGCCCATTTAACCATGCTGTCTATATCTTCCTGTAGCCCAAGAAACTCTGCTTCAATCTTAACCACCTGGCCAATCTTTGTGTCATCTGCAAACTTACTAATCATACTCCCCATTTGTCATCAAATAAAAGGGGGCCCAACACAGATCACTGTGGTACCCCATTGAACATTGGCTTTCAGTCACTAAAGCAGCTTTCTGTCATCACCCTCTGTCTCCTACAACTGAGCCACTTTTGAATCCACTTGATCCCTGTATTCCATGTGAACTTATCTTCTTTACAAATCTCCCTCATGGAACCTTGTCAAAGACTTTGCTGAAATCCACATAACCTACATCGACTGCACTACCCTCGTCTACACACTTGGCTACCCCCTCAAAAAACTCAATCAAATTTGTTGGACATGGCCTCCCTCTGATAACTATTCCTGATCAAGCCAAGCCTCTCCAAGTGGAGATAGATGCTCTTCTTTGGCAGTTTCTCTAATACCATGGACCCTGGAACACCAGAGTAAGCAGGGGTTAGTGGAGAATCATCCATATGGTTTTCACACTGTGGGACATTCTAGGATGTGGATCCTCACACTGTGGGAGATTCCAGAAGGTTGATCTTCCTGGCGCAGGATGACAGCTGCATTAGGTACTATTGGCCAGTGCTGTTCCGTGCTGGGAGTGATGCAATGATTTGGTGGGGTGGAGAGGAATGAAATGGTGAGATGAGTGTGAGGCCTGGAGGATAGTGAGGGATATGCAGGTGATAGCAGAAAGAGAGAGTAGCTTCAGGGGTCTTGCAATGGGTGAGCTGGTATGAATCTGCAGAGTGGGAGGGCTATGATGGAGTGGGAACTGCAGGGTGTGCAGGAGTGAATGGGCATGGGGAGAAGAGTGGAAAGATGGTCAGAGGGAGGAGTTTTTGTGTCAACTGATAGATCCTGGATGGCCATAATAATAGAATTATTGACAGGAAGATTTGGGGAGGGTTAAAGGAGGCGATGGATGAAGATCCTGTGATGACAGAAGAATGCTGAGGGACACGGCAGTAAAACCAGATTCTGGGGTTGGGACGGATGGGGGATTGGGATGTGTCCATTGTCATGGGGGAAAGTCCGTCAGGATGGTGGGGAAATAGTTATTCACCTGCATAGTGAATGACAGGGAAGGTTATAAGGTCACTGTGGGTAGGTTAAAGCTCACACCTGGAAGGCTAATGGTTTTGGGGGAAAGTTAACGTGGGCCTCGTGGGTTGGAAGGTGCTGGATTCCATCTGGACTGTTTCACGCACCATAGCGACCTTCAACTTCTCTTGATCTCGGATGTAGATATGGAGATGCTGCATGGGAATTGAATCAGTGGGGGTGGGCGGAGCAGCAGATCAGCCCAGCTGGACAACTGAAGGGGAACCCCAGAACATTGTACTAACAATGCTGGGACAATTCTACAGCACTGACTGCCCTGGCCACTTTCTGCCATTCAGATTTGCTCACATTGGTAGTCCTCTCCTTCCATCCTCAGGATACAAGCCCTGTCCTGGGCTTCACTGCAATGATGGCATAATTAATTAGGCAAGTATTTGGCGTAAATTCCCACCAGTCTCTGCATGGAAAACATTCCCAGTTCCCATCCACACAATGGTATATAGGCCTAGAATGGAAACTCCTAGCCCTAGTTAAGTATGATTGACCCATTCCTCCTGAGCTCACTGTTACTATATTCAAGACAAGATATAAATACACCATGCTATTTATATTAATGTCAAACCAGCTAAAATACACTTTATTGCAATGCAACTTCCATATTTTCTGAAAGATAGAGGATAATTCCACATACAGAGACCCATAAGTATGATGGGAAATGCAGCATATGGGCATAGTAACACTCTTGACTAGCAGGGTGAAACCAGAGTATCCAGTGTACACAAACGATTTTACCCAGCTTTAAGGTGGGCTAGTGGTAACGTCACTGGACTCGTGATCCCGAGATCCAGCCTCATGCTCTGGGGATATAGGTTCAAATCTAAATCTGAAATATAAAGATATAATGATGACCATGAAACTATCATTGATTATTGTTAAAAAAAAGGAAACCTATCTGTTTCACTAATGTCCTTTCAGGAAGGGAATCTGTTGTTCTGTCCTGGACTAGCCTACATGTGTCCCCGGGCTCATAGCAATGTGATTGACTCTCTGCTGGCCTCTGCCTAGCAAAGTTCAAACAAAATTAGAGTTAGGTAACAAATACTGGCCTGGCCAGCGAGGCTCATGTCCCAGGCCTTTTGGAGTTAAGCAATCCAGGGTGATCAATGGGCATTCGATTCAGGTTAGTAAATATTAGTTCATTATACATCATGATATCACAGCATCATGACAGTATGACTTTCGACGCTTTACTGAAATTAGCTCAGTGCATCTGTCATACTGATTTCACACAAATATTTATATCACCATAAATGTAAGTTCCATGTGAAAACTCAGATATAACACCAATATTATACTTCGACAGGTCTGACCCATTAATATATCTCACCCACCCCCTCTGCAATAGTTTGCCGTTTCTATTTCTCACACTATTTTGTACCACGCCACAGCAGATTCAAGGGAGTGTCCTGCACATTATTGTAATCAGACATTCAGATCTCGGCAGGGTGCTTTATTATTATACTTGAGGGGACTTCGCATGAGCAACAGAAAATGCACAAAATCTACATAAAATTCTCATAAACATACCCCTGACAAATACAAAACTTCCCCCAAAATAAATTCAGTCATCTTTCCAAGCTTCTGTATGCAAATGGCAATTAACTGTGGAAGGAAGTGCTACAACAGCAGAGTGTTATTTATTGTTTAAATATGATGCCTCAAATTTTACCTTGAATAGTTTTCTCTGGGTTCAATTGCTTCCTCTTTGTTATCTATTGTATCATAAAATATCAATAATACAATCTAGATTGCCAGCCGAGTTTATGTTTAACAAAAAAGATGCTACAGATACAGAGGGTGTATGCAACACAAACCAAAAGATGAGTTCATTAGAAGCTGCGTTACAATTGAGGAATCCTGGTAGGATCACAGTTTCAAGCATGGACCCCAAAAGCTGTCTATTCTTATGTCATGCAGCAAAGTGGTTGAAGAGCTCAGTCATTTCACAAAGTATGGTAGAAATGGCTTGTGATACATGACAAATACTTCACTGAGTGATATTGGAAACATGTCCTTATCTCACACTGACATGAGACAGGTGTTCTCTATGAATGGTATGCTTTGTCTGTATAGCGTAAGAAACAAAGAGGGGGGACGATTCTTCTCGGGAGACTCAAATGGAGGCCATGTAGCTGGCTCCCTGCTGGGCGTCATGGCCTCCGCACGTCTCCAGATTTCAGATTGCATGGGCATCCATCCTGGAGTTCAGGGGTATGCTCCCAGGCATTGCCAGCTTGATAGCGCTTGCCTGGTCCCCAGCATTGTCCAAGGGGCAAAGTGGCAATGCCCAGGGGTCACCCAAGGGTGGAAGGGTTGCAGGGCAAGCAATGCAGAGCAGTCGGACTGGCCAGTGATCAGGAGGCCAGCAGCGTGGGGCTATTGCGTGTGCATCGATCTCGGCTCTGACAGATGCGTGCTCAGCGCTATGCTGTTAGCCTCTCCAGTGGGAATAGGCCCACCCACTGATTTTTAATGAGATTAACACTAGTGCGCTCTACACTAGTAGAGTGTACTAGGAGAGTGGGAGATTCATTTTGAAAACCCCGCTGAAACAAACCAGTGGGATTTATTCCAGTTTTTACACCAATTCAGCAATTAGAATTCTTTTGGGAGAATTCCACCCAATACTTTTCACAGTATACAAATATATGTGACAATAATAAATCAAATGAAACCAAATCAAGTAAGTTCAGAGCCATAAAATTTTACAGCACAGAAAGAGACCCTTCAGCCCATCATGTCTATGCCAGCTACTAAACACTGATCAATTCTAACCCTATTTTTCAGCACTTGGTCTGTAGCCTTGCGTGCAGTAGCGTCTCAAGAGCTCATTAAATAAACTCCTTGACCTAATGTTATTTAGAAATGTTGAACTTGGAACACAGTATGGTGCTGATGGACTAGTTCTCCAACAGTTTAAGACGATGAGAGTGAAAGAACATAAGAAGTAGAAATAGGCAATTCAGCCACTCGAGCCAGCTCCACTATTCAATACAATCATTGCTGAACTCATCTCGGCCTCACTTTTCTGTCCGTTCTCCTGAACTCTTCAACCCCTTACTAATTAAAAATTTGTCTTTCTCGTCAAATGTACTCAATGTCCCAGTATCCACTGTACTCTGCGGTAGTGAATGCCAGTTTCATGCCCCTTTGAAAGAAGTAATTTCTCCAAATATACTATCCTTACTTTAAAACTAGACCTCTTGTTCTAAATTTCCCCACAAGAGGAAGCAAACACTCATTGTCTACTTCTTCAATATCTTTTCTCATCTTATATACCTCAATTTGATCTTCTGCTTTTCTAAACTCAAGAGAGTACAGGCCGAAACTGCTGAATCTCTCTTCATAAGCTAAACCCCTCATCTCTAGAATCAATCTAGTGAACATCCTCTGAACTGCCTCAAATGCCATTACGTCCTTCTTCAAATGAGGGGATCAAAACTGTACACAATTTTCCAGGTGCCAATGTGGCTTCACACCAACAATTCTCAACACAATGATTTATGGAGCAAAGAAATTAAACCGGAACTGAGTCACTACTGGCAGCTCACCTGGGAGTGGAATTGAGTCTGCCATTGGTAAAGTCTGAACAATTAAAGGAATTATGATAAATGGTCTCTTACGTACAACAAGGAAACAAGTTTTCTAACACAAGGTCTTTCTTGGCTGAAAGACGGCTGACCCTCAAACTCATTTGATGTTGTTTTCAGCTACATGAGATATGCTATTTGTCTGTTAAAATTGTGCGAACATATAAATTTGCGAGAATGGTTAAAACAGCACGCAGAGGAATTATATCCACAGCTGCCTGAGTTGAGCTAACACATGATGAGCCTGTCTGCTGGTAGGGGTGGTGTGTTTGTGTATGTGTTTAGAGGGGGGTACGGTGCGGTGTTTAGTAATCTGGGAAAAATCAGAAAAATCACAGAAGGAAATCTCTCCTCAAAATTAAAACAGCAACATGGAGAACTGTGGGACAAAATGAGGGAAAATTTTCTCCCAGAATTATAAAATCAGTAACCCTTCAATAATGGCATCTTCACACATTGTGCAGAGGAAAGCATCCCCTAATGTATCCTACCCGTGATTAAGACCTTCAATCGCAACCTTGTAAATTTGTCACTTATGCTTTGAGAGCTCTAACTCCTTTACGGGACAAACTGCATGCTAACTATTCCCCACTGTATCTCCTCTAATCTTAAGAGGTATGGACTTGTCTGACTGCGGCAATCTCTGAAGAGCTCAAGTCTATTTTGTTCAGCCACAAGACAGGACTATACTAAAGTGATAGCCCAAGTGCGAATGATATCTGACAGTGTATTACTTACGTGTCAGTGCATGAGTAGCTTCCTTGGAATGAGCCAATTTATTTTTATTTTCATTAATTTTAATGGGAAAATGGGCTTAGCAGACTGGGTAATACATGTAATTTACACCTTATCTTGACGAAAGTAGACATAACAGCTTGAGTGTTAAGCTCCAGAAATCTATTTGAAACCTTTCAGTGGATGCTAAATCTTTCTCTGACTTCAAATCCTTAATAACCTTGTCAGTGAAATAGTTTATCAGTATTCTACAGCAAGCCTTTGAACTGTTACTAGTCAGCCTCCACCCAGCTAAAATCTGTAATTGTCTATTAATAAGGAAACATGTGTAGATGTTTTAGGAAGGGATGTACGTTTAGTTTACACATTACAATTTTTTGTAAAGGCTGGTCAATTTCCTTTCGAGTTCGGTGGGCATTAGTCCTTGGGGAATATTGAAAAAGGTCTATTTACTCCGGACTTACTGAAGTGAATCTGCTATTAGTTCTCAGTCTGAATGTTAATAAAAAAAATTACAGTTCTATGAATGGTAATGTAATGTTCGCCTAAATAGAAGCAGTTACTGCACTTCAAACGTGAGTGATCGTGTGAAGCAATTCATATTTTACTTTATGCTTCAGCATGTTAAGATGTGATGCTAGGACCACATGATGCAAGGCAAGAACTTGTCATTTAATTTCAATACCTCCAGAACAGACTAACGACTGAAGACTTTTGTTCACTGACACAGTGTGAGAAATTCAGTTGTGCAATGATTGCTTTACAATCTCAAAATGGCCATACAGAAATCCATTAAGCACATGAGTATCCACTCTTCTACAAACCTGCCAGAGGAGTGAAGGATCCTGCTTAACTATCAGAGCCTGTGATTGAGGTAGGAGAGACCCTTACTACCTACAAATGGGGATCGTTGTCTCCAAAAGCAACATTTTAACTATATCAAAGCAAATTACTGCGGATGCTGGAATTTGAAACCAAAAGAGAAAATGCTGGAAAATCTCAGCAGGTCTGGCAGCATCTGTAAGGAGAGAAAAGAACTGACATTTCAAGTCCAGATGACCTTTTGTCAGCTTTGTCAAAGGGTCATCTGGACTCAGAACGTCAGCTCTTTTCTCTCCTTACAAATGCTGCCAGACCTGCTGAGATTTTCCAGTATTTTCTCCTCTGGTAACATTTATGTTATTTACTGTATCGTGCTGTGGGATTGTGCGAGTGTGCTCTTCCCATCTCCGTAATAAATTCTCAGAGGACTTCAGATATTGCTTAGCTGATGTGAATCCCAATTACTCCATCCCACATCAACTTCAGAACTTCGTTTAGGATTGTACTTAGGGGTTACCATTGACCAGAAACTTAGTTTGGGCTAGTCATGTAGGAACTGAAAATCTGAGAACGGAGGCTCAAATCCCTCCCCGCTCCTCAACCCTGTCCAACTGGAGACTCACTGACCGCCTGTTTCAGCTTGTGTAGCATTGATCACTTTTCCTCCTACTTTGGCCCCTAAACAATTGAAATCCCTATTCATGCCTTATCTACCTTTAGGCTTTATTATTTCAATCCCTCTTTTGGTTTCTCATTCCTCATGAGTTCCATTCTTCCAGAATATAACAGATATTAACGCTGTCCCCCACCCGCTCCCCCATACTGTACCATTCCAACTCTGGTCTTTTGTACATTATTTCAAGGTTAGCCTACGCTCAGTGGCAGAGCTCTCACCTTTCAGATTTGAGCACATAATCTAGGCTGACACTTCAGAGCAGCCCTGTGGGAGCACTGCGCTGAGGTGTTAAAACGAAGCCCCATCTGCTCTCTCAGGTGTACATAAAAATTCCCACAGCACTATTCAAAGAAAAGGAGGTAGCATTTATCCCTCAACCACCAACAGTACAAACAAATTACATACTCACTTATTGCACTGCTGTTTGTGGGATCTTGGAACAGTGACTACGTTTTAAGGTAATATTGCATTGGCTGAGAATTGTTACTGGAATGCCCCAAGGTTCTGAAAGATGCCACATAAATGCACATTCTTCCTTCATGTGAACAAATGAGCCTTTGCATTTCGCTATAGTCCACAAATGAAACACTGAGACTATAAATTGCTTGACATAAATGTTCTTTATTTCTTTATTTAGAATTGTTGCCTAGATCATTTTTCAGTATGCCTTATTAAAAGAAACTGAAGCATTTGCATATGCAGTTTGTGTGAGATATCATTGTCCACAACATAAATTTGGGAGTTATTGTTACAGGCTAGGGTAGGTAAGGTGAAGTCTGATTGTAGGCACCACTTGTTCGAGCATCCCAGGAGACAGAGCCCTAAAAGAATATTTAGAACAGACCTGAAACCTGGTTGAGGTATCAGACAATAAAATGTCCATGACATTATGTACCATTAACTTTATCAGGAAAAGTGAGGGAGGGATAAGAATCAGCATGGTGAATAATCAGATCTGTAGTGTTACACTATAATGAATTTGAATGAGGGCAATCCAAAAATTCAGAATTGTAAAGCCAAGTAAGAAAATGAAATCTGACAAATATCTCTTCACTAAAATGTATGCTTTCCCTCCATTGCCCCACTAAAATCACCTGCATTTCCAACACTGAACTGCTAGAAAGTCATTTGGATGCCTGTCATTTGATATTCAGGCAATCGCATCAATTCCCATCACTTGCCACCATCTCCACTCCAGTGACCATCGAAGAATAATCTGCATTCCTATCATTAAATTGTCCCAGGAAGTCAAATAAGTAGTCATCACCTTATCACGAGGGAATCAGATGTATTCCTATCACAGGATCCCAAATTTCCTCCACTAGACTACAAGGAAATCAAATAGATATTTTTCACTAGACTCCCACACAACTGAATGTGTACAGTCTTTGCATAATGATACGTTTAGCCATTGCAATTAGAGAAAAATGATTACTGATGAGGCAAAGAAAAATCAATTCATCAATATCTTTTGATTCTTTGGCTATTCTGGCCAGAACTATATTCACACTCTTCTCTTCAAAGGTAGATGCAAGGCAATGAATTACTTTGGACGTGTTGTGCCCACCAGTTCATATCCAGCAAGATCCCATCACCAGAAATGAGATAATAGCCAGTTTGCTGGAATGGCTGAAGGGTACATAGTGAACAAGGTAACTGGAGGATTCTCAAGCATGTCTTCAAACTTTGCCATTGGATCTTTTCCTGCAACCTGAACAGGATCTACATAAAAAAATCAATCCAGATTATATGTCAATCCAGATTATGTCCAGTTGTGTGGCTTGATACTTTCATCAGAGGCAACAGTCCTAGCATTCATTCAAATTGACACAAATAAAAAAATATAAACTAGCAATGCCTATAAGCAGAAACACAAACCAGCAACTTGTTGCTCTGCACTCACAACATGTCCAAATGATTAAAACTGGGCCAACATTAATATTTTTTGGAATGTTTGAATTTTGTCCCAATTCAAACCAGTCCGAACTTGGAATTTTAAACTTGCTGCTCATCTCCAGTTGGCAGGCTATCAAAATCTTGGTTGCCTAGCTAAGATTATTGCCATTTGGGATTATATTGGGCATTAACTAAATTGAAACTTTGAACGAGCAGTTTGTTGCAGCAAACTTATAAGAACAATTTCAGCCTCATTCCAACTCAAATTGAAAGTTTACAATAATATTGTAACTTTATGCACTGTGGAAAATGTTTACTTGCTGGTATCACACCATTAGTTTCAACCACTTCAATTTCACTTAGAAATACATAACATTTTATATAACATACATAACATTGGTGGCATGGTGACACAGTGGTTAGCACTGCTGCCGCATGGCGCCAGGGACTTGGGTTCAATTCTGGCCTGAGGCCATTGTCTATATGGAGTTTGCGTGTTCTTTCTATCTTTGTGTGATTTCCTCTGCGTGCTGTGGTTGCCTCTCGTAGTCCAAAGATGTGCAGGTTAGGTGGATTGTCCATGCTATACTGCCCCTTCATGTCAGGGGGACCAGCTAGGGTTATGGGGATAGGGTGTGGGTGGAATTATGGTCAGCACGTACTCGATGGGCTGAATGGGCTCCTTCTCCACTGTAGGGGTTCTATGATTTTCAAATTGCCAAATCATGATTTATTAACTTGTGCACAATTGAGCAGTTTAACCTGATTATTTATAAACACACATTTTTCACTCGTGAACCTATAGAGTGGATTTCTTTGGGGAAGAGATAATATTGAGAATGACGTGAGGATTTCGAAAGTTTGTATTCGGAATTCCGCATCAACCGCCTGGGCAGACAGAAAAGACCTCCTTTTAATATTCTTTCCTAAGAGCTATCCACCAACAATGCACTATGGTGACAGTGTTAGGTATGAGCTCAGATTACTCCAGATGGGAGCTGAATGTGCTGCTTCAAAGATGAGATACTAGAAACTGAACTGAACACTAATAACTGGAAAGGGCAGTGGTGCAGCAAAGATACTGCTGGTCAAAGAAGCATTGTTTTTCAGTTTAGTTCCAGATCAATACACCATAAAACTCCTATCTTTAGTGCAAAGTGTTAGAAAAGTTCACCTCTACCCTCCACATTACGACCACTAACGTCTTCATTGTCACATCTCAACACTTATTATCATTTGTCTCCTAACAGCACTATTCCCATGATTGCTGGGTCTCAGGAAGATTGATAATACAAGATAATCTAGGTCTGCATACATGCATATTAATACATATATCAGTCCTCCAATAAAATATCTGATCACTTAACTTCACCTGTATGATGTATGTGTTCTTAAATGATTATAATGTTCATAGGACTGATCTTGTATGGAAGCATTTGCAGAATATTTATTATGGGAGCTCATTTTGATTAAATACCTAGTCCCATCAATAAATGTATGGGTAGTTTCATTATAAATCCAGTAAAGATTTTAGTAGCAATGCAGTTTAAATTGCACTTGCTGATCTCCTTGATGTCAGTGAAAACCAAATGCAAGAAGCAGGGTTAGAATTTCCCCTCCTTCAGTGCTGTGGATCATCAGCTTCTCTGACACCCAACGATCACAGTTACTTAAGCCAGGTTTGGCACTCTAGGCCAGTTACCTGCCCACTCTGGGCCCAGAACTCTTTGATTGGAATTCTATAGCTGTTAATGCCCCACTGCTGCTGTCAGTGAGAATGGAGAATTTGACACTCAGCCAAATCTCCATTCACTGCAGGAAGATGAGCGAATCCTGACTGCGAGCAAAATCGGATTCTTCTGGATGCCTAAATCCACCAGGAAATTATAGGCAGAACACAGGAGTTTACTCTCGGGGCTCCTGCACTGTTCTCTAGCACTGGCATGCTCAAGTCTCATATTTCATTGTAAGTGAAGGAATTACATCTAGAAATATTCAACTTTGAATAAGATCTGTGAGTTTTTAAAATGGACATACAAGACAAAGATGGCTGAGGATGTTATGTCAGTCACTGGTCAGTCAGACAAGAAACCACCTGGAGGAGCTCAGCTCTCACAATGGTGGCTGCTAATTGCTGGTGGGTGATACTCTGAGAGATAATGGAATCCATCCTGTTTCCAGACAAAGATACCTATATTCAAAAACTAATTGCCATCTCCAGTGGAGACAATGGGAGGTAATGGGCAATGAGTATCAACTAATCATCAAGAAATATCCTGTGTGCAATGTCCCAAATGGATTTGTGGATTTTGCCTTCCAGGAATATGCAAAGTCTGGGGGAAAAAAAACAGCTGAAAAGCTGGCTCAAGCATATCTGTGTGTGTGTGTGTGTGTGTGTGTGTGTGTGTGTGTGTGTGTGTGTGTGTGTGTGTGTGTGTGTGTGTGTGAGAGAGAGATCTAATGCTACAGTGTCAGAATGTGTGTGACACAAGAAAAAGCCAACCAGCAGGCTTTTGCAGATACATCTTTCTCTCTGCCTGATTGTGGAAAGAAGCCAAGGCAGCAAGGACCACAGCTGAAACTGAAACAAGGCGGCTTCTCAGTGAAACTGCAAAGCGCCGGAATCTTAAAACCGACTATTCGCCTGCAGAAGCCAGTGCTACCAGAATCATGATTTGCAACAACTTACAGCATTCAATCATCTACTCATGAATCAAGGACTGTTTTGTATACTTTTTCTTCACTTCCTTTAGACCTATTTGCCTTTTCTAATTTGTGTAAATGTATATGAATGTGTTTTATCATTTTCTTAGGTTTGGTAGTTAATAAATTCACTCTTTCTTTAACTTAAAAAAGCTTGATTAAATGTGTTCATTTTAAAACATAAATATTGGGCCTGAGTAAGAAGCATTGAGATGAATCCTGTTGCAATCATTGGAGCGAGTTGAAAGGCAGAAGGAAGCCAGTTAATCTCTCTTCATCTGGGGCATAAAATTTTGCGAAAATCCCAGCTGGACATTAACAAAATGGGGCATTTGCTTGGGTTTTTCACGAATTGTGAGCTTGTGCTGAAATAGCTCCCATAGAGGGGGAAAAGGTTAAAAATTGAGGGATGTCATCCGGGTTAAACCTCACCTGGGGACTGGTTGAGACAACTATCTTAGGGAAAATAATAGATGTATTTCCTATAAGTCAGTAGAGGTAATGTAGCTCCAACAATGCCAGACATTACATAAGAAAATGCATTATAATGGTATTAATGTATGCTATGCAGAGTTCACGACTTGTTTTAACAAAAGCATAATGAAGTTTGACCAGGAGTTAGATTCGAGTCAGACAGGGAAACAGCAAAGGAAAATTGGAACCCCAGGAACACTGATAGCATCCACATGTACAGACATTCCTCAAAGTGATATTGAGGGGTATGGAGATGTTACTTGTATAGACCCAGGACATCAATGGGAAGCTCTAAGGCATAATGAATATTAAATTCCAGATCCCAATGGAAAGGCAGATTCAGTGGTGGGGATTAATGCAGGGTTATGAGATTTGTATAAGGATGGTTTTATTGAAAGCAATAATATAACTTGCAATATATTTATGTTGGCTTGACGACTAGCATGTGGTTTGGAACAACGCCAACAGGAAGGTTCCATTCTCGTTCTGGCTGAGGTAGACTTGGGAATGGTCACCTCATCCTGCCCCTGAGAGGGGAAGGGGTAACTGCCACTGACAACAAAATACCAAGACTGGAATGAAACATCAGCAGACAATGAGGCAATTGGATCTGCCTTTGGGCAGAGAACACATGACGTGACATCAATATAATAAGAAAATGGAGTAGAGAGTGATGCAGTCAACAAAATTAGTTAAACACTCAATGGAATAATTGAGTTGACTGCACGATTCTCTAGAATTCTCTGGTTGGTGATGGGATGCTGTTATCTGGTTGTATATTAAATGCTGGAAGTTTAAAATTTATATATTAATGTCACAAATCAGCTTACATTAACACTACAATGAAATTACTGTGAAGATCCCCTAGTTGCCATGCTCCGGTGTCTGTTCGGGTACACTGAGGAAGAATGCACCTAACCAGCATGTCTTTCACACTGTGGGACGAAACCGGCGTACCCAGAGGAAACCCATGCAGACACGAAGAGAACGTGCAGATTCCACATAGACAGTGACCCAAGGCCGGAACCAAACCCAGATCCCTATCATTGTGAGGCAGAGGTGCTATCTACTGTGCCAGCAATGGAAGAAATTCTTGGTTAGTTTTGGTGATCTGTTCAGTTTATGCAGGATATTCCCCTGCAAAACTTGTGAACTCCTCACTGAATTGGGCAGCATGACAGGAATCCTTACCTCATCAACTTCCTAGAATCATAGCAGCCCTACAGTGCAGAAGGAGGCCATTTGGCCCATCAAATCAGCACCAACATTCCAACAGATCATCTCATCCAGACTCTATTCTGCAGCCCCATGCACTTATCCCACTAATCCACCTAACTTACACATTTTAGGACACTGAGGGACAATTTACCATGGCCAGTCTGCTTAACTTGCACATCTTTGGATGTCCTTGAATATGCCTTGAAAAAGCCATCATGTGCAAAAGCAAAACAAAGCATAACTATTTCCACAGATTATGTGATATAAGTATAAGACAATACATAACAATGATTACAGGGCACTTGGAATCTGGTGCTCCCTTGATGACTCAGCATGACATCTGCACAAGATAATCTTTTGCAGTTTGACAGCTTTTGAATATACTGTATATTAAAGTCCTCTGCTTCTGTCAGCTGATGCCATGACCCTGAAGTGGTGGCAGAAACTTGTCACCACTTCCCGTCGCGTGATCGGCCAAGAAGCCACCCTGGGGAGCTCAGCTCTCACAATGGTGGTTGTTAATTGTGCTAAGGAGAAATTGACGACAGTAATGGAAGATACAATCCGCGATTGGAAAGCACAAATGGAAAAGCACAGAAGCATAAGGAGCCAGAAAGCAGTTGGCTTCAAGGCTATAATGATCTCTCTGGAGGCAGAATGATGCTCTCAAAATGGCCAAGGCTTGGCTCTCTCAATTCATATAATCTTTGCCCCTTGAGTGTACTAGAGCTTTGTAATATACTTCCGTTCATCTGTTATTCTTTATCTATATTGTAGTGCACATAAATGTAATTCTGTGCACAGTAATGGATATGAAGTTGATATGATTGCAGCGTTTTTCTGTTCAAAGGAAATGTTATGATGTTAAATTGTTTGACATGCAAACTTCATTTCCAGAAACTAATCCTAATTTGTTCTGAGGGAAGGCAGGTGAAGGGGTTACATTTTACGAACATTAATGCTTTCAGGTATTCAAAAAAGAAAGGTCCATGTGAAATAGCTTTTTCTGATGACTGTTCTCATTATCTGACTAAAGGCACATCAGAAAAATACAGTAGACAGAATTACAGATGTCCAGCAGATGGAAATTTCAGCTCAAACAATTTATGTGATAATAAAAAAATATGCATTTGACAGAATTTAACAGTGGGCAAATATGATTTAAGTACCTGCATGGCGCACCACTCAATTCCTCCAAACCCAAGGGAAATAAACAGAAAGACATTTACTGTAGGTTGCTGGGCTTTCCTTCCTTTTAAAACTGCTGCTGCATCTGGCATTGAGTCGAGTATACAGTAACTGCAGCAGGTACACAGCGCTTTTATTACACAATGCAGGACTCATTTGTCTTTTCTCATTTTTGCATGGATGTGTTTTATAATTTTCTTGCATTAATCATAGAGTCATTGGGGTTTACAGCATGGAAACAGGCCCATTGGCCCAACTTGTCTATGCTGCTCTTTTTTTTAAACCCTTAACCTAATCCCAATTGCCCGCATTTGGCCCATATCCCTCTATATTCATCATACCTATGTAACTATCTAAATGCTTTTTAAAAGATAAAATTGTACTCACCTCTACTACTACCTCTGACAGCTTGTTCCAGACACTAACCACCCTCCGGCCTGTAGAAGATTTATTTAGGAAACATCAAAAAATTCTCCTCAATGACCAGAACTTGATGATTTGAGTTATAATGAGAAGCTGGATAGAATGGGACTTTTTTCCCTGAAGTGTGAGATGCTGAGGGGTGATCTTACAGAGGTCTATAAAATAATGAAGGGCATAGATCAGCTAGATGGTCAACATCTCTTCCCGAAGGTAGGGGAATCTTAAACTTGAGGGCATGGGTTTTAAGTGAGAGGGAGAGATATATAAGTGTCCAGATTGGCATTGTTTTTCACTCAGAGGGTGGTGAGTGTCTGGAAGAAGTTGCCGGATGTAGTAGTAGAGGCAGATACAATTTTATCTTTTAAAAAGCATTTAAACAGTTACATGGATAAGAAGTGTATAAAGGGATATGAGAAAATGCAGGCAATTGGAACTAACTCTTAGTGGTGCAAAAAAAGGATGGCATGAGTCTGTTTCTATGCTGTAAACCCTTATGATTCTATGTAATGCATGCACCCATTCAGGGCCTGATTTAAAAAGCCATTTGTGGAATGTTCTATTGTAGTGAAGGTGCTACATCAGTCCAAGCTGTTGTAACTATTCAGAAGCAGTTCCCAATGTGCCACAATGCATTACAATGCCAGTATATTACAACAGTGACTGAACTTCTAAAATACTTTATTGGTTGCAAAGCATTATGGAATGTCCTGAGGTTGTGAGAGGCACTATCAAGTCTTCCTTTCTTTCCATAAATTGCCTCGGAAAAAGCACTTCTGCTATGGCTGCAAGCCAGTTTCACTTTAGGGTTTTGTAATTACTTTCCGAGGTTTTCAATGAGAGAAATAAAATCATCTTCACAGCTTGCTGACATGACCCTTATCTACTTAATAACATTTCCCTGCATCTGTGGAACTCAGTGTTAAATACCTTTTTGCTTTACTTATGCCAAGTACTGGCTGGAGTCTAATATAGTGTTGCACCAACAATATAAGCAAAGCTCATTGTCTTTCAGCTTGTTAATTGGAGTTTGGTAACATCACACCAGTCAGAAATGCATTTAAAGCAACATTGACTAACTTGTTGCCCTGATATTGCTCTTGAGGAGGCAATCACTTTCATGCTATCAAAGTTGGTGATAGATGATGTGAATGTTATTTTACACATGCCACTACACTGTTGAATGCATGAAACTAAAACAAAGGACCATGGATGCTGGAGATGTTCAGAAAATGTTGGAAATACTCAGCCGGTTAGGCAGCATCTATGGGGAGGACCACAGAGTTAATTGGGTTGGATTTAACATCAGCAGCAGAGCTCCCGCTGCCAGGGCTGAAAGCCAGGGTAGCATTTTATAGCAGCTATTCCTGCAGTTGCATCTGGAGGATGAGGATGTATTGATTGTCAGGCAAACCTCAAAGGTCAGGTACGTAGGATCTGAGTGTGCTGCGGCCAGGCAGGCAGGCCCTGTGAGGTGTGACTGTTGGGTTGCAATAGTATCACGCACAATTGCTTTGTTGTCAAGGGGAAACCCATTGCCACTGGGAGACACTTTTATGGGCATGAGAGTGTCCAAAAAGGAGAGCACCCCCCCACTCTTCCTCCACCTAACCTTAAACACCCCTCACCCCCTTCCTCCCCCCAAATCCGTGTGCCCACTGAGATGTAGTCATGGTTTATCAAGCAGTGTCCCAACATAGTGATGGCAAAATGCCCACAAGGTTTGAGTAAGGCGCCTAATTTGCCACTTAGAATCAGTTTTATGTTTTCTTTGGTGAGATAAAAATTCATGATATTTGTAAGAAAGCAACACTTTCCATTTTGTTTTTGCTT
The DNA here is from genome assembly GCA_024679065.1 of Sphyrna mokarran. Classification (NCBI taxonomy): domain Eukaryota; kingdom Metazoa; phylum Chordata; class Chondrichthyes; order Carcharhiniformes; family Carcharhinidae; genus Sphyrna; species Sphyrna mokarran. The sequence continues at coordinate 95,388,106 of JAGIQG010000005.1, forward strand.
TCTTTCTCCAGGTGAATCTGTTACTTTTTTGATGATCCTCAGTACCAATATCATGTTAACCAGGAGTTTCCAAACTGTGGAACATGTTGTCCTGTGTGTAGTTAGGTATCAATGGAGGGTAGAAATTGTCTAATGGCAGATTTAAAGTCTAATACAAACTCCAAATAATTTCCCCTAATTATTGTTTTTCATTAATTATTACTTTCATCTTGCAATCGTGAAGAAATAAAAATTCAGGGTAGAAACAAATTACTGTGGATGTTGGAATCTGAAACGAAAAGAGAAAAAGCTGAAAAATCTCAGTCGGTCTGGCAGCATCTATAAAGCTTTGACAAAAAGTCATCTGGATTCGAAACATCAGCCATGGCAGGATTCAAACCTGGATCCCCAGAACATTAGTTAACTTTCTGGACTAATAGATAATACCAGTAGGCCATTGCTCTCCTCACAGATATTGCCAGATATGCTGAGATTATCCAGCATTTTCTCTTTTGGTGATAAAAATTCAGGATTTACTTGCCCTGCGTGTTGTGTTTTTCCCAAATGCAAGGTCTTGCAGTGTGAACCAGGGTGGGCTGGAGATTGTCCCAGCAGAAGGACTCTCAATGTGAGTTGATCATCAGTGACTCCTTAGCCTGTGGTTTAGCATCCGAGCAGAGGCTGGAGATCTTCATAGTGGACTGGTGCTCTTCCAAACTACTTGGAGCCAGCAGGGTCACCCAGAGCAATGCACCATCCAAAGAAGGAGACCAACATATTTTGTCCAGAGCTACAAGACAGGCCACCAGTACTTTCCTGACAGCACAGTATTCCCAGCTAGAGATGGATGGATCAGGAAGCTGTGAAGGAGATGTATCGGGGAGTGGGATAGTGGGGATGGTTTGACAACTCCAGATTGCTCTTGGACAGTCAAACCAAGGGAAGCAATGGCCTAGTGGTATCTATTAGTCCAGAAGTTCAACAGATGTTTTGGGGATCCAGGTCCGAATCCCACCATGGCAGATGGTGGAATTTGAAGCCATTGTTGATTGTCAGAAAAAAACCCATCTGGCTCACCAATGTCTTTTAGGGAATAAAATCTGCCATCCTTATCTGCTCTGGCCTGCATGTGATTCCAGGACTACAGCAGTGTGGTTGACTCCCAACTGCCTTGGATGGGCAATAAATGCTGGCTAGCCAGTGACATCCACGTCCTATGAACGAATAAAAAAAACTTGAAGTGGAGCCTGGTTCCTCTGGTACTCTACTGCAGATCAGTTTGAAGGAGCAAGGATGAATGTTTCACAATATCATGTGATGCAGAATGAGAAACTCCACTGAAAACATTATTGATTTTGGTATAAATTCAGAATTTACATGCTCTTAGAAGGAAAATGAAACTCTCGATTCATAGAATCTTAATCTACACAGCATTTAACATTCCAACAACAAAATTTTTATTTACATTGAATTGAAACCTGTGCATGATACATTAATATTTAAAAGAGTATTGTCTTGATGAAAAAAATTTATTGATTTGTGACCAGGTACAACACATAAACCTGAAAAGCAAATTCAGATAAAAGTGAGCATTCATTTAATACGTTCAACATTAAGAAAATCATCTCGAGGAACTACACAAGCAGTGGTTGACAGGGAAAAAGATGCATCTTGTGGACGAAGACATTAATCATGGATGGGCAAACCTTTCCCAAAATGATAGGTTCGGTGAAGATTTTTACAGAAGAAGAGCCTGGTGGACATTAGTGGAAGTCAGGAGGACAGTGGAGCAAATCTCATAGAATCCTACAGTACAGAAAGAGGCCACTTGACCCATTGAGTCTGCACTGACCACAATCCCACTCAGGCCTTATCCTCATAATCCCATGCATTTACCTCAACGAGTCCTCCTGACACTAACATGGTCAATCTACCTAACCCACACATTTTTGAAATGTGGAAAAAAACCAGACCACTTAGAGGAATCCCTGATGTCTACAGAGAGAGCCTGCACATCCAGAGAACGTAAACCATCTGAGCATTTGGACACAGCGAGGGGAATGTGCAAACTTCACACAGATAGGGATCTAAGCCAGGAATCAAACCTAGGTCCCTGGTTCTGTGAGGCAGCAGTGCTAACCATTATGTTACTGTGCCACCATCTATAGAAACAATCTACTGCTCAAACTATCACCTATGATTTCAAATGTTTTCCATGCTTGAAAAACATCATCTGTCACATTATTGGCCAAGAGTACTATAAATCCATTGTTTAATTATATATTTATATACTGTTTTGTAAATTTTGTGCAATACTTAAGCATTAGAGGGGTTAAAATGTTAAAACTGGTAGGCATTTGAGCTACTGATAAATTTAGGAGGTATATTGTAAGCAATGTTTGGAAATTAGGCTTAGATTATCTTAATGGTTTTTCTCCCTATCAGCAAAGCTTGAATTCTTTATAAACACAGAATTGTATAAATTGATTGGAAGAAGTCTAACTTGTGTTGCTTATTATTAAAGGTTTTGCTAGTTTATCCCACAGTATACTTTTCCATTTGGGTTATTATGAGTTCTCTTCCTTTAAGTGAATCGATTCTTTTTTTACTACCTTTACTTTTTAAACCCAAGTAAAAACATCTCCTAGTTTCTGCATTAAAATAAACACAGAAGTGTCAGATATGAATGTGACTCCTATGAGAGGTTTGTAGCTTTCTCTGTGGTACCTGAAACCTTGGTCTGCACATAGTGGTGTTTATTTGTGTAACATTACGGCTGTTAACTTTAAGTGTTAAGTGTGTCCATGTGTTGGCAGAGTGCGCATGAACTTGAGAGTCCTGTTGCATAAATAGGACTGATCTTCCTGAGGGATGTGTGATAAATCCTGACCAGGGTTAATGTAGGATGACAGACCGAAAGCCAAATTCCCTTTAATGTAGTCTCATTAGGAAGCTCTGTTGTAGGTGTCTTCCCCCTAACTCTGAGAGCATGTGTGCCAGAACTAGTGGGATACCACGTTGCCAGCTGCTGAACATGACACTTCTGACTATGTTGCTGAACCCCAGCAGGTGACATCTGTGCAGCAGCCTTTCATCCTTGCATACTTCGGATGGCTGGCTACCTGCATGGTGTAGGAACCCTAGGAGGCTCAAGTGAAAGAAGCCAGTCTGTTCCTCCCAGCTGGGCTTTCATATCTGCAGGCTGTGGATTCCCATACTGCTGCTCCCAATGTCAACACTTCTGCAGTCAAGTACTTCTTTGTCTGCCTCGGAGTCATCTGATGTCCACAGGCAGAGCCTGCGTGTCCAGAGAACATAAACCAACTGAGCATTTGGAACAACAGCTATTGCGGTGCAACCACACAGTTAATGAAACTTGTTAAAATGTATCATAATGCTGAAACAGTCAGTTGCATTACATTTTTGCTTATATCACAGAACTTCAGTCACCTATCTTACTCAGAGAATTTACTTGTCTGATCATGCTTCTGTGAAGTGTCTTGTGGTGCTGTACTATATTAAGGACACTGTATAAATACAAGCCTGTATAAATACAGACTGACAACAGGCACTTTTCCTCTCCCCCACTGCAGTCACTTATCCTGTTTAGGTCTTGGCTTATTCAGAGGCTTTAATAAAACTTTTAGGGCTAATCTCTATAAAATTGGGGAACCTATAATGGTGACTGGTCTTCTTCCTGGCAATGCATCTATTGCTTGCAATTACAGCATTGACACATTTCTGGAGCTGACAGTGGTAAGCTCTCTTTGTGAGGCAGAGACTTGATGGGCAGCTTATTCTGCATTCTTCAAGTGTTCTTGCCCAAGAGAATGGAGTCACAGCAGAAAAAGGAGTGAAAGTCCCATGTTAATTTGCCCCTGATTAAATTGTAAGTGTCATGACTATGATTGTGAGTGTGACAAATCCAGTTTTCCCTTCCTTCCTGTCAATTTTTTATCCAGTAACCTGGTTGAGAATGAATGGAATGAATCCAATAAAATGTCACGCCTGTTCATTGTGTGATGGAACCAACAATCTTTAGTCTCGTAGGCTCAAAGGGTGTTAGCCAACTCGCAAGGCCGGGACTTCCTTTGACTGATGGGGAAAAGTCCAACCCTCAGTTTGTTTAGGCAGCCCTGTGTTTCAAGACAGTGCAGATTGATCTCATGTGGGCAATAAATAATCACAATATAGCCTTCAATAGGCCTAAGGATGGCTGGGCTCATGGGCATCTTATCCACTCTCTGTATTAGGGTGACTGATTCGGTGTTGGATGTTATTAGTGTGAGGTGAACAGTATGTCCTCTCCTGCTCTCCCGTAAAACTCAGCCTATAGTTTTACTGTTGCTTTATTTAGGACCACCTAAAAGGATTTTCTCAACTAACACACCTCTATGATAAATCCACTTGACTTGTTATCTGATACTTCAGAATAAAGTCCAAACTTTATCCAACTATGTAACTCCCCTTTTTTAAACCTCCCTTATTTGAGGGAATACCTGGCACCCAGTCTGTATCTATGTTGAGGCTACCATCATGTTGGTTGTGGCAACTTTGAAGGTGTTCTGTGTAGTCACCTAGAACAGACTCTAGGCGACTGCTATACATTAATGAAGGACCTACATTTACCCCTTGGAAAATTGGTGTTTGCTTTAGGATCTTTAACAGACCCTGTATTCAGCATGGAAATACTTCACAATCATGAAGAACTCTAGTTCTGCTGCATGACTGTTCTATGTATGCAAAAGCTCTGTCATGTAACATAATCTCACACATTATCACTACCTAGCCCTTGATGTGTCACATTTGGCTTGTCAGGAACTTCATCACAAAATATCACAAAGACATGCACGTTTGAGATACAAGCTGTCTTGCTTATTTCCAACGTCTGCTCAGAGACAGAAATTTTACCATTATTTCTAATTAATCACAAAGAATCAATAGTTTGATTGCCATGTTTGGCACATACTGTCTTAACATTACGATCGACAAATTTACCAGGACCTTCTCAATCCTTATACTATTGCACCAAATCTCCTGAATTGAACACATTCTCAGGGGGTTTGATACAATGGTGGGATTTTATGGCCTCACTCATCTCAAAACTGTAAAATTCCACCCAAGATCAACAGACCTTTCCATCGTCCACCCTTTCCCTGTTCCAATTCCTGTGGCAAGTGGGATAGTAAATTCCCCTCCTCATGTCAATTTTCTATAAAACCTCAGCTTTGATAATATCTGGTCTCCCTGCACGTTTAAGTGCTCAGCGAAATTAACTAATTGAAATACTTTCTAAAGAAGAAGGATTATCACAAAAAATAAAAGGTTTTTTGGGAACTTAGGATAGGATTAAAGCCGAGTCTTTAGATGCTTACAAGCTTTTATTTACACAGTCACACATGTACCTTCAATCCAAATCACTGCTCTGTGCAGGTGAATCCCCAGTTAATGCTCACCACCTGAATGTAATTAAACACCTAATTAATATACAATTAACAATTAGACTCTCCTCTAGTTAGTGGTACATCTTGCCTTCATCACTGTGCAAAACTCTGAACTCAGTGGGGATCCCTGTTCATACAAGATATCTGTCAGAGACCCCACGCAGTCACGTGGGACTTTTTAACTTAATCTTGACATTGTAAGATAGGTCTTTTTATTCCAAGTAAAGTTAAAGAATTTACTTTCCTGAAAGAAAGTCTGTCGTTGTTTTTAATGACCATTTCCAAACATAAACGTCGTTTAATTTTACACATGGAGTAAATGGTTCTTGTTGATACAGTTTTCCAGGCAGAAGCTTGAGGGAATAATATCCAGCACTCAATCTGTATCTACATTAAGGCCTTCATCATCTCAGTAGAAACAGGCTCTGGGCCACAGCTACAAATTAATGAAGGACCTACATTTACCCCACTTGGGCAATTGATGTTCTGCTATGGGATCATCAACAAGTTTTCTTGGCTTTACAATGCTAAGGTGTAAAAATGTTCACATTCAAAGCCAATGCCTTTGTAGAACAGATAGAAATTACTTTTGATAATTTAAAAGATCTGTCCCCTTGAAGAGCTAAAAAATGTAGCAAAAAAGTTGAAGTTAAAAGCTTTCTCCTAAAGCTAGGAAACTTGAATTTTTAAAGCTTGTGACCAGTCAATTAGATTGCACACCTGGAGAATTATCAAAAAGGACAGTAAAAGTTTTTATAAATATATAAAGAATAGGAGGATGGCCAGAGTTGATGTTGGACCCTTGGAGGATGAGAGAGGTTTAATGGTGGATGATAAGGATATGGTGGAGACCTTGAATAAGATTTTTGTGTCCATCTTTACAGAGGAAGACGTAAATAGCTTGCCCGAAATTAAGGATAGAAGGGTGGTAGGAGATGAGGTTCTTGATGATATTACAGTCACTAGAGAGGTGGTGCTTGATAGGCTAATGGGGCTGAGGGCAGATAAGTCCCCAGGACCGGATGGAATGCACCCCAGGGTTCTCAAGGAAATGGCAGAGGTGATAGCGGATGTGCTAGTAATTATCTTTCAGAATTTGCTGGACTCTGAGAAAGTGCCAGAAGATTGGAAAATGGCTAATGTTATGCCACTGTTTAAAAAAGGGAGCAGACTGAAGGCAGGGAACTATAGGCCAGTTAGTTTAACGTCTGTAGTTGGAAAAATGCTTGAATCTGTCGTCAAAACAGAAATAACGAGGCACCTGGATACGAACTGTTTGATGAAGCAGATGCAGCACAGGTCCATTAAGGGGAAGTCGTACTTGACGAATCTATTGGAGTGACTAGTGTGGTAGATAGAGGGGAACCGGTGGATGTGGTGTTTTTTGATTTCCAAAAAGCGTTTGAGAAGGTGCCTCACAAAAAGATTGCTGCAGAAGGTTAAGGTGCAGGGAGTCGGGGGTAGGGTATTAGACTGGATAGAGGATTGGTTGTCCAATAGGAAGCAGAGGGTAAGTATTAATGGGTGCTATTCTGATTGGCAGCTGGTGACTAGTGGAGTGCTTCAGGATTCGGTGCTGGGGCCTCAACTATTTACCATTTACATAGATGATCTGGAGGAAGGGGCAGAGTGCAGGGTGACAAAATTTGCTGATGACACAAAGATGAGTGGAAAAGCAAGTTGCATGGAGGGTGTGGGAAGCCTGCAGAAGGATCTGGATAGGTTGAGTGAGTGGGTGAGGACTTGGCAGATGGAGTATAATGCTAGCAAGTGTGAGGTTATCCACTTTGGTAGGAATAACAGTAGGAAGGATTACTATTTAAATGGTGAAAAGCTGCAGCATGAGAAAGTGCAGAGGGACCTGGGGGTCCTTGTGCACGAATCGCAAAAACACAGTATGCAGTTGCAGCAGGTGATCAAGAAGGCGAATGCAATGTTGGCCTTTATAGCGAGGGGGATAGAATATAAAAGTAGGGAGGTTCTGTTGCAGCTGTATAGGGTACTGGTGAGGCCACAGCTGGAATACTGTGTGCAGTTTTGGTCACCGCATTCGAGGAAGGATATATTGGCCTTGGAGGGGGTGCAGAGAAGGTCCACTAGACTCATACCGGAGATGAGGGTATTGGATTACGAGGAGAGACTAAATAGGCTAGGTTTGTACTCTTTGGAGTTTAGAAGGCTGAGAGGGGATCTTATAGAGACGTATAAGATAATGAAGAGGGTGGATAAGGTAGAGGTTGAGACACTCTTCCCACTTAAAAAACATAACAGGACTAGAGGGCACAGCCTCAAGATTGGGGGGGGGGTTCAGATCAGAATTGCTGTGGAGTTTCTTCACGCAAAGGGTGGTGAATCTTTGTAATTCTCTGCCTGATGAAGTGGTGGAGGCTTCCTCGCTGAATATATTCAAGTTAAGAGTGGATAGGTTTTTGATTGACAAGGGAATTAAGGGTTACGGGGAGAAGAACAAAGAACAAAGAACAAAGAACAAAACAGCACGGGAAACAGGCCCTTCAGCCCAATGAGCCTGCGCCGCCACCCCGATGTTCCCACCTCTACCGGCGATCCCTGTCCATGTTTATAGATCTATGGATTAAAAACCAAATTTGAGACAATTTAGGGAGAATTTGTTTTGCCAATTAGCCTAAGAGCACATCTTTAGAATGTGGGAGGAAACTGGAACAGCCGGAGAAAACCCACGCAAGCACGAGGAGAATGCGCAAACTCCCACAGACACAGGCCCAAATCCATGTATCTGCACCTCACAGTGATAGTCACTGAGCTGTCGTGTTGCCCATCAAATGGTCCAGGTCAAGCGTACACTAGCGACGTGAAGCACTAGGATACTCGCGAAAAAGATCCAAGAGCAGCCCTCTCGTGACTCATAATTAGAAAGCGGGAAAGTGGTACTGAACCACTGCAGATCAGCCATGATCTTATTGAGGGGGCAGGCTCGAGGGGCTGGATGGCCTACTACTGCTCCTATTTCTTATGTTCTTATGTTCTTATGAATTCACAGCAGACATCCCAGTGTTAGTGAAATTACAATTGGAACAGAAATGGTTAAAGCTAGCATTCTAGCAAAAGAAAGAGAGAGAGAGAGAGAGAGCCACTACCTCCTTTCCCTGTAACCCCACTTACTAACCATAGTTAATTCCTTCAAACCTGGGACACTGAAGGGAGGGATTTCCGGCTGCACTTGCCCCAAAACCGGAATATTTTGCCTGAGGTCAACAGACCTCTGCATGTCCTTCCTCCACTCACTATGATTCCTACGGATAGCGGGATAGGAGGATATCCCCCCCACAATGACCAATCCACCTAACTTGCACATCTTTGAAGCATGGAAAGAAACCGGAGGAAACCCATGCAGATATGGGGAGAATGTGCAAACTCCACATAGAGAGTGAACTAAGGCCAGAATTGAATCTGGGTCCCTGATCCTGAGGCCAGCCAGTATCTGGGAAGAGGTATGACACCACTTTAGCTGTACATGATGTGGGAGAAACCTCTCTCATTAAACAGAATCCCTATTGACTAGCTTCAGAGCAACTGACTCACGTAGAGAAGGAGATCAAATATACACTGGAGCACAAACTAACTGAGCCATGACGGGAGCTGGAATTGCTCAGTTGTGCTCGTGCCTAAGCTGGATGACTCCTCAAAGTGGTTAACTGGTGAACTAGGAGTGATGTGGAGCCCTAACCCTAACCCTAACCCTAACCTCTCCTCTGGTGGAGCATGAAGACTATCCCCAAAATGATTATCCTGAATGCTGAGGTGACCTTAAAGCAGAGATTTTTCTGCAGCAGGGCAATTAATCAGATTTGTTGGTCCCAATGTAAATTGTGCACTAGAATCTCACAAAAGTCAGATGTGGCTTATCTCCCAAATTTGAAATGGGGGTGCATTGGAAAGTAAGTTCCTTAAAAAAAGTATTGTACAATTAGTAAACATATGCTCAAAGTTATAGCATTTCATGGTGAGGTTTGAGATGTTAAACCACTGAGACAAAAAAAATTGCTAATTAGGTTAAATTTGAGGTATCACAGGGCAACACAGAAGAAAAGCAACAGCAGCAATTTAATAATTAGAAACACTCTATATATCTGAGCTTGCTGCTTGTTATTATATAGCATTGGTCTCCAGCGCAGGGCTGTTTTACTGTATTATAAAACACCACCAAGTGAGTTCAAGGCAGGTACAAATTGGTTTATTAGCCATTGAATTTGCTGCTGTTGCTGTTTTTTTTCCTTTGCTTCAAAGTCATTTGTATTTATTTGAGCAAATTCTTTTCACGTATCATTGCGTCTCGAAATCAGCAGTTCACCAGTTGATTGATTGAGAATTTATTGAATTGGAAAATCAGTGTGTCTGAAAAATAGGTTTGCATGTAAAATAATAAATAATTAAACAGCAGAGCAGGAGTTTTTGGTTTGCGGGAAAAAAGAACAAGTTCTTCAATTCAGTTGAGGAACTGCTATTCCAGTTACCTCAGAAAAATATTCTGCTGGAATCCACAGACCTGGATAAAGTCTAATTTCACAGGCCCTTGAACTGAATTCCCCATTGTTGTTGGCTGTATAAGAGTATTTAATACAAAAGCAAAATACTGTGGATGCTGGAATCTGAAATAGAAACAGAAAATACTGGAAAATCTCACCAGGTCTGACAACATCTGTCAGTAAGAAATCTCAGAACACTAGGTTAAAGTCCAATAGGTTTATTTGGTAGCAAATGCCACTAGCTTTTGGAGCTCTGCCCCTTTGTCAGGTGAATGAGGAGTTCCCCACTCATCTGATGAAGGGGCAGAGCCCTGAAGCTAATGGCTTTTGCTACCAAATAAACCTGTTGGACTTTAACCTGGTGTTCTGAGACTTCTTCCTGAGTTTACCCCAGTCCAACGCCGGCATCACCACATCAACATCTGTCAGTGCAGAGATGTGCAATGGCCCCGAAACTAACGGCCTCCCAATTGCGAGACTGTTTGATCACTAGCCAGACCCACCACCCCTGCAATGCTGGCTCTCCATCCCCAATATCTCTATTGCTAGCCCCGCAACCATTCCTGGGCCAGCCTTGAGGCTCACCCTTCCGGCCTGCCGCAATCTCCAGACACCCCCCCTTCAATTCCTGCACCCCTCCACCCCAATAGTAATCCCCACCCCATTCAATTTCGACTCTCTCCCCACAATGCCCACTCCTCCCGGAGACTGACTGCCACCCCCTCCATGGTTGCTTCCCCTCAGTCCGCCCTGATTGCTGCCCTCCCTCCTTCCCCCACTGATCCCTATGCAGAATGGCAATTGGACCTGCCACTCCCACTGATCGTCTGCCATGCCCAGACCCCAGCAGCCCCATCCCATCAGGTCCTGCCCCTTCATATGCCCTGCTGCCTTGACCCAATGCACAATGGACAGTGCCAAGGTGCCCCCCTGGGCATTGATACTTTGCCCCTTGGGCAATGCCAAAAGGTACAGCCTAATACTGCCCAGGGTGCCCATACCCAGAGAGCACTACCCCCGCCACCCACTGCCCGACCCCTTGTGGAGCTCCAATTGCCCCCCCCCCTCACTCCAGCAATGCTGGGCCGCTTGTTCCCCGAAAGTAGGGAGCTACTGTAAACTCTGCTGGAGTTAAACACTGTGGGCAAGGAGAGGGGAGGAAATGTCAGCGGACCCAGAGACTTCAGTCCCAGGCCTACTATTAGTATTTAAATGACATTAAAATGGTGACTTAAACACTCAACTCCCCCCTCAATTTCTGGTGCAGAACAGACACGGCCGGAAATCCAGCTCTGGGAAGTTCTATCACGGCTGGAACGCCTGTGAAAATCCCATGCATCGCAGCTTTGGGATTATCCCACTGAAAAATTAACACAGCAGGATAAGAGAATCAAACCACCCCCCAACTTACATCACTTCACCTTCTCTCTAAAGGTGGCATCATTATATTAACAAGAGTATCAGTCGTTTCTTGACCGTGTTTACTCAGGTTTCATGAACATACTTAAAAGCAATGAGTGCCTTTACTCAGCCTCCTGGGTGCACTCTTTAATAAAACCAACGGAGCAAATACCACTGCAAATAAGCCTCAATGTGAGATGTCTGATGTTCAAATGGTTCCATTTTAAGCTTAGCAATATCCGTGCATCGAGTTCCAAACCCTTATATACTCTGTTCAGCTACCCTCATTCTGGCTCGGTTTAGCCATGCTGCTGTCAAGTTCAGGTAGAACCCATTGAATGTGAATGCTATCAATATGTAGAGGGCTCATTGCTCAATGTTCTGCTCGGTTAAAAGCTTTGTAATGATACAGCAAATCGAGTTGTCGAATGTTAATGATCAGGACATATGCTCCAGCGCATGGCCCGAGAATGAGAACCATACAGCTTATGGATACCAGATTTTCACACCAAAGTGTGTTATCTATGGGAAAACATAGGTTTCTGAAAAGTCCCAATATTCGTGTTTAAAACAACAGTTGAAATATCTAAAATGTAATCAGTTAAAGTATCAGAGGGAATCACTGCACTTATCACCACTGCTGTGCTTGCAGGGTGCACGATAATCAGAAGTTACGTTAAATTTCAAAGCTTAGGCAATCCATGTAAGCTTTTAATAGTTAACCAGTCCAACTGTGATCGATTGTCTGCAAAAAAATCCAACTGTGTTTGTAGTAATGCATGGGAGGTTTGCCTATAACAGAAATAATAGGCATCTGCACTTTTAAACTCTAATAAGTGTAGTTGAGGATGAGTTCCAACCTGCTGTCACCAATAGAAGCATTTCTAACAGCAGAAATCTCAGGACCCCTTTATCATACTTGATTTTTGATCTACAGATGCCTTGGACATGCATCATTCTGCCACCTTTCTACTTATGTCATAACCAAAGATAAGCACTTGTGATGGGTCTTCTCGATTCTCACACACAACCACAGGATGCTCCTGGAAGAGGCCTGACATAATTTTGTCATTGATATTCCTGTGGATATGAACTAGGCCAACTTCTGACACAGTGGAGGCTGTGAGTTCAGCTGACTGAGAGCAAAATTGAGTCTCGATGTGGGCATTACTGACTAGTACTCATTGCCCATCATTCGATTCCCTTGAGAAATTGGTGATGAGCTGGCATCTTGAAGTGTTGTAATTCATGCGGGGTAGCTACACCCATAATACTGTGGAAATGGCCCATATCTCGAACAAACTGCCCCTGAAAACTACAAATTTCATTCCACTTTCCTGCACTATTTTCAATAGACACCTAGGCCAATGTTCTGCGACCTCGCATGGGTGAGGCTTATAATTTGCCATCTGAGACCAACAGAGAATCCTGTTCTGCGAGACTCGCATGGCGGTAAAATTCTGGCTCTCGATGTCATTAGCCCAGAATACTGACTTGCTTTTAATTGTTTCCAGAATGATTAAAATCTTTCCACATTTCCTTGTGCCTTTTAAGCCACCTACTTTGTTACCATGCTGATAATTGGGAGTACTTTCTTTGCTGCTAACGTGTCTCTTTGCCGCTCTTTAGCCTGTGTCTCTGTCTTTCACCATAATGGCTTATATTCTCATGTTCTCTCTCTTCTTTTGGCTTTTGCCACTTTTCCTATTTTTATCTATTTGCTCTTTTTCTCTTGTCTCACCCTGCCTGCCACTCTTGTTTCTTTTCACTATTCTCCTCTTGTTTCCAGGATTTTGAGTGGCACCTTTATTGGTCTGACCCTAAGTTAATGTGCAGCACATGTTCTGTCAAAACGAATGAAAAAGTTATTTAATAACTTTGAAACTTATACAACAATAGTGTGATTATTCCAGCAGTCTGGTGGCGACCTAGGAAGCACACAGGAATGAGTATTTGTATTCTGGATTCTCATTTGAGATGTATACAGTTCCGTATAGGTAGCAGCACTATTCAATCATGTTGATTAATGGAATTGCACAATCTCAGTTTGCTTTAGGCTTGTGAATCCACACAGTGGGCAGAATGTACTATTCCCAACTAATGGTAGTGAGACTCCAGTTTTACTGGATTTTCCTTTCAGTCAATTTTTACTGCTGCTTTTAATGCAGAAGAAAATGCTTTCTGCATTTTCTGAGCATTCTTACTTTTGGGCTTTAAAGTTGGGTTGTTATGGACCAGCTCAAAGTCCATTATTTATTTTATTCATTCGTGGGACATGGGTGTTGCTGGCTGGATAACATCTATTGCCCTCTCTAGTTGCCCTTGTTCAGAGGGCAGTTGAGAACGAACCACATTTCTGTGGCTCTGGAGTCACATGTAGGCCACACCACATAAGGATATAGATTTGTTCCCCTAAAGGACATTAGTGAACCAGATGGGTTTTTACGACAATGGCTTCAGCAGATTTTTAATTGCAGATATTTTTTGTGTATTCAAATTCCATCATCTGCAGGATTCAAATCCAGGTCCCCAGAACATTAGCTGAGTTTCTGGATTAACAGTCTAGTGATAATATCACTAAGTCACCGCCCCTCCTTATTGACACATGTTGTGAAGTAATTTTCCAATAGTCCATCATGCCTTTTCTGGTTTGGGTGGCTGAAAAAATTGAGATCTTCCAAAGATGTCCATTCACCCACCGAAGATTTCTGTTTTCCAAATCATCCTTCAGTCAGCCTACAGGAGAACAAGGAGCCAGGACAGAATCGAAATGTGGGAGTACGATATGTCCACAAACTGTGACCCAAAATATACACACTACAGGTTTGCTCTCCCTTGCTGTTTAATTATTTCAGCTCAGGTAAACAATCGTTATTTTGTACTCAATCTAATTTCACCTGACATTTCCTAACAGGAGACTCTACTGCAAACTGTACCTTATTTTCTTGTTAGATTGATTGTAGAGGAAAGCATTTAAATTTTGTGAGGGTGTTTAGTGAAGTAGTGCGTGGAACATGGGGGAGGGATTGAATGTGCAGAGTTTACTGGTGGAGGTGCAGTTTCTAGCTTCTGAACCATCGTGTTTAAGTTTGATTCAAGTTTATTTATTAGGCTTACATTAACACTGCAATGAATTTATTTTGAAAATCCCCCAGTCGCCACAATTTTCGGGTACACTGAGGGAGAAGTCAGAGTGGCCAATGCACTTGAACAGCAATTTTTTGGACTATAGGAGGAAACCGGAGCACCCAAAGGAAACCTCTGCAGACGCAGAGAAAACGTACAGGATCCACACAGGCAGTCACCCAAGCCAGAAATCAAACCCGGGTCCCTGACGCTGTGGCGCAATGGAGATAATCACTGTGCCATCATGCCACTCCAAAGATGATGATCTCCACTGCAGTGGAAGGAGGAGACCAGGCAGCATCCAGATGATCCCCACAAGGCAGAGGAATAACTAATGTCCGACCACTTGTTGGCATGTCTGCAAACAGCTAGGTTGTAGATGGTCACCAGCGAAGGCCTGGCAGCATCTATCCTCTTTGTTACAAGATATCCATATCATGAACTCTGTGGCTTAGAAGTCTTTTTTTGATGGTTCCAATCTAATTTCCAAGTATTCCAGTACATTATTCATCATTATACTTTGGATTTATTATTCCTCCAATGGACATGCCAATGAGCTGACTTGCTAAATTCTGGCAAAAGTTTTGCAGACCCGTATTAGACATAACTCCCCTCACACTGTGAGCATTTCGTATTACATAGAAGTGAAGGGCCAAATGATTCAGAATTTTGTACAATTCAAGGAGTAACAAGAATCCATTTGTCGATACAACTAAATAGACCTGAATGAAATGTAGCCACTGTTGTAATGTAGGAATGATGTGGAGATGCCAGATTTGGACTGGGGTAGGCTCAGTAAGAAGTCTCACAACACCATGTTAAAGTCCAACATGTTTATTTGGAATCATGTGCTTTCGGAATGCTGTTCCTTCATTGGGTGAGTGAGATTCCCCAATGAAGGATCAACCCTCCAAAAGCTCATGATTCCAAATAAACCTATTGGATTGTAACCTGTGAGACTTCTTGCAGTAGGAAACACACAGCCTATTTACATATAGCAACGGGATAATAACAGATAATTTACATGATATTTTTTGAGGGATAAATATTGGCCAGGGCAATATTTGACATATTGCCAAGGAATCATTTACTTCCACCTCAGAGGCCAGATGCGACCTCTGTTTTAACAAAAGGCGACATCTCTGATAGTGCAATACTCCCTAAATATCGCACAGGGGTCCCAGCCTAGATTGTTTATCATTGGCTCAAATCTCACAGTCTGTCAGAAGGTCCACAGCTGACGCTCAAATAAAGTGAAATAAATGGAAGAAAGGAAAATTTGATTGACAGAAAAAGAAATGTGACAAAATGGAAGGGCATAAAGTATATGTTAAATTTTATAGTTTTTAAATTGCCATTAACATTTAAGCTCTGAGGAATGGGACTCCACATGAGTAGAAGTTAATTTTCAGTTTGGTAGGAATTAATACCCATCACTTTGTTAAAAGGGCACTTTGACTGAAATGGACAAGACCTAACTTACTGTAATGAGTTTAGTTCTATCTACTTGTAAATCCAACAATTTCATGCCCTTCAATGCATGTCAATAGTGAGGCTGATAGCGAGATGCAACGTTCATAAAGCTAATTGTGTAGCATTGGATAACAACTTTTGAATACTTGAGTTTGGCCATCCAAGTGCCCCTCACCTTTTGCATCTGTGCATCAATAATTGCTTTTGTCTCAACATTACTCTGGCAGGAAAATCTGGGCCAATCCTTTCTGTTGGAATATAAGAATCTTTGAGGAGATGAAAAGCACATTTTCCCCAACAAACCTTCCCCATCTTCATTAATCTTAATCTGGTGAGCTGACTTCACCCCCCCTTTCCCTCAATGGCTCTCCTGAACTATATCTGCTTACCCCCTATTCAGCTTGATTGCTGAAAGAAATCCCTAATGATATTGTTCCTTTAAAGTTCTGCCAAATATTCCTTTGCCCCATTGCCTTCCACAATTTCAGAATGTGGCAGCTGACTTGCAAGCTTCCTAACAGAGTAAATCATCTGCTGTGATTTTACTTTAAGATCCAAAATCTGGGTGTGGATTGGAGAATGTCAAGGGTTGTGAATGAAGCAGGGAGCCAAGCGAGGAACACTATGTTCCTGCGGGAGTGAGGGGTGGAGAGAAGCAAGCACATAAAATCATAGTGGGAGACTTCAGAAAACATATGGGATTGTAATGGAGATGGGGATTTATGTCTTTTCCTTTATCTATGCTCAGGGAGGCAGGGTGGAGGAGGGACGGTGGGTTCCACCATGCTCTCAGTCCACATATGTGGAGCAAGCGGTTTTATTTCTTCTAAGGATCTGATGCATCAAATCCTATCTTGTGAAAAAAAAAATTGTAGGTGGTCAGCTAAGCAGGGTAAAATATAAAAGTTGACCTCAACTTGGATGGTTTTGCATTTCGTCATTTCCTCTCCTTCTTGCCAAATCCATGTGAAAATTAATATTATGTTAAATGGTTTTGTATACACAACATCTATAGGATGTCAGAGCTCTGCTGAGCTGAGAGTGTAAGTATCTCATATCCAGCATATGGGAATTTTCCCAACTATTCCGAATTATATTCAATACTATAATTATGCTTCCAATCTCCTATCAGATTTCCACTCATCTACATTTATTACATTTATGGGTGTCACGGAGTTTGTGTGTCACATCTAATGTTTGACTTGACTATATGACAAGAGATCATTTCTAATTTAGGGCAATTTTAAAATGTATTCATGCACAAACAAATTAATTTTAATGTAGATTAAAATGGAAACCCACTGTGATAATTTGCAGCAATTTGCATCATGTAAACAGTTGTCATCAAAACCTTCCTAATTGCACTGGTATAAAAAAAATTTACATCACAGATTTAACAGGAATGAAAGATACCCAAGCTCATAAATGCAGAGAATCATAGAATCCCTACAATGCAGAAGGAGGCCATTTGGCACGTTGAGTCTGTATCGACCACAATCCCGCCCAGACCCTATTCCTGCAATCCCACATATTTATCTTGTTAATCCCCCTGACACTATGGTCACTTCAGCATGGCCAATCAACCTAGCCCGCACATCTTTGGATGTAGGAGGAAACCAGAGCACCCAGAGGAAACTCACTCAGAGTTAAAACATTTTGGCTCAGCTTTGACTCTCACACTTGGCAAAACCGGGTCTACGAGTGTTGGGTGGGTTTGGGGTGGTGGGGCAGTGGTGGCAGGTCAGGGGCACTGCCAGCAACCGAGATGGAGCAAGGAACTCAAATTCACCACTCTTTTCTTTCTCTGATCAGTCCAATGTCAATTATAAACAACAATCATCAAGAGTATGTGCACCAAGCCAGCAGAATCCGGTTTAAATATGCAAGTCAACACTCACCTAATCTCCTAATTTAACCTGAAGCCAGAGAGGTGGAGCAATGACCATTTCCCTGCCAGGCCCACCCTGATGGAAAGAGGGCCAAAGGAAGCAAGCATACGCTTTTAACTTTATTTGGTTCCTTGTGGACCAGGAGACTACAGGTCTCACGAGAGCCTCCACCACCACTTCCCCAGCGCAGTTTATCTTTCCCCTTCCTGTCACTCACTGCTGAGATTGTGCTTATTGCACTCTCTTCAATCTGCTCACCTTGTGCCAGAGCTTGTTCCCTCGATTAAAGAAAAATGATGACTATGAGGACATTAGAGTAATGCTATATAATCTCTTATGTATACCTGGACTGGTATACAGTCCAGGCTGGAGGGGCTCACTTAACATTGCTTCCATAAAACAATCAATCCCCCCACCCACAGAATTGCAGTTTACTCTCAGATCTGCATTGGGTTTCAGTTTCGATCTTGTGCTCAGCCCTCTGGAGTGGGTAAAGCCTCTTTCTGACTCTGATGTGAGTGTGTTAACAAGCTGACTGTGGGTGTGGTGGAGCAGGGAACGGGCGGGCGTGCTGAACTTAGCTTGGCAGATCTCAGCATGTGTCTGTGGGACTCCCTTAATCCCATTCCCACCTGGAAGAACAGGAATTTCTGCCCAGAAAGCACAACAGCTGAAATTGCTTCCAGCAGCAGGAGTGGTGCTGGTACCAGAGGTCACTTTAAGCATCATACATAAATGGTTCAATAATGTGCCCGCAATCAATGAACATCATTATTTTATACATTTACAAACTCAAACAAATTGCTCAACACTTCTTTCCTATTTGACCAGTTGGAAGACTCTTTATTTCTTAAAGAATCATGAACAAGAACTAAATACATTTGTTCTTTTTTTTAAACCAAAGTTTGAATATCAGAATATACTCTTGTCCATTTCTAAGGAAATCAGAGTTCATTTTGGGTGTCTTTTCTGTGTAGCATTTGGAGTGAATAAAGCCACCTGCATTCAGCAAGACAGAAACAGCTTTATAAGATTAATTTTCACCTCTATATTCCTCAGTCGTTTTACGCAACTAATGCTGCAACATACTGTGGACCTTGTTATGTGCACCTTGGAATCATGATCTGTATGAAAAGAGCTTTGTCCAGATTGAGCTTCAGGTCATAGGGGGTAAGGCTCGTGGTTACCAAAGGTCAAACCTGATCAATAACCTGTTAATATCACATTGTCTGCTCTAACGAGTTTTGGTGTTAGGTTTGGTTCATGCATGGCTGGAAGGCACGACTGACCTGTACTTTCCATCACTGTCAATTTCTTTCTGGCTGTTGCTGTCAGCTGTGAACAAAATGCCTTTGATTGGAACTTTCTATAACATGCCTTTTTTCTGAAATATCAATTTCCCCGATCTGTCGATATTGCCCAGTTGAAATCCCTTGTAGTGGAATTTGCCCAGTCTGACAACATTCCAAAGCAGTGGATTCAAACAGGGAGCCCCTTCATATTCACCAACATTTATTACCAGGGGAACCAGAAACCATTAGACAGAGTCAGTGTACTTCTTCCAGGGGGATGAAAATCTCTCTTTCCTGCTTTCTGTATGGGTCCAATATGAAATGAGTTGTAGCAGCGCATGAGCATGAGAACATCTCTGGTTGGCAAGATGTAACTAGTGTATTGTTACAGAGTTTGGTCTTCAGGCCCCAAATATTTACAATCTACATTAATGTCTTGGATGCAGGAATATAGACACATAGAAATATAGAAAATAGGTGCAGGAATAGGCCATTTGACCCTCAAGTCTGCACCACCATTCAATATGATCATGACTGATCATGCACCTTTAGTATCCCACTCCCACTTTCTCTCCATATCCATTGATCCCCTTAGCCACAAGGGCCATGTCCAGCTCCCTCTTGAACATATCTAACAATCTGTCTCCAACAGCTTTCTGTGGTAGAGAATTCCACAGGTTGACAACACTCTGAGTGAACAAGTTCTTCTCCATCTCAGTCCTGAATGGCTTATCCCTTATTCTTAGACAGTGACCGCCACCCCCTGCCTGCCTGCCCCCCCCCCCCCCCCCCCCCCCCCCCCCCCCCCCCCCCCTCCACTTCTGCATTTCACCAACATCAGGAACATTCTTCCTGCACCTAGCCTGTCCAGTCCCATCAGGATTTTATATGTTTCTCATACAACTATAGAATTCTTCCAGTGTAGAAGGAGGCTGTTTGGCCCATCAAGGTTGCACTGACAACAATCCCACCTAGGCCTTATCCCCGTAACTTCATGTATTTGCCCTGAACTAAGGGGCAATTTATATAGCCAATTAACCTAATCTGCACATCTTTGGAGTGTGGGAGGAAGCTGGAGCACCCAGAGGAAACCCACACAGACATGAGGAAAATGTGCAAACTCCACACAGATAGTGACCTGAGGCTGGAATTGAACCCAGGTCCCTGGCGCTATAAGGCAGCAGTGTAACCACTATACATCATGCCACCCTGAACATGTTGCATGAGATAAGTTCTATGAGATCCCTTCTCATTCTTCTAAATTCCAATGAGTACAAACCCAGTTCATCCAGGCTTTCTTCATGTTTCAATCCTGTCATTCCAGGAATCAGTCTGGTAGAGCTTCGCTGGATTCCCTCTCAATGGCAAGAATGTCCTTCCTCGGATAGGAGATCAAAACTACACACAATAAACAAGGTGTGGCCTCACCAAGGCCCTGTATAACTGCAGCAAAATATCCTTATTCCTATATTCGAATCCTCTTGCAATGAAGGCCAGCATGCCATTAGCTTTCCTCACTGCCTGATGTACCTGCATGCCAACCTTCAGCGACTATTCCACAAAGACACTCAAGTCATGATGCACTTCCCTTTTTCCTAAACTGCCACCATTTAGATAATAATCTTTCTTCTTATTTTTGACACCAAAGTGGATAAGCTCAAATTTTTCTACATTATAGTGTATTTGCCAAGTATTTGCCCACTCAGCCAGCTGTCCAAGTCATTCTGCTGTCTCTTAGCAACCCCCCTCACAACATTCACAGCCACCCAGATTAGTGTTGTCTGCAAATTTGGAAATATTGCATTCAATTTCTTCATCCAAATCATTAATATTTATTATAACAGCTGGGATTCCAGCTCTGGATCCTACAGTACTCCACTAGTCACTGCCTGCCACTCTGAAAAGGACCCGTTTATTCCCACTCCCTGCTTCCTGTCTGCCAACCAGTTCTCTATCCTTGTCAATAAATTACCACCAATGTCATGAGTGTTAATTTTGCTCTCTTGTCTCTTGTGTGGGATCTTGTCAAAAGCCTTTTGAAAGTCGTTTTTGAGGTCATATCCTTAAATTCTGGAAGATTTGTCAAGCATGGTTTCCCTTTAGTGAATCCATGCTAACTTGGACTGATCCTATCATCGCTTTCCAAATACTCAGTTATTACACCCATAATAATTGATTTCAGCATTTTCCCCACCACCAATCTCAGGCTAGTCAGTCGATAATTCCCCGTTTTCTCTCTGCCTCCCATTTAAAAAGGCTTAGGTTACATTACCTCCCCTCCAATCCACTGCAACTCTTCCAGAGCCTTTAGAATGCTGGAAAATGGTCACCAATGCACCCACTGTTTCTAGGGCCACTTGCTTGAATACTCTGGGATGCAGAGCATCAAGCCCTGGGGAATTATTGGGTTTTAATCCCACCAATTTCTCCAATCCCAGCAATTTCCCCACAGCCAAATTTTCATGCGGCAATAAAACAAGTAGGATAGTAAGTTGTAATAATGAAATAAGAAATTTACAAACGGATATGAATAGGTTAAGTGAATGGGGCAAAATTTGGCAAATGGCTTTCAATGTGAATAAGTGGTAGGAAAAATATAAAGGCAAATTATTACCTAATTGGAAAGAAAATGATGAGCACTATGGTGCAGAGGATTTGGATGTCCTCATGCATGAGTCATAGAAAACCTATGTGCAGGTACAGGCCAATCCAAAAATATTTCAGGAAGAATGGTAAGCCCATGTCCTCACTAATCCAATACTATAAAAATATCTTAAACAATGCAAGCACCTCACAGTCATTGACTTTCTCATCTTCAATGAGAGAATTGTCATACAAAAAACACTTAGGGTTAATTTTTCAAAAGCTTTGACAAGATCACCTAGGAATACCAAAATGTTATGTGAGAGTGCAGCAATCAATCTGATAGCCAGGCATTACCTGCTGTATAAAAAAATTATTCCTAACTGTCTTACTTGTGCTATAAGCAACCAAGAGCTAAAAGAACTGCTATTACTTTGTACTTTTCCATCAAGCTTGGGAGCACCAGAAAACGGACTTACTGAATTTAGAGATTAATCCTTCCTTACTGTAATTGATTACTAGTCGTGGCAGATTGGAGTAAACAGATTGCATTGTATCAGAGCAGAAACAGTAATCCAGTCTCTCATGGAATTTATACAATGCATGACACTCCAGATATTTGACACTAGGTTCATAATTTGCTAATGAGCTGTTCCACAATTTTGCACACGATTATGGCTTCTTTCAAATTCATCTTCCTAATCTCAAGCAAGTGGGGAAGCTGAGAAAAGGATACGAACTGTCAAAGATTTGTTGAAGGAAACTAAGACCTTAATGTAGCTTTTCTGAGTTACCAAGCGTCTCCACAAGAAAATGGTTTCTCACCATAAGAGTGAGAATGGGCAGGAGAGTGAGAACATTGTTTCCATCTCTAGAACGAAAGCTCAGAACCAGACTGAGAGGGTAAAACAGTGTGAGGAAGATCAGAGGAGCAACCAGGCTTGGAATTTTAATCACATACATGAGTTACCAAGTTGAAGCTAGGGTGGACAGAAGGAAGGCACAATTATTGAAAAACTCCACAATCAAAATTGTACTGGATTGAGAGAGGTCAGGCTACAATAAGGAGAGAATGCAATATATTCTTAGAGAGAAAGTCAATAGAAACTTATTAGTCAGGTCCTGATGAAGAAGAAGAATGACTGACTCAAAGCTCTGCAGCCACTCTGGAGAAGATCACTCACATCTACAGAGGGGAAAATGTGCAATATCATTGATTTCAAAAGGAGGTCAGGACAAGGTCAGGGAGATTGGTCAAGGCTCTCATCTCTGTAAAGTCTGAGTCTTTTGGGGAAATGAAGGAGATGTAAGTATGATAGAAATAAAAGATGGAAATTTCCAGCTGTGAGTGCCCCAAGACCGGAAATTCCTGTCCGAGGACCTCTCGATGTCTACCAAATTTTCTGTTCCTCCTGCTACAATTCCCACAGCAAGTGGGACAGGAAAATTCCGCTCAAAGTCTTGTGGGACATATTGGGTAAAGAGTTAACATCAGAAGTGTATATGATGCTGATGAAATACAGATGTCAAATCACATGACTGAAAAATAAGAAAGTCCTGGAAGGAGGAGAAGCTCCAAAGCTCTGTCACTTCGTAAATGTCTGAATACTTGCTGTAAAGAGAGAGTAATCATTTTGAGAAACTACAGACTCCTGCAGCATACTGTGGGAGAATTGACGATCTCCAAAAATCTCAGTCTAGACCTCGACCACACAAGAAAACAATGACTCTGGTACATTTAATCTCACAATCAGAAATACAAAGTCCATGTTTTGCCACCACTTCTTCTTAATGCCACTTAATATCCAGAAGAGGAAAATTTCCACCCACTGTGTGTAATGGCTATGGTCACTTCCTGCAGCAGGGATATATGGATAATTGGAAAAGAAAGGGGTGAAGGAAAGAAAGGAAAAAAAAGGCAAATTTGAGGGGACAAAGGAAAGGAGGGCTGAAGCTACGTAATGTTTTGTAGGAGAAAATGGGGAAGCTGAAAAAAATCCTGAGGGGACAGAGAATGCCATCTGGAATGAAAAAGAGCTGCAATTGGGGAAAAGAAGACCAGATTGGATTGAGCAGGGCAAGTATTGGCCAGATAAGCTGAGGGTACTGGATAGGGAATTTGGTTACATCTTACACTGAGGCAGGACAAAAGCAGCCAGCAAAAACTAGAAGGGTAGGAGAAGGTGTGTATCTCTGATCCTGAAGTCCCATGGGAAGTTTTGCAATAATGTGGCTCACCTAACGAAGGAGCAATAAGCGCTCAAAAGCTTGTGGCTTTTGCTACCAAAATAAACCAATTGGATTTTAACCTGGTGTTGTGAGACTTCTTACTAAGTTTCGCAATGACATGGCATAATGTTGGAGGGAAATCAGTGAATGATCTCATCCATCGTAAGGTCTGAACCATAGTCTTGCATGCTGTTGCAAATCAATAGGTTAGTGGTGACAACAGCAGGAACGTTGGGATAGAGAGGCCTCTTTTTGACTATATAACACCTCTTCCTTTCTCATCTCCACTGCCAAGGCTCCAGCTCCCCTTGTTGGAGGTAACTGCTCAGAGGATGGCATTAGGTCCAAACCCCTACGCAACATTTTCTGTTGCTCTTGAAGAAATGGCAACAATCCCCCCTCACCCCCAGCAGGCCGTTGAATGAAACTTGTTTTAGAAAATCAATCTGTCAGTGTTAGAGGTGTTACTGCTTCCCGCGCTAACTAACCAAGCATAGCATCAGATTGAAAGCCAAACTCCTAATGCAGTGAAAGAGATATGTAGTCATAGAAACTATTTTTGATTCAGACAGTGATGCTGCTGTCATTATCTAATTTTGAATGAGAGTTGGGAAATTGCCCAGCGTCAGAAATACTTGTATAAATATAATCATTGTTGAAGTTTATTCAACACAAACATTAACAAAACAGTTAAATCATGGGCTGAATGAGTGCACAACATTTTAAACTGTCACAAAATAATTTCCAAAGAGATTACAAGATATTTGCACTGTCTGATTAGCGAACTAACATTGTAAAGTTGGTAGATTTATTTTATTTTCATTCGTGGGACATGGGCACCGCTGGCTGCCCAACATTTATTGCACTTTTGGAGTTGCCCTTGGAGGACAATTGATTCTCAACCACATTGCTGTGGTCCTGGAGTCACGTATAAGCCAGACCAGGAAGGATAGCTGGTTTACTTCCCTAAAGGACATTAGTGAACGAGATGGGTTTTTCCCATGGTGGGATTTGAGCCCAAAACACTAGCAGAGTTTCTGGATTAACAGTCTAGCAATAATATCACTAGGCCATTGCTTCCCCTGCTAAAACCTGGGATTGGATTTTGAAGACTGATAGGAGAAGAACCGGGGGCCTGAAATTTCCCATTGCTTCCTGGCATACGAATTTGCTGGCCCAATTCTGACATCATGTCATTTTAGAAAAGATTGGGTCAGAGAGCAAATCATAAGCAGAGAGCCCACTCAAAGTAAATAAGGGATCCAGTGAGGCTTCTGTCCCGATTGACTGGAGTTTTCCAATCAGCAGCTAGGCCTCATGCAGTAGGCCTAACATTAGAGTTGCTGCTGCATCAATGCTTGAGGGCCTTCTATTGACCCTCCAACCTCAGACCCTCCATAGTTCAGCAACACTAACAAATCATGTTTAGGGTTTACTTCAAATGCAGTGTGGACTGACACCCAGAGACTATCCTAATGTCTTACCATCAAGCTTAAAATGAAAATCCAACCCTCAGAAACTCTCACCTTTTCAGTCAACTTCATAGAAGGATGGGTGAGAAATCCAGTTTTTATTATGCAACTTATTCTCAACCATGGATGTAAAGCTTGCAACAGAAAACTGTAAGGAGCAGTCTCTGGACATACTGGCTCTCCAAAGCACAGGAGACAGAGAAAGAACATGTGACTAGATTGCATGCTCGTAAAAAAGCTGCACTCAATCCCAGAGGAATGAAAGAACTACATTTATATAGTGCCTTTCACATCCTCAGGATATCACAGAGAACTTTGCAGCCCAGGAGATACTTTTTTAAATGTAGTCACTGTTGGAAAGTGTAGAAAACAAGGCAGACAATTTGCAAGTAGCAACAAGATAATGAGCAGAGATTCCATTTACTGTATCAATAGCTGGGAAACCAGGAAGAGCTTCTTTCTCTATTTCAGAATCAGTGAGATAGCAGCATCTGGGACTGGCCAAGGAGGGGAATTGCCCCTCATGGTAACGTACAGTTATACTAAGAGAAAAGCAATGTTACAAAAGCTGCAAGTCAAAAGCATATGAGATGGATTTTACTTCTGGTCTTCTAACGCCCACCGTCAGACGGATTTGGAGAAATACTTTTCCCTCAGAGGATGGTGCAAATCTGGAACTCATTGCCTGAAAGCGTGTAGAGGTGGAAATGCTCACAACATTTGAAAGCATTTAGATGAGCACTTGAGACGCTATGGACCGTGCTGGAAAATGAGATTCGAATAGAAAAGTACTTGATGTCTGGTGCAGACATGATGGGCCAAAGGGCCTCTTTCAGTGCTGTAGAGCTTTATAATTTTATGTCAGGCTTCAACATGAGTCAGAAGTTTAAAGTTTATTTGGTAGTATCACAAATAGCTTGACATTAACACTGGCGCTGTGAGGCGGCAGCGCTAACCACTGTGTCACCGTACTGCCCTCGGCATGCATTGTGTGGGAAAATGTCATCTACAGAAAGTGACCGCATGAATTGTAAGAGGGAGGGCCTGCATCCTGGAGGTCAGTTAGAAGCATTCCCAGCACTCATATAATAGCCTTTACCTACGGGCCAGTCCATCACTTTGGCCCATTGATCAATCCAGTTACTCCCTTAGGCTTCTGCTTGGAAAATCTGTATTTGCAGCTGGGAATAATGTCAAAGTCAGTGACAGTTGATACTGTTACAAAACTATCTCATTGTGACAGCAGTCAAATCCCAACATCTATATCCCGATAGAGAAAAGCAGCAAGGAATAATCTTTAGTATCCTATTTCTGTTTGGGACCTGCATGGGGATTGTCAGTAAATCATCCTCTGGTAAATGTTCTCATTGACAGATCAATATTTGGAATTAAATGGGTGGCATGGTGATACAGTGGTTACCTCTGCTGCCTCACAGCACCAAGAACCAGGGTTCAATTCTGGCCTTGGATGACTGTGTGTGTAGAGTCTGCATGTGCTCCCTGTGTCTACGTGGGTTTCCTCTGGGTGCTCCGATTCCTCCCACAGTCTGAAAGACGTGCCAGTTAGGCCATACTAAATTCTCCCTCAGTGTACCTGAATAGGCGCCGGCGTGTAGCAAGTAGGGGATTTTCACAATAACTTCATTGCAATGTTAATGTAAGCTTCCTTGTGACACGAATAAATAAACTTTAAAGCAAAAATACAGAGAAACATTCATCAGCTTCTGTGGAAAGAGAGAGAGAGAAGCTGCCTCTGCTTTCATTACAGTTTCTTCACTATTTCTGAGTTTCTCCAGATTATTTGTGATGAAACTGAAATTGCATGTTATCCTGTCCAAATTGTTTGTTATCCCAATCTCAAATTGCTCACAATCATCAAGTTTTTCACGAAACAGATGAATAAAACAAAGTACTTAAAATGATCACTCAATGTTTGAAGTTCTCTGAATGCTATCAGATGACCCCAAATTAAGAAGGCTCCCACATTCACTCTCTGCTGCACAACCTGTGATGAACATGTCTTTATCATACGTCAAAGCTTTTCACACGGATTCAACTCAGATCCTTGGTTGGTAACTGACGAAGTTATCCTTCCAAATCCTTACATACACAGGTTTATACATGCTCCAAAATGGATAATATCAGCAAATTTAGATCCACTACAGCTGTAAGTGGCTTATTTTATATCCATTAAGCCCAATTAAATCTTGTTGCAAAAGATAAACATGGGCGGCATGGTAGCACAGTGGTTAGCACTGCTGTTTCATAGCTCTAGGGATCTGGGTTCAATTCCCTGTTTGGGTTACTGTCGGTGTGGATTTGCACATTCTCCTCATGTCTGTGTGGATTTCCTCCGAGTGCTCCAGTTTGCTCCCACAGTCCAGTTAGGTTGATTGGCCATGCTAAAATTGCCCCTTTGTGTCCTGGGATGTGTAGGTTAGTGGGTAAATGTATAGGGATGTGGGGGTAGGGCCTGGCTGGAATTGTGGTTAGTGCAGACTTGATGGGCTGAAAGGCCTGTTTCTGCACTGTAGGGTTCCTATGTTCCATTTGTCTCCGTCCACACACTTTTGAGCGAAGATACTTTTACACATTTATAGAGGGTGATTTTGAATCCATACTCTCCATCCGTGGGATTGGCTACACGTGTGCAAAATCTGAAGACCTGGAAAGCATGATTCGTACTAGCAAGTTTCTGAGTTCCGATCTTTCAGCCAGCTCACCGTTGGAGTGGCGTGAAATACTTGCCAAGAAGCTGATTTTAATACATTAGCACGTCCTTGGTGAGCATTTTCTCTAACGACACCCCCCCCAACCCCCCAATCCCTCCGTCCCACTGGATAATCAACAGACACTGGCAACTTTATAACAGCTCCATCTGGCACCTTCATTACTGAGGGGGAGCTCAGAAGTGAGGCTCAGCCAGCAACGTCTGGTATGTGCACTGCTCAGGGAACACTGGAGAGAACTTGGGGTGGGGGGGGGCGGGGGAGACAGATAAGTGCAACTTGACCATGTGGTCCCAGGATCGCCATTTTGGGGAGGAGGGTTGACAGGGGTCACTTGCAGGCCTCACCTTTCCTTCATGGTGGGGTGTCCTTGTTTTAAAGGGGTTGGGAATGTTGGCTTGCAGGCTCCTACTTGGGTTCCTATCCATATTGCAGCTGATGGAGTGCCCTTCCTCAGTGAGGGCTGGCAGGAGGCGCTCAGCATGGAGGTGGCTGTGAGTTACCCGGGAGGCTGCGCTGCCAGGGCAGAGAGGGCAATTTAGGAGTGGGCTGTGTCTCCCCTCGTGTGGCCTGAAGGGCCTCACACTCGGTGGAGGGTGACTGGAACCCACGCTCAGGCAGCAACGTGAGGACAAATGGGAGAAGATGCCTGGGAGTCCCAAACCAATTGTCAAGGGTGTTTGAGTGTAGCGGTCAATCTCAATGGGCCATGGAACGTTGCTCAGCTCTGCACCTCTTGTGACCTGGGAGAAACCGGGGGCGGGGGAGGGGCGGGGATGCACTGGATATGTCAATTGCTGGCCTTGCACAATCCAGATGTTCCTCGTCTTGACTGAATAGCCACCCCAGCCTCCCCTTGCTAGTGGTTATGCTATGCAACCAAAAAAAGACAGCCATTTAATGGAGGCCATCTTTTCACCTTTTGCAAGCGAATGCATCCTGCTGGAGTCGACAGGGACCAATGCGGAAATATGGCTATAGTGTCTGAGTGGAGGGTGTGAGGGATGGCGTGGAGACAGCTGCTGAATGTGCTATCACTGGGTGATAGTCCCAGAGGGATTGAGTGAGGACGATCAGGTCTTCCTCAAACTCGTAGAGCTCACAGTGGTTTTTTTCACTTCATTACAGTGCATGATCTGGAGCATCATGGACCCTGTCAAGTTGGCTATTCTTATTGCCATGGAGTGGCCCAGAGACACTGATGTGGCACAGTACCTGGTCAAGACCAGCGCCTTGCAGAGCGTAGAGGTTGGGCATGTTGGTGCTGTGGGAACAGCACTGCAAATGTATAGGTACCACCCAAGGGTATTCCAGTGTTGGTTATTATACTTGCACGTGTCATAGATGCAGTGCCATGGAAGGCTGCATCCGTCCCGGGGACAGTGGGCCAGCTCTGGCGTGTGGGAGTGGCTGGGGACTGGTGGGGTGTGTGAGGGTGGCTAGGGGATGTGTGGAGATGTTTGGGAGGTGGTGTGAGGATGTGGAGGGGGTGGTTTGTGAGTGGTTGGGAGTGTTGGGGGTTTGTGGGGGGTTGAGGGTGGTGGAGTGCCGTGGGGTCGTGGTGGGGGGCTGTGTGTAGTGGTTGGGGCATGATTGGGAGTTGGTGGGAGATCTGTGCAGGTGGTCAAGAGGTGTGTGGGAGTGTTTTTGGGGAGAGGTGAGGGTGGTTTGGGGGGGTGTGTGTGTGTGTGTGCGCGTGTGGGGGGAGTGTGTATGGGGGTGTGGTTGGAGTGCTTGTGGGGGCTTGGGGGTGTGTGGGGTATACGTGGGCTTAGTTGGGGGAGTGGGGGGTAGTTGGGTGGTGGTGTGGGGGTGTTGGTGTTGGGAAGCAGTTTCTCGGTTCAATCCAGCCATTAAGCCCAATTTAAGCAGCAAAATCCAGGAGCAACACTAAGTACTGGGGGCTCTGAAACAGAAGGAGTGATTAGGTCTGCAACTCAGGAATCGAGAAAATGGAGCAGTGATGGAAAGAACAGCTTCCTGAGCCGCAGGCAATGAGAATGATGATTCACCGTTAACGAGAGCCTCGATACTCCAGACTTTAAAGTCAATGCCATGTTCCAAGCTGGCTCATCACTGCTTCATCCAATTCCTCGTATGAAGGATATTAGCAAAGGCACAAGTCCGTCAAAAGACCTCTCTGCACCCACTCAACACACTGATATTGCACACCCTCAGTTTTAATTGCTGTGCCATTGACAGTCTGCCTTCAGCTGCCTGGGCCCTAAGCACTGCAGTTCTCTGCTTTGTTACTTGTTTTTCCTCTTTTAAGATGCACCTCAAAACTGACCTCTTTGTCCAGGCTTTTGGCTATTTTCTTTGTTGTCTTCTTCTAAGGCTCAGTGTCAATTTTTTTCTAATAATGCTCCTATGCAGCACTTTGGGATATCTTCCTATTTGTGGTTTGGTACTATAAAATAGAGTCATAGAATCCAAACATGCAAAAGGAGGCCACTCAGCCCATCGAGTCTGTACCGACCACAATCTGATCCAGGTCCTATCCTCTTAACCCCATATATTTAACCTATTAATCTCTCTGACATTAAGGGGAATTTATCATGGCCAATCAACCTAACCTGCACATCTTTGAATCGTGAGAGGTAACCAGAGCACATGGAGGAAACTCATGTGACAGTGGGAGAACATGCAAACTCCACACAGTGACCGGAGGCTGGAAGTGAACTTGGGTCCCTGGCGCTGAGGCAGTGGTGCTAACCAGTGTGCCACGATGCTGCCCTCGTACTTCAGAACTTGAAAACAGCTGAAAAAAGAGATGCGCTGTCTAAGCTTTTGATTTTGCTCTCATCAGCACAGACACAAGGTTACCAAGAGTAGAGGTGTTGCCATGCAGATTGCACCAGGGACTAGTTAACTGCCAAACTTCTGTTCTCAGTCAGGTTTACAGCATAGCTCACTTACGCATGCCAGAAGGCACATTTACACGCAGGACCTTGTCTTTTGTATACAGAAGTCTGTGGCCAAGCCTGAGGGGACAGCAATTCTCTGGCTCATTCCCATGGTAGTGCCTTGACCAATCAGGGTTGATTTGCCTGATTTGAATTGTTGCTACCCTCATTGTTGGTAATTTTGCAATCTGTCCTGATGAGTGCAAAATGAAAAACTTAAACTACTTCTTTTTTGTTAATATGTTAAAGGCACTAGATAAATGAAAGTTGGTCCTGCTATTGATCCTAAATAATTCTTATCACCAGTATGTAGCCTTAGTAACAGTAAAGCCTTCTCTTGATGCATGTTATTTCCTTTCAACGTGAAGTTCAATCCCTAACTGACTGCAGTCATCAATTATGGAGCATTGAAATCCATATTCTTGTTGTTACACAAATTAAAATGTATAAATGAATAAAATTACATTCTCCTTTATTAATGCTAAAATCTGGCAAACTGCCCAAATGTATGTTAAATACAATTGGACGTATTCAGTCCCTTCCTGTTGACCATGAATAACCTCAGGATCACACGCACATGTTCTCTGATAATTGATCTTAGTGCTAGCTGCGGAGTACAATTAGAAGCACAGCATTATTACCAGTCGATATGTTTCCCCTTTCTGGTCCCTGAAGACATTGATTCCATGTCAGGCTTCAGCTCTTCAGGTGTCCATTGCAATTTGGTGCCTTGCGCAAGGTGCCATTGTTGATGTTTGAACCTCGATAGTGATTGTTGGATGATGGCTGAATATTATAGCAGAGCTCGGTTCTTCCTCACCGATTTGCACAAACAGTAGGAAGCAAAGGATATCAATCAAGACTGGCATCTTGGTTGTCTTTCCACCCCCTAACCCACATAACCACTATCTTGTACGATATGTAGTTAGGGCAGTCAGGACCTCAAGCTTGTTCAGTTACATCATGCCTGACTTGTGTTCAAACTCCCATCTACCCCGCCTCTGTTCCGCTACACCTGCCTAACAAAAATCTACAATAGGTTGACTCGATAGTCATAAGGGAACTTAATAGGTTTCTGCTTTTGTGGGAAAGGGGCTCAGGATAGAGTAAAGGATGAAGAAAGATAAATGATTCCAGAAACAGTTCTTGGGTACAGGATTGGTGGGCTTTTTGCCATGGTTCACAGATTCTTCTGTTTTAATGTTGTCAGTGGCCTTGTATAACAGCATTGATAATGTCCAATTAAATTGAAAACAGATATCCAGTGAAGCTCTCAATGCTGTAAAATGTATTCTGCCCATCAAATATCTACAAGGTTACTGCACATTTCGTATAGCTTCGAGTCAGAAAATGAAAACAAAAACAGCATTCCTTTGTCATTTTCTCGACAAGTATCACAATTTCTTTTTAATGTGGTTTTAAATAGTAAAGTTAATGATAAAATTTATCAAAAGATATATTAGTCTCGATCAATAGTTGCTCTGTCGTCATGGAATCAATTTCCTCTTAACAAAGAGCTGACATAGGAAAGCAATCTCTTTTAACTTCAAATCTAATAGAAATTAACAGTTTCTGTTTCAATTATATCAATGATCTAATTACTGGAGTTGTTTCAGAGAGAAAGAGAGAGACAGGATTGAATCTTTCTGTCAAGGAGCCTCCTTTAATATGCCGCAGTTAAGCTGTCAGGCGCATTTCATGTTGTTCAGCAAGAAAGACCTGTCCATCAGAAAATAGCCACAAATGTGTGAAGCATGATGGATCAAAGAGCTACATTAGAAGAGCTCCTTCGTTGAACATGTTATATCAAAGAGTGTGTTCCAAAGTGATTGATTTGAAAGTTTCAGTAGTACTGAGCACAGTATTTTTTTGTGCTGTTCCTTGATGTTGATAATGTCAAAATTGAACAATTTTTCATGAGATAAAGTTGAATCAAAAACTATTTTACACTGAAATCAATGAGAAAGTATAATGTATCTAACATCTGCACGTGTAACGTAACATCACTATTTTGATTTGATCTCATATGGAATAAAATTGCATTTATGACCCCATTGTTACAGCATAATTGCAATGCATAATATGTCTTATCATTTAATACATTTTCACAATTGTAATCTTTACATTCAACATATGTATTTCGAAGTAACACAAGGCCACTTGTACCACATAGAATTTTGTGAATTTTCATTGTGCTACTGAGAACAATTTTCACCTGATCACTAAATAAAGCAAAAAACCAATCTAGCATATCCCTCATTTTCAGTTCCTATGTTGCACTTACTTACAAAATTCAAGAGTGGGATAAAATTGAATCACGACCTAAGAACCTGGCCTCAAATGCAGACCACACAGTTTATTAAAAGTTTTATTTGTCTGTGAATATTTGTTGTTTCTCTTCCCATGCTTGGAGGTGCACAAGACAGACTCTCATCAGTCCCCATAGTGAGCTTTTCTTTACATGAAGTAGGTCACTAGCTTGTTGCCAGAGCCTTACAGCTTGAAGGGGCGACACTCCACACCATGCATGGCTGAGCAGGAGTCTCTCCTGCGCTTAGTAGCTGCCATTGGCATGTTGGAAGGATTTTGCAGGTTGATACTGGAATTTTCTCCCCCCCGCCCCAAGAATTCTGGCAGGTGGGGGCAGATCATACAAAGGTCATTGACCTTGGGCAGGATTCTCCCATTTTGAAACGAGCATGGCCAGAGAATTCCACTCTATCTGTTTCACTGTGTTGTGACCACACCTTCCTTGGCCATTAAGTCTTGGAGTGGAATTTGAACCTGGAGCTTCTGACTCAGAGCAGGCACACTATCCATTATGCCACAAGACCTCCTCTGTGATTAATAGGAGTCCATTGTGAACGAGTTTAAATGCATTGACTCATATCTAGTGAAGGCTCACAGTTCAGCCTCAGCTGAAAAAAAGCAGAAGATGCCAACATTAGCGGAAGCCACAAGGATGAGACAAAGCTGACAAATATGTTCAAATATTATTAGGGCAATCTAACAGCTTAAAGTGCATGTTTAGAATGACAGTTATGAGCTTGATGATAAATGGATTAGGTTGTTTGGCGTGGATGAACTTCAATGGAAGTCCTCTGATTTAGCACGGAGAGTATGATTGATTATAGGATGTGAGTAGGGATGGTTTGCATGGAGGCAATGAAGATCCATGGGGGTGGGTCAAAGGCATGAGGTCACATGGTTGGCATGCATCGGGCATGGGGAGTACATCAGGAGAGGGGTTAGGTATGAAGGGATATGAAAGATGGGGTTGCTTTCATAAAATACATTTAAAAATCTTTGAAATAATGCCAGTGCACCGAAGCAAGCCTTTTGCCCAGGCTGCCTCTGCACCCAGCAACCTCTGCCCAATCTAGTCCAACTTCCCAAGAACCTGCCATCCTGGAGTGAAAACCCCAACTACCAAAGCACTTTCTCCCATGTTGGGTTTGGGAGAGGTGAAATGTTCTGTCTTGTACTCCTACTCCAGGGGCAAAAATTCAGGCTTAAGTATATGTATCTGAATCCTACTGCTGCCTGTAGATTGAGTACAACTCATGGGATGAATACATCACATAATGTCAAGGTGATTGACAGCACTTTAAGCTTTCCTCTTTGGAAATACATATACATCATATTACAACCCCCTCCCTTCACTGACCTCATTCTTCTCATGACTGGCAATACACTGTAATCAATAGAATGCTGGATGTGGGACTGACAAGGATCTTCATGGATCATTGCAGAGTTTAAAATCAGCCATCTAATAAAAGGGCTGATTCCTCTACATAATCAAATTCTTGTTAGTCCTGTTGACAACAGCAGCTCACATTTCTATTCTTTTAAAATTAATTTCCGAGGTGTAGACATCACTGGCAGCCCATCCCTAATTGCCCTTGAGAAGGTAGTGGTGAGCTGCCTTCTGAGCTGCTGCAGTCCATGTGTTGTAGGTAAAGCCACAGTGCTGTTAGGGAGGGAGTTCCAGGCTTTTGAAACAGCGACAGCGAATGAACAGCGATATATTTTAAAGGCAGGATGGTGAATGGCTTAGAGAAGAATTTCCAGGTGGTGGTGTTTCCATGTGTCTGCTGCCCTTATCCTTCGAGATTGTAACAGTCATAGGTTTGAAAAGTGTTGGCTAAGTATCTTTGGTGAGTCTCTACAGTGCATCTTGTGGATGGTTCACACTGTTGCCACTGTTGATTGGTGGTGGAGGGACTGAACGTTTGTTGATGGGGTGTTAATTAAACAGATTACTTTGTCCTGGATGGCATTGAGCTTGTTGAGTGTTGTTGGAGCTGCGTTCATCCAGATAAATGAAAAGTATTTTCTTTGCTCCTGAGGAGTTATGACATGAATCTGCAGGATTCCTAACCTCTGAGTATTTATATGGCTTGCCAAATTCAGTTTCTGGTCAGTGATAACCCCTAGGATGTTGATTATGGCTACATCGTTGAATGTCAATGGATAATAGTTAGATTCTCTTTTGTTGGAGATGGCCATTGCCTGGCACTTGTGTGTCATGTATGTTACTTCCACTTATCAGTCTCCAAGCCTTGCTGTATTTGGAGACGGACAGCTTCAGTTTTGAGGAGTCACAAATAGAAACGTAGTAGATAGGAGCAGGAAGAGCCATTTGGCCCTTCGAGCCTGCTGCACATTCATTACAATCATGGCTGATCATCCAACTCAATAGTCTAATTCTGTTTTCTCTCCATAATTTTTAATCTGGTTTGCCCCAAGTGCTATATGCAGCAGCCTCTTGAATGTATTCAATGTTTTGGCAGTAATGATGCTGAACGTTGTGCAATCATCAGCCAACATCCCTGCTTCAGGAAGGAAAGTCATTGATGTTGCAGCTGAAAATAGTTGAACCTAAGACACTCCACTGAGGAACTTTTGTAGTGATGCCCAGACACTGAATTATTGATCTCCATGAACCACAACTATCTTCTTTTGTACTGAGTCTGACTCCAACCAATAGAGAGATTTCCCCAATTTTCAATTATTCCAGTTTTGTTACGGCTCTCTGATGTCATATTCAGTCAAATGCTGCCTTAATATTAAGTGCAATCTCTCTCACCCCTTCTGTTGACTTCAGCTTTTGTTTGTCCATGTTTGAACCAAGGATATAATGAGGTCAGGAGCTGAATGACCTCGGCAGAATGCAAACTGGGTTTATTGAGCAAACTTTTTTTATTGAGTGGGTTATTGCTAAGCAAGTGCATTGATAGCACTGTTGGTGATCCCTTCCATCACTTCATTGATGATTGAAAGTAGGCTAAGGTGGTAATTAGCTGGGTTGGATTAGTCTTGTTTTTTGTGTACAGGACATATTTGCGCAATTTTTCACATTGTCAAATAGATGCCGGTGCTGTAACTTTACTGGAACAGCTTGACTGGCAGTGTGGCAAGTTCTGGAGCACAAGTCTTCAGTACTATTGTTGGAATATTGTCAGAGCCCATAGCTTTTGCCGTTATTTCTTGGTATCATTTGGAGTGAAATGAATTGGCTATACTTTCATAATACCTTTAATGTAGAACCATCCCAAGCACTTAAGAAAAGCAATACCAAAAGATTTTGTCACTGCCACAAGAGAAATACAGGTCACACAAACTGTTGTTTGTTTAAACAGCTTTACCTCTTCCCTAGTATCTCCATATGTAACTTAGATTCAAATTTTATTGATATAACGCTCCTGTGTAGTGTCTTGGAATGTTTAAATTGTCCTTTTTTTAGATTTTACTCCATTCTTAAAGTTACAAAGCTAATACGCAGAGTGAACCAAGAATTACATAAAATTTACAGCATAGAAACAGACTATGTGGCCTAGAATTCTATGTCCTTAGGATTCTCCATGCACACCTCCTTCTACATTACTTCATCGAACTCTATCAGCATACCCTTCTATTTTTTTCTCCCTCATTTACTTATCTGGCATTCCCTTAAAACCATCTATGCTATTTCGCTCAAACACTCTCTGATACAAAGGTCCACATTCAAACCTGAGGAAGGATTAATTGATTCCCCTCTTTTCCCACTCCTTGTTTGACCGCAATGTGGTTTTTGTAAGCTTTCCAGGTTAGTGGGTGTTTAATGTTTAGGTGCTGTGACTGTGAAAGACACAAACATACAAGTTTTCTTGTATGTTTTTCTCAAATATAAGAATTAGTATTTATTGTACTGACACTCGCTCTAAATAAATGATAAAAACACTCTGACCCACACACATATACATTCAAGAGTTCAAACACACACGCTTGCATACACACTTACGCATTAACACACACACACATACACACACACATTACAAAATGGGAAGACAAGTTAAGTAATTCCAGCATCCAGTAAAGGTCAGCAGTGTATGGACCTTATAGATTGATAACTTGGATAGGTTCTGGAGTCTATGTCAAGGTTACTTAAAGCTGTTGATGGATAATTTACATATCTTCTTCTGGAGTCATCAATTGCTGGAATGATTCTTAAAACACTGCTTTTGGCATGTGGATGGTCAACAATCATCAGGGCTCAAGCTTAAAGGCTGGATTAGTGAAGAGAGACAGAATAGCCATCCAGGGGTTTTACGTTTTCTGCACCTTAGTCAGGAGAAGTCCATCTCTTAAGATACAGTACAGAGTTAGTGCTCATCGCATGATCCCCTCTAATTCACAAAAAATGGCTATCACATCCTATCACATCCCTCTCAGCAACTGACCAGTAGCTACCTAAACATGGTTAAAGCATGTTGATGCCAAGTCCATTGTTTAGATGTGATTATATTATGACTGGAAAATTCCCTTGTCGGCCAGGATTCATTGTTAAATGGAATTGTATCTAATGGCTTGTTCCATACCCAGCAGAATACACAGTACAGGAGATGGATCATTCACAATCCTCTTCGGTAATAGTTTTTTTTTGGACAGTAACACTCCATTAGAAGGATTTTCCAATTCACGGGGTACAGGTATGTTAACATCTGACCAACTTAGAAGCTGCTGTTTAAGTTACTGAAATGATGAACAATCTTTTAAAACTCAACCAATGTTTTCAGTCCAATAGAAACATTTCGATATAAAGTATGACTTTAAAACAAATCATTCTCTGGGCAAAGAAGTTTTCCTTAAAGTCCTTGTAGGATTTATTAGTTACATTTATGATTCTTAGTTTTGGACTAACCACTCAAGTGGAAATATTTTCTCTATGTTAAAAGTACTGTATCAATCAAGATAAATGCAAGTTGTGCAAGTTGTTGAGGCTGGTCTGAACTGATTCATATGAGAGGGCAAAGCTCCTAATTTTAGATTTGATTTGATTTGACTTATTATTGTTATTATTTGATCAGGAGAAAATTGATAGTCACATTTATAAGGTGAGTGAGAGCCAAAGGAATGTCAGCACAATTATCAATTTCATTGACTGGTTTTTCTGTAAAATATTAAAAGTAGCAAGCGAAAAGGTTGAGCTTCGACATGCTGGATGGACATTTGAGGTAGCTGAACTGGCCTAGCAACATGCAGAATATATTCCTCAGGTTCTGCCACATCTTTGTGGCTTACTATGCATGCTGTTATATTGCTACCTACTGTTCGCAGCCTATCAAAATTCATCTGTTTCTTGTTTCCTTCTGCAAGATCTTATCTAACTATTTAACATATTTTCCAACCACAAACCCACCTCACTTTAATGAGCACTGAATCTCAAGTTCATCCAGTTCCTATTGGAATGTGGGCAATGAGTCAGCTAATAAACATTTGGCACCGATGATTGCATAATTCAGTGATTCTATATGTGAGAGCAATCCTTACATTTTATTTAATTTATACTTATGACCGCCAATCATTTAACTTCTTTGCATCCATCCAGTCAACATTTTTAAAATGTTTGGATCATGTCCTCCTACATAGAGAGTGTCATTAGACTATTTAACTATTGGAGGCATCACAGCAAATCAAACAAATAAATCTGATTTTCGCTAGGGGACTGGAGGCTAACAAGGAGCAGCAACCCTGTCTAATTACCATACAGCTTTCCTGCCAAACACACCATCAATGCTATGGATATCATCTAATCTGGATCAAGTGTGAAGTCAACTTGACCATTTTATGAAGCATAATTTTCTATTGATCCAACGAGGGAGCCACTTGTTCACAAATATAATTACAAATAGGCTTGAAAAGGGAAATATCTAAACTAGGTGTCTTAGTATCAGCTATGGCTCAGTTGGTGCTATCCTCGTTTCTGAATATGAGGTTACATGTTCCAGCCCCACATCAGAGATGTGGGCACAATTTCATGAAACATCCAGTGAGGGGTCACAGAAAGGCTCAAGTCACAGGATGTGGTGGTCTTTCAGAAGGGAACTCAAGGTAATCCCTTAGCCATGTTATGCAAAGGCAGCAGGGTAGGAGAGTTTTCCTGGATGTCCTGGACAATGTTTCTCCTTGGTCAACAAAAAAAACGTATCATTAGCTTTCCCTATGTAGGACTTTAATGTACGCAAATTGACTGTGCATTTTCTACATGCCAATAATGGTGAAACTACAAAAGTATTTCAGCGGCTATAAGGTGCTTTTACATGTCGTAAGGTTTGAGGATCCTTAATGAAAAGCCTCACTTTTTCTCTTCTTAGAATGTAGCTGCTAAAGTATCTGTACCCATTAGACTTTGTGCTTAAAAATTATTCACAAAAAGGAAGACAAAGCTATATGATGGCACGTTATCACAACCTGGTTATATGTTTATAAAGCCAATTGGAAGATGACATTGCATCTTCACAAAATGGATTGCAGAATGTTAAGCGACCTCTTCAATAGTTTCTGTGCATCCAGAGAAGATATATCAGCATGTATCCCCGGGAAGTTATTAAAATGCAAATGGCCTTCCCAAGTGCTTTTTGATTACCCCCTCACCATTTCAATGGAAGAGACTTAAAATGACAGTGACTCCGAGGTAAGCTGGTCCATGAAGATGGGATTTCAAATAATACCATCAGGAGCATGATTATAACTAGAATGTTGATAGAATATCAGAGATTCCCAACTGTGTATCAACTACATCATCTTCAACTCATTGCATGGACATTAGAATATATCAAAACTGCCATCACATGACTGAAAATGACTATGGGGAGAGCGAATGTCTTAGAATCTACATGAGCAGCCAGAAAGTCATTCTATGACACAAAGATTAGAGGGAAGCCATTCCTCTCCCTGTGCAAGGAAGGACCTTCCCTCAAAAGTCATTTTGGAATTGAGGCTTACATATGTTATCAACAAGATTATATTTCTTCACTACAGGAGCTCAGTCACAGTTTCTTCTCAAAGAGTCAGGAACCTCCAACTTCCATGTGTCTAGTGAATGTTTAGGCTAGAAATGTTTCAACTACCAACTTAAGGACTGTGTATGACCTGTTTCCATATATGGTGTTGTTAACCTAAGTGCAAATTAACATCTTTAGAATTGTTTGTGTGTACGCATATGTGTGTGTGTGCATGTGTGTGTGAGAGAGAGAGAATGTGTGCGTGTGTGTGGGTGTGTGTGCATGTGGGTGCGTGTGAATATGTGTGTGTGTTTGTGTGGGTGGATGTGTGTGTGTGCACTCGCGCATGTGTGTGTATTTGTGTGTGAGTGGGTGTGTGTGTGTGTGAGTGTGTGTGTGTTTGGCAATTCATACAACACTTTTTTTTTTCCTCAGCTACCATTTATTCTTCCTGCTTATTGCTGCCAGTGCAATTATACTGTACAAACTTGTGAGACTAGGTATTTTTTTAGGGCTCTGAAGGCACTCCAGGATTTAGATAAGGAAGATATATTAACTGACAGCCAACAAGTATTTCTTGTATATATATTTTGTGTGTGTGTGTGTGTGTGTGTGTGTGAGTGTGTATGTGTGCACACACACACACACACACAAAAAAAATAAACATCTATCCTTTTATTTGATTTAAACTTAAGCCCGTTCCATGTCTGTTCTTTAATGTGATAGCATTAAAGAAGGGAAATAGACTCCTTCCCAATAAATATATCTTGTTGCGGTCAGCCAAGAAGTGAGTAAAAGGAGAAAATTATCTCATATCTCTTCTATCCATAACAGCATATCCACTAGAAACAAAGTTCAAAGGTAGCATTTTCTCTCTGTGAGCATGTACAAGTTATTCATCTTTAATTATGTGCATTTCAATTGGAGCTGAAATTATTAATCATTAATTCAATAATATGAAAGATATGCAAATATGTTAAACTTAAATTTACAAAATAAAAATTGTGAGGAAAGGTGACAGAAGAAAGAATGGAACCAAAAAAAAGGTTTGCAGTCAAAGGATTGAATAGAGATAATTTTGGGGAGAGTTACAGAACAAAGAGATCCAGGGGTGCATGTTCATAGCTCCTTGGAAATGAAGTCACAGGTGGACAGAATGGTGAAAAAGGCACTCGACATGCTTGGTTTCACTGGGCAGAACATTGAATACAAGAACATAGAACATAAAACATAGAACATTACAGCACAGAACAGGCCCTTCGGCCTTCGATGTTGCGCCGACCAATATAAAAAGCAATGACCCTCCAAACTAAACCATTCCCTTCTCTTCCATATACTTATCAACTAACCTCTTAAACGCCACCAAACTTGGCGCATCTACAACTGCCGCAGGCAGGGCATTCCACTCCCTAACCACCCTTTGGGTAAAGAACCTACCTCTGATATCCGTCCTATAACTATCACCCCTTAATTTAAAGCTGTGTCCCCTCATGCTAGCTTTCTCCATCCTAGGAAAAAGGCTATCACTGTCCACCCTATCTAAACCTCTAATCATCTTATATGTTTCGATAAGGTCCCCTCTTAGCCGCCTCCTTTCTAACGAAAACAACCTCAAATCCCTCAGCCTCTCTTCATAAGACCTGCCCTCCATACCAGGCAACATCCTGGTAAACCTCCTCTGTACCCTCTCCAATGCCTCCACATCTTTCTTATAATGTGGGGATCAGAACTGCACACAATACTCCAACTCCAAGAGTTGGGATGACTTGTTGAAGTTGTATGATACATTGGTAAAGCCACTCTTGGAATACTGTGTACAATTCTGGTCACCCTATTACAGAAAGGATATTATTAAACTAGAAAGAGTGCAGAAGAGATTCATTAGGATGCTACCGGGAACCCGATGGTTTGAGTTATAAGGAGAGGCTGGACAGACTGGGCCTTTTTTCTCTAGAGCGTAGAAGGCTGATGGGTGATGTTATAAATCTATAAAATAATGAGGGGCAGAGATTAACTAGATAGTCAATATCTTTTTCTAAATGTAGGGGAGTCTAAAACTAGAGAGCCTAGGTTTAAGATGAGAAAGGAGAGATACAAAAGTGTCCAGAAGGGCAATTTTTTCACACAGTGGATGGTGAGTGTCTGGAACAAGCTGCCAGAGGTAGTAGGAGAGGGAGGTACAATTTTGTCTTTCAAAAAGCTTTTTGGCAGTAACATGGGTTAGATAGATATGGGCCGAAAGCGGGCAATTGGGACTAGATTAGGGGTTTAAAAAAAAGGACGGCATGAACAAGTTGGGCCAAGGGCCTGTTTCCTTGCTGTAAACCTCTATGATTCTATGAGTTTTTGCTGATTTCTAATGATACTGACTTTGCATAATATGGCCAAGATATTACTGTTTGTCGTATCTGCCCAAGACCCAAGAAACTACAAAAGGTTGTGAGTGTAGCCCAATCTATTACGCAAACCAGCCTTTCATCCATTGACTCTGTCTACACTACCCGCTGCCTCGGCAAAGCAGCCAGCATAATTAAGGACTTCACGCACTCTGGACGTTCTCTCATCCACCTTCTTCCTTTGAGAAAAAGATACAGAAGTCTGAGGCCACATACCAAGTGACTCAAAAACAGCTTGTTCCCTGCCGCTGCCAGACTTTTGAATGGACTTACCTTGCATTAAGTTGACCTTTCTCTGCACCCTAGCTGTGACTGTAACACTACATTCTGCACTGTCTCATTTCCTTCACTATGAACAGCATGATTTATCTGTGTAGTGCGCAAGAAACAAAACTACACTGTATGTTAATACGTGACAATAATAAATCAAATCAAATCAAATTGAACTTCCTGCCTGGATTAGACCTAAACTACGTGAGAAGGTCACCCAATGTGTAGGTGAAATATCTAGTGCTGTAGCAGCTTTTAAAGGATTGCTGCTGTGTAAAGGTGAGCATTTTTTGACAAAAAAATGTTTTTGCTGTTTGTCTCACCAAAGGGTAGGTTTTTCTGCTCCTTCCCACTGGTGGGGTCTTTCGGTGCTGCTGAAGGTGGTCCCTGCAGCAGGACGTGTCAGCACCGTGGACGTCAGTGGAACTAGATAATCCCACTTCCCCCTAACTGTGAGCCACCTCTGCCACCAGAAAACACACCATGGTGGGGACAGGAAAACCCCACCTCCTAAAACAGCGCTCAGGCAACACTTGATATTTTCCACCCACACCACCTCCCCCCCCACCCTCTCCGGATAGTATTTATTATTCCTGCTTGTTGCTGCCAGTTAAATTACACTACACAAGATTGGGAGAATAGGTAATTCATTCGGGCTCTGAAGATACTGCAGGATTTAGATAAGGGAGATATATTCACTGGCAGCCAACAAATG
Organism: Sphyrna mokarran; assembly: GCA_024679065.1. NCBI lineage: Eukaryota > Metazoa > Chordata > Chondrichthyes > Carcharhiniformes > Carcharhinidae > Sphyrna > Sphyrna mokarran. Next base: position 95,431,781 of record JAGIQG010000005.1, read on the forward strand.
TCAATGACACGAGGTATTTACTCATAAGTGTCGCTCACTAGGACTCGTGAAGTCTCCACCTTTATCAGCAGCTAACGGAGGAAACTTATCTTTGTCACCACAGCTCTATGCTTCCCGTTGTGGAGTGACCTGCAGTTAACTGGGTGGATCTGTCCACAGAACTGAAGTAAAAAATGAAAAAAGATAAACAGGAAGTTCCCATGCCACTAGATATTCCCAAAACTTTCTAGGAAATATTGTGTCAGGCACTCTGCAATGTACTCATATCATGCCGCTGAGCAATGTTTCATTTGCAAATAGCTATACTTCTATTATTTTGCCTGTGGACATCAACTGAATACGGCACAAAACTTTCACTGAGTGGTAAAGTGCCAAAGATCATCCTTGTAGATAATTGGATTCCTGATAGTAACCCCATGGCCTGTATTACCTGCTTCAGAAAAACTCTGTTTACCTCTTGCTTGTAGTACCTCAGCAGATTCATGAACCAAGGAGCAATTTCTGATTCACTTATAGATAGCTATAAGATGACCACTACTGGGGTAGCAGACTCTTGTTTGCATAATTGTGCATAAATATTATGGAGTGTTTTTCTGTTCATGAAGATCATGGGATTCACTGTTGGGTCCTGGGTAGTTAAATAGGATCTGTATTTTAACAAGACCTGCCACATTGCTGGAGGATTTTATATATGGAAATTATGAACAAATTTATCCTGACAATTAGTTGTGTACTGGCAGGAAGCCATTTGACCCATTGAGTCTGCACCAAACCTCTCCAAGGCCCATCCCCATAACTCCATGCATTTACCCTAGCCAGTCCCCTGATACCAAGGGGCAATTTAGCATGGCCAATCAACCTAACCCATGCATCTTTGGAACATCATGTGTTGCTATTTGACTAACTTGGCATGTAGCATTATGGTAGCTTGGAATGATGCAGAAGCATAACAACTCAAGATGATGGTTATCTTCATAGCCAGTAATAGAGGCATTGTCTGGTACACCTTCACCAAAGATCAAGTTGGATCTGGACACAGTACAATCCCAGCTGCCCCATGATGGAATTTAGTTAGCCTCCAATGTACCTAGGTAGGTGCATCATGGTCAATGGAAGTGATTATCTCAGGTGTAATTGGCCCTCTCTTATCAAATAGTCACAAAATAATTAAAGATGAGAAAAATCATCTAGCCCATCTTTAATCACTCAGAGATCTCAAATGATTTTTAAATTATTTTTGCCTTCACTACCCAATTTGAAAGTTAATACCATAATTCTATCACTCTATGTGAAGAAGAGTTCCCCAATATAGATCCTAAACTTTGTTTGATTGTGCTCATATCAGCAGTTTAATTTAAAATGATATCCTGAGTTAATTATTTCTATATGCCCTTAATAATTTCTTGCATAAGATCGCTTCTCAGAGATCTCTGGGATAAAGCCTAAAATCTCCAACTTCATGGCTTTTCCCATTTCCTGCAAGGCTTAAATACCATTCTTTTCTTCTTGGCAACCAGAACTGCACACAGCATCCAATATGTGGTCTCATGAAAGCCATTACCTCTTCTGATTTATTTTCAATTGTTTTTCTAATGTAATTCAACATCATTGTTGATTACTTTGCTGCTTTGGTTGGGCATGTTTAGTGTTGAATCTCCTTCAGGAAATTGTTTCTTGAAGGCTTATTTTTACTTATTTCAACACCAGTCAATGAAGTACAGATTATCTATTGTTCTTTTCTCTGTGAAGCGATTTGTACTTTACTCATTTGTCTATTGTTCTGGCAGTTTACAAATTTTGTTCAGCTCGCTCTGTGATGTCTGATTCATCTCTTCCAAGTTCCTGTTGTTCTTTTCGAACGTAGCTTATTCTACAGCAAGCAGAAGGAGAAGAATATCCAGAAAATTAGCTGTCTTCTAAACTTTGCTCCCAATAAAGTTCCAACTTCCGAAAGGACAGAAACGGGAAAGTGCAGGGAAGAACAAAAACCCAAATGCTCAGGCAAAAAAGAAATGCAGAAAACATGATACCAAAAGCATAAATGCAAGAATCCAAACCGCCACTACAAATGTAGGCAAACAGTTCAAGAGCAGACGTTGTGTAATTATAGAACATGTCTTCTCTCTGCTATCAAGCAGCAAGCAGATAGTGCGTTCTTGGCGAGAAATAGAGAATTGACATCACTGAAGTAAATTAAAGTAATTTATAAGACCTTAGTGAGGCTTTCACACATTTCATATGAGATCATGCATATTGGCCCTGTTAGCAAGCATTTTTCATCTGGCATCCCTTGCTGACAAAAGATTAGTACAGGGTGTAAATTTTCCGTGGTGCCTGAGATTGCCTTTGGGACGCTGTGAAAGATTACATATTTCATATATTTTTTAAGTCTTCTGGAGGAAGGTTCTACCGAATTATTCCCTGAATGCCCCTCTTCCTCCATTGCTTATAGTTTCATGTATAAGGACAGCAGTGTTTCATCTTATTTCTCAGTGAACTGATTGTCAAGATATCTGCTTACAGAGACTGCCTGATGGCAGGGGTCAAATAACTACAGAAAGCTATATGTGACATGTAGACTGGTTGCATTGCAAAATCCAAAAATCTTCCTTTTCATAACAAATTATTCTCATGTATTAATAACTGTTTATTACTGCGCTGTCAGCCATTAGATAAGCCATCAGAAAATGCCAATCTTGCTCTCTGGTAAATCAAAGGAACAAAGGATAGAATAATATGGGGGAGAAGGCACAGGCAGGCAGGAACAGAAACAACAATGGTGTACAACTAATTAGTCCATCAAACTGATGCCAAAATGCTCCAGGTTTCCCCAACCTGCAGCAAGAAATTACCGTGGGGTTCAATAGGAGGATCGAGTGGACTTCATTTCTCGTTAGGGGTGGAATTACTATCCTCTGAAACTGCCAGCCAATTGGATTTGTCAGCAACTGCCTCAGGCAGTGCCAGTAAGGAAGCAACAGGGGCTGAAGCTGAGGAGTGGAGTGAAGCCCTAGAATCCCTGGACCATGTAAGTCAACGTCTTGGCCCAAGAGGTTTAGGGAGAGGGGCAGTGGAATACAACTGGCCCGGATAGGGTACCCGGATGACCACTCAAATCCTGTGTGTATCAGATGGTGGGGGTATTCACAGACATCTTCAACATCTCTTTACAACAATCTGAGGTCCCTATCTGCTTCAAGAAGATGACTATCATCCTGATATTAAGAAAAACCAAGCAGCATGCCTTAATGACTATGGGGTGTGGTTCTGACATCCATCATTATGAAGTGCTTCAAAAAGTTAGTCATGGCAGGGATCAATTTCAGCTTCCTGGGCTACCTGGATCCACTGCAGTTTGCCTACCTCTGCAGCAGGTCCGCAGAGGACGGCATTTCCCTGGCCCTGCACTTAATCCTGGAATATCTAAATAACAAGGACACCTATATCAGATGCCTATTTATTGATTACAGCTCAACCTTCAACACTATTATTCCCATGAAACTCAGCTCCAAACTCCATGGCTTGGACCTTGGCACTTCACTCTGCGACTGGATACTGAACTTTCTAACGTACAGACCATAATCATCAAAGATAGGCAACAACACCTCCTCCACGATCATCCTCAACACTGGTGTCCCACAGTGTTCTCAGCCCCCTACTATACTCCTTTATGACTGTGTGGTCAAATTCCCCTCAAATTTGATTTTCAAGTTTGCTGACAACACCACCCTAGTGTGTTGGATCACCAACAATGATGAGACAGAGTGCAGGAATGAGATAGAGAATCTGGTGAACTGGTGTGGCAATAATAATGTCTCCCTTAATGTCAACAAAACAAAGGAGATTGTCATTGACATCAGAAAGTATAAATGAGAACATGTCTACATCAATGGGGACGAAGTAGAAAGGTCGAGAGCTTCACGTTTTAGGTATCCAGATCACCAACAACCTGTCCTGGTCTTCCCATGCTGACATTATAATTAAGAAAGCTCGCCAATGCCTTTATTTTCTCAGAAGACTAAGAAAATTCTGCATGTCAGCTATGACTGTCAGTAACTTTTACAGATGCACCATAGAAAGCATTCTTTCTGGTTGTACTACAGCTTGGTATGGCTCCTGCCCTGCCCGAGACTGCAAGGAGCCACAAAAGATTGTGAATGTATCCCAATCCACCACGCAAACCAGCCTCCCATCCATTGACTTTGTCTACACTTCCCGCTGCCTTGGCAAAGCAGCAGCATAATTAAGGACCTCACGCACCCTGGACATTCTCTCTTCCACCTCCTTCCTTCAGGAAAAGGATACAGAAGTCTAAGTCACATACCAATCCATCCAAAAACATTTTCTTCCCTGTTGCTGTCAGACTTTAGAATGGATTTACTTTGCATTAAGTTGATCTTTCTCTACACCCTAACTACAATTGTAACATTCCATTCTGCACTCTCTCCTTTCCTTCTCTATAGACAGTATGTTTTTTTCTGTACAGCGCACAAGAAACAATAGTACATTTCACTATATATTAATATATGTGACAACAATAAATCAAATCAAATCAAATCAAATTAGCGGGGGAAGGAGGTAGGAAGGAAGTATGCCAACAATAGGCACCATCTTGTGATCAACAAAAGGCAGCTCCCAAAGAGTGACCTTCCTGACGCCAACCAACCCTTCCCATTCATTTTCCTGCCCTTTAACCATTTTGGGTTAAAAATTTTGTCCCCTGCCCAGATATCCAGATGTTTATGTCATGGTGTAGACAGTTTATCATCAGAATCAATAGGCTTGCTAACCAGCCTGCAGGACCCTGACTTGTTAATTTAAAAATGGCAGAGGGGCTGCTGATAGGTGGGGGGTGGTGGTGCGCAGGACGGTCGTGGGATGGATGCCTGTCCCATCTTACTTGTCCTTGCCTGAAGGAAATATACTTGCTGAAGAATGTACAACTCAGCCCAATATGTTTAATGTCTATATGTAAAATTATGTAACTTAAATTACGTGAAAAGTTGAAAATGCTTTTATCATATGGTTTCAATAGACCTTCAAACATATCAAGATTCTGTCTCATTGCCTTACTTCCTTCTTTCTTCCATATCAGTACTTGAAAGCACACCCAAGAGATAGAACTCCGCAGTATTTCTTCAATCTTCGATTCAACCTGTGTACACCTTATAGCTTCCTTTCAGTGCTTATTTTGGCATGCACAGTCAAACTACTAAAGTTTGCAAAGAAAAGGAGAGGTAATGGTGTAGTGGTCTTATTGCTAATGAATTCTGTAATTTTAGTCCTTGGGGTGCAACTCCAGCATCAGTTCCTCTATTCCAGATTCTTCCATCATTAAACTCTTTTCTTCATCATCCCCACCATCCTCCACATGAGCAAAGGTCCTTTTAGTTTTATTCATCTTTCTTGGGTGAAAGCTCATGCTGTAGGTTAAGGGGACAATTCTCCCCCAAAAACATTCCAAGTGCGAAACTCACGTGAAAGCTGGAGTAACTTGCGCTGATTCTTTTTTTAGCATGATTTTCAGAATGAATCTCCCATACTCTGAGCACTGCAGAATGCCCCAGCATGATTCACTTTGGAAATCAGGGGTTGGAGAGGCTGGTGGACTAGCGCTGAGTGGGCCACTGCACTCGCGCTGATCTATCAGCACTGAGAGCGGTTCATGTGCTGTGGCCCTGCACTGCCGGCCTCCCAATCGCTGGCTAGCCCCACAACCCCGTGTCACTGTCCCACCAATACCCCCAACCCCCATTGCTGGGCCCCGGGCTTCTCTAGGTCAGCACCAATGTCACCCATCCCTCACCCCACCCCTGCCTGCAGCCCCAGTCCCCCTGAACCCTCCTAGCCTGGAAGTTCTGACCACCCAACTCCCCCCACCCCCCAATATCCCTGACTTATTCCATCCAGATGGCCCATCCCAATCACTCCCTTCCTTCCCTCTCCTAGTGATTTTTTTCTGGCAGAGTGGCAGTGGAAGCCTGTAACTCCACCGATGACCCCTCCCTATAGGCCCCACCATCCCCAGTAGGCCCCACCTGAGCTGCGTTTTGACATCCTAAAATTTATTTTCCTTTGTCTTTCACTGAAGAAATTCCCAGTTCTGGTGGTTTACCAGCATGTTTGCAGAGATAAGAAACTTCAGTAACGAGATTGGATTGGAGAGGTTGAGACTGTTCTTCTCAGAGAGAAGAAAGCTAAGAGGAGATTTGATAGAGGTGTTCACAATCATAGAACATAGAACAGTACAGCACAGTACAATGCAGGCCCTTCGGCCCTCGATGTTGTGCCAAGCTATGTCTGAACCCAAGATCAAGCTCCCCCACTTCCTATCCTTCTGGTTGGAATCATGAGGTGGCTGGGTGTAGTAGCTTGGGAGAAACTGTTCCCATTCATAAAAGGATCGAAAACGAGAGGAACACAAAAGCAAATGTAACATGACAAAGGACTTTTTCACAAAACAAATAGTTTGGATCTGCAGTGCATGGCCTGGAGGTGTAGTGAGGCAGGTTTAATCAAGGCATTCCAGAGGACATTAGATGATTACTTGAATTGAAAGGCAGTGCAGACATGATGGGCTGAATGGCCTCCTTCTTCCACATAATAATTCTGTAATTCTGTTCCTGAAAATCGCTTTGCTGTTTTGTTCCCATTATTCTGTACATACTCCTCCCTATGCAGGGTCAGAGGTTGCATGCCATTTGAATACTTAAATTACTAACTGCGTGGAGCCTAACTATATTTGCAACCTGACTATACTATTTAGTGTAACATGCGTACGTGATCATTCTAAAATGCGCCTTTTGCTTTTGTTACAGAAAGTCATCTCTACAGCAGATTTAGAACAGACGCCACACCACAATGAAATTGGGCCCTATTTCTGGAAGAAAAAGAGCACTTGTTCCATTTGTGAATTATTCAGTAACAATCAGGAAGCCGCAGGAGGCTGTCCCTTGAGATGCGATACCTCAATGGAGTGAGCATAAACCACTTTAAAATCCAGAAGGGAGGTGACAGGAAATGTAACATTAAATTTGTCCTGCTAAAGTAAATTGAATGGGCGCCTTTTAATATATGACTCCAAATAAAATAAACTGTATCAGTATCTGACTTCGCTGCAATGGGAGTCACTGTGGCCAACTAATAAGTAACAAGAAACCATCTGAAGCTGTACGTGGGATTTACAGAGCGACAAAGTCAGCCGCCATTTTCCTTTAATAAAGGAATGCCTGGATTACATGCCACTTCTAAACCTTAATCATAATTATGCCATTCAATAGGATCCACAACTATCTGCAAAATGATTGTGTCATGTAAAACTACACAACTTTAGGCATGTACGGTAATACATCATGTTTAAATTAGCATCTTTTAAAAAAATATTATAGCTAATTAAATACAGAGGATAATATTGATTTAAAAAAGCCCCTCGAAGTGCCATCTTTGGTAGTTTAAGTACATTAAGTAAATGCATTTCTGCAATGCCCTTAAAATTTGAAGCACTGTGCGCTTACTTGCTGTAGCTTCTTTGTCCAGTTTCTCACAGCCCCTGTTGCCAGTCTTTAACAGATGGCACAAAACAGCAACCTCCTTGGTGTCCCACCAAAAAAAAGGACTAGAGTGTGTTTGACAGTTGAAACAGATGATGCAGTACACCACCTATGTAAACAGAAATAGTGCTGGGACTGATATAGCACAGAGATATGACCCTGACCATAGAGCCAGTCAGTCTAGACTCCAGATGTGATCATAATGTTACCAGGACATTTCAAATCCAACTGGTAAATATTTCTAACAGACGACAGTGGTTTGGTCAGAAAAAGTGAGACGGAAGACAAAGGGAATGTTATAAACACATTGCAAAGTATTATGAACAGCTTTCCAAAAATACGCTGTGTCTACAGTGATGAAAATAGCTGATTTGTTTGAAACATACACAGAGTCCTAACTGCTGCGAGTTGGAAAACATCCACAGCAAACCCAAGCCACTTTGGGGCACACCAATAAATTACTGTTTTTTAATAGAAGCCAACTGTACAATTAGTAAATTAAATTTGCCTCAGTCATAAAATTACTTGAGTGCGTTTCTGGGGAGAAAATCAATCCACTTGAATTTTTTACAAAGGCTGCATTAGAAAGTCCGATAGACAACCCAGAAATACGTATGGAACCATTTATGGTAGGAAAATGTGAAGTACTCCAGCTAACCCTTTTACGGCTGAATTGCTACGGCACTTTACAGAATGTAAACCTGGTTTTAATGAAACTAGATAGGACTCATTGCTGTAATCTTTCTGCTTTTCTCCCTCTCTCTCGTTCTCTTACTACATCTTTGCAAGAATGGTTTCTGAGGGCATAGACGGCCTCCTCAATCTTTTGGAGAAGATCCAAACCCCCTAAATGCAAAATAAAGACAAATTGAAGTCCATGCGGTGAAACTATATGATTGAACATGAAGAGGTGACTTGTTATTCCAACCTTCCAAATTGCAATGATGTCTAGTAAACAATGAACAATATGCTTTGTCTGTGTAACGCAGAAGAGACAATACTTTTCACTCTATGCTAATACATGTGACAATAAACAAATCGAATTAAATCAAACATTCAACTTACATTAGCATCCAGAAAAATAAAGAGAGGTATCATGTCAGCTTCCTTGTACTGAAGGTCCAATGACCCTAAAACATATCGAGAACATTTTGATAATTAAGACGTTAATGGATTTAGGGACAAGGTGCAAGTGTTAATAGAAGAACTAGAGTTGGAAGTAAAACCTTTTGGGGAGGAGTAGTTAGCCATTTTCATAAAAATTCAGACTGAGGATTAGGAACAGGATTGATTTGGATGAATGTCACCAAAACAAATTTTGTAATTAATCCACAACCAAAGGACACTTTGAACATCTCGTGAATTCACTGCCAGGCTTCTGACATATAGATCCATTAAAACTAGCCTTCTGCAAACAAATGGATGACATGGATAAATAACCCTTCAAAATCAGGAAAAACACAACCTCGAAGCACATATCAAAATAAAAGCACAATTCTGCGATGCTGGAGAATTAAAAACAGAAGGTGCTGAAAAAACCTCTGTAGGTCTGGCAGCGTTTGTGGCAATAGAAACGGAATTAAATTTGAATCCAATATGACTCGGCTTTGGATTTAAGCACACTAATGGTTAATTAACGAAAGGCTTTGCATTCATATAATGCCTTTCATAACAAAGTTCTAAACTGGATGTGTATTGCTCTTTTGAAGTGTATTAATGATTATAATGTAGAGTTTGACAGTCAATTTGTGCTCAGCAGGGTCCTACAAGCAACAATGAGACAATGATCAGATAATCCAAATTTTGGCAATGTTGGCTGAGTGATATTGCAGAAAGAAATCCCACAACACCAGCTTAAAGTCCAAACAGGTTTATTTGTAGCAAAAACCACAAGCTTTCGGGACAGGCTGTCCCTTTGTCAGGTGGCTGGGTCCAACGCCGGCATCTCCACGTCATGATAGGTATTGGCCAGGACACGAGGAGAAATTGCCTGCTCCCTGTTCTTCTTGGAAAGAGAACTTTGGAATTTTTTTTCTGTACACACAAGCGAGGAGATAGGGCTTCAGTTTAAATTCTCCTCCAATGGCACACACCCCTTCCATAGTCTGTTGGGAGTGTCAACCTAAAATATGCTCTCAGGTCCCTAGAGTTGGACTTTAACTGACAACCTTCTGACTCAGAGGTGAGTTGGTTACCACTAAGCCAGGGCTAACACCCAAAATTAAGGTGCAGCATGAACGTAAAATGCTTGCGTCTGTCACTTGGTATGAAAACAAAAAGTAACAGTGTTAAATATCTCTAGTTGCTTTAGAGGCTTAATCAGACCAAAATAGAAAGCAAGCAAAGAATGAGGTATTAAGAAAGGTGAAAGTTTGGCTAAGTTAGGTTTAGGAAGGGGCTTAAAGAGGGAGAGAGAGTTGGAGAGGAAGAAGGCTGTAGGGGGGAAATCCCAAATGATAGCATAGCTGCCAGTAGTGGGGCAGGCAGAAGCAGAAGTCAGAGGGGCAGAGCATTCTGAGTGGAGTTGTTGCTGGAGGAGATTAAGGAGATTGGGAAAGGTGAAACCATAATTTGAACGCAGGCTAAGTATTTTAAATTGGAGCTGTCAGTGGATCAGTTGGCAGTAGAGGCCAACAATAACAGGTAAAGGAAATGGGATCTGGTGTGGGATAGCATATGGTCAGCAGACCTTGGAAATGAGCTGAAGTTCACAAGCATGGAGGACATGGAGACCGGCCAGAACAGCAGTCGAACTGCTGGGGTTGGAGGTGACAAAGACAAGTATGAGGGTTTCAGCAACAGATACACTGAGGTGAGGTGAAGGCAGACATTGTTACAGAGGTAGAAGTAGGTGTTCTTTGTGAGGGAAAGGAAAAATAGTCAGAATCTCAGCTTAGGGTCAAATAGGGCATCAAATTTAAGAATAGCCTGTCTGAGCCTGAAACAGAGGCTGGAGATAGAAATTAGCAAGGACAAGGAAGATTGTGAGAGGGCAAAAGGCAATGGCTTTAGTTTTCTTAAAGTTTTATTGGAGGGAATTGAGGTTTATCCAACACTAAGTGCTGGACAAGAAGACTGGCAGGCTTCAGATTATGTCACTGAGGGACAACATGCAGATATGGAAAAGAAGGGGTAGACAGAGGTCAAGGGTAGATCCTTGGGGAAACACCAATTTGTCAAAATGTCAGTTCTGGCGTGAAAACTGGTGTGGAGTTCTCCAGCTCTACTGGACTGTTTTCTCCCAGAATATTCACACATTGGCAGCTTGAAAAAGAGCACCCGGCGTTTAGCTATCAGTGCCGGCCTCTGATAATACTCCCCAGCAGCACCAACTTGGCAGTGCCAACCTGGCAGTGTCAACCTGACACTGCTAACCTGGCAATTTCTATCTGGCAGTGCCAAACTGACTGTGCCAATATGTGCCAAAGGAGGCCTAAGCAGGGGACTGCCTGGTGACATCCCTTTATCTTGTAGACTATATTTATCTTTGTGCTTTCACAGGGATCCCCTTAGTAAGTTTATGTTTTAAAAAACTTGTCAAGAATCTCACTGATAGGACACCACATTGGCGAGGTATGAATATTCACTGAGGAGGGATAATTTGGTGAAGGGCTATTTAATGATACTCAGATTTATTAAAATGTATGAAAGCCAGGTTCTGCCAGAGAGTGAACGTCATTACGTCATCAGCGAAGGCCAATGAAAATGAGGAAGCGCGGTCACGGCAGAGTGAATTGCGCTTTTCGCATCTCCCAGGATTTGACCCCAGTCTGCTGCTCATATGCATGGAGAGTGCAGGGTCTAAATCCAACCCTTCCACCCTACTCAACCCCATGGTAGAGCAATGGAAAGAGAAGCCATTGCTGAGACTTCTGTGACGACAAATATATGGACATGAGTGAAACTGAATGGCTGTAGTTCTACTGAGCTGGACAGTGAGGAGACCAAATATTTTTAAAAATTGAATGTGCTTAAAACTACAATGCAATTCTATTCCTTATACAGAATCAAGAGTCACTATTATTGCATTGAATCTAGGGACAATCAGAACTCTTTAAAGAGGGTCGTGTTCATGTATTCCCAAAGCTTCAATGCAGGTTATATTTTCTGTGCTTCATTTATACATCCTAGGTAAGAAATTATTTGTGAATACAAAATAAGCCTGGTATTTTTATTGTTTCCTGTTATGAATTCTCACAATAGGCCTCTATATGACAACCAATGTAAATGTTTTTACTTTAAAATAATATACGCTGGACTTTTCTAAATTATTATTTATTATTTTGAATGACAGATTTTATTTAAAGTATTCCTCATGGAGGAATTTGGCAGGAGTGCAGTCTGGCATTAAATATTGATACTGCAAAATGCGTGTGTTATTGTCTCAAGTTTCAGCGTGGTTTGATGGTTTTAACAATGTGGATCTGCACTCAATTACACTAAAACTGAGAAGCTCTGCCATTTTGAAATATTGCATATAAATCGTGCAGTCCGAAGGAGGTACCATCAGATGAGACCCTCACCAAATCATAAATACCACCTTTTCCAAGCAAGCGAACTCTCCTGCTGTTGGCTCATTTAGAACCCAGAATGGGAATCATTTACAAGATTGAGAAACTAGTTCAGCAGCAGATCAGAACTCGTCTGTGCTTTTTTTGTAACTTCTTTTGAATTTACACCGTGACAGGCAGGAGCAAGTGGGTCTGACTGCAGGGTCCATCACTTGGAGGAAAGATGTGGGTGGGAAGATGGGGAGGGCTTGTCACAGAGCCCTGAGTGTTTGGATAAGGCTTTTGAGCATGTGGAGGAATCAGCGTGAAGCAACACACCTGGAGGAAAAGACAGCTAATCCAACCACAGTTTCATAACGCTGGCTCCACAAAGTCTAGCCAGCATCTGGAATGGATATCAGGAGACACTGAGCAGCCCTGACTGGCGCACTATCCTACCTTTGTACTTGCATTTAAAATGTTAAAGCAAACAGACATCAAGGATATATTTATGTTCAGCTGCCTTTGAGTAGCATTTCTGCCTCCATCAGCTACACTTGAAAAGTTTCATGTTATTCACAGATTGTCACCGATAGCAAAAAAAAAGCAGTCCTGTAATCTTCACGTTGCCGTCTTCTGTGATTTGATGCCATTTTATGTGGATTTTTAGACGGAGAGAAAAAAAAATTAAATGACTATGAATACCAAGACAATTAGCAGAGCATTAAGGTTCATTTTTCTTCTGTAGGTATTAATTGAATGTCAGCCAGCTTCGCTATGCTCTGCTGAACCTCTTTGCAGCAGTTTTAACCCTTTCTCCAGTGCATCCTTTCGATGCTTTTTGGATTCTGACCCAATAAGGCTGCACAAAGCCATTTTGGCTCCACTCAAACTGCTTTTCTCTTCAAGCAGAAAGCTTTATTTTTACTAGGAGGAAAGAATCACAGAAGTGTCATTTTGAAGCGAAGGTTTTCTTTCGTTTGGTACTCGGTGTGCATCCGGATATTAATCAATGATATTTTTTCACGAAGGATACTATATTGCTTCCAGATTTCTCTGCTGTTTGAAACGTACGTGTGTGATATATTGGGTAGCAGTTGACTCGAAGTGCTTTTCCAGGCAACAATATGATCGAGGTGTTCTGATATTGTCATAAATTACGGGGGGGATATCTCCCATCCAGGAATCACAGCAGGCCCGAGAGAAAGGGGTGGACACTACACAACAGCCCATTGACCTCAGGCAGGATTCTCCATTTTGGGGAGAATGCAACTGGAGAATCCCACGCTTAATATTTGATTCATTGGCAAAATCAAAGGAGCCTCCGAGATTATGCTGCACCCTTGATTTTATTGTTCGAAGTCAGCGATATAGATTCCCTGCTCACATGTTAAGTAAAATGGTCGTGTGTTACTGGGCCACACCAACTAGTATGTTCCCAATTTAACCCCTGGTCTGTGCTGAATTAGCTGGTTTTGACTAGGAGTCAGTAATGCTACTAGAATTCATTCGGCACTTCTGGGCTAGGTGAATAGAAAAGACTAGCAAACATGTGGAGTATTTTTGAGCACTTTCCAGTAGTAATTGCTGAAGACTACACATGTCTGTATGGGCATTAGGTGAGGACAGGATCAAATACATTTGTGATGCTTCCAAGGTCAAAAACCTCTCAACAATGATGGTCTAAGTTATAACTACATCCATGCAACTATCAAAACAAAGAGTGAGTAGTGTCCAAAGTTCAAAGGTGTTCAGGTTAGGTGGACTGGCCATGCTAAATTGCCTAAGATTAGCAGGATTAGCAGGGTAAGTATGTGAGGGTTACAGAAATAGATCCTGAGTAAGATGCTCTGTCTGAGAGTAGATGCAGACTCGAATGACCAAATGACCTCCTTCTGCCCAATGGAGATTCTATGATTCTGTGATGTATTTATGAATTGAATCCATAAACATTCACCCTACTAGCTTTTGGAAAGAAGTGCGCTCAAAATGATTCTTTTGTTTAGCTATAAAAAGTTACGGGACGGCACAGTGCTGACATTAAGTGCAGATTAGATAGATTGGCCATGTAAAATTGCCCCTTAGTGTCAGGGGAATTAGCAGGTTAAATAAGGCCTGGGTGGGATTATAATCGATGCAGACTCAATGGGCTGAATGGCTTCCTTCTGCACTGTAGGGATGCTATCTGTTTTACATGTGAAAACTGAAACTGCTGAACCATTGACTGTCCCATGGTGAACAACATGGCCTGACAAGAATGGCAAACATGCCATTGTATAACCAGAAAAAGCAGATCTTTTTAAACTCTTTCGACATGTTGAAAAAATATGATGGATCCAAATTTCTCACTGAAATCAGGAGCAACCACAGTTTGATAAATAGTGAATATCTCCAAGAAAGATACAATACCATTTGCATTGCTTTTTCTGGGTAGGTGTTGAGAAATGAGCTTCTGAACTAAAGTAGAGGTAGAAAGCCAACTCTAAGCTTCTTTAAATTATATTTTTATTGAAGATTTTTTTCATTTTATACAAAAAACACAACAAACTCTCAAGGATTAGTACAGCACATCAAGATCATTTTCAAACCAAGTACACAAAGGAAGAGAGAGAAAGAAAAATTGCCAACACAGTTGGTTCAGATTATTCAATGTATCTAGCCCCTCCCAACTTCAAAGGAACAAAAGGATGTATTGAAAGATGGGCGAATATCAGGATAACACAATCGCAGGATAACAAGATATGGCCACAATTGGCTCAGCAGTACACAACCAAACTCACAGGATAACAACAATAGAGATACAGAATTTATGGAAAACTTTGCAGGAGTAAAGTAGACAATGTGAATCCTAGAACGTTAAAAGAAAGGTCCCAAACATAATGGAGTGTATCTGATTTAGCTCAAAGTAAACAAGTCAAAAATTCCATCGGTATACATTTCAGAATGATTTTATGCCAATTCCAAATTGAAGGAGGCTTATCATTAATCTATGAGCAAAGGACATTCTTCCATCTGCCAAATGTTGTGATATTGTAGAGCATTTTCCTGTTTGCATTACTGATCATTTTGTCTGGAGGCTCAGTATCAGATGCAAGGAGTCGAACTCTATAACTCAAAGATCCCCTCAAGCTCTTTCAGACCATTAAACCAATAGCCCTTAATCTTGACACAGGACCAAAGGCAATGCAGATAATTCCTTGCATCCACTTTACACTGCTGGCACGACCAGGATATGTCAATGTCAAACCTGTGCCACAGGCTTGGAGTAATATGCAGAAGGAACAATATTTCAAGCTGAGTTTTTTTTTTGTTCTATTAGAAACTGAAATTTTATTAGCACATTCCCAAATATCACCCTATGTCTCTTCTGTGATATTTACTATGAGGTCTGTCCTCCAAGACCCCAATTATCATCAATTCCATAGAGGGCAGGGTGGTAGAATTCCAGCAGTAGTCTCCAATTTTGCAAATATCACCACATCTATATTAACCATCACATCAATATTAACAGAAATAGAGATACTTGACACAGAAATAAACAGCAACAACACATCATCTGCATTAAGTAAAATTTTGTGCTGCCCATCTCCATAGACAACTCATAAATCTGGAGATCACATTCAATGATCCCAACCAAAGGTTTAATAGCTAAAGCAAACAAAAGGAGGAACAGGGGACATCCGGCATAGTCCCTCTCTAAAGGCCAAAATTCGCCAACCTAAACCATTTGTAAGGACCGTTACGTTCTTATAGAGTACTTGAACCCACTTCACAAAGTCTTCTGCTAATCCAAATTTATGCAACATATAGCACAAATAATTCCATTCTACTCAATCAGTAACATTTTCAGCATCTACAGAGATCACTAACTGTTCCAAAGCACACTTTTAGAAGACCTGGATAATATTCAGCAATCTCCTAACATTATTGAATAAGTTCCAACTTTTTATAAATGCAGTCTGATCATCCTGCATAATCAAAGGAAGGATTTTCTCTAGAAGCATCGCCAGAATCTTAGACAACTCTTTCAAATCAACATTCAATAAAAAAGGTCTGTAAGAAGTACACTGCTCAGGATTCTTGCCCAGTTTCAGGATTAGGGAAATGTTCACCTCACAGAATGACTGCAGTAGCAAACTTATGCCAAATTATACAAACCAATTAGTGGGTCCAATAACAAGTCTTTGAATTCCTTGTAGAATTCACACCCAAAATCATCAGGTCTGAACACCTTACCAGGCTGAAGCTCCTTTAGGGCAGAGGCCACCTCCTCCCCAGAGATTGCAGTATTCAAAGCTGTTCTCAGATTCTCTCTTTCAGAGAGAAGTTCAAGAAAAGAGACAGAATCCTCCATTAGGACTGGAGTGTCCTCAGCTTATTCTGATTGACTTGGTATAAAAGCATATAAAAGCTGTGTTAATTTTTCTGCCCTAATCCTCCAATTCCCCTGGAGTCCACCACCAAAACTATCGTTCTAGAGCCTGATTTCTTCCTAGTAAAAAAAGCCAAATACCTTATCGGTTTATTTCCAAACTCATACAATTTCATAGAATCATAGAAAAGCTACAGCACAAACAGGCCCTTCAGCCCACAAGTTGTACTGATCATATCTCTACCTACTAAGCCTACCTACAACCTTCAATCCTATTAAATCCCTTTCTGCACAACAAACTTCAGACTCCACTCTGATTGCTGGGTGAACAAAGATTCTAATGCTGCCCTAACTATGCCAGTCTCCTTCAGCTTCCTACCGTACTCACTCTCCAACTAATGCTTCTGTTCAGCATTCCTAATCAATCCACACCTCTCTCTAGCCAAGAATGGATGACCAAACCACGAGCAAAGGTCTTGATAGTCTCCCACAGAACAGACTGCCTCACATCAGAAAGCGAACTAACTGAATAAAAAGCATCAAATTCAGTCTTGAAATAAGAAATGAATTTATGACCTTTAAGTAAAGACACATCCAGGACCTGGGCTCCTTGAAATGAAATTCTAAAACAGACTGGTGTACAAGTAGTGAGTTCAATGGGATTGTTGATTCAAGTTATTCCTTTTGTGAAAATGTGTAATTTCAAGCATGCTTTACCGATGTGTTACACATCTAGTCTACAAGTGTGTTATTGTGTAAACCTGCCTAATATGTTGCATCTGCCTTGATTTCAATAAAACTGCTCAAATGCTGTTGAGTTTTCTCTTTTATTCAAGTATTTTCTACTTAGAGTCACTGCAGGTAACTTCATTCATGTTAACTCTGGTCATGCTCTACTAATAAACATTCCTGTATTTTGTCTAGTTATGGTCTATAGTACAAAAGGTTACCAATCGCAGGATCATCTTTGGTACAAAAAAACATAGTCAATCCTGGTGTGACAAGAGGATGGGCCAAAAAAGAGTGAACTCTTTACCCTTGTGATGCACACATTCTAATAACCCATCTCTTTACCAGTTGAGGTCAATGTTGTTTAAGAGGGTTTCTCTTAACTGGGAGTTTTATCAATTAGCGGGTTAAGATGACAATTAAAATCACCACCAATAAATGGATAATCAGAGGCTAATTCAATAAAGACTTTAGTGACAAAATCCAGGGAATAATTAAGGGGATTATAAACATTCATTATCAATATATTGTCCCCATAAACCTACCCCTGACAGCCACATACTCACCTACTTTGCCTTTTTCGCAGCTTTCTAAACTAAAAGACAAATTCTCATTAACTGTGGACTGCTGGTCAAAAAAGAAGTTAAAAAAAAAACTTACTTCTGTCTGTTTTGAGTTTCAGGTGCTTTCTGTTATCCGGGTGAGCTTCGTACAACAGGTATGTCTACTTTCTTCTTCTTAAGAAAAGACAAGGGCCAGAATTCTCCAATCTTGCCCACACCTGAGATTGTCCAGTTCTGCTCTATTCATCTGGCTGAGCGCCAAATTCTCCATTCTCTGTGACAGCAGTGATGGGACTTGAATGGCTGGAGAATTCTGGCTAAGGTCTTCTTCCTTTTAACAGATAATGAATTCCCCACACTTTCCAGCAGCAAATCTTTATAGCTGCTACCGCTATTGTTTATTCAACCACAAAAAATATAGGATATTAATACAAGTAAAATGAAAGTTAAAATGTCATTGATTTTTGCGCCACACTTAAGCTCGCACCAAAGAAAGCTTTCCCCAATCCCAGTTCCCCCAACTCCAGTTCCCCCATCCCCATTGTAATAGAGGCGCTGACAATCCAATGTGATGCCTCTTCCCAGAATATAGAGCCTGTCTGAAGTATAACAAGAGTTAAGCAAGGATTTTACAACCCCAAAACAACTGAAATATTCAAAATACACAAGCCCAAAAATATAGGGAGATGGGTTTCTTTTGAGGATTTGTCAGGCCATACTCACTATCTTCATATTAAACCACTTGACCAGCTCACTGCTGTACATTTTAATCATAATTGAAATAAAGGTTGTTTGGTGAAAAAGTCCATGGCTTTATACAACAGAAAATGGTAAGAATCACACAGCTCTAATAACTTACAACCTACACACTCCTTAAGAAAAAAAAGATGCATTCCATTAAAGATAATGAATATTCCTGGGTTGGTCAGAATATTAGGATAGCAAGCAAAAATTCACTATAATATACACTCATAGGATTTCCTCTATCAATGTGAGAAATCACAGAACGGGATCAATTAAGAGATGGAATTATAGGGAATGCATTTAATGATTAACAAGAATTGACAAAGAACTGCAAAAGATGATTCTAAACAGGACAGTCGATGATTTTTTTTTAGATATCACAATCACAAAGGACTTCAATATGATAAGTCAAAATAGGATCAGTTAAGGGATGAAATTTACAAGGGATAAGGATGAACAAATGTCTTTGTACTCATCAGGATAACAGGATAGCAAGCACAACTCAATAGCATACTCACTCATAAGATTGTGCTTATTAGTCTCATAAATCATGTAATAGGATCAACTGAGAGATGCAATTCCAGGGGATACATTCGAGGATTAATGATGATGATCTGCAGAATATAACTCGGACAATAGGTGGAATCTGCCTCATGGCTCAGTACAGCAAGAAGTCTCACAACACCAGGTTAAAGTCCAACAGGTTTATTTGGTAGCACGAGCTTTCCGAGTATCACTCCTTCTTCAGGTGAGTGAGAGTTGTGTTCACAAACAGGGCATATATGAACACAAACTCAATTTACAAAGTAATGGTTGGAATGCGAGGCTTTATAGGTGTCAAGTCTTAAAGGTACAGACAATATGAGTGGAGAGAAGGTTAAGCACAGATAAAAGAGGTGTGAATTGTCTCCAGGACAGTTGGTGAGACACTGCAAGCCCAGGCAAGTTGTGCAGATTTCAGATAGTGTGAAATGAACCTGGTTGAGGCTGTCCTCATGTGTGCGGAACTTACGAGATTTCTTACTGTGCTTATCCCAGCCCAATGCTGGCAACTCCACACCATGTCTTAGTTATAGGATTGTCCCCGGTAATATGAAAAAGCGCAGTATAGGATTAACATGAGGAAATAATTCCTAGGATACAGTCCAGGATTAACAAGGACTTGCAGATATAGCTTGGAGTATACACTCCAAAACGGAGCAACTACAAGCTGTGCATCAAAATAAAAATAGATTAAAAAACAAGACATGACTACCATGACCCCATCACATGACACATCCCTAAGTTTTTCCATTTATTTGTGGGATGTTAGTGTCGCTGGCTGGGCCAGCATTTATTGTCCATCCCTAATTGCCCTTGAATTGAGTGATATGCTGGCCATTTCTGGTTTAATTTAGAAGTCAATGTAATTCTAAGGCCAGGTCTCAACAATAATATTGTGGAGCACAACATGGTAAGGAAATATAGATAAGGTTAATACAGCTTTTTCCTGTGTATATCTGTCATATGCTTTAATTAAAGCACTTCATTCAGAAAGTGGGGAGGAAGAGGGACATACTTAAAACTTGTTTCAAAAGACGGTTGTCCCGTGTGGTTTGAAAAGACAGGATAAATAGTCAGAATCTTTAGTATTAAATTGGTTGGGGCTGAAACAAAATTCTTATATGCATTCTGCATTTGCTCTATACATCCAAACAAACCTTAATTTGTATTCATACTTAGTTGTCTATAATTCAGAGCACCCTTGTATGAGGCAAAGATGTTCTATATATGTGCATACCGTGGGTGGTACTGTAGCACAATGGTTAGCACTGCTGCCTCACACCATCAGGGATCCGGGTTTGATTCCTGGCTTGGGTCACTGCCTGTGTGGAGTTTGCATTTTTTCCCTGTGTCTGCATGGGTTTCCTTTGGGTGCTCTGGTTTCCTCCCACAGTCCAAAGATGTATTGGTTAGGTTGATTGGCTGTGCTAAATTGTCCCTTATGTCCAGGAGACTAGTCGGGTGACTACATAGAGTTATAGGGATCGGGTCTGGGTGCGTTGTGGCCGTTTCAGATTCAATGGGCTGAATAGCCTCCTTTTGCACTGTAGGGATTCTATAATTCCACAGAATATCTACTGTGTGATAGTATCGTACACACCCTCACTATTTAATAATGATTCCATCAAGCAGACTCTTTGATTGTTGTTTTAACAGGAGTGGTAACCTAATGATTTGAAAGTGGCAGATAGAGGAAATTGATTTGTGCGTGCCAAGGACTCATAATATTGCACCCTGTCATTTCCAGCTATGGTTTTCATGAGCCACTCATTATTATGTGTTTATGAGCGCCTACGCTTGTGTGTTAAATATTGGGTGCAATTACTCACAAATATACATCTGGGAGGCTTCTGCCTGTCTGCATTTTGTCTAGAAACACAGTGATGATGTCTCTCAAAACTGTCAGGACCATTTTCCCATGATGGACAGAGTACAAGTATGATACAACAGTACATTTATAGTTAAGTGTCGAGCTCCACACAGATTACTGCAGGAAAATAGGTCGATCAGAGAAGAGCTTTCCAAGACAGAGGGAAGGAATGTGAAAGGAGATGATAAGTGTCTTTCAGATAATTCAGATGACAGTGTGTAAAAAGTACTGCCTACTCTAGCCAAGCTCATGGGCAAGAACAAATCTTGTATCTCTGTCCTAAACTGCAACAATTCCCATTTGTTGCACATTGGAAATAGCATTCTTTCATTCAAAAAGCTCATGGACCATATTTCCCATATTGCTGCTGAAATTCACTGGAAGAAGGAGTTTGAAACCCTCAAGAGTGAAAGGAAAAGAGTCGGGATTAAAAATTTTAAAATAGAAGGTTTAATGCTAAGCAGTGACCTCCGGCCTGGCTCCACTTTCAGGCAGTGTGACAGACATGCGCTTCATCTTCCAACTTACATTGAAATCAGACTCCCACACAGCAGTTGGGAGCCAGATTTAAATTGAGCTTTGACTGGCAGTGATTCCCATCTAGGACTCAGGAAATCTAACAGCAAAGTCAAGACATGAGGAGGCAGATCCATTCGGCCAGTGCATTTTCGAGGCAGGCTTGTGGATCAGAAGGAGCAGGTAAACTCTTTGCGGTGGCAGGGTGGCACAGTTAGCACTGCTGTCTCAAAATGCCAGAGATCTGAGTTCAGTTCTGGCTTTGGATAACTGTCCGCGTCCCTTGGGGAAAACTAGACTGCAATATTCCCTGGGGAAACTCTGAACTGCAGGAATAGAGAGTGATGGCCTTGTCATGACCTCCTAGCACTAATTCAGCATCAAATATCTCCCTATTTCTAGAGCTCAACTCCAGTCAAGATTATCCACCTCTTTAGGGCATTCCAGTCCTTCGAGAGTTCTCTTCTCTCTTTGAGCATCGCTGTGGCACCGCTCGGACTCTGCTGGGAACTACTGGTGGGCAGGAATCGGATTAGAAGCCCACAAGGAAAGTGGATCCGATTTCGATTCGGTGGTGGCAGAAGAAAAAATATCCAGTGGCCAATTGTTACATTTTTTGTAATTATCAATAAAGTTTCCTAGTTAACATGATTTATTTAGGGAAAATCTTTATATATGATAATTAAACTTTGAACAGTTAGATTAGAATGAAAGCCTACAGTATAAGGACATGGCAATTGATTCTATACTGGTTACAATGTGGGAATGCTATCTGTGGAATGTAAGAGGTTCAGTGAATACTGTTAAATGGATATTTTATCCAATTACCCTCTAGGTCAGAGAGGAATTTCACAGTTTTACCTGTTTTAAACCTTTATTGTTTTCATGCTTCCCTCAGGATAGTAACCACTGGAGCGCTACTAATGAGATAACTTGTTTTGACAGAATTCGCCTGCCTCTGTTTCTGATGAATTCTCTCATTGGGACAATTTAAATTTTCAAATGTCATCCTAATTTCAACAGAGTAACTTGAGTGATCAGGTCAAGTGACATTGTTCAGTCTCTGGACAAAGGACAGCCTTTGGAACCATTTGTTTTATCTAGTGAGCGATTGAATAGAATAATCCAGGCACTAACATTTGTATGGCACCTCACCATGCCAAAATGTGTTGTAGAATCTCACAGCTTTTCACGATGCAATGACTGTCATTATGTCGACAAATATGGCAGCTATTTTCCTACAGCGACATCCCACAAACAACAATGAGCTCTGTGTAGAGTTTCTGCTACGAAAATTGGATGATCTGAAATGCAGGCAGGGTGTGTGCTCATGACTGCAGTGGATGTGTGGTGCCACTATACTGATATAGAATCAAAGGTGGTGACCAGGGCCTGCACCTGAGGTAGGCATTAATTTGTTTGCATATGCCAATAAGATGTCTAATCACTGTATAAAACATCTTTTACAAATTGATTTGACTCAAGTCATACAGGCTCCCTTTACATTTGATAAAACAACGTCAACGTGCATCCCAACCATTCACCGAAATTCATCAAAGATCCATAGGTGGCATCTTCTAAACACACAATCACTTCCATACAGAAGGGCAACAGATACCCTGGGAACACCACCACCTCCGAGTTCCCCTCCAAGCCACTCACCATCCTGATTTGGAAATATATCACTGTTCCTTCGCAGTTGCCTGGTCAAAATCCTGGAATTCCCTCCCTACCGGCACTGTGAGCCAACCCACAGCAAGTGGATTGAAGCATTTTAAGAAGACAGCTCACCACAGCTACTCAAGGGCAACTAGGGAAAGATAATAAATGCTGGCCAGCCAGCGCTACCCATGTCCCACAAATGCATAAAAAAACAAATGGTCTGAAAGAGGATGTTGGATACTGTCACCAAGAAAGTAAGGTTAACAAAATATTCAAACCTGGATGGAGTCAGGAGGTTCTGGAGCATTCCTCCAGCCAATAATTACTCTTGCTTTTCCCCCTCCTGTCCCGCTCTCCAAGTTGCTGCCCTGGACCTCTTCTAGTCATCTCCCATTCTCCCAATCACTTCACCTCCTCTCCCAGTTCATATTACAAGCAGATGTTATTCTAACATCCATGGGTTATTATATTGTACAAATAGATGTTCTCTGCCAGTATGAGCCAACTCCCATAACAACAACACACTCAGAACAACTTTTGGAGTGACTGTCACCATTGAATCCGAGAAGAAAGCTTTGGCGGACCCAAATTTTTAAAATGATACAGTGGCGTCCTCCAAAGTCACAGTGAAGTATTAATGTGTCTGAAATGATGTAAAAGCTGATGATCGTACATTATTTAAGATATTGGCTTCACAGCAGAAACCATCAAACAGGTCATTAATCGTAGATTAAAGCCCCTGGGGTCATATTAATATTTCTGAAATTTGTTCCACGCCTAATGTTTGGACGTTACAGCATTTACTACAAAAAACTCAAACATTGTGTATTTTTAAATGAAAATGACAAATGTAAACTTTGAGACTAATTTATAACTATTTAGCTGCGTCTTTGATCTTGAGATTGAACTGTAATCTAAACACAATCTGCAAGTCAGACATTAGTCAGAATTTTTACACTCCTGGTTCAACTGGCAGTTAGCAATGTTCTATTCTGTTTTCAAGGTGCAATTTAGTAACAATAAATCAAATAATCAACAGACTCATTTGAGAACTGAAAGGATGAAGCATGCCAGACGTTACTCCTTTCTTGAGAAACGTAACTGTATGTCTGAAATGGTTTTCATTTCTCAGCAATAGCCTCACTGCGAGTACAGGAATACTTAGAACTCAACATAATTAGCACAGCACAAAATGATTCCATGCATGTTCTTGACACCATTACCTCACACTCTATGCATGTGGTGCAGGGGAATATTTCTTTCCCTTCTAAACATATAATAGCCGGAATTTTCATGTCCTGTTCTCCCAAAGGAATCAGAGCAAGCCAGGGACAGAACATGGAAAGGTCCATTGATCTCGGGCTGGATATTACGGTTTCGAGATGAGCGAGGCCGTAAAAGCTCACCCAAAGTCTCTAACCTCTTCGTTGCCATATGTTGTAACATTGACAAGAAGACGGAATGGGATAGATTTACATGATACTTAGCTTTCTCCGGCACATCAACACAGTAGTTAGCACTGTTGCTTCACAAAGTCGGGGATACGGGTTCGATTCCAGCCTCAATTGATTGTGTGGAGTCTGTACATTCTCTCTGTGTCTGCATGGGTTTCCTTTGGGTGCTCCTGTTTCCTCGCACAATCCAAAGATGTCCAAAGTTAAGAGGATCGTCTAGAGAAATTATCCCTTAGTATCCAAAGTGTAGGTTGGGAGATTAGCAGGGTAACTATTATAGGGTTATGAGGATGAACCTTGTGGGGAGGGAGGTTGGGCTTGTGTAAGATGCTCTGTCAGAGAATCGATGTAGACTTGATGAGGATCCTCCTGCACTATAAGGGTCTATGATTCTATGACATGTTAAACTAAGGCTAGTATTTCTGCCTTGAAAGATGTGGAGATCTCATTACTCAACATAATATTTTGGCTAACAATTGCATTTACTGTGGAAGAATACATTTCCAAAATACCCTTCAGTCCTCATGACATCCCAAAACATAATACAGCAAATTAATTACTCTTTGGACAGGTAAACGCAGCAATAAAACTCCATACAGTAAGACCCTACCAACAACAATGAGATGAATGACCAGTTCATTTGCTTCGTCTGATAATGGTTAAAGGATAAATCTTAGCCAGATGGTTCAAGACATTAATCTTGTCAAAATTTAAAAAGATGGAATTAGCTGGCAAGGAATTAAAGAATTGGAACCCACTGCACAAGGTGGCAGGCAGGCTGAGAGGTTTGTGCAGCAGGCCTCACATCTGGGTCCTGGTGATGAGAAAACTCTCTCATATTTAGTGAGCGATAGGATCGAACTGACATGGGAAACCCATCTGCTGGTGGTGGGAAGGCAATTAGTCTCGTTAATGAATCACTTAAAACCAATTATCCCTGAGCTCCCTGGAATTTAGTGGTGACCTCAGAATTATACAAGATATATGGGTCTCCCATCCGTCCAGATAACTGCCCAACAAACCTTGTTAAATTTGCCAACTGCTTCCTGGGTGTTAGTCCCTTGTTCACAAGCTCTAAGTAGGCAAACAAAGGACAAAATTTTGGGAAGTGGGGGAGGTCTGTTGAGAGCCAAAACTTTGCCGTTCCATCCAAATTCCTCCCCCCCCCACCTCATTCAGAAGTCACCTCCTTCCCTTGACCTCCATCAGGCTCCAGTTATGTCTCTTAGGGATCCAGCCTCATCCCTGTGGAAGGCCCCAGGGTGCAGGATTTTGCTTCTGTCAGGAGGCGGACACTGTCCAGTTAAGTTCCTGATTACCTGCTCATTGCACTGGGGTTTCAGGAGAAATGTACCACTGGATTTCCACCAGGTGTCCAACTGGTGGCAGGGGCTCCATCACCAACACTAAATTCTGCCCATTGTCCATTAAACATGCTCCTTACATTGCACAATAATCTGCAATTTGGATAAAATAATGTTTTATACATTTTCTGTTGCAATGTCATAGATGAGAACTGCAATTCTCATGCCAACCTCCCAAAGTTCAATTTCACAAGGAAACAGAACTTGAAGAGCTGAGACATTACATTCATGTCAAAATGAAGTCTTTCTCGTCATGGATGTTAACCTTGAGTCATTAAATATTTTCTTCCCAAGGCCGTATCTTGAGGGATCAGCCATCAATGATAATTAATTTTCCCTTTTCCCTGGTCTGCGGACTTGCATGCATCAACATTTCAAAGAGAGACTACCCAGATACGAAGCAATCTTTGACCTAATTAGTTTCTGACACAGACTGTGGCACCTACAAAGTAGTGAGCTAACTCTCATTAACAATGCGGATGGACCTTGTCTGTTCAGTGTTCAGAATTCTCCCTGTCACAAAAACAATAGTTTCCTTTGAAGACTGTTCTTTAAATCATGTTTACTATCAATCTAGAGATACATTAAAGAATAAATCCACAATCTCCTGAATTGTTTCACTATAACCAGGAAAAGATGATGAATGTGTGTTCATAATTTTATTCCACAAAGTAGAAGCACTTCGTAATGTTTGTTGCTCTATCAAAGTAAATGATATATCTTAAATAAAATCACATTAATGATGGTTTGTAGTTATTTGCAGTATTTATCATGTCATTGATGAACCATACCCAGCAAGGAGCTCATCATTTTATTGTTGTGACTATTAGGTTGGCCACAGATCCAATTAAAATTCTGTTTACGTCCACAAAACTCTGTGGCATAAATCATCACTCTTTGTTTTTTCGTTTTGATCTCTCTTACACAACAGTAGACTGTGTGTAAGGAATGACGCATTAAGCTAAGTGTAAATGTAACTGCACTACATGAGAAAATATTTCAATTTACAATAACTTCTCATTATTGCCTCTCCATTTAAAACCAAGTTACTCGACAACTTGTACATTTTGCTTTTTTACAGTAATATGTTCCCTGAGAGCATGAGAAAGATAAAACTCTCTTATATTGGCTTAGAAGCAGTGGCTGCAGTGAGTGATGCTATGTCCTTGAAATACGTCTCTTATTGTTGCAAGCTGTGAAGACAGCTATGTGAATCTGGGAGACACTAGTTCGCAGTATAAAACTGCAAATGTGTGCCTCAACTCACTCTGAGTCTCTAAGGTGATTGGTATGAGAATGGAATGAATTGTATTCCTGCTGCCCTCCCACACCTCCCACCTACTGCTTGTTAGCATTTGTCAGTTTGACCCCACTCAAATGCCCTCTGCCTTCCCATAACTCTGGCTGTATGATCTTGCTGAGATGGCCTAGTGCAGCCCAGTCTATGCCCACACTCTTGGCAAGATCTCACACTGGAGGAGGAGGAGAAACCAATAAAACTTGCAAACGAAGAATACCAGTAAAACTTGTCCAAAATGCTCTTGTAAGCATTCAAATGGAACTCCAATACTGGCGGCATGATGAGTGATTTTTGCTGGGGTTTGAGAACTTTGAACTGGTCTTTCCTTGTTGCATGGACACTCAGGAGAAGTGGGTTCTATGTCAGCTACCTACCCCAACAGCATTCTGACTGGAGGATCAGAGAACAACAAGCAATTGAAACATTAGGACAGAAGGGATAAGTTGCTTTCTTATTTCTGGGGCATCAAACCAGGGAATTTGTGCTCGGAACGTTCTGGAAGCTGCTTTTGGATAACAGCATGAGAAAGCTTTGTGCGCTATCTTCTGGTGGCACAGCAGGATGGAAAGGTCATGCCCATGTGTTTTACAATGGTTATGATGCTGAGATATTGTCACCTTACTGCACCTGGGGTGAGCTGAGAAAGTTGCATGCGAGGTAAAAAATCCAATTCACGCCCCGCACGTTATGGTTTGCTGCCTTCCCGGAGCCTTTCAAATGTCACTCTTTTTATGCACATTTTAAGGGTACCTTTTAACAATCCCAAAAAGGCACCTTCCTTCTCCCAAGAAGCAACTAATCTCCCCAAAAGTGTGCTAGGGCCATATCCAGAGGAGTATCCTACCTCTTCAAAAGGACCTCTACAAAGGACTCCACAAAGTTCAGATCTGCTCTGTCCAGATCTAACTGGACATGAGTGACAGGAGCTGCTGATTTATGAGGGCAGCTGCCTCTGCGAACTGCTCATCCACAAATCTCTACCTGGGCCCATTCTTAGACCAGCAAAATTAGTAGATGCCATATTCAGGGATGGGACCTCTCATTTTTGGCCTCCCCTGACATTTTTGCAAGGAATGGGAAGATCTCTGTCATTGTGAAAATCCAGGCTTTAGTAATTCCTGATGAATGAATTGGCATATTGGCTGTGAAATGTTGCATTTAGGAAGGAGTTTTCTTTTGAAGTTGAAAGTTATGTACATTGTTGGAGTAGAGAGAGGGAGCTACTCTGTACCACATTTGTACTCTACCTGATCAAAGTCTGTTAGGAATTGTCACATGGCATCAACTGGAAAAGAGCAAAGTGTAGCTCAGCCGAAAAGTTTCTGTTCACAATGCCAGCAGACAAATACTTAATACATTTGTTGGGGGTTTATTTGCTATTTTAGCAGGAGGTGTTAGATCATTTAAAATAGGCAGTGTTAGATACAACCAGCATTAGAAATGCAGATAGAGGAATGTCACATGAATATATTTAACTGCTCATCTGCTAATAGCACCAGACATCGTCTGTTCTTTTCAAAATGACTTGCATTCTGTTCCAAGTATTAACTGTTGTAAAGAAATGTATGAGAAAACCTTGGTGACAAATGGCATAAAAATGACAGATAGACAGGCACAGATATCCAGAAAGGCCATACTCAGGACTGACATTTTAATGCAGCAAACACGGCCAATATGCCTATAGAAGTTATGGTTATCCATGGGTGTTGGTGTGTGATTATAACATTACAATTTAATTTGCATACCTCAACACAATGCTTGATCATTATCTTATCTTCACTGTGCACATGTAGTACGTATGCCTGCCAAGTTTTATGTATTCAAGTCCCAAGGGATAAGGGTAGTCATAGGTATAGAATCACAGCTTTTGTGAGACTTTCACTTAAAGATCTGACCTGATAACAACTGATATTTAGGGGTTTTATTAGCTCTTACATTGTATTGATCTCAGCATATATATTGTAGCAGCAGTTTTCTGTCCCAATTATTTATTATTGTTTATTGTTTAGTAACTATAATAAATATTGAGCAGAGTGATGCGCAATGTCTTGATAGTCTTTGTTTCTTTACCTAAGCAAGTGTTCTTTGCTGTCTGAGATTACATTGAAAACTTTTGCATTTAATGTTTTAAATCACACAGCATAGAGTCAAGTGCAAAAAATAGGGTTGGTGCAAGACTGAGATAGTATAATATTAATCATTACATTACCTCCAAATTAGCTCAGATTGAATAAATTGCCATGCAAATTCCAAGTCTACCTACGATATTAAAGCCTGAATTTTCACTCAAAGAGGCTTTTCATCAAAATGGTGAATCCAGCAGTCTCAACGCCAAATATGGCTGCCGCCATTTTTGTAGGTGGGGGAATGGGGATGTGTTCTAAGTAGAATATTCATGGCTTACCAAGGCAACTGCAATGTGTTAAAATCTAATCTGATTTTTGCTAATGGGATGTCTAAAATGCATCTTTGTGCACTTTGGAACTCGTCGGAGATTTTCTAAACTTACTAGGGTTCTTTTGAAGAGTCTGGTCTGCTCTATGATATAGTCCCAGCATATCTTTGTGAGAGATCAAGCATCTTTTGAGTGATTGAAGGTGACCTTTGTGATTGTTAAAAGTTGACATGATTGTGTGTAAATATGCACAGGCTCATTGGAACTGTCAAGCTCATTAGAATTGTTGAGGGAGCTATCATGTGAACTGTCAGAGATCCAAAAGAACTATCAAGAATGCAATCAATAAAATTGTCAAATGATACTATCAAGGGAGCTGTCAGGTTATCAAGGAGCTTAAATACCCTGCCGTTTAAATAGGCAGAGTTAAAAAAAGCAGTGTTTGCTCTTCTACCCTGTATGATGTCATAAGTAGGAGGGCTACCAAGATAGGATTAGTGCTGCATGACTGATCTCCTGACCCATCATTAGAGTGGGATGCCTGTAAATTCACAGTTTGATTGACAACTTCAAGTGCACTTGAAGTCTCTGAAATGTGACCATGAATACAAATAGTTGTTCTTATAAGGGATTATAGGAAGCTAATTAGGGTAAATAGGTTCTTATGAGAGTGTTTTCCACACACCTGATGAAGGAACAGCACTCCAAAAGCTCATGATTCCAAATAAACTTGTTGGATTTTAATCTGGAATCCTGAGACTTCTGACTGAGCCCATCCCTGTCCAATGCTGGCAACTCTACATCAGTTTGTAACAACTGGGAGTGCTGAATACTGAGCAGAGGAAGGAAAGTCAGATCCATACCCAAAGATGTGTGGGTTAGGCTGATTGGCCATGCTAAGAAATTGCACCTTAGTATCCAGGGATGCATAGGTTAGAAGGATTAGTGGGCAAAATACGTAGGGCTATGGGGATAAGGCCTGAGTGGGATTGCGTTCGGTGCAGACTCGATGGGCCAAAGGGCCTCTTTCCACACTGTAGGGTTCTATGATTCTATGATTCTATGTGCAGTGGCTTTCTAAAACAGTGACAAGCTGTAGTTGTACAGATCTCCTCAATTTAATCATGTCCTCAGGTTATTTATATATTACAATTAACACATTGATTTCCAAAGATGCTCTTATGTTCACCACTTCTGTTTTTGGGATTTGCTAGAGAGTGCAGCTTGTGAGCATGTTCCTGAAAAACATGGATGTATAATCTTGCAGTTAGCAGAAAGAAAGTTTTAGCAGTGCAAATATGGAGAACTAGTTCACTGAGGTTGCTCAGCTAAATGTAAATGGTTCTTAAGACTGCTCTTAAGATGCTTTTACTGTTTATTCAAACTGGGAGCAAGGGGTGGTCTCTGAGGTAGCAATGATCCATTTTGCAGTACACAAGCAGATAATTTCAATTCACTACATTTGATAGTTTGTGCACAATTACTCAATGTAAATCCATCAAAACCACATACATTTTCATGGGTGACTGCTTGTTTTCAGTTATGGGGTGAATAATGCAACTTTCTTTCACAATTTAATAAAAAGAAATAAAGCAAAAAACATAGGAAAAATGCAGCAGGTCTGGCAGCATCTGTGGACAGAAAAAGAGTTGCGTTTTGAGTCTGTGTGGCTCTTCTTCAGTACAAAGCACGTTAGTGCAGTGACTGGCTCTGTTGATGTAATGGTGGCTTCATTCAAAACCACAGTAACGTCCTAAAGGAAATCAGCAATCTTCTGAAATAAACCAAGTGGAAACAAAAATGCTAGGTTTACCCAATCATAGCAAAATGAAGAAGATTCATTTGGGAAGGCACTGACACATAAGACATTGGGTGGAATTTTCCATGCAACCCACTGTGTATTATGTGGTGGCAGTGGAGGCAGCCTGATATTGGCTGTTGGCAGGATCTTCTGGTCCCACTGTAGTCAAGAGTGTTTCCCATTGAATATACCCTCGCTACCAGGCAACCCACAGTGGGGGTGCACCATTGGTGGGATCCAAAGATCCTGCCAGCATGAAAAGCCGGAAAATTCCGGCCATTATGTTTCAATTACGTATTATCATCAGTTCAACTTAAGAAAACATAGTTTCCTTTTGACATACTGGAACTAAGGAAAGAGGGAACGTGCTTCTATATTAAAGGCATTGGGCATAGATTTTATTCAGTATACACATCTACAAACATCCATACATGACAGTCCAAAATGTAAACAGAAAGTTGATTAGTTTGCTGCGGACAATGGTCTGTTTGTGGTTGTGTGGTTGTTTGAAGGCAAGAAGTAGGGATGTGGGGATGGCCGTGGCGAGATGTTTGTCTTCATCAATGACATTTTGAAGGCTCCGGAGAAGATGTCGTAGCTTCTCCGCTCCAAGGAAGTACTGGACAATGAGGGGTACCCTGTCCACCATGTCCCATGTTTTTCTTCTGAGGAGGTCAGTGCGGTTTTTCGCTGTGGTACGTTGGAACTGTCAATCATTGAGTCTAATGCCATATCCTGTTCTTATGAGGGCATCTTTCCACAGCAAACTATCCAGCCTTCAGGAGAACAGTAACCACAACACCACAGAACCCTGCCACAACAACCTCTGTAAGACATGCCAGATCATCGACATGGATGCCATCATCTCATATAAGAACATCATCCATCAGGTACACGGTACATACTCTTACAACTTGGCCAACATTGTCTATCTGATACACTGCAGGAAAGGATGTCCCAAGGCATGGTACATTGGGAGACCATGTAGATGCTATTACAATGGATGAATGAACATTACTCAACAATCACCAGGCAAGACTGTTCTCTTCTGTTGGCAAACACTTCAGTGGTCACATGCATTCAGCTTCTGATTTTTGGGTAAACGTTCTCCAAAGCAGCCTTCATGACACACGGTAGCGCAGAGTCGCTGAGCAGAAATTGATAGCCAAGTTCTATACACATGAGGATGGCCTCAAGCTGGATCTTGGGTTCATGATACACTATTTGTAACCCCCATGACTTGCCTGGGCTTGCAAAATCTCACTCACTGTTCTGTGTGAAGACAATACACATCTCTTTAACCTATGCTTAATACTATCTCACTCACATTGTCTGCACCTTTAAGACTTAATTAGCTGTAAAAACTTGCATTCTAATCAGTATTCTGTAAACTGAGTGTGTGTTTTTACATCCCCTGTTTGTGATCAGATCTCTCTACCCGCCTGACAAAGAGTCAGAAACCTAAAAGCTAGTAGTTTTTGCTACCAAATAAATCTGTTGGACTTTAACCTAGTGTTGTGAAACTTCCTACTGTGTTTACCAGAATCCAATGCTGAAATCTCCACATCATTTACATAATAAGTCAGAGCAATCTGAGTATCACATATTGGGTAATGTTATTTATCAGAAATGTAGACAGTACAGATTGCAATGACAGTTTTATATTGATATTCTGTTATACCAGCTTTCCATCCAGATATATAATGTATAATATATATAGATATATGTATATACATAATTGCTATTTACGTATGAATCTATCTGTTCCAATTGGCTTATCAATATTACCCTTTCACACTATTGTCCTACCCAACATTGATCTAAGGCAGGAGTCTCCAAACTTTGACCCCCAGGCCACGTCTGGCCAGTAGCGATTTGAAATATTTATAAATAATAAAACTTATTCATTCATTTACATTTTATTTATTCATTTATAAAACATATTTTTCTTTGGCCCACGAAAATATATAGAATATACGATGTGATCCTTGTACTGAAAAGTTGGAGACTGCTGATCTGAAGGATTACATTTCTTATAGGACTCCCATGAGGAACATCGCAACACAGAGGAACTGAACACTCACAATGTAGCATTTGTCATTATTTAACTTAAAGGAACAGAATTATCTGAAGCTGCTGATCTGACAGTACCATTTGTCACTAACAACCAATCAGGGAAAACGCCTTAAATATCTGTTTAAAGTATTCAGTGTTTAAACACCAAGAAACATTTTGGGTGTGAAGTCACTGAGCAATCTGCCTGAGATCACACTGTCATTCTGTGACTTTTCTTGCAGGTACATGTACAACAGGCTTGTTCATTGGTAAACAGAACCTCTTTAGGTGCGTACGAAATATCTTAACTCACCACCCAAATTACAGCGCTCAAAGCAAATGTTCTAATCTTGCTTTGCAACACAAGCAGTTAGTTACCTGCTTTCCCTCCACACCCTCCCTCAGATTCCCCTGAGGGCAAGGAGTTCAGATGCAAAGTAAAGAAATTTGGAAGTTTAATAGTCTGACTGTTTCTGGATGGAGTGTCTCATGCTAGGTTGAATTTTTCTGGAAACCCAACATCAGGAGTATGTTGGGATCCCAAGGCCATTATTTTTGTAGCCTGCCTATTATATCATATAGGAGGTGGTTAGTTTGTAGTTTGCATCTGTATTCACCATCTAATGAAGGACGTTGTGAACTTACACATGGGCAGGCCGATCAGAGAGGGTGAAGGGATGGCCAGCCAGAAGCCCCATTGGAAAAGGTGAGCATTGCTCAGGTGGATGGGAATGAGAGGACACCACAAGTTGGAAACATTGACCTGAAGGTCCAAATGGCATCCTTTGAACATCAGCCACGCAATCCTGGGGATCAGCATGCAGGTGAAACAGCTCCAAATGCCTGCAGAGTTGCAGATTGTAACCTTCCTGATTATCTTTAAATGGATCTGCCAAATCATGCAATGGTGCTCTGACCCCTCACCATTTCTCACACATTGCTGGCTTCCTGATTCAGCAAGGTTCTCGAACACTGTAGGTAAAAATTCACTGCAGTGCCAGAATGGGGGCTAATTGCCCTTCAAATATCTTAATTAACTCCCTGCCTCTGCTTGGTGGGGAGCTGCTGCTATTGGAAGTCCACCTCTGGGATCAACACATGAAGGTGAGAACAGGTTGAGGAGCTGGTCCAGCCATTGCACTAATTTCTAAATGCCCCACCCCTCTGCCTCCAAATTCATCTCCACAAGTCAGGTAAAATTCCAAACTAGGCTCAGAATTAATTCTCAAGTTACATGCTTCATACACATCTTCAATTGCATGCAAGAAAAAGTTGTTAGAATGCTTATAACACATTCATTCTGTGTTTTTCAAAATACTGCCGTACCTTTCATTTCAATGCTCAAGATGACCCGGTTCTTAATTTTTCAAACTGTCTCTTAAACATCTAAAACCGATTGACAAACTGTGTCAGAAGGAATGAGCAATTTGGGCACGCATTCTTGGATATTGTCCGTTGATCATTCATCTGTCAAAATATTGAGAATGTGTATGAAAGAAAAAAATCCTGGTTAAAAATCTTGCTTGAGGAGATGGATGGCTTGGAAATGTAATAGCATATTTCATCACACCAAACTATAATTGATGGAAGAGAAATATCAACTTGACTCACATGATATTGATGTCTATTAGATCTTTTTTCAGATGAATCAATAATATCTGCACAAGAGTGTTAACTATATACATCTTCACCTATCAAGTACTTTGATGAATTTGACAACATTAAGCCTGGAATTTGGCATTAATAATTTGTGACTGTTCCGAAATACGTTGTTGGACCCCACCGATCTTTCAGTGCAGGCTTCAGGACTGATCAAATTTACGTAGAATTGATACATATCGAGGCTGGTATTTTAAATATTTGTTGATAAATTATGAGAATTTACTTCACTATCAAAGAATTTGTCATTATCTTGGGTTTACAGATAACACGAAAGACTGATAACAAATATTAATGAAACTGTAACCTATCACACACAAAAGAGAAGTCTTGAAATATTGTTTTTGTTGTCACATTTGTCAATTATGTAGCCACATTGCGTAAATATATGCAACAACGTAAACTGCGCTTCCTGTGTTCAGTTCAAAATCAATTGAATAACATTTTAATTTTCTTTTTTTTAAAAGCTTTTATTTTTCAATTTGTTTTAGGGCTGTATTATAATGAATATTCTTAAAATAAAAAAAATTGAAAGTCATAATTCTTAGGTCATGTCTTTTAAACAACCTCCACACACTTGTGTGTACTTCCCTCTTTCCCAAAATGTTTGCAGCATTGCACATAGAGCACACACAGTCTAACAAACCTGACTGTGGTGGCTGGAATAATTGAAATTTACCACACCAGCTGAAAAACTGCCAACATTGACCCTCTGGGCCAGACTTTGGCCCGCTGTTAAGTCAACCTGACGATTTTTTGGATGATGTCTATAGATCCACACAGTTGGTAGGTTCACTGTGGGAAAGCTAAAAGCACGTAAGATCCTTCAGCAACCTAATCAAGGTCATAAACTCTGCACATTTCACTAAAGCCTTTACAAGCAACCCAACTGTTCACATGTTGCTCAGTTTCTCAGATCTGATTCAGAGGAAGCAGGTGGCTAGGAAACAGGACGAACTTCTGCCAGTTGAATGATAATTCTACTTGGCCCATCTAAGCTTGTTCACTCCAAAAGACCTTAAAGGACCATTACTGCGATGGCCAAATAATTCTGAAATGATTCCAAGGCTTTCACCTGCACCACTTTGTGTGAAAGTCAACTCTGTGCTGAACACTCTGTGTTTGCCTTTAACCAAAATGAGCCTATCATCTCTTTTCCAACTCACGCAATTTATTGTAATTTTCTCAATTTAGATTTTCCATACTGTGCACTGTTTGACTTACATGGATCAGATTATTTATCAGATCACTTCTTTTGAAACTGTCCTTGGAACTCATGATTGCTAATGGTATACAACAGTTCCGCAAAAATATGTTTACCAGTTAGGCAATAGTATCAATATTTTCCATTGCAATCTATTACAAATATAGCACTTTTCAACTTGGTAAATGAAAGGCTTTTCTCAGTCTTCATTTAAGTGTGGTTCCTACATAATTATTCAATTTAATCCTTTTACCTTTTCTCTTTCATACTGTTATTCTAGCTGACTGATACCACTTTGTTATTTGCATATTGTTTGTTAGATATAGGTCTGGAATTTTTGCATCTGGGTCAGGTACAGAGAGTCAGGACATTTCCTACAAGCTATGCCCAGCATACTTGCTAATTCTTTTACTCTCATTCTATGCTTCTAAACTTTATTCTAACTCTTTTAAACCCTCCAACAATGACACCTTAACTACGACTGTAACATTACATTCTGCACTCTCTTCTTTCCTTCTTTATGAATTATATGCTGTGTCTGTATAGCGCACAAGAAACAATGTTTTACACTATAATAATACATGTGACAATAATAAATCAAATCAAATCAAATCAAATCAAATGTATTTAAGGCCAGGAATGACCATTATACCATCAGATGTATGTGGCAACACACACTAGCTGGGAAAGGAGAAAAAAACTGTTGTCACAGATTCAGCTTTAGCAGGATAAGTGGCATTGTGGCACAGTGGTTAATACTGCTGACTCACAACTCCAGGGACCCAGGTTCGATACCTGTCTTGGGTCACTGTCCGTGTGGAGTTTGCACATTCTCTCTGTGACTGTGTGGGTTTCCTCCGGGTACTCCAGTTTCTTTCCACATTCCAAATAGGTACATTGGCCATGTTAATTTCTCCCTCAGTGTACCTGAACAGGTGCTGGATTGTGGCGACTAGTGGATTTTCACAGTAACTTCATTGCAGCGTTAATGTAAGCCTACTTGTGACGCTATTAAATAAGCTTTACTTTATAATGGTGGCAGAGCTGTACCAGCTACTCCACGGTCAACAGATAAACACCTTCACTGTAAGGAAAAGTAGAAAGTAGCGACAACTTTTTAAATTTATTCATTCATGGGACATGGGCATTACTGGCCAGCCTGAGGGCAGTTGAGAGTCAACCACATTGCTGTGGCTCTGGGGCCTCATATAGACCAGATTAAGTAAGGATGACAGATTTCCTTCCCTATAAGTCATTATGAACCAGATGTATTTTTCCAACAATTGACAAGTTTCTTCGCCATCAGTAGATTCTTAAATCTAGGTTTTTTTTTAATTGAATTCAAATTCCACTATCTGCCATAGAGGGATTTGAACTGGATCTCCAGAACATCAGCTGAGTTTCTGGATTAATAGTCTAAAGGTAATACCACTAGGCCATCGCCTTCCCATATAACTGTGTTGTAATTCCTCTGAACCTCACTTGAAGCCATCCCAGCTGGCTGAAGAGAATATCTGCAGTCCAATTTGCTGTTGAAACTGATGATTAATATAACTCCTTTCACATTAACAATTATAATGTTCTTGATCATGTTGTGCTTATACAGAATATTTGTAAAGTCTGCTGAGGTAAGAACAACTTTAGCTTCATTGGAATATCTCATTCAGTGCCAACATCTTTCCATGAGGTCTACAAGAGCGGGATCTTGAGATCATTTCCTGTGGAGATGTATACTCTCTGGCAGTAGCATATCACATTCTTAGAATGAACTCCTATGTGACAATTTATCCTTCTGCTTGGTTTATCCAAATATAAGAAACATCAATCGCATCAATGATTCTATGATAATTGGGTATCAGGGCTCCCAGGCATAGCGCGATGGCCTAAACAACAATGTTCTACTCCAACAACATACAGTTGGTCAGTGACCACTTGTGTTATTTAGGTCAATGACCATTTCCCAAGTCTCAGTCATAGTGGTTACATTTTAAGACCATCATCTATACCAGATTGTTTGAAGACAATGGCATATTATTCTCTTTGGAGACCAGAGCAAGGTTCTTCTGCTATAGTTAATGATAGCCTTGCAGTAGTCACAAACCAATCCTAAACTTAACACAGCTATTGAATTGATCATCAAGCACGGAAATTATTTGAAGTAACGCATCAAGTGACTTGATGGCTCAGGAGTGTTTGGCCATAAATGCAGACCTCCACCATTGCACCAATAATTCACTACCATCCATGGCAAGCTATACACTTTTGTAAGAGAAAGAGGTCTAGCCATGGCAAAAAGAGAGCATCTGCTTCCTTTATTTTTGGAGCAACCCTTCTTTGGAGGCGGCTGACTTTCAATGCTGAAAGAGAAAGCCTTCTTTGTCTCTTCCTCCAGAGTCACTTCAAAAGCAACACCCATATATGTGATGGTGATCACAGGAGGAATGCAACCTCCGTGTTCTTCCTTTGCTTCTCATACAAAAGAACAGCACTCCAATGGCAGTGACTTTGAAATTCCTATCAGATATTCTTGCTGCCACCACCAATACACGGGACTGCCAAAGCCACAATTTTAGGTGAGAACCTCAAACTCTGTAGTTTGTATCAATAGAATTCTAATCCGCAGTCCACTGCCAGCCCTATTCTGTTGTTTCAGTTTATATATAGAACAGCTTGCTTACTTGTTCTGTGACACAAACATCAACAGAAAAAAAAACTCGCTCACCATCGACCCCAACCATTTCACCACAATGATCCTGAATGTCAAAGCTTCGAGAGAAATAAGTCAACTGCAAGGAAATCAATGTGAGAATGAGAAATATTAATTCCTTAACTGACAAATATTTTGATACTTTGACTTTTTAACAGTAGTATTTTTGCTTATTTGAAGATTTGGTATAGCATTCTGGTTAATTATGCTGTGTATGTCAATCAGGTCAATGTATACCACACAAAACATTTAACTCAAAGTTAGTCCACTCTTCCCTATATTGATACTTGCTGCCATTAAAAAATATCTACTTGTCTCAGTTGAAGAGAACCTATGTGTCTTTAGCTCTGCGGATTGTATTGCTACCTTCATCTGGTGCAGACTGTGTGCCAAAAACTGTATTTAAGCTGCCTTATTTATACTTAGCATGGTAATTGTTATTTCCATAAAAGGGAAAAAGGTTTCCTGAGATTAAGTGGTGCCAAAAATGTTATAGTTGTACTCAAACACCAAATAAGGTTTTACTACGTGGGTGACAGCTTGGGTCCAGGACGTTTTGAAGTACCTCAAGCTCTGCTGTTTGTAAAAATACAGCTCTAATCCACAACCCATTGCCAGCCCTGTCACTGGTTGTTTAAATTTATATATAGAACGGTTTGCTGAGTCTGCTTGTTCTCCAACATCAACAGGAAAACCAGCTTACCACTGCCGCAACCATTTCACAAAACAATCCTGAATGTCAAAGCTTCTAGAGAAATAATTGAACAGTCAGAGAATATAAAAAGAAAAACAATATGAAATATTAATCCTTCGAGGCATTTTGCAAGAATTGAACAGGTGTCATGAGATCAGATGTTATTTGATCAGAATTACATGTGATCAAGTCTCCACTCAGAGGTTATGCTTACCTCTTGATTATTGAGTTTGAAAGATTTTTACCGGTAAGGTAGCCCAAAACAGGCCTGGAAGACAGCACCCAACCAACTGAAGCATTTAAACCACATCTGATGATGTGACTAGGACAATGTCATTTCTGGACTGACTGGGTGGAGCAGAGCAGGGGCTTGGGTGGATTGGACTGGACTGGCATCAGACATGGTAGGCACTCGTGGAGAGAAGTTGACACTGGGCAAAGCAATCTAGATGCTGAGTTAGCAGGTGCTGGATGGATAAGAGTCAGCACATGGGAATATTGTGCCTCCAAGTCAGGCACCATTGTCATGGGTATACCCTTCATCATTGTTGGATCAAGATTCTGGAATACTCTACCTAACAGCAAGGTTGGTGTATCTTCACTACATGGACTTCATTGGTTCAAGGAGAAGGTCCATTACTTCCATCTCCTGGCAACAAGAGATAAACAATTAATACAAGCATGTACTGATGATAATGATATGTAAAAGACACATATTCTTGTTTACATTTACTGTTCTTGACTTAAGGATTTTATAAATGACAAACTTACACAGACACAGAGTTTTGGCTCAACCACAAATTTATTTATCAAAACACTCCTAATGCCCTAATACAAGAGCCGTGACCTGGTGTAAATTATGCTGCACAACAGGGCATGTCTGGGATTGTAGTCAGTGCAGACTCATTGGCTGAATTGCCTCCACTGTAGGGATTCTATTTTATGAACACTTGACTGGGGTTAACCTGATTTAAATTCCTTGCAATTCACCATGGCTTTCCAGGAACATGTAAAACAATGACTTACGGATGAAAGATTCCACTGAAAAACCATAAGCAAGCAAAACCCAACCTTCACATGCAAACCTTGCTCAGTTCAATGCAAACTCTTTCAGGATTTGGATGTTCCTCTTAAATTATCTTGAAATTCAGCCCCAGAATCCCTTGGATTTGGCTGATAACTTACAACTCCCCACACAGCTGGTCCTTCCACTGAAAGCTGTAGGTTCAATATCAACACGTCATGGCTGAAAACATTTACAATCTCCAACATAGCTGGTCTTGTCCAGTGTTGAAAATAGGTCTGAGCCAAGCTAACTAGGCCTTACCTTCCTTCTGATTACAGTTCCAGACCCTATGTTCTTGGCCTTTTTTTGACAAATCTTATTGAAAATATCAAACACATTTCCTGAAGACGTTCTGCTGTATGATGAACACATTCCCTGAGGACACCCAGCTGGATGATCAGTGCTTAGGACCTTTTCATCTCATTAATCCAACCTCTCCCTGAGTCCAGACAAATCCACTCATCGCTGATATCCAAAGACGTGTGCTAGGTAGATTGGCCATGCTAAATTGGCCAAATGAAATTGTCCCATTGTGTCAGGGTGGGCTAGCAACGGTAAATGCATGGGATTATGATGATAGGGCCTCATGGTGTGGGATCATGATCAATGCAAACTCAATGGGCTGAATGGCTTCCTTCTGCACTGTAGAGATTCTATGATGTTTTTTCCACGATTGAAACAATGGATCCCTTTCAAGTGAGATGTTTCTGGCTCCCAGATTGATATATTTGAAACAA
Organism: Sphyrna mokarran; assembly: GCA_024679065.1. Lineage (NCBI taxonomy): Eukaryota > Metazoa > Chordata > Chondrichthyes > Carcharhiniformes > Carcharhinidae > Sphyrna > Sphyrna mokarran. The sequence goes on from JAGIQG010000005.1 coordinate 95,473,256, forward strand.
AGTCCATGTCTCCTTAGCTGTTGTTGTCTGTGACCATCTGCTATATTTTCCCTTGCTTCTTTATTGAGTTGTCTCTTGGCCACTGCCTTGTGCCATTGGTATGATAATGCAGCGTCTTTTACATAAAATCGGTTTGGTTTTGTTATTGACATGCTTTGAAGATTAACCCCTGATAGTATAGCTTGCTTGGAGATGTTGAGTTTTATTTGCAGTGTTTATGACCACAGATTTTCTGGTTTTATACTTAATAAAAGTCTAGTTGGGAGGGATTCCATTCCTACAATTGCAAACATTGTGCGATGTTTGTAATAAGGCTGTAAGAATAATAATGATCAATCGCTCTCACGTTCTCCATTTCAGACATTGTCAACAAGGTTAGCTTGTCATTCTACTTCACTATGAGAAATTTTGTGAAGCAATTTAAATGCTTCAGCATAAACGCTGCTGTATGAATTCAAGACATTATTAGATAAATCACTGCAGCAAAAGTCAACCATTAACAGCAGCAATTTGTTTTGCACAAATTGCAGCTTTTTATGAGCTGCACTGAAAGAACAGTTTCGAAAGAATTTTATTCTTGATGAATATGTCTGGCTGAGCTAGGGTGCTTAATGGCAGCAAATTTCCAAAACAGAAAAGTGTTCCAGTTCCCATCACTGACATTTTGTTACTTTAGTAATTCATTTCTTCATTAATTACATGGATGACTTAATCAGTTAAATGTTGGCCCTTTTAACATGCTTCCACTCTGGATTACAGTCCAAAATGTGGAGGTTAGATGGATTAGCGTTGTAAATGCATGTTGTTATGGGGTTGAGGGGTTGGACAGGAATAAGATGCTCTTTTGGACAATCGGTGCAGACTCAGTGGGCCAAATGGCCTCCAACTGCACAGTTTGGTTTCTATGGTAATATTCAATATAGGAGCTGACCAGAAGAGTTGAGACCAGGATCTCATATTTAGGTGTTCTATTCTTGTACACGAATGTTGCTTGGCCTTGCAAGGGGTGAAGCCCCCATCTACCCCTTACACTGCCATAAGAGGGGACATTCACAAGCACTTCTCATGTCAGTTTTGCAACATCCTTTCCATTTAAGGAGGTAAGATTGGCAACCAGTACACCTGCGGTTTAGAGGTCTGAAGAGCAACCAAAGGTATGTTCTTTTTTCATTCAATATAACAGTAATTTACAGACAGGCAGAGGCTCATTTATCTTTATTTTTCTGAGGTTTAGCCTACAGAGGTTGCCACAGGGTTATAGTACATTCTGCAGCCAACTCTGCAACTACTCATGTTTGGCAATGTCACAGCTGCATTGTTTCAGCAAGTGGGTCAATTCAAGCTGCCACTGGGGACATTATGAATATCAGTTAATAAATGGTACAAAACTGTGTGAAGCAGGTCACAGGTGCATTGTTTGCTGGACCATTTTACCTTCTCACCATCCCATGAGAGATATCCTATAATATTACAGAGTGGTGGTGATTCACAGCATTCACAGGACTTGCAGGTTGTATCCACATGTCTTTTAGTTGCAATACACCAACCAGAAATGATTCCAGTGTCTCAATTGTTAGCTCATTATCCACTATAAGCACTGGATTATACAAGTAAGCAACTGCTTTCCTGAATGTTTAGTCCACCTTTCAAAGCAGTAAAAAATCCCAACATCTGAGGCTGAAAAGTAATAGTTGACTCCTCAAAAATCTAGGATATTCTCTGGACATCTTTGAGAAATCCAATGGGATAAGCTAAACCAAAATGTAAGGTGCAGGCCTTGAACAAAATTAAAGTTTGCATGCTAATATGTTTTGTGGGCCTGGGTCAGTCTGGCAGCACCTTGTAACACAGCTTAGTGAGACTTTCGGAATTGTCATTGTTTGTTCTTTTCTGTATGAGTTTGCCCTTACGAGCCATGAAAGAAAAGCCCCTCGTGTGCGTAAGATAGATGTTTGAAACTTCCACAAGAAGAGGGACTTTCCCTACTTGAAAAGATAGTTTACCGATTAGCAATTCTATCAACATCATTTTCATGCCCCCACACAGATGTGCCTTCCCCAGCAATCTCTTCCATTTTCAGCACCACTCACATATATGTCATTCATACCACTTTATGATGCCTTTCCCACACTTAAATATCCCAAACTTTGGCACAAAGATTCCTTGCATTAACAGCATTGTGCATGTGCCAGCCTACTCTTTTCTATCTTGGTGCTTTCCTTCATGACAACATGTGCAGTGCATCATCTTAACACCAATTTGAATGGACCTACCTTGCACTAAGTTGATCTTTCTCTACACCTTAGCTATAACTAACACTACATTCTGCACCCTCTCCTTTTCTTCTCTATGAACGGTGTGCTTTGTCTGTATAGCACTCAAGAAACAATATTTTTCATTGTATACTAATAAATATAACAATAATAAATCAAATCTAATCAATATCAAATCAAATCAATCTGGTGCTTCACCAAGATTTTTAAATTCTTTTTTTCATTCCATCCTTAAAAGTTCCAAAACCAGTGCTGAGAACAGACTGAGCAATTCCAAATCCATTCCTTGTTTGCTCCAAAAAAAAACAAATTCAAATTGAATCCAATTCATGGTCCCCATAAGAGAGACAAACAAGATACAAGTTGACAAGATGAGCCATTCCCCCCCTTCCTTCCCATCCCTCCCTTTCCCCATCCATTCCCATTATCTTGGCCTTGATCTGATACTTGATCTTAATCAAAAGGCAGCAAGTTGCTTCTTAAATGCTAGAAGTGTCCGGCTGCTGGCAGATCTCAGGTTGGACGACTTTCTCTACAGAACAACTGACCTTTGAGGTGGACTAACCACAAGATGCGTCATCTCTGCAAGGGCACGGGTGAAATGACTTGCATACTTTCTGATAATTTTGTAAGCATTGAAAGAGATAGTGAGAAGTTCCAGATGTGTTACTATTTTGGAAGGCAGCTGCATTATCAGTGCCAGTTCCAGTCATTCTCTTGCTGCTTGCCTGTTTCTCACCTGAGCTATTGACTGTAAACTAATTAACTGTAATGAAGTCAGTGAATGTCTCAACAACAGCAACAAAAAATAACTTGTATTTATATAGCACTTTTGATCTCTAAAGTGACACAGGCATTAACAAACCACATTTCATACACAAAATACGTAAAGAGAGATAGGGCAAGATGTTAAAAAGCCTGGTCAGAGGTAGACTTGGGAAGCATTTTAAAGCATGGAAAAGAGATGGAGAGATTTAGCAAGAGAATTGGAAAAAACAGGCAAAAAGAGGATTTAGCAACAGTAAATGAGAGAAAGAAAACAGAATGTAGAGGCAGGGATAACGCATTCCCCAAACAACACTCACAAGCTGTTATCCCAGCCCAAGCTGACCTCTTCTAGTCTTTGTTCCCACTGGGAACATTGATCAGGTGCCCAGGAGAGAAGATGCAACTTCTGGTGTGTTGATGTACTCACGGCTCCACAGGGAGGACAAAAGAAGGTGTACCTTTCTGATACCCCTCTGTACATGCATTCAGAACCTGTGACAATGAGGGATTGATTGTTCTCTGCGTGATCAGCTCTGTGTGTGGTCAATGATAATTTCATCCTCAAAGTCCCCATGAAATGTTTCAAACTGGCCTTTATTACTATTACAGGAACCCCAAAAAGTATAAGGTTCCTCATATTTGCTAAATAACACAGAGATGTAACTGTCACACTGTTTCAAATGTTCTTCACTTCACTAACTGTCATGATAACCATGATATCAGAAAAAGCTTCAAGATTCCTTCAATAAGCCTCTGTACCAGGGAACGTTTGCAATGAGAACAGATGCCATTGGAGTGATTTTGTGCCTGTACTCACCCTGTTTAAAATGGTGACGTGGGTGCAAAATTCCCTGCGAGAATTGGAAAACTTGATTCTTTCTAGTTGAGACCTAATTTTTCAAATTTCGTCACCCCTTACTGCTGATGTAACAATAATTTACACATATTTAAATAAATTTAAAACTCTTCAAAAGGCTTCCCTGCCATGTGTGCCCGCTCCCCCCACAAATAAAGAATTCCTCCCTCGCTGAAGTGATGTCACATGAACAAGGTTTACAACAGTTATTTAAAAAATGGGAGGGAACAAAGGTAGGTATATCTCCTGGTGAGGTGGGGCGGGGGAGGGTGGGAGAAGGACATGTCCGGCATCCTGGCACTGCCAAGAGGCTGTGTCAGAGGTGAGCCTTCTAATAGGGTTCCCCTTCTGTGAGGGCAGGGGAGGTGGGGTTTGTCTTGGTGCTTGTAGGAGGATCTCCTGTGTACATGAGGGGGAGTTTTTTTAACGCAGATGAAGGCACCATTTAAATAGGGGCCCTCGTCTCTGTGGAGCAGATGTTGCCAGCTCTATCAGCAACTACCCCACCAGCATGAAGGCAGAAACCATGCCCAGATTTTCTGTTTACAAAGTGCCAGAAAAACAGGAGAAAAATCTCACTGTGCAACTGGAGAGCTGCACCCCAATTTCTCAGCCCAACCGGCACTCACTCATGTTTGAACTTAGGCTATTGGTCAATGTATACTGAGAATGTATGCGACGTATTACCGACATCCTGTCTTAGAAATTCAGCACCTGGGACACAGGACATGCTATACCAAGTGAATTGCCCAGGTTTGCCTTAATATCCTCCATTAACTTAACTCTTGGATTCCTACAAAAGTAAAATTAACAAATTTAACAGTGGCCAACTCGACTTAATATACTCTGCCTGTTGAACATTCACTTCGTGCAGCAGACATAACTGTTTTCATCACAGTTTATGTTGCAGCATCCCAACTCTATGCGGCAGCAGTCATATGGTTGAGGTCCAACTGCTCTTCATGTTTCTCATCAGTGTTAGCACTTGGAGTTATCACACTTTGTGACTGCTTGCTTTGCTGCCTCATTATCCAGCCTAGTCCTGGCTCACGGACGTTTTGCCCTCTGGCTTTCATTTCCAGCACACTGTTCATTAGACACTAGCTCCCCCTAAACCAGCAGCAAACTTGCTGCTCAGAAGGCCTTGGTCTTTTAAAAGCAAACACTGCAGACCTTCTGACATCTCAGATGAGCGACATTGGATTGTAAGTTCCTCTACTTCTAGTGCCATTGCAACTCATCCTGCTTATATGTGGCATATCTCTCATCCTTTGCACTGTCCTCCAGCTCAGCGTTTAAGTCCCCTGGATGTGCCGTGAGCTGGTCCATAAGACATGAAGCACATGACAGGACCTGGTGGGAATTGTTTGCAAAAACCTGGCTCTTCTTCCTCAAGCACAATGAAGAGAAAGGAAGATGATATACAATGGTATCCGGATGACTAGATTTTATATTTAACTTACAGTGGGACAAATATGATGTTGGTTGACAGTAATTGAAGATGCTGCACATACGAAGGGACACAAACAGAAGTATCAGTTCTTTTTAACTGCTGTTAGACTTTAAATACTGTGGCTGCCATTGGTTGAGTGTCCAATCAGAGACAGCAGCTGGAATTCTCCCATCCCGCCTGCCGCTGGAATTTTAGTAGGCAGGTTTGCGAAGAATGCGAAACGCCATTGACGGTCGAGTGGGAATTTCTGGGTTTTAGACCAGCACGACCAGAGAATTCCACCCAATATTGCTGCCATGAAGCTCACACATAATATTATGCTGAGGTCAATCCCCAGAATTCAGTGGAACCATTGATAAGTTTGTTAAATGACCTTGCATCGCACTCTGCCTATTTTCCAATAAGGCATTTTTGCCCCATTGCAAAATCCAAGCCATCAAATCAGATCGGATTCCTCCTCATCTCAAGTCCTTTATAACGAACAGAATATTGCTCCAGATCTAGTCCATTACTGAAATGAAGGGATAGATTGCTCAAGATACTCGCCAGAGCCATTGAACTTTGGAAAGACAGAAGATTAATGCTTCTTGTAACCTTTGGTCAGGAGAATATAGGAGCATTTTCCTGCTTTCCTCTTTCAGATGAGAACCAACACACATTTTTCTGCTTTGATTTTGGATTTACAGCTTTTCGCCTTCTTTTTAGCAACAACATACTGTCTTTCTTCCCTTGTGAAAAACAGCTTAAACTGCATTCTCAGGAGCTCCCAAATGAATCATGTGTCTTTCCCACAAGTGAATTATGGCTCCTTAATAATGGGTGAAATTAATCCAATGACACACAGCCGTACAAAAAATTCTTTGTTTCCTTATCCCTCAAGTATGCAAAATATCACGTACAAACCTTCCACTGCCACTCTTTTAATTGATTATTTATTAAATATTCAAGTGCATTTTTGACGTCTGTGCTTAATCCATTGGGTGATTTGTATTCAGTGATTTTTCTTTCTCCAGCTTCAGGAATGATTACATTACTGACAGTGAAGAACTTTCACTGCGATATAGCCATTAAAGTTTTTCTCTAATTAGAGGAAACAGTCATTCCATTATACACCATCTCACTGGATTGGGGAAAAAAAAGCCATTAATTCTCGCCCAAAGCACCGCTGGTTATCGATCTGAATGCTGAGTGATGCAAATGCACAGTACAAATGAGGGTAGTCAGAAAGGAAAGATCCCACAGGGGGAATCAATATATAGCAAAGGGTAATGAGACTTGTGTTCAGATGGCTGTACACAGCTCGCAGAATACTAGCACCTGCCTGAAGCAGCATAGCCACTGTTGGCTGCAATCATTTAAGAAATAAAGACGCCACATGAGCATTGTCTTGATTCCACGCAGGGAGGCACACTGCAGCCACTTTCTCTTTTCTGGTCTTTGACATGTGTCTTTAAATCCTGTGTCATCCATTCTCTCCTTTCTCTGCTCCTTCACTCAGCAGAGAAGATGCGGATAGTGGAAGCAGACACTGACATTTGTAATTTGTAAGATCAGCAGTAATGTTACAATAACATTATCGAATGTCACAAGTCATCCAAAGTGCATTCAAATTCAAATTGATCTCAGGGCCAAGTTCAGAATCTTTCAAGTAACTCAAGTCACCAGATGTTGGCCCTTTTCTGGATTAACTCATTAGACCCACTGCTCCTTTCTTGATATCTCATGCAATTTTAGTTTCTCTATCAAAATTAGTATCATGGATGTCAGCAGTACATCCAGATTCTGCTTAGAGATTAAATTAGATACCAAGAGATTAATTTTAACCCTCAAAAAAGGGTTGGTTTTGTTTCATGAAGGAGGTTAAAAATCTGAAAAGGATATCCAACCAACCTCAACCCTGCTCACATCTGATTTTAATGGAGGTGAGGCAGGGGTAGATGACCAATCCACTCTGAGGAGTCAGGCCTTCATTTCAATATCTTTTTGTTTCTAACCCATGCTAACTGCATTTCCCAGGCATGGAAAATCTAGTAGGTAAAGAGAGCTGAGAAGGTCAAATCCATTAGGTTAGAGCCTTAAGCGCACTGCTTGTTATTTACAGAAATTGTTCTGGGGCAATGGACTCCAGTTAGATTGGAGAAGCTAGGAAAATTCTACTTAGAGAAGCGAAGATGAGAGGAGATTTAATAAATGTGTTTAAAATTATGAGAGGGCTAGGCAGTACAGATCAAGAGAAAATGTTCCCTTTGGCAGAGGAGCCAAGAATCAAAGGCCGCTGACTAAAGATGATTGGCAAAGATGACACAAGGTAAACCTTTTCACACGGCGAGCAATTAGAATCTGGAATGCACAGAGATGGCACAGTGGTTAGCACTGCTGGTTCATGGCACCAGGGACCCAGGTTTGAATCCTGGCTTGGGTCACTGGCAGAGTCTGCACATTTTCCATGTGTCTGCGTGGGTTTCATCCATGTGCTCCATTTTCCTCACATGGTCTAAAAGACACACTGATCAAGTGCATTGGCCATCTAAATTCTCCCTCAGTGTACCTGAACAGGCGCCTGAGTGTGGTGACTAAGGGATTTTCACGGTAACTTCATTGCAGTGTTAAGGTAGGCCTGACAAAGTAGTGGAGGCAGGTTCAATCATGGCTTTTGAAAGGGAATTCGATAACATCTGAAGGTGAAAACTTTGTAGGGTTACAGGGAAAGGGTGGGCAAGTGAGTCTTGCTGAATTCCTCTCAGAGAACCAGTATGGGACACAGTTGGCTGAGTGACTTTCTCCTGCTCTGTCACTCAATGGTTCTGAGACTGTGGGGGTCAAGAGAAGCAGGTCTCCATGTCGAACAAGCTATCTAGTGAATCTTTACCCAGTGTTTTTTCTGCTCCCTCACACTCGTGATTAGCGCACCCAACAACCATCTCAATCCCCCTGAATGCAATCCTGCCAATCAAGTTAGTTATTGGGCAGGAAAACTGCAGAATAAAACATAAGTTAAAAGACATCCTGCAGTTTTTAATTGTAGGAGATTCAAAAAACCCATACTCTAGGTTTCTTGTCCATAATCTCACCCTCCTGCCCTGCCCCACAGCCCCATAACAGATCCCAGGAATATCTATTAATATAATGGATGTACCTAAAAAAGATGTTCGTTCTGGTTTTAATGGTGTAAGTGATCACAATGGCAGTTATGGTGCCACACAGAAAATGAATTAATAACCAAAATAATAATGTTTTCCATTTTCATTATATGGATCACATTTCTTTCTGAGCCTATGAAAAATGAATAATTCGACTCCAATTCTCTTCTAGCATCTAGTGCTGCACTGAAGTGGACTTTCATTTATTTCCTTCGCTAGTTATTCCTGAAACATTCCACATCCAGCGTGGCAGATCAGGAATCTCTTTTGCTCTTACCACCAGCCATTGCCATGTTTGGAAGGATTTTCAGGTTGATATTCAACCTGTTTGACCTCTTTACGAATGCAGCTTTCTTGGTAATCAAGTTCTGGAGTGAGACTCATAGGATTATAGAACGTCTTCACTGCAGAAGCTGAAGTGCAGACTCGGACCTGGAGTTTCAGGCACAGAGGCAGGGACACTTCACACAGCACCACAAGACCCCCTATAAATATGAATAATCCATTACAAAATGATGCTCCATTGGGTTAAGTCAGCTAAATTTGTTAATATCAGAAACAAAAAGCATTTTATCTGCTTTAAAGTTACATCATACAAGTGGACATAATTCAATGTATGGATTCATTTTCAATCATCATAATGGGTGGGATTTTACGGCCTCACATGTCCCAATACTGTAAAATCCTGCCTGACGTCAATGGACCATTCCAAGGTCCACCCCTCTCCCATTTCAGTTCCCTTCGCAAGTGGGACAGTAAAATTTCGACCATTAAGTTACTAGCACAATTGAAATAATTTAGAGACTTGTCCTAGAGAATGGTCCTATTTTTCTATATTGTTTATGATGGTTTAAGGAAGGTACATTCCATAGTATCTATGCTGGAAGGGGTTCAGTAAATCCAGAGGAGAATGGAAACACAGCAGGTTTATAAAAACTGAGAAAAGATTGTGCTCAGATTCAATTTCTCTCAGTGGGTGATATGTCCAATAACTTTTCACATCTCTCACCGTTCCCATTTAACTGTGCATTCAGTATTTGTGTCCCTCTGCCCTGCTTGTGACTAAAAACCAGGTACTACTGGAAGCAAGCTGGCACACATGAGTGAAGCACAAACTATGATGAAGTCACAAGCATGCTCATTTCAGGACAGACTTCATTCTAGAGCTCTTGCTAAAATTAGGGTTTTTTGCCTCATTAATAAATGCACACAGAGATCAAACAAAGTAGCCGTGACTGCAACACGATTGACCTGACTATCATCACCCTGCCCACAAACTATGGGGAGCACAAAGAGGCAACCACTCGCAGTGATAGTTAAACAATTCCTCAGAAAGTTCTTGGGAACATTCTGCTTGTGTTAGATAATCAGATTTCAAAGTGCTATATTTGCTGCTGGACTTAGTAAACTCTTCAAGGTATTCTGGAAATGGACTTACTTCTTTGTGGAGTTTATTCTGGGAATCTCACTTTGGGAAGAGGAGGAGCAGCAGAGACAATGGCAGGTGAAAGAAGCACTCAGAGTTATAGCTAGACTGATGGAGCTTGCACATCCTCGTACCCATGGAAATACCTCAATTCTGCTCACAAGACCCAAATAGTCACAATGTCTTAGATCCATATGCTCCCACTGAAAATTAACGAGACATAACTCATAGCTATCAGATCAATTGCTGCTCTGTGGGTCAAATCAGTAACTTTCATATTGTGATTTAGGTAAATTAATTGCAATGCTACTGCCTCTTTAGAATACAGTATTGAGAACAAAAGGCAGATCACCAGTCTTTGTTCTTGTGATTATGATGTGGAAAATTGTTGATGGAAATTTCCATTTTCGTTTTCATTATGTGGCCCTAAATGATTTTATATGGGCCTAATTTTGTCACAAAAGCACTCTGGAGGAAACTGAGCAGCAGAATATGCAGGTGCACAATCTCAGACAATAGGCTAGCTGGTCGAGTATAAACTATTCACCATATAAACTTCCAATCTGATCGTATTGAGGCATTCAAAAGCAGGCATCTGGTAACTGAACCAATTATTTAAAACATTTACAAATGTACAACCTCAGTCAAATTAATTCAAGGAATATTAACTGTTCAAATTAGCCGCTGTGAACTACAAAGAACAGGTGTGTACATGAGATGAACTACCCCTATTGTTTTGCAACAAGCCCTTTACATTTCCTCACTGCAGCACATGTCCATTAACTGTAATTTCATATGAACTATCAGAGATTGGAAGGACAGATCAAACAGGCCCTAACATCCCAGCTGTGCAGACCCAATTCAACCAGAGGACAAACTGCATCCTTTCCTTGTTAATTTATTCCATTTGTGAGGTGCAAACATCATTCTTTTTCTATCCTTGGCTGCATTTTGATTCTATCTTTATTGTGATATAGAATGTATTAAAATATGGCAATAAATAATGCTTTGTTACATTAATAATTTATAACACATTTCAATAGAATTTGAAATCAAAATCTTTCTTTCACATAAAATTAAGAGCAGACAACTTCCAATAATGGGCAAAATGCAAATTTATAATGATACAGTATCCAGACTTTAACCCCCCCACCTCACTGCCAGATTGAGCTGTGCTGAAAGTTATAAGTGGAACAGTGTCCTATGCAGCAGATCCACATTGCACCCCCTCCCACCTCTACAAACCATTTTAATTGACATGTTGACATCCTTTGGAACTGTTCAAGGCTCTCATAGACATTCATCCATGTCCAATGTTGTACTTCAGGCACTGATGATCATAGAATCATAAAATCATAGAAATCCTATTGTGCAGGAAGAGGCCATTTGGCCCAGTGAGTCTGCACTATCCACAACCTCACACAGGCCATATCCCCAAGATCCCATGCATTTATCCTAACTAGGTTCCCTATCACTAAGGGGTAATATAGTATGGCCAATCCACCTAACTCGCACGTGTTTGGACTGTGGGAGGAAACTGGAGGACGCAGAGGAAACCCACACAGACACAGAGAGAATGTGCAAACTCCACACAGACAGTGTGACCCAAGCTGGGAATTGAACGTGGGTCCTTGGCTCTGTGAGGAAGCAGTGCTCACCATTGTTTTGCTCTACTGCTCATAATGCCGCCCATCTTGCTTAAACATGGAATGGTACATTACATTGCTCAAACATTAGAAACCAAAGAGCAGCAGACTGAAAAGAATCAGTCAATTTTAATTTTTAATTTTTTTTTGAGGGCCAGAACTGCCCTATTTATCCTACCAACGAAGGCTTGATCCTCCCTCACTTGGGCTTTTTGCAATTATTTGGAACCCTTTTGGCCTTTTCCCTACTGCATATGTAATCATTGGCATGGGTCCTCGGCAGTGGTCCTCTGTTGCACTTATTCTTCTCCGGCCCACCAAGCTCACATTATGGATGCTCTTACACAAACAAGAGCCTGTCCTTTGTATTGAAACGAAGCCTAAGAGTTAAAATAGCCCTGTTTCCAGTTGACAGGCCATAATGAGGACTGAGGCTCATTCCACCAGCTTTTCCTCAGCTGTCAGCCCAGGTTAAATTTGGGATTCGTACTCTTCTTGTTACTCATACTGTTGGTCCTTAATCCTGAGCCCCTGAAATGAATTGATGACATTAGACATACCTGATGGTCAATTATATTTCTGATGGTCCCATGGATTAAGTTCTCGGTCTCTTGCAAGAATCTTGCAAGGGTGTCAGAGTTGTGCCGTTTTCTTTACAGTTATTGTCGTATAACCCTGGTAAGTATCATCATACAATGTATTCTGATTTTAGCTATGCTGTTCCTAGAATCATAGAAATACAGAAATCCTACAGTGCAGAAGGAGGCCATTCTGCCCAATGAGTCTGCACTGACCACAATCTCACACAGGCCCTATCCCCATAATCCTATGCATTTACCCTAGCCACTCCCGCGACACAAAATGGCAATTTCACATGGCCAATGCACCTCACCCGCACATCTTTGGAGTGTGGGAGGAAACCGGACTACCCAGAGAAAACCCACACAGACACGGGAAGAATGTGCCAGCTCCACGCAGACAATGATCCAAGTCGACAATCCTTCAATCCCTCAAATATTGTCATCCACAACAAGTGTCCAGACAGTTGTGGAGAATGAGAGAATCCGCGGGCTTTTTGAGAACAGTATCACGAAACATGACTGGAAATTCTGGAACTGTGATATTGAACCAGAATTCCACACAATGACTTGCACCAGAGTTGCAAATATGAGTCCTTACCGACACCCACTGATGATCTGCAAAGGTCAGTTCCCCAGCAGTTCGTGATTCAGATCATTTGCATATCCATTGCTCAGAAATTGGTTTGTACCCTTTGAAAGGCCAACTCCAGCTAAAGATTGCAACAGCAGGCTGGCAGGGTAATGGATAACAGCAAAATGTTTGGGTCGCTCAGTTCACAGTTGGTTAGTTGGTCAAAGGTGTTTTCATCTAATTATCCAAGACTTTCTGCTGCTGCAGGATCTGACACTGACCAAATGGAACAAGGGTTTCCTTGCATAGAGGAATAGAAAGAGTGCACATAAACTTAGGAGAGTGGACTTCAAAAAGTTTCAAATTTGTTTTAGCAAAGAATCGGAGTTTTCATTTTTATGGATGGAATCTGAAGAAAAAGATATGATTCGTATAACGTGGAAGGACAGTGATGCTGTCACTGAGCATCAACTCTTTAACCCTGAACAGAAGGCCAGTCCTTCAAGAAACTCAACGGTCCAACCAGAGCGGGAAAGACACCAGCCTTTTCCCTTCTTTGGACGCCCCAGTATCAATAACTTGCAAGTGCAAGATCCTTTGCCCCTCTTTAAGAAATTATCATAAACAATTAAAAAGTTTATTTTATTTATTAGTTTACATGTTGGCTTACATTAACACTGCAATGAAGTTACTGTGAAAATCCCCTACTTGCCACATTCTGGCACCTGTTCGGTACACTGAGGGAGAATTTAGCATGGCCAATGCACTCAATCAACACGTCTTTCAGACTGTGGGAGGAAACTGGAGCACTTGAAGGAAACACACACAGACATGGAGAATGTGCAGGCTCCACACAGACAGTAACCCAAGCCGGGAATTGACTCCCAGGTTCTTGGCACTGTGAGGCAACAGTGCTAACCGTTGAAAATCTGCATTAAAACAGGTTGTTATCGACCTTTAGAAAAATGATGAAAGGTTCTGTCGACAGCGCTCTCAAATGATACTTCCTCAGTAATATCCTGCTCACTAATGCTCAGTTTAGATTCCCCATTGCCATTTAGCTCCTGATTCATTACAGCCTTGGTCCAAACATAGTAAAACAGTTGAAGTCCAAAGGTTAGATAAGGGTAACTGTCCTGGACATCAAGGTAGTATTTGACCGAGAGTGGCATCAAGGAGTGCTAGCAAAACTCCAGCCATTTTCAGATGAATCAAGAGGTTCAATTCCATTTGATGTTCTTACTCATCAGTGGCGATGTGGCAGCTCACAGACCAACTTCCAGGCTATTAATTTTGGAGTATTAATTAATCCTGTTGTGAGGAGTAAACACAATTGGAAATTAATCTCAGTCCACACACTTGAATAAATTGAACAAGTAACAAACCTTTCCCCTCCCCCCACGTGAGTGATATTTTATAGTAAGACATATCTCTAGTATTATTGTTAATGAGCATGCAGTGATGCTAAATTTGCAAGCCATGCAGAAAAAAGTAATTGGTGCTTTAATGACTTCTGTTAAGCAGTCATAAACAACTCATACTAAAGTATGGTGCATCTATTAAGGGTACAAGTACTAAGATTGTCTTTAAAATTATAGGATCATAGAATCCCTACAGTGCAGAAGGAGGCCATTCAGCCCATTGAGTCTGCACTGTCTCTCCGGCAGAACACTCTCCATCCTATCCTGAAACCCCTTGTAATTACCCCTAAATTGTACACCATGGGACACTAAGGGGCAATTTAGCATGGCCAATCCACCTAACTTGCACACCTTTGGACTGTGGGAAGAAACTGGAGCACCCAAAGGAAACCCATGCAGATATGGTGAGAACATGCAAACTCCACACAGACAGTGACCCACATCCCTGATGCTGTGAGGCAGCAGTGCTAACTACGATGCCACCTATACAAACAAGTGCCAGATTTCTACCATCCTGCCCACCATAGAATAAGAGCAGGCAAGGAGCAGACAATGGAAATGTTTGTTGACCTTGCATGGGAATTTCTGTCTCGCTCGAGCAAGGCTGTAAAATCCTGCCCAATATGTATTTTACAACATGATTCAACTTACTGTTCTTTTCTTAACAGATAACCTCATCGACTGAGAATGAATGTTTTCACTTTTTTCTGGAAATATATGAAAAATATTTGATTTGATTTGATTTATTATTGACACATCTATTAGCACACAATGAAAAGTATTGCTCCTTGTGCACTATACAGACAAAGCATACCATTCATAGAAAAGGTAGCGAGAGAGTGCAGTGTTACAGCCATAACTAGGGTGTGGAGAAAGATTAACTTAATGCAATTTACGTCCATTTAAAAGTCTGATGGCAGCAGGGAAGAAGTTGTTTTTGAGTTGGTTGGTACGTGCCCTCAGACTTTTGTATCTTTTTCCTGATGGAAGAAAATGGAAGAGAGAGTGTCCAGAGTGCATGGGGTCATTAACGATGTTGGCTGCTTTTCCAAGACAGCGGGAAGTGTAGGCAGAGTCTCTACTTCCATTCCCCTACGTAAATTTTGCCCTTTGAATGAGCTGCACACTGCAAGTGGGCAGAATTTTGATTCATAAGGCAGACATTAATCATCAACTTTCATCAATGTATACTTCTTTTTATTTCTGCAGCTCTCATCAGGTGAGTTCCACAAAATGCAGTTACTGCCATTAAGAGTTTGTGTCAAGTGCATTGTCCAGTTAAAAGGATATTTTTTCCGAGAAGGAATGTCAGTTTCCATGTATCATAAAGTCACAGAGCAGGTTTGAATAAACAGCGTTAGTCTATTGATTTAGAAAAGTGAATGTTCGCCTGGTTCCAATGTTAGAACTTTTGTTTTTAAACGCAGAGTCACGGGGAACATTTCCACACTGAATTCATCAGAAATCTTGACTGACGATCGAGCAAATTCTTGTTGAAAAGATGTTTATGATTATCAGCTGCTGTGCACCATATGAGACAATGCTGAAGGATTTTGGTGGTTTATGTGATGCAAGTGATGTAATGGCCTGAAACCTTTTGACATATCTGACATTCTGGAGTTGTGAAAGATTTTTTTTTAAAAAACAAGAAACAGATGCTTCAAAATCAACCTTCAGTTGAGGACATATGTAACTGATTTTTTTTAATATAAAGGCAAAATGCAGTCATCCCTTTGTTTGCTAGCTGTTAAAATTTGTAGGAATTCATTACACATTCTCTTTTGCCCATGTCATGGTGACCACTATATTGTTATGAAATTATTCAAAATGATTAAAACCATATTGTTCAAATGTGCAGTCAGTACAGTGGAGATAAAAAATCGTGAGGGCCAATAAATGAGTTATTTTGGGAGTTGATATTATAGGGACAAGGCTGGTCCTAGGTTTCTCTTTGGAGCACTTCCTGCTCATATCTGCAATTCAACTTCCAATGTAGCTGAAATATTTGGAATTAAAGTAACCATTTCTACTGAGCTAAGTTTTAGGAGTCTGAATGCAGTACTGAGATGATATATCCTCAAAATGGACTTAAGATGGAACTCTGTTGACGCAGAGGCTGAAAAGGACACTATGTTAAAAATGTCACATTGGGTCAGCAGTTCTCTTGGTTTGGAAAGGATTGTAGTAATATCTACTCTAAAGCAATACCAGATTTGAATGTTCCAGGTGCCATCGAATGCAAAATTCACAATTTCTCAGCTTCTCATCAAATCCGTCTCTAAGCCAACAATAAAATTGTTAATAAAAAGTTTTATAAAAATATTTTTTGATTTGATTTGATTTACTATTGTCACATGTATTAGCATGCAGTGAAAAGTATTGTTTCTTGTATGCTATGCAGACAAAACATACCATTCAAAGAGTTTATAACAGCAAAAATAAGAGATACGACATATAAGTTCCATACTGATTTTGGCAAACATTTAGCAGAGAATCTTTTAATTTGTCAAGATAAATTGAGCCAAAGTCACTTTCCTTGATTTAACCACACTAAGTTTGATCTCGCCGAATTCCATTGTGCTTTTAGGGACTTCCTGCAATCCTGGTTTTACACAAATAGTGCACTGGATAGCAGTCAGAATGTGAGAAACAGATAATGATTCCACCCAGGATCAGAAGCAGAGGACTGACTGCTGCAAGAGGCAAAAGCCTTGGCAAGAACAGTTATCAACAGGATCACCAGTGTCATCATGTGAGGTTTTGCTACCTCCGAGTTTATCGGAACATCAGAGCATGACATATTTGTTCTAACTTGTTGATGTATTGTGATACCCAACAGTGCTTAACTTCTCTTCTATCTTGAAATAATCATTCAATCTAGCATCAATGGCAATGTACCAAACCTCTTTATTCCATTGTGATAATATTGACAAGAACTATCTGCCTGAATGAGAATATTAAATGTGTGTACCTTTTCCTGTATGACTCAAAGCTCTACATTGGATGCTCTGTTGTATTTTGGTACATCAAATCCGCAGTGAAGAGCAGCTAGCCCCAGGTGAATGACATTAGAAGGGTAAGAGCAGCAGACACATGGGAGTATTACCATTTGCAAATTCTCTTCTGAGTCACTCACCATTCTCACTTCAAAACATATCACTGTTCCTTCACTGTCATTGAATCAAAATCATGGAACTCCCTCCCTAATAGATCAGTGGGGGTTACTTCACCACATGGACTCCAATAGTTAAAGAAGGCAGCTTACCACCCCTTCTGCAGAGCAATCAGGAATGGGCAATAAATGCTGCCCCAGCTCGTAATGCCCACATCCTGTGAAAGAGTAGAAAAAAAGACACCCACTCAAACATTGCAAAGTGAACCAAAACCTGCTAAATGCTTTCAACAGAATGTTCAATATGTGTTTAAGGCACTCACTCAAAAGTAATAAGAGTCATTGGCACAGCGAACACTCCCTTCCCCCAATGGAAAGATAGAAATGGCACGCTTTTAGTGGGCAGGAGTGCTAGACATCCAGTTTCCTGACTTACTTTAACTATCATCAGACCACCCATCGGAAAGTTCACTCTTGTAATTGATAGAAGTGGAATATTAAGTCAGACAAACACAGCCGTGACACAGAATTGAATAGGCGGCCTCATCAATCTGTCTGCAAGATTCAGTTATAAAATCAGGTAGAGGGAACCGTCAGTACAATGACAAAATGACGGAAAACCTCAGCAGGTTTGGCAGCATCTGTAAGGAGGAAAAAAAGCTGACGTTTCGAGTCCAGATGATCCTTTGTCAAAACTGGTGAGCCAGACATTACTTCCTTTCCCAATAATTTCCTGGAATATATCCCTTTTAAAGAAATAGTGAAAGGCACTTGTACATGAATTATGGCTCAGGTCTCAAGTGTAACTTCCTCAAAATACAACTGGGCCTAGTGGGTTATTGGAACAATGAGATCAAGTTTGCTGCAAAGTGTTCTCTCATCCAAGTGTGCCTTTTGTGTTCCACAGTAATCGATGGATGGGAGGAATGGCAGAGCTGCCTGGAAATGAAACGCATCACATAAGGCAATTGAGCTGTGTAACTCGAAACATTGCTCTGACCACAACCTGATCCCAATCCCGTTTAAGAGAGTGTCTCACTGAAGCCACATATACCCAGGTATCAGTGACTGGCTGCACTGATAATGACACCACTTGATGCTGATCTTCCATCAATTATGCAATTTACATCCACCACTTCCCTTTTTATTGAGTGGCACACGTGCGCATCTCCTGAGTGCTTTGCAGAGTGAAGAACGTCTGAATAAAAAAAGGCTTTTACTGGACTTTTGAGCAGACTCAGCATATAAAACGTCAACGGCCTCCTACATTTTGTTAAAAAAATGAGGGATGTGTCAATCCTTTTATTCAAATTTTTTGGGGCAGTTTGGCATCTCAAACTATTCCCGCAGAAAATCTATTGCTCCCTCCGTGACATTGAGAGCCCAGGAGCAGGATTTTGTATTTTGAGTTGGGACCCCAAATTAGGATCAAATGGAGGCTCTAATCCTAAACTGTATGAAAAACAATCACCTGACAGTATTTTCCCCTGAGTTGTTCAATTGGCGTCCAAAGGTGCATTCACCATCCAAATAAGGACAGTGGGCAGAGGACTGGAGTACCCGGAGGACCTTTATCAGTCTCTCCAGCATAAAGGGAGCTGCAACTTACCATGCAAGTAAGGGGGGGAGAGAGATATCCTTTGGAGTACCCTTTCAGTAACTTTAAACAATCTGAAATAAAAAATAACCATAGCTTCTTGGTTATCATTGTGGATGAGAAACCATTGCAGCTGTGACCAGGTAGGCAGAGGATCCTCAAACTCTTCTGAGGGAACTGCACTCCCCTCCTCCACTAAACTAGTCTGCTGCTGGGAGGCTACATCCAAATAGCTGCTGAAGCCTTGTGTCTATGACCTGAATTGGCGTTTTAATTAGCTTAAGGTTCTGTTTGCCTGTGGGTGGATAGCCATTCTGCCCTCATCCAACCTCCAGCAAGATGGCTGAGTGGCAGGGTGGTGCCAACAAACTGGCACACAAGCTGGTGACATGAAGTTACAAACCTGCCCTTCTCCTTTTTTGCTCCCATGTTAGCGCACAAATCCTGCCTCAGATATCAGTAAATTAAAAGCAGATCTCGGAGTTGAGCAAAGCGTCTTCACCGTATTTTAGCTTTCTATTTTTTCACGTTTTATGATCTTCCTTCATTTAAGAATGTAGCAGAAAAACATCACACTGAACTACAAATACAACAATTGAACAATAACAATTCTATAAATATAAAAGCTTAATAATATTTAGTAAACTACTTTGATGGTGGGTGCCTGGAACTTGCTACCAGCGGAGGTAATGGAAGCCGATATGATAGTGACTTACAAGGGGCATCTTGACCAACACATGAATAGGGTGGGATATGATAGCAAGGATGCAGGGTTTTAGTTCAAATGGGCAGTATGGTCGGTGCAGACTTGGAGGGCCGAAGGGCCTTTTCCTGCGTTGTAACTTTCTTTGCTCTTTGTAGTTAAACAAGTAGAAAGTAACAAATAAATCCTAAGCTAAACTAAGAATTAAGTGATGGTTCATTTCCTTTTCTCTCCTTTTCATTGGAAGTTGTCACATCCAGTTATTACTCTCAAAAGTCTTCAAGGAAAAACAGCCAAGATAAAACATATTTAAATAATTGTCCAATTCAGAACAAACTAAGGATCAAATTTGAAAAACCTACAAAATTTTAGAATTTGAATTGAGTGGCTTGATTCCAACATTCAGATCATTGAGATATAGCCATAGATAACAACAACATATTTGCATTAGTTTAAAATTTTTTCATTAGTGTCACAAGTAGGCTAACATTAACACTGCAGTGAAGTTACTGTGAAAATCCCCTAGCACCTGTTCAGGTACACTGAGGGAGAATTTAGCATGACCAATGCACCTGACCAGCATGTCTTTTGGATTATGGCAGGAAACCGGAGCACCCAAAGGAAACATACACACAGACACGGGGAGAACATTCAGGATCCACACAATGACCCCCAGCTGGGAATTGAACCTGCGTCCCTGGCACTGTGAGGCAGCAGTGCTAACATTGTGTCACCGTACCACACATTAGAGGGGGCAGAGAGGAAATTCACCAGGATGTTGCCTGGGATAGAACATTTGAGGTATAAGGAGAGACTGGTTTGCTTCCTTGAGCAGAGAAAGCTGATCAGTGACGTGACTGAGGTGTATAAAATGATGAGGGGTAAGTTGGGAACAGCTGTTCCCTTAGTTTAGGGATCAATCAAGAGGGGACATAGCACTAGGGTAAAGAGCAGGAGATTCAGAGGGGATTTGAGAAAAACATTTTTCACTCAGGGCTGGTGGGAAACTGGAATGCACTGCCTGGAAAGGTAGTTGAGGCTGGAAACCATACAACTTTAAAAAAAATTTGGATGGACACTTGAAATATCATAACATTCAAGGACAGTGTATAAGTGCAGGAAAATGGGATTAGCGTGCCTTTAGAGGTAGATATTGTCAGTGCAGACTCGATAGACCAAAAGGCCTTTTCTGCACTGTATGACTCATGGGTGGGATTTTATGGCCTTCTTCATCCTGAAACCGTAAAATCTCACCCAAAGACAAGGGACCTTTCCATTCTACCCACCCCCCTATTGCCTGCTCCGATTCTCGTGACAGACAGGGCGATAAATTGCAGCCAATGACCCTATGACTATGACATTGAGCTTGAGCAACTTTGCTGACTGCACTTTGCGATGGAATGTTCTGAGTTCAGTGACAAAGGATCTTGTGTGTAGAACTTTGATCCCCAGTCAGCAAATTTTCATTGTTTGAAAAGAATAGTTCAAAGATATGTTTATAAAGGTTCCCGTGGTCCACATTTAAAATGTTGGTTCTCTGGTTGAAGTTTTTACTCATTGTGAAGCCCAAGGAGCTATGGGATGAATTGGTAGGGAAAATGTCACACTTACCACTATGCTCAAGGAGTCAGATTTAGTATCTGGCTCCAAAGAACTGCTATTAATTTCACCATGATACGCTTTGGAAGCCATAAAGACCGCAGCAGAAGCTAGAAATGTAAAGATGGGGAGCCTAGTTTCCAGACTGCAGAATGATCAATACCTCTGCTCCCAGGGGGTTGGCAATTGCTGTGTGCATGATGAATAGAGACAGCTATTGATCTGCTTGAATGTACTATACCAAATTAAAGTGGTCCGGTCAAGCTAATGCAGGTTAATCTCCAAGTTCAAGGTCCACCCCAGTAAAATCGATTACATCGTAACTACCATTTTTATCATTTTCTTCAGGCTTGATGTTTCTGAATCTCCCACTCACAAACTTACTGGAAAAAATAATTAAAGTGATATTGATAAAGTTCTAATCTCCTATCTAAACCGTGTAGGTGAATCCCATTTTTCTAGATATATTTTGTGTACTAGTGGAAGTTATGGAAAATGAATGACATTCCTGTAGAGCAGAAGTTCCATTGTATCTATATCCCGGCTCTCCATCTCTGGGGAGCTGCATTGAATCTGGTCCTGTTAGTGATGGGTGATACAAAGATAGTCTCTACGACAAGGTTAACGGCTGAAATGATTCCTGACAGTCAGTCTGCTTTCCAGTTGACCTACCCTCAGTATGTTACGATCCAATATAACAGCCTCTTGTTGAAAGTAACTAACAAAATAGAGTGTTCTCCCAACATAAAGTTTAAGGTATATCTTGGGGATATGTTAAATTGGATTACTGCTGCGTACCAAAATACCTGACTAAATTGGACTCATTCCTATTGTCTTCCAATATAAAGTGAGAAAGAAAATGGAGTCCAGCAACACGCTGAACTTCATCATTTCGGGAGTAATAAATACTCAGATGAACAAAAGTTACAGCTTTCTATTTCCTGTCTTTACCACAAATGCTAGTGTTTGTGAACATGGAATCATACATCACAGGCTATTCAACCCATTATGCCTGTACTAGCTCTTTGAATTTCCAATTTTCAATTTTGATAAGCACTCAAAATGACTATGTGTTTCAGATATCCACAAATTCTTAAAGCTATCCACATAGATTCAAAGCTACCAAATGCATTCTGCAACCTGCATTAAAAAGAAATTATTCCCTTCCCTTCAATCCTTTACCCCTCCCTTCAAATCCCTACCCCTCCCTCCAACTCCCTACCTTTTCTCCAACTCTCTACTCCTCCTTTCAACTCATTGCCTGCTCTCCAACTCCTTACCCCTCCCTCCAACTCCCTATCTCTCCCTTCAACTTCCTACTCTCTCCATCCAACACTCTACCTCTCCCTCCAACTTCCTACCTGCTTCCTCCAACACTCTACCCTTCCTTCTACCTCTGTCCCCTTCCTATCAACTTTTTGCCTGCCCCTCCTTCCAAATCTCTCTCCTCACACAATCCTTCCAGCATTTCTTCCAACATCCAGGTCTTAGAGACTCACCAACCTCAATCCTGGCCTGGTTGCTAAGCTCACCTCATCTGGATCCCGGTGTCTCTGCACTCTGGGCCCCAGTTTATGCACTCTGAGCCTGGGTGCCAGTTTCTGTGCTCTGGATCTTGGTTTCTGTGAGTGCCAGTCTCTGCACTCTTAGCCCAGGTCTCTGCGCACTGGGACTGGGCTCCGGCCTCTGTGCTCTGGGACTGGGTCCCGCTCCCTGTGCTCTGGACACTGGTCTCTGCCCTCTGGGACCGGGCCTCGGTCTCTGCTCTGGAACTGTGTTCTGAAACTGGGCTCCAGTCTCTGTGCTCTGGGACTGGGCCCTGGTCTCTGTGCACTGGAACTGGGCCCTATCTCTATACTCGCTAATTGGGCTCTGGTCTCTGCGCACTGGAACTGGGCCCTGTCTCTATACTCGCTAATTAGGCTCTGGTCTTTGTGCTCTGGAACTGGGCCCTGTCTCGATACTCGCTGATTGGGCTCTGGTCTCTGTGCTCTGAGCCCTGATCTCTGTGCTCTGGTATTGCACATTAGCCTCTGCAACTGGCTTGCACAATCCCTGCTTTGATATGCTAACTTAAAATCTCTAAGGGGTTGGTCTGGGAAATATTTCTTCTGGCTTACAGCTGGCAATGTAAACAAAGTCTTCAGCTGAGGAAGGAAGATGAAGGGAAGTGGTAGGGAAAAAGAGTTGTTGAAGGGAGGCTGAACGCAGGGGAGTGAAGAGGTGAAGGCAAGGATTGAATGGAGGTGTGGTCAGGGTTTGAGGAAGTTGGGAAAGTGACGAGTAGGGATAGGTTTTGATTAGATGCAGGAAAAAGGGAAGGGAAAGGGCAGGGTTGGGAGTGGAGTAGAGTGAAGGAGGGGAGGGAGAACAGGAAAGGGGAAGGAGGAGGTTATTGGGAAGGAGGCAAAGATGAGAGGATGGAAAGACGGGAGGGTAGAAGGAAGAATGGAATGAGGATTTGAGGAGGGAAATTGGGCTCACTGACCTCACCTCAATCTGGGCCTCAATGACCTCTCCTCGATCCCAGCGTAGACAGTTCCTGATAAGACCAAAAATGGGAGGAACTGAGGGAAAGAGTGAGGAGGGAAAGAAGTGAGGGAAGATGGGCAGGGGAATAAGAGGAATTTAGGGAGGAGAGTAAGAGCCTTTGGGGGAGGGGAATAAGCGGTGAGGTGGGAGAGAGAGGAGAGAGAGCCGGGCGAGAGATAGAGATGGGTTGCTTCGAGCTGGGGGCAGTACGATCCTACCCACTATATATACATTCAGCTGGGACTTTGATAGAATCACAGGATCCTACAGCGCAGAAAGAGGCCCTTCGGCCCATCAAGTCTGCACCAAATACAATCCCACCAAGGCCCTACCCCCATATCCCTACACTAATCCTTCTAACCTAGGCATTTCAGGACACTAAGGGGCAATTATTTTTTAGGACAGCCAATCAACCTAACCCGCACATCTTTGGACTGTGGGAAGAAGCCAGAGTACCCAGAGGAAACCCATGCAGACACAAGGAGAATGTACAAACTCCACACAGACAGTGACCCGAGCTGGGAATCGAACCTTTGGCTGGATATAGTCGCATTTTGTTGTGATCAGTACAGGACATCAATTAATGACAATGATGTCAATTGATGACTATCATTTGATATCACAAGTGTGGTCTGTGCATTGTCATGTTTGAGTCAAAATGAAATTGAACAATAGCCAGATAATTGCTAATGAGTGCAAGTGATATCAAATGATGAGAAAATGATAGCATTTGAGAACAATTGATGTCAAATGATGGTCAAAATGATTGCAATTGAGTGCTGGTGATGTCTGTTGAACGCTGTTGAAAGTAAATGATGTTGAATGATTTGAAAAGTTTCAAGTGGGGTTCCTTCTTGAAAGCTGCTATTGAATTGACTTCCAAAACCCCTCAGGCAGTGCATTCCAGATCTTGCTTTGAGAAACTGAAGGCAACCTAAAAAATAGAATTGAAATTAGAAGCTTTATTTGGCCGTCAAGCGACAAAAAATATTTTATTTTCAATTTAATGCTGTAGCCATCATTTATTTCTGGATAGATCTCATTTATAGCAGCTTTATTGTTGAAAGTTGTATTAGAAATTACTTTGTTTTAAAAATGTTTTATCTTTGTAGCAGAGACTAGAACCAAAAAAGACTTGCTTTGACAGTTAATGAGCATATGGGTTTAATATGCACAATTGTGGCCACCTTTAACAATCCCAAAAGGCATCTTAACTTTCCTAAGGGACACCTAACTTCTTCCAAAGGCCATTGACCCTCTCAAAGTTGTCCTTAGACCATATCTACAGGGGTGTCCTACATCTTCAAAAGGGTGTTCCATCTCTCTAAAGGACTCCACAAAGGTCATATTTATTCCAACCACATCTAACCTGGTTTCACATGTCTGGGCTATCGAAATTAGGCACGAGTGGAAGCAGTTGCTGAAATATATGGTCATCCCACAGAACATGCTGCAGTGACTCAAGAAGGCAGCTCACCACCACTTTCTCAAGGTCAACTAGACTCATAGAATCTCTACAGTACAGAAGGAGACCATTCAACCCATCAAGTCTGTACTGACCACAATTACATCCAGGACCTATTCCTGTAACCTTGCTAATCCCCCTGACTAGGGTCAATTTAGCATGGCCAATCAACATAATATGCACATTTCTGGACTGTGGGAGGAAACCGGAGAGCCTGGAGGGAACTCACACTGACACCTGCAATCTTTAGACTGGAAATTGGAGCATCTGGAGAAAATCCATGAGTGAATGCATAACGCGCAGTGAAATGTATAATCGTAAAATAGGATTTTTGCTTGTGTCAAAAGCGAAAGGGGTAAGTCTTTTTCAGAACTTTAAAGTAGAAGCTGCCTACACAAATGGGCTGGGATTTTCAGGCCATTCCTGCAGGCAGGATCTTCTGTTCTGCCAATGGAGGGTACGAACAACAGAAAATCCTGTTGACAGTGACAGGCCCGGATGATCCCACTATTTGTCAATGCGGGGCCACCTCCGCTGCCACAACTTGCCGTAGGGAGCAGGCAGGCTGGAAAATCCCACCGTAGTGTTTGTTGCTCCTCATTTGTTTGTGACACTAAAAACCTTAAAATGTGAAATCTAGTCATCTCATCTCCATCTATTAACTGGAAGCTCGAATTTATTTTTAGAAGTTATTGTTACAGGGATTGTAACAACACATAAACACAATCTTGTCAGGTGAGTTTAATTCTTTCAAAACATTTTTTGGGGTAGTTTCCATTATGCTGTTAAAAAGGACATATAAAAAGTCCTAAACCTGGTTTTCCCCAAAAGCAGCCATAAAAAGCGCAAGCCTCAGTGTAAACATGCTTAATAGCATTCAATATTTCCCAACCAGCTCCTGAATTACTCTTTCACATTTTCCATCTAATGCAGTGAGATCTGTGTTTAAAACAGAATCTGTGGAACAAATGGTGCTACTACATACTCATCATAAAGTGCCGACAAGAAAGATTATCGCTGGCATGAAACCAGTAATGCAAGAGCTACAATGTTATTTCACAGAATTGAACAACATTGCTTAACACAAGGCTTAAGAGGCTGCTGAATCCCCTGGAAATCCTTGGCATACATTTCAATATTCAATCTTTGATTGTAACTCTAATATGCTCCAAGTTCATAAGAGCTGAGCTTCTTAATATCTCCCCCAATCCCATGCTTTCTGTAGACATTGCACCCATCTTTTTCCTGAAATCAGACTACACGAATTCAGTGAAGAATAGTTACTGAGGGCCCGCTCTACAATGAAACTGGGCAATCGATGTCAGAGGTCTGGTACTTGTACATCAGTGAATTGGAGAAAGAGGCTTTCAGGTTCTGCATGCAATTGAGTGTCACCAGAGAAGATGGGTAGGTCTACCATAGAATCCAGAATTAATGAGAATGCAAGAGCTCTTTAGATAGTGAGGATGATGATTACGTTGTGTGCTGATGCCAAAGGTTGAATAGGGAGAGCACACTTTACTTTCCTTGGTCAGATGATTAAACATTTGGAAGCGCTGCTATACATTCTGGGGCTGAGATACTTGGTCCCTGTGTCACTTCCTTCTACATGGCATAGGAAATTCATTTTATCCTTTTCTTTCATGGAAATCTGCATCTCTCTCTCTCTCTCTCTCATTCTTATGATCAATCTCCACGAAATTGGATTAAGAAATGAAGCTTTGGGATACTTTTAAAAGAATTTCAAAGGAACCTTAAAGTAACTGTCATTTTTGGAACTCTTTCATTAGAAAAAAGTCAAAAAATTGCTGAAACGTGACAACAGTATTTTGCATTAAAAGCTGACTTGTGGCTATTATAGTCACAAAACAGGATGTTCTGAGTACATAGATTTCTCATACCTTATTCAAATTAGTCAAAAGAATAAGTACTTCTTCACTGGCAGCACAGTGGCACAGTGGTTAACACTGTTGCCCCACAGCACCAGGGACCCAGATTTGATTACTGGTTTCATTCACTATCTGTGTGGATTTTGCACTTTCTCCCTGCGTGTGCGTAGGTTTCCTCTGATTGCTGCAGTTTCTTCCCACAGTCCAAAGATATGTGAGTTAGGTTGATAGGCCTTGGTATAAATTGACCCTATTGTCAGATGATTAACAGGGTAAGTATGTGGGGTTGCGGGAATAGGCCCAAAGTGGGATTGTGGTTGATGCAGACTTGATGGGCCGAATGGCCTCCTTCTGCACTGTAGGGATTCTATGATTCTATGATATCAGTCAGGAATATCCAAAAGCTCTTCATATAAAATAAACCCATTTTGAAATGTGTTTATCGTAATGTAGGCAAATGTCATTATTTTGGACAAGATCTCACAAAAAACTGAAAAACTAAAACTTGGCCAATAATTTCTGAGCTCTGAGGTAGTGTACCTGGCAGAGGGACCACATGCCCAGCAGTTTCCAGATAATGATTGCATTGCAACTGCCCTGGATGTACAAACTTTCTTTGGGTAATCGAGCTGCATTGGGAACCATCTGAAAATGCAATTTATATCGTAAACTCCAGATGGTTCCAGCTGCCTGACAGCAAATGTTACCAGAATAAGTTTAAAGAATTAAAACCACTTCCAGTTTCTGGTTAACCAGTGCACTGACGTCCCCCAACATGGCACTCTGCCCCTGACTACCTATCATGGGTCTGGACCTGCAATTCTTCCCACCCCACTCCCACACTGAAAGTTGGCCTGGTGCACCCCAATGCACCCCCCCCCACTAGCCTCCATACCACCTGACACTGACCCCTCCCCCCCACCCTCAGCCTTGTCCAAGTCCAGACCCAATCTGGCACCTAAAGCCCATACCTTCCATCGATCAGGCCTAACCCAGACCCAACCCCATTCCCACCACCCCCCCCACCTCCCCCGGCCTCGAGCCAGGCTCAATCCCAGTATCTTTTTGTTCATTTTAATTTGGGGGGAATCTGGGACAAGTCACTGACAGACCTCTCTGGTTTTTCCAAAACAGCATCATGGCATTCAGATTTAATATGAACAAAATGTCAGTTCAACATAGAAACGTAGAAAATAAAAGCAGGAGGAGGCCATTCAATCTTCAAGCCTGGTCCGCCATTCATTATGATCATGGCTGACCATCCAACTCTGTGGCTGGATTCCGCTTTCCCCCCATATCTTTTGATCCCCTTTGCCTCAAGTCCTTTATCTAACTGCTTCTTGAAAACACACAGGCTGGAATCATAGAATTCATAAAGTGCAGAAGGAGGCCCATTTGGTCCATTAAGCCTGCACCAACAACAATCCCATCCAGCCCTCATCCCAGCAACCCCACACATTTACCCTTGTAATCCCCCTGATACTAACGGACAATTTAGCACAGCCAATCCACCCAACCCACACATTTTTGGACTGTGGGAGGAAACCGAAGTACCTGGAGAAAACCCATGCAGACACGGGGAGAATGTGCACACACAGTGACCCAGGCCGGGAATCAAACACATGTGAGACAGCAGTGCTAACCACTACGCCACGTGCTACTTTTACTGCTGATACTGCTGTTCATGCTGGCAGGATTTTCCCATCCCGCTGTGGTGAACAGAGATTTAGCTGGGTGCTGAATTCTGTGACTTCACTGCAGTGGAAACCTGGCGTGAATGGCTAGTAAGATCATGCCCACAATGTTTTGGCCTCAACTGCTTCCTGTGATAGTGAATTCCACAGGCTGATCACTCTCTGGGTGAAGAAAGTTCTTCTCATCTTTGTGCTAAACTGTCCATCCTGTATCCTCAGATTATGACCCCTGATTCTGGACACTGCCACCATTAGGAACATTCTTCTGACCCTGTCTCGTTCTATTAGAATTTTATAGTTTTCTACAAGATCCCCACTCATTCTTCTGAATTCCAGGGAATACATTCCTAACTGACTCAATCTTTCCTTGTATGTTAATCTTGCAATTCCAGAAATCAGTCTGATAAATCTTTATATAACAGCACAGCATTCTCTACACATCTCATCATATGACAAAGTAACACTCTCTTGGTGCTGCAGTCTTTACACATCTCATCATATGCCAGTGTAGCACTCTCTCGATACTGTACTCTCTACACACCTCATCATATGGCAGTGCAGCAGTCTCTCAGTAATATACTCTACACCTCTCATCACTTGACAATGTAGCAATCTCTCGGTACTGTACTCTCTACACATCTCATCATATGATAGTGTAGCACTCTCTCAGTACTGTACTCTCTACACATATCATATGACAATGTAGCACTCTCTCGCTACTGCACTCTCTACACATTTCATCATATGATAGTGTAGCACTCTCTCAGTACTGCGCTGGACGTCCAGCTTAGATTATATGGTTATTCCTAGGAGTGAAACTTAAACATACAACCTCAGAAATCAATGGGAAGATGCTTCCACATAAACTGGGTTGAACATATCACTAAAACATTAGCTCGCTGCTCAGGAGAATTAGTCAGTTTTTGCAGCTTGAGCTCATTAAGTACATGGTTAGCAGTTTAACAAGTGGCTCAGTGGCAATACTGCAGATGTGTTCTGACTGAATTTAGCATTGTGACCCATGCAATCTTTCACAAAGCATCCAGGTGTCATGGCAATGCACAAGAATATTCCGAAACAAGAGTGAAAATAAGCTCCCGTTTCACAAATCGCAATGCGCTTTCAATTGGTAAAGACACTCGTTGTAAAAGGTAGGTGACTTACATCAGGTATGCTTCATTGCAAACTGTTCGTCAGATGGCAGCAGTGCCCTC
Source organism: Sphyrna mokarran (assembly GCA_024679065.1). Taxonomy (NCBI): domain Eukaryota; kingdom Metazoa; phylum Chordata; class Chondrichthyes; order Carcharhiniformes; family Carcharhinidae; genus Sphyrna; species Sphyrna mokarran. The sequence continues at coordinate 95,503,196 of JAGIQG010000005.1, forward strand.
CCTATTTCACAGCTGAGTTCAAATCCAGTAACAAGCACTGGGAGTTTGAACACTAAACTATAATCACAGTAAATAACTCCGCACTGGTTACACCTGAACATTCTTCGCGTAAATCACTGAGATGCAAATTTGCAGCTGTATTCTACATGGAACTGGAGCAAGGAAGGATTTGGAAGCTATTTACTTGATTATTGATGAGCTAGTCATTCAGAAAACTATATTGAGGATGTCTACTGTTCATCTTTATTATAATGTTTTATTTTCAGTTATGTGCTGAAACACAAAGTACAACAGATGTCTGCGATTGTATCAAACGACTGCAATACCCCCGAGGAGTTTAGATAACTATATAAATGATGAGGATGAAGCTTGTGCTGTTTACACAGTTACCTAAATACTAAGACTGTGTTACAGCCTATAAAATTCTGGTCATCATTTCTTTCTTTTAGACAGTATTTTTACAAAAAAAATCAATTTGACGTTTTCCATTTCTGATGTGATCTGAGTTAACTTTCTGACACCAATACCTTCTTAACATTGTCAACCAGTAGAATTACAAAAGTTTATGACTGGCTTGTGTGCTGTGATAGGTGGAGTTGTGTGTCACATGATAATTGGGAATAGTTGCCTTTTTGGAATTAATGGGGCAGGAAAGGAATCTGTTCACTATGGTACATCCATTCCTTTCAAACCTTCCTCAGAAATCTACAGTCCAACGATAGCAGACAAAGGAGAGCAGTGGGGTTGCCAACAGAAATTCATCATATTGAATGGCGCACTGTTGGAACACAGACCGAGCAACTCACTCACGCTCCCTAACTGGCAGCACAGTGACCCAGTGGATAGCACTGCTATCTCACAGTGCCAGGGATCCAGGTTCAATTCCAAGCTCGGTCACTCTCTGTGTGGAGTTTGCACTTTTTCCCCTTCTCTGCATGGGTTTCACCTCCAGGTTCCTCCCACACTCCAAAGATGTGTGAGATAGGTTGATTGGCCATGCTAAATTGACCTTGGTATCGGAGGGATTAACAGGGTAAATGAGAATTATGGGAGTAGGGCCTGGGTAGGATTGTGGTCAATACAAACTTGTTGGGCTGAATGGCCTCCTTTTGTACTACAGGGTTTCTATGATTCTATGACTCCACTTGCCCACTGATGGATCTGTTTCATTTCCCTTTTATGAGTGGAATATTTTATTTATTCATAAATTTGTGAATGAAAGGATGTTTTACAAGAAAATGAAGGAAGTGGTTTCCCGCATGGCATGCCGTTTTATTGAGTTGGAGACCCCTGCATGTATTAAAATGTCATTAGAAAGTATTCACAACTAATTGCATTACTAAAGATTGCAAAACAAAACAGTCCGTTTTTCATTCCTTGCAATGATCAGTCAGATTTATGGCTCCAATTCTGATTTCCAAATTCAACTGGAGCATGACATGCAAGTTTTCCACACCAATTGATCATGCTGTTCGGTGTTGTCCAGTACTTTCAGCAGCTTATTACTCAGTTGATTGCCCTTACGTAGTCAAATCCATTTAAGCACCAAAGTCAACTTGTTAAACAGAATGGCCAGAATTTTAACGCCTTCCCTGCCATGGGAATCAGATTAGGCAAGGGGCGGACCATGGGAAGGTCTCGGGTGAGATTTTATGGTTTTGGGACAAGCGAGGCCTTAAAACCCAATGTCGCTCCATACTTTTTGGCAAATTAGTTGTGCTTAGAATAGTGTCAGTCTGGGATTAAATCAGTTGTGTTAAACGGGAGGAGGAGGCAAACAATTTATTACCCACTGCTTTTTTCAAATTAATTCATGGGACATAGGCATCGCTGGCTGGTCAGCATTTATTGCCCATCCCTAGTTGCCCTCGGAAGGCAGTTGAGAGTCAACCACATCACTGTGGCTCTGGAGTTGCAGGTAAGCCAAACCAGGTAAGGATTGCAGATTTTCTTCTCAAAAGGACATTGATAAATCAGATGGGTTTTACAGACAATCGACACTGGTTTCAGAGTGATCAGTAGATTCTTGTTCCAGATATTTTTTATTGAATTTAAATTCCACAATTTGACCTGGGTCTCCAGATCATTAGTTTCTGGATTTATAGTCCAGCAAAAACACCACTAAGCCATTACTTCCCACTAACTGAGTGCTTGTAGCACCATTAAAACACAGGGGAGTCAGTGGATTAGAAAGATCTTTTCAGTTGGTGAGCAGACTGATCGCTGTATACTACTGTGGTGATAATTGCTAAACCAAAACTTTGTGAGTACATTGCTATACTTTATCAATAGTCACATATTTATGTGTTGACACGGTGCAGTACTATCACTGCTTAGATTACCTAACCACAAGAGGCCAGCTGTACTAGTTTCTGGAATTGCTACAGTGTATATAAATTGTTGCAGATGTGCCTGGAACAGAGGGACTGTCTGATTTCTTAGAAAAGTTAAAATAGCATACAATGTTTCTTATCCTAGATGGCCAGAATTATCTTTATTCCTTTTGTAAATTCAAGGATTCTCTCAAGCTTGCATTCAGATGACAGTTCAGTACATAAGATGTCTTTCAGACAAAACTCTGCACTTAAGAAGTGGAATTTCACAGCCCTGTCATGGTGTGGGTGGGGGTGGGACCATAAAATGCGGCAAAGCATTCAAAATTCTATTGATTTCGGCTGGAAAATCCTGCTGGCAGGAGGGGTTGGAAAATTCTGCCCCGTGAGAATTTCAAATTTCAATTTGAACTTTGAGGGCCTGATTTCCAACCCCTCCCCTACGCCCCCACCCTTACCCAACCCATCAGCTCCAAATAGAATCATAGAATCCCTACAGTGCAGACGGTGGCCCTTTGGCCTTCCAAGTCTGCACTGACTCTCCAACAGATCATCCCACCCAGGCCCTCTTCCCATAACCTCACGTATTTACCCCACTAATCTCCCTAACCTACACATCTTTGGACATTAAGGGGCAATGCAGCACAGTCAATTCACCCTAACCTGCATATCTTTGGACTGTGTGGGGAAACTTGAACACCTGGACGGAACCCATGCAAATATGGGCAGAATGTGCAAACTCCACACAGACAGTGACTCAAGGTTGGGAATCGAATCCGGGATGCTGGTGCTGTGACGCAGCAATGCTAACCACTGTGCCACCATGCTGCCAAAATGGAGACAGGCCAGTAAAACATATCACCATGATGTTGTGCAGTTAGAAGTCCCACCTCCACTTCCACTCTGCCCAATTTACCCTAGAGGGAAACAGAATGCGAGTCTACAAACCCACTCAGACTAATTATGAGGCCACTTCTCAATGTTGTGAGCTTACTAAAAACCTGTCTTCCACAATTTCTGAAATCCTTCATAGGGTGCTGGAGTTTAACAGTTATCTGGACCAGCTGCATGGAGGTGAAGACCATGTCTGGGAGAAGTCTTGGAACCAGGAATAGTTTAAAAAGGTAAGTAAAAAATGCATGTTAAAATCTAAAGGGCTTAGCCCTCTGAAGTTAAAGTTGCAGCAGATCACCACTAATAGGGGGAAGGGTATTAAGGTAGGGATAGTATTAAGACTTTTCCCAGTTCAGATATTTATCACCCTCCTGGTGTCGTCTGGCATCACGTGGGCATCGGAGCAGTGGATGTGGGTGGTTGGAGTCCATCTGAACATCTGGAAAGGTGCAGCCACATATACAGAAATCAAAGCCATTGGAGATGAGGAGCACTAGCCTGGATAGTAAACACCAGGCAGTGGGAAGCTGGAGGTGAAGAATAAGGAGCCACTATCCTGAGCTTAGAATTCAAAGGCAGGTGCAGACAGACTTGGCACGGGACTTTCCGGCTGCATTCGCCCCAACGGCGGAAATCTCCCATCTAAGGTCAATAGATCTTTGCATGGTCTGGCCCACCTCCCAGCTCTGCTACAATTCCTGTGGCTGATGGGACAGGTAAATTCCATCTTTGGATATAACTAAGAGCCAGTGTTGAAGGAGATTTCCAATCTCATGGCAGATGGTCACAGACATTTGTGCCCTCGATGGTGTGGAACTCTGTGGGATCTCACAGGCAGCTGCACCTAAGTACGTCACCTAGGAAACAGATGCCCTCTTCATCGATGATGGACACTGCATTACGGTCCTAACTGATGGGGCATCACGCACTCAGAGGGCACTGGGTTTAGATGCTTGGTGTGGTCAGGCATTGACCTGCACAAGGGTCTCCTGATTGTGGTAGTCCACTATGTTCTCTGACCCTCCAGGGAGGTGTAGACCTTGAGGAGAGTGAGGCTGAGTCAAAGGAGAGAACTGATCAGGTGGAGCAGGAGGTTAGTGAAAAGGAAAAATTGGATTCAGAGAAAGACAAACTGAACAGAGAGGTATTGCTGCTGCACAATGAGATGGTCTCTTTCTGGCACCCTTAGGGCACACAAACTCTTCCCTTCCTCTCATGGCTGTCAGTCCTTCAGCTCCCCTTGTGCCATCTCAGGTCTCTGTGATGCAGTGCCAGGCTTTAGCACAAAATCTCTCCCTCAGGACAAGCAGCACTCTTAGTGATGGCTGTGTTCGGTGTCTGAAACCTGCCTTCCTCTCCTGCCCCATTGAACAGGGTCTTCATCTGCAAATTAATTTGGCTTTCATTCCCTGGACAATCCAGAACTCAGTCAGTTCCCTCCTGGAGGCTGGTTTCTGACCCAGAGTCTTGTCTCCAAGGAGGAAAATCAGGCCCCAAGTTTCAGATCACTTCAACACAGCTTTTAACAAATGATTGCTGTGTTTCTGAGGAACTGGGAATAGCTTTTTCCATTTACAGAATATATGGCTGGCTGTTTAATTTAAAATGAGAACAAAAACATGTAGCAATGAAGAACTATCAGTTTGTAGAATTCTTTCACTATGTCATTGGTAGCTAAGCCTTTATCTATCTAGGCCCTAAGTTTTGGAATTTTCCCTATAAATCTGTACCTCTTCTTCCTCCTTCAGATTTTACTTTAAACCTATCTCTGTCTAATCCCACCTCCTTCAGTCTGATATCAGTCTTTGTGTGATTACATCCCTATGAAACAATTTGGGATATTTTACCCTATTAAATGCTGCATTTTTAATGTAAGTTGTGTCCACTGGCATGCTTGAGGTATTGAGGGTGGCACGGTGGCACAGTGGTCAGCACTACTGCCTCACAGTGCCAGGGACTCGGGATTGATTCCAGCCTTGAGTCACTGTCTGTGGGGAGTTTGCACATTCTCCCTATGTCTGCATGCCTTTCTTCTGGATGCTCTGGTTTCTTCCGACTGTAAGAAGTCTCACAACACCAAGTTAAAGTCCAATAGGTTTATTTGGTAGCAAATGCCACTAGCGTTTGGACTGCTGCCCCTTTATCAGGTAAGTGGGAGTTTTGTTCACAAACAGGGCATATAAAGACACAAACTCAATTTATAAAATAATGGTTGGAATGCAAGTCTTTACAGGTAATCAAGTCTTAAAGGTACAGACAATGTGAGTGGAGAGAGGGTTAAGCACGGATTAAAGAGATGTGTTTTAAACCAGAACAGTTAGTGAGATTTTGCAGGCAAGTCGTGAGGGTGACAGATAGCATGATATGAACCACAATCATGGTTGATGCTGTCCTCATGCGGAATTTAGTTACCAGTTTCTGCTCAGCGACTCTGCACTGTCATGTGTCGTGAAGGCTGCCTTGGAGAATGCTTATCCAATGATCAGATGCCGAATGCCAGTAACTGCTGAAGTGTTCGCCAACAGGGAGGGAACAGTCTTGCTTAGTGATTGTGGAACAGTGTTCATTCATCTGTTGTTGTAATGTCAGCATGGTGTCCCCAATGCACCATGCCTCAGGACATCCTTTCCTGCGGCCTAATAGATAGACAATGTTGGCTAAGTTGCAATAGTATGTAGCATATACCTGGTGAATGGTGTTCTTATATGAGATGATGGCATCCATGTCGATAATCCAGCACGCTTTGCAGAGATTGCTGTGGTAGGGTGTCATGGTCACTGTTCTCCTGAAGGCTGGGTAGTTTGCTGTGGACAATGGTCTGTTTGAGATTGTGCAGTTGTTTGAAAGCAAGAAGTGGGGGTATGGGGATGACCTTGGCGAGATGTTCGTCTTCATCAATGACATGTTGAAGACTCTGGAGAAACTTCTCCACTCTGGGGAAGAACTGGACACCGAACAGTACTCTAAATGATGTGTTTGTTCTTGTCTTCGAAGGAGGAGAGTGTGGTGCATAAAATGAGTTTGTGTCTTTATATGTCCTGTTTGTGAACAGAACTCCCACTCACCTGATGAAGGGTCACACTAGTGGCTTGTGCTACCAGATAAACCTGTTGGAATTTAACCTGATGTTGCGAGATGCCTTAGTGTGTTTACTTCAGTCCTATACCAGCATATCCACATCATTTCTTCCAACAGTCCAAAGATGTTTAATTTATGTGGATTGACAATAGTAAATACACAGGACTTTGAGATAGGGCAAAGGGAAGGGCAATGCAGACACAATGGGCTGAATGGCCTCTTACTGCACTGTAGGGATTTGCAGTACTATGGACACTGCAGATAGTGGAGTGCATCATCAGTCCTAAAATAACATTTTGATGTGGGTTAAGTTTCCTATAAAGCTTCTTTGTTATGGTGCCCCTTTAAGGGGCTGTCGCTTCAAGTAGTTTATCTTTTGTTTGGCTAGTTTTTCAAAAAGAGCGTAATGTAAGTTGTTGTTACACTTATTAACAACATCACACCACAATTTTCTATTAATGTTCTATTTACTGCCTGTAATTCATTCCTTTAATACTTTGTCCCTTCCCATTTATATCATGCTTGTCCATAAAGTTTTTCTGTTATGTTTAAGCTTGCTGTTGGTAATGCTATCTCTTGCATCTTTTTGGCCATTCTCCTTGCATGACTTACTCCACCTGTGCATCTCTAGGCTGTTGATTTATGTCTTTGAACGCCAGGTCTCACACCTGACACAATCTGCTGCTACCTTTCTTTGCTACTGAGCTGGTTTCCTGTCACCTCCGGCTCCGTCAGTTAATTAAAACGCTACCTGAGAATCATTATTCTCCACCACTGCTCAGTCCCGAGCACCTAGTGTCACCAAGATCCCAACCACCTCATGTCTCTATCCCTTTTGGGCATTTTCCTCAATCTCAACCACTCTTTCTCATTGTGTCAATGGTCAGTGTTTTTTCATATATATAGAAGTATAAAGTGTAGGAGTAGGAGGTTCTTTTGAACCTGCTCCGCCATTCATCATGATCATGGCTGATTATCTAATTTAATAGCCGGAACTTGTCTTCCCCGCTATATTCTTTGAAATCCTTTGCCCCAAAAACTATATCAAACAATGTTTTGGCCTCTACTTCTCTCTGTGACAGTGAATTCCACTTTCTGGGTGAAGAAAATTCTCCCTATCTCAGTCCAAAACGGATATGGCTCTGCCCATATACTTAGATTATGATCTATTGTTCTGGACTCCCCCATCACTGGAAATATTCATTCTGCATCTATCCTATCTAGTCCTTTTAGAATTTTATAGATTACTATGAGATCCCCCCCTCATTCTTCTGAACTCCAGAGAATATAATCCTCACCAATTCAATCCCTCCTTATACATCTGTCCCGCCATCGCCAGAATCAGCCTGGTAAACCTTTGTTGCACTCCTTCTACAACAAGAACATCCTTCCTTAGATAAAGAGCCTAAAAGTGCACAATATTCCAGGTATGGTCTTACGTGAATATTGTATGATTGCTTTCTGCCTGACCTTCGCACTTTGAAGCTATTTTGCAAGACGAAGAAAGGGCACATCAATGACATTCAGCCTGGGAAAATGGTACAAATGCAAGTCAGAAGCAAACCCACAAAAAAGGAAGTGTAGATAAGGCTCACAAAAAGTAAATCTTATCTGGGCAAGTCTTTCCAGTAATGCTGACATTTTGTTTAAAAAAGAGGAAAGATTATTTCTGAATTACAGAAAAGAACTCTAATCCCTATTGAGACATGAGTTTAGAAATGCACATCTATAGTTTCTATTTAGAAAGAAAAGCAGAACATACAGCATGTTCAAGGCTAAAAAGTGACAGGGATGAAGGAAGTGTCACTTTGCAACTTGGATACTCCCTGAAACTATTCCAGCTATAAATACAGATTGCTATGAACTGCAAACAGATTTAAGAATATAGAAACATAAAAAATAGGAGCTGAATTAGGCCATTTGGTCCATCAAGTCTCCTACCTTAAGATCATGGCTGATCTTCTAACTTAACTCTACCTTCCTGCACTATCCTCATAAGGAGGAAGTAGATTCCTAAGCTCTAAAGGCGTCATGGGTATGGATAGAGTGAGGTACTAAGATAGAGAGAATCAGCCATGATCATATTGAGTGGCAGAGCAAGCCTGAAGGGCCAAATGACCTACTCCTGTTTCTATATTTTATGTTTGTATGCTTCCCTTAAATTTGTTTGTACTTAAAATTCTATCAACCTCTCTCTCGAACATACTTAATGACATTATATCCACAACTTGCTAGGATAGAGAACTTCAATGCTTTACAATCCTCTGGGTGAAGACATTTCTCCTACCTCAGTCCTATTGGGTCAATCGCTCTTCCTGAGACCCTGACCCATTTCAATCTGGTATCACTTGGATTTATGACCGTGGGCAGGATTTTTACAGCCTTGCTTATCCTGAAATCCTGTCCATGGTCACAAATTCAAGTAAAATATAAGGTTAACAGACCTTTCCATGTTCGCTTTTCACCCACACTGATTCCCGTGGCAGGAAGAACAGTAAAATTCAGGTGCATATTTCACACAAGGATAACAAAAGTCCCTTAAACTTGAATATTATTTGTTGATTAATTTATTGTTGCCACAAATAGGTTTACTTTAACACTGCAATAAAGTTACTGTGAAAATCCCCTAGTCGCCACACTTGAGCTGCCTGTTTGGGTAACTGAGGGAGAATTTATCATAGCCAATGCACCTAACCAGTACGTCTTTTGGTATGCGGGAGAAAACTGGAGCATTCAGAGGAAACCCGTGCAGACATGGGGAAAATGTGCAGACTCTGCACAGACAGTGACCCAAGCTGGGAATCAAACCATGGTCTGTGGCGCTATGAGGCAGTAGTGCTAACCACTGTCCATTAAAGTTAGGTTCACTTTCAATTTAGCAACACTATTGGGCAACAGGGCACTAGGACTCAGTACTTGCAGGCAAAAATGCTTTTCGTGCCATGTTTTGGGGCGAAACATCATATTCATCATATGATGAATATGATATTCATCATATGTCGCATAGTAGTTTATAACTGGAAGATGGAGCAAAGATGAGTTAATTTAGCAAAAAATAAGAATGAAGAAAATACGCAACAAGTTCTGGAATCAATCAGTCAGGCATTATCAACAGAGAAAAGTATAGAATTAACATTTCAAGTCGATGGCCATTCATCAGAACTGAAAGACATTAGAAATTAATAGCTGGAATTCCCCAGTCTTGCATGTCCCACTACTACTGCCAGTGAGAACTGAGAATTCGGCACTCCGCCAAACTTCCATTGACTGCAGTGGGATTGGAGAATTCCAGCCACGAGTGAGCTTGGAGAATTCTGGCCAGCAGCTTTTTGAGCAAGAATAAATCAGGGAAAAGTGGGCAGATAGAGAGTGAAAGACCTAAAGGGAGAGGATCTATGAGAGGAAAGGTTAAAAGATAAGACAAACATGTGGAAAAAAGACTTGATTATAAGGAAGACATGCGTCCTCTGCCGTAACCTGTAGCAGTAATAGTCAGGGAAGCTTTGTTTTGAAGATAACCTAGCATGTCAAACCCTGGAGTGAGGACATCAGGGAATGGAGATCAGATGAAATAAACAAAAGTTCTGAGTTTTAAAACTCAGGGGGAAACCAAAGAGGTGCTTCAAATTAGATTTTCACAAAAGGATGTGCTGGGCAAATGTGAGAACTGTTTCTGAGAACATCTTTTTAATAATGTTCTTTGATAGAAATGTCATGGTGAGCTCCAACACGATGGATACAGTAGACTGCTTATTTCAAGAGTTTTCAACTTAGGTCAGACGAATAAAGAAATAGCCTGTGATTTACGTAAGATATAACAAAGGCCAGCTTTTATATTTATAAAGCAGTTCTTTTCTATTTGAAATGAAACAAATGTGTTTTATATCTAGCTGTCATTAATCCATTCAGATCTGTTCATACTGATGTTTACATGCCTATACCAGATACTGTTATGATTAAGGATGATGATGAACAATCTGGATCCACTGGAGATTGTTTTGCACATGGCTCTATATTAACGTCCTGCCAGAATATGACATTGTACAGAGGTTCAAAACTACTTTCCTTTTGTCACAGCCGTCTGTTAGTTTAATTGTGTTACAGTTTCTCATCCCAGAGTTGGCACGTGTAGCATTTCTTGAACAGTATAGGTGGTCTTCGAGGTGCATACCTCTGGAGTGAGTCACGCGGGCACCATATTTCTGGTGGCTTTGATGAGTTAGCAGTGAGTGTTGACCAGAAGAATGGCAGTTCATTCTGTTCATTTGACATCATGAACAGATGATGGACCTCAATATTCCAGCTGTTGCTTTCTTTTAATCATGCACGTCTAAACATGCATTCAAATGCAGGAAGGGCCTCCCAGCATTATTTAAACCGACTATCAACTCCTTGTAAATTAGGGCAGATTGATTCTCATTGACTCTCACTATGGTTGGTTTGCACTTTCCAGAGTTCTTCAAAGTTGCTAAAATCTACAAGGCATTGTGTGGCAAATGCTGGAGAGTTTTTATTTATTCCTGGGATGTGAGCAAGGCCAGCATTTGTCGCACATTGCTAATTGTCGTTGACAGAGTGGTGGTAAGCCTACTTCTTGAGCTGCTGTAGTCCACAATGCTCTTATGAAAGGTATTTTAGGTTTTCATCCAGTGATGGTGAAGGAACGTCAATTTGTGTTCCAAGTCAGGATGGTGTGTGTTTCGGAGGAGGACATGCAAGTGGTGTTGTTCCCAGGTGTCACCTGTCCTTGTCCTTCTAGTTGAGTGAGCTTGTGGGTTTGAAAGATGCAGGTGAGAAAGTTTTGGCTGTGGTGCATCTTCTGGATGGTACACACTGATATCAAAGTATGCTGGTGATGGATGGAGTTAAGTTCAAGGTGCTGGATAGGGGTTGCTTTGTTCTAGATGATTTTGAGCTTTTTCAGTGTTGTTAAAGCTGCACTCTCCCAGGCAGGGGTATTCCATCACCCTTTTGACACGTGCCATGTAAATGGTGGACAGGCATGGTGGAGTCAGGAGGTGAGTTCCACTCTGCAGAATTCACAGCCTTTTACCTGCTCCTGTATTTATATGGCTGATCTAGTTTAGTGTCCCATCAGTGGTCACTTTGGGATATTGGTCATAGGAGAATTCATTGATGATAATACCATTGAATTCCAAGGGGAGATGATTAGATTTTTTGGGAATGAGCATTGCCTATTTGTGTGGCCCGAATATTACTTGCTCCTTGTCAGCCCAATCTTGAATGTTGTTCAGGCCTTACTGCATGTCACCATGGACTGCTTTAGTATCTAAGTACTGATGAATGATGCTGAACATTGTGTAATCATTAGTGGACATCCCTAGGAACGTCATTGATGAACAGCTGAAGATGGTTGTGTTCAGAACACGGCTCTGAGGAATTCCTGTAGTAATGTCCTCGTGCTGAGATCACTGACCCAACGTCTTCTGCTGAAATCATTTGTGTTGTATATATGAGTGAACTAATGAGCACTCCTGTTGGAATACAATGTGACCAAGAGAAAGGCCTCTTCACTGCCCAAAGAAGAAGAAGGAGGAGACGGAAAAAACTACCAGCAGGAGACCATGTCTGCCCAGAGTATTCATTGAACAATTGCCCAACATGGACCTTAGTGAGGAACATTGCTGCACTTCAGGGCAGCACAGTGTCACAGTGGTTAACAATGCTGCCTCACAGCACCGGGGACTCTGGTTCAATTCCTGATTTTGGTTACTGTCCACGTGGAGTTTGCACATTTTTCCTGTCTGCATGAGTTTCCTCCGGGTGCTCTGGTTCCCTCCCACAATCTGAAAGATATACTGGTTAGGTCATGCTAAATTCTTCCTCAGTGTATCCAAACAGGCACCAGAGTGTGGCAACTAGGAGATTTTCATAATAACTTCAGTGCAATATGAATGTAAGCCTACTTCTGACACTAATAAATAAACTGTAAACTGTCAGTGAAATATGACAACTGCTTCAGATAAAACCACAATCTCAGAGCAGGACAATGCCTGCATTGCCAGTGAATGTGGCCATGGTTATGAACCTTCATGTTCCGAGCTCCTCCAGCCTGAAGCTGGAGGTATTGGCAATTTCTCGCAGTTTGCCATTCACTGTCGTGTCAGGGAGATTCATGAGACTTTCCATTCAGAGATCTGCAGTCAAATCCTCATGAGTCAAAGTCAGATGACACAAAATTCCATTCATGTCAAAGTTATCAATCATTCTCACTTGCAAAATAACAAAAACTATTCAACATAATTAACTGAAATTCTGCAGTGGGCGATCTGGATTAACTGAACTTCTGCTTGATGCTGGCAAGAAAAATATTGCCAAAAATCCCTCATAAAACAGGCGTTTCCCCAGCACAAGCAAGCTGTGGTCATGTTGTGACCATGTCACCATGCTGACCGATCACAGCAGAATGGTTAGACATAAGTTTTCTCAAATTTCTCTGTGAAGTAATACGCAAAGCGTGCAAACACGATAGAACCTGTGAAAAATTGTTGTGGATCAGAGGGAAGATGAAGTTGATAGTGCAAGTGGAAACTTAACACGAAGCAGAAAGTAGGCATCTGGAAAGAGTGAGATATTCAACCAATTAGTTTGTCTACGATTTTGAAAGCTAAGGAGAACATCAGTTTGACAAATAGTCATTCTCTCCAGCAAGGAAGAAAGTTGTGAATGGGTGCTTATCCCAAAGTTAGAGGTCTGTTCAGGTGGTCCGAGGGAGCTTAAGCAGTGAATACACTCATCTCCAGCCTATTCTGCATCATGGTGAAGAAGCTAGGACAGTTCACCAGCAACAGATGACTGGACAAACTCAAGACAAAGTACAATATCATCTTCCACACAGTAAGGACGCAGCCATTGCAACAGCAATGACAGATACTGTCTTCAAAATGGTTTTATTCACATCTTGAATTTTTATGTCTTTGATGGATGGCGTAGTGGCACAATGGTTATCACTGCAGCCTCACAGCGCCGGGGGCCGCGGGCAGCACAGGGGCACAGTGGTTAGCACTGCTGCCTCACAGCATCAGGAATCCGGTCTTGATCCCCGGCCTCAGATCATTGTCTGTGTAGAGTTTGCACATTCTCCCTGTTTCTGTGTGGGTTTCCTCCAAGTGTTCCGGTTTTCCCCACAGTCCAAAAATGTGCAGGTTAGGTATATTAGCCATGGGAAATGTGGTGAAGGAGTTATGGGGATAAAGCAGACAGGCAAGAATTGGTGGGTCAGTGGGTCTCCATCTACACCTTAGAGATCCTTTGGTTCTTAACATGGATGAAGCCAAACTGTTTGATGCCTTTTGCCAGACTCCTCCTGCTGTTTAATGGTGTAATGATGAAAAGTGGAGCAAGGAATGTTGTCATTGCTATGGTCTGCCCTAACATGGAAAGTGCCGAAAAGCTGCCATTTCTCCTGAAAGGGAAGTCCAATATACCACAATGCTTCACAACAGTCAAGACACTACTCACTCGGTACAGGGCAAACTAAAATGCATGGATGACCTCCAGCATTTTTGAGACATGGATCAGGAAAATGGACAAAACTAAGCAACAAAAGAAAAGGAACATTTCCATCACACACTGCCCCACATACCCCAACATCGCTGGCCTGAAAAGCACAAACAGATGCTCTTGCCTCCCAAAACCACAGCAAGCTCCAGCCAGTAAATCAGCAGTAATTAGAAAACTCACTACCAATGGCAACTGATGTCTCCACTCATTGAGGCTATCAAAAAGAAGCAGGACAACAATCCCACTGTGTAGGAAACTATGCTGGTGTTTTAAAATGAGCAGAAAATGCTGAAGAAAGTCACAATTACAAACTGCTTCAACACCACTGGATTCAAGCAGATTACAGCACCAACCCATCTGACGACAAGGTGTTTTTCCTCATCTGTGGGATGCCGGTATGGAGATTCCAACAGAGGCAGCCATGGAAATTGAGGCTGAGGTGGATGATGCCACAAGATGGAACTGACAGATGCTGTCACTGTAGATGCAGAGTGTTGTTCAGCCAAGAGCCCAATGACCCTGAAGATCCAAGTGCCTGCCTGCCCCCGGCCCACCTGTTTACCTTGCCGTTGCTGTGAAAGTTGATGAGATGCTTTGGGATTTTGCACTGCAGCGAACAAACACCTTTGACTGTACTGGTGACATGGCAGACTGTTTCACACACATTCCAAAACAGCATGCGAAACAGATGATTACAGAGCTTTTCTGGTGCTAAATTCTGGCCTTTTTCAAGACCAACTGTGAACAAATGGAATGAAGATATTTTTTACTCTTTTACTGTGTTTTTCATTCAGCGTTTGAATCTGAAATGCAAAACCAGGAAGTGTTAGAATGGCACAATACATAACAATTTAAATACAGCACAGTAGTGTGTGGGCCATGTTTGCAGGCACATTGGGTTACATAAAGAAGGAATCATGTGGCAAATTGGGCCTCCGTGATTATCACAAAACTCTGCTTAACTGGAATCTAAGTCCAGCTCGCCAGGGATTTGGTTCATCAAGAGTTTACTAACTACTTTTCATTGTCTCTTGTCAGAGACCAGCTGACATAGTTAGCACATGAACATTGCAAGTATTCTAAGCTTCCCCATGATATAGGAGGTCACTAATAGTACACACACACACACACACACACACTGCTTTGCAGGCACTGCATGTTATCTCTGAGAGGTAATTCAGAGGGATTCCACTGCCTGGTATGTTACCATAAGCAGCAAATTATTCAGCTCAATGCCCATGATGCCTTAACGGGCAGCAGTGTGCCATTCCAGCTGCACTCGAGCCAACATGGCCAACTAAATGTTGGCTGCTGGGCCATGAGGATTGATGACTGTTGACATGGCTGATGGCCCCAGTGTGCAACCGAGATGTGAAAGCCATGCTGCCACACAGGATGTGATTGAGCAGATCAGAGTACAGAAACTTGCATAGGTCACTCCAGAGGAGCTCTGCAGTCCTGTGCAGAGTGGGTTTCGAGTTTCATGCTGGCCTGTTGCATGAGGGTCAGTCTTTGCCACCAGCAGTAAAGTGAGCAACCGAAGGGAGAGACAAGTGGAAAGGAGGAAACAAACTAGATAGTTCATTTCTGTTCAGACAGTCAATGAGCATCCATGTACAATGTCAGTGAACAACCCAATTCACCATTCGCCAATAGATCCACAACTAATTGTGCCTCTGTCACTGATCATTAGGGTTTGCCTTGTCACAATGCAAATATAAAAGCCACCACAAAAAACTATTTCAAACAACATATATAAATTCAATCATTCCAAATGGTATACAGATGTAAACTGATTGCCCTTGGGCATTCCTTAGTGCCTGTATTGGCTTTCCCTTTGCTTATTGCAGTGCTCCTATACAGAGTGGCTGATGGAAGGCTCGTGTCCAGTGCCTCTGGTCAAGGCTACCAACACACAGACGAACATGTTCTATTGAAATGAAGTTGGGATTGGCTTCCCAATATATGCTGTTAGGTTTGGTGATCTTAAATCCCCCTCCTATTCATACTCAATCTCACTCACTCCTGGCAATTGAAATTCAGCCTTGACCTCAGTAAATGTTCTAATAATAATCTAGTTTGCTGCTGAATTTGAACTCTTCGAATAAATAAGACATCACAGCATACAAGCCTAGACTATGTAGCTACCCACATCTTGCCAATCCAAAAACACACCGATTCACCTTTATTTCCCAATTTATTGACCCTGCATTTCCTCTAATAGCATGCACATTAATTTTCATGGTGAAACTGAACATCCTTTTGGATGAATCAGTAAGCTATGTCCCTGGCTGCCTGTTCCAGGAAATGTAAAAATCCATTGGCATTTTTGAAGGAACAGCAGAAAGTATTCCCCAGTGTCCTGGCCAACATTCTTCATTTGACCTGCCAAAAGCAATTAACTGATCATTAGTCTAATTTTGTTGATTTGTGGGACAATGTTTTTTTTTGTGATTTGGACGTTGTATTTATCTGTGTAACAACAGCAACGGCTCTTTGATAGTAGACCTTTGGGATGCCCTAAGAGCAATAAAGTGTGAGTTAAATGCAAATGACATTGTTTCAAAAAAAAACACCCAAGAATAATCCAGATAAACCATTTCCTTTCCTTCTAGTAAACTCAGCAGTAGACTAAACACAGGAAAGTTACAGGAATTCCAGTGCTTTGGCTATTGGATTTGAAGATTTTCCATCGTCGTTCCTTATTCCTTCTGTTCTTCATTCCTCCCTCCGCCCCCCTCCCCCCCACCACCACTCCTCCACCACCAACCCGCCTCCCTCCCCACCCGCCCAAGCCACCATCAGCTTAGTGATGGTGTGCACTATTTTCCAAATTATCAGGAAAATGCAGAACTCTCCAATAAAATTCATTTTGCCAGGAGGGAACGGAATTAAAGATAAAATATTCCAGACCTGATTCCAGACCGGATTTCAGACTTGTATGAGTTTCAGACTGGTATGCAAATGCACAAAAAGTGCCACAAGTTTACTTAGCCTCCAGCCTTCTCTGCTGTCATGGGAAATCTCATTTGCCAACATCGTGGTCAATTAGAAACTTATCACATGAGAACAACCTGATCTTTCCATAATTCTATAAGGCAAGGTTTGTTCTTTTGGTTTTAACTGGCAGTGTAGGGGGTTAAGTCATTAACACTTACTGTTACATCAAAAAGGGAAGTTATTGAGCAAGGTAATGCCATAAACTGCTAATATCCTTTATTGCATGTAACTATTGTGGATATTTGCTGTGGGATCAATATTGTTGATAAATGCAAATACGGTAAATGTCAAAGGCTGAAAATTGCAGGCTTGTAAGTACTGACAACAGTGCTGGCATAGTAAATACCGACACTGAGATCAATACTGCTAATTAATACAGCTAATTAGAATCACAAAGCTGAAGTGTTTTCATCAGTGAAGAAAAAAAGGAAACATGACTCTACTCCTGCAAATGCTGAGAGGTATACGGAATACAGGTGGGAGCAGGTTATTTAATTTTGATTACATTCTGATAACCGGAAAATACAAGTTCAAAATCAACGTGCCTCAAGAAGAATTAAACAGTCAAGAAAGGCTAAGTACAGGTAGAATTTTACTGACATGTCAGCCCAAGGTTCATACAACCCCTCCTCCCCAAGGACAATACAGAAGGCCATTCCCTGAGCCTCGCCTGCCCCTGAAATCTGGTGGGGTGTACTGGTAAAATTCCAGCCTCTTGGGTTCTCTTTCCACAGATGTTGCCAGAACTGGGTTTTTTTTCTGTTTTTCTCTCAGATTTCCAGTTTCTGCAGTATTTTACTTTTTCTCAAGATGTTTTTGCTTGGCTTTAGGTGCCCTTGGCTTATTGCCCTGCAGTGCATCCTTGGCTTAATTTCCTTGCTGTGCTGCTAGACTTTCTGTTTCTAGTAGGTCATTTGGATTACATCATCTTGGGTGAGTTGGTAGCAATCTCTTGATACTGTGTCAGAACATCATGGCAGGAGAATTGTGCTGTATATGCACTGGTGATTTGGCCACTCCATGTGCAATTTTAATATCAGAATGGTGTCCATGCTGCTTTGTTTGTTGCTGGAGTGACCCGTGCTGAACAACATGGTGGAGATATTGGTGCAGTATGCACTAGAGAATGGGAAGTAGGCAGATTGTGGCTTTCAACACTGATTTGATGCCAGACATGCCTTTTTTAGTCTAGTTAAGACTATCTCATAAGCACAGCTGCTACATTCAGCAAATGACCTTCCATTACCAATGCTGGTTAAAAGTTTCCTCAACCACATGTAGACTAATTGCTGGATCATTTTTACTGGCTGGATTTGTTGATTTAGTTTAAAGTTTAATTTATTAGTGTCACAAGTAGGTTCACATTAACACTGCAAAGAAGTTATTGTGAAAATCCCCTTATCGCCACAGGCACCTGTTCAGGTACACTAAGGGAGAATTTAGCATTTCCAATGCATGTAACCAGCACGTCTTTCAGACTATAGGAGGAAACCCATGCAGACACAATGCAGACTCCACACAGACAGTGACCCAAGCTGGGAATTAAACCTGGGTCCCTGGCACTGTGAGACAGCAGTGATAAACAGTGTGCCACCATGCCACCCCACAGCTTGTGGAAATGCTGAGTGTTTAGATGAATTGGTTAAGGAAGTCTGCAGGGGGATTGCTCATTGTGGAAGGCATTGCTTGTGACTATATGGGCGCTGAGAACAATATTTCCTCCCAGTGCTATGGGCTGCAGCCTGAGAGGAAACAGTGCAAAAGCAAACATCTACAAGGCAAGCCTCACGTGGTGACAACTTTGCTGAAGAAGGCAGCTAAATTAATATTGGGCTACCCCTCACCATCATTACAATTAGCAGGCAGCAGGAAGATTGTGTACTGCTTGCACTACTTAGAACGATATGGGTTAATTATACATCATGATTCCCAAGCCTGATTTGGGTGGCTATTCAATTATGCCCTCAGTGAGTATATGCTGCAGGAATTGCAAAGATAGTCTTGGCACTTTCCTTCGGTATCAAGGGACACGTTCGGAACTTCTGACATTTGGATGAGAACTTAAATTAACTTTCCATTTGCTCGCTCATAGGAGATACTATTGAGAAACAGCAGGGAATTCTCACAGCATCCTTGCCAGAATTCCTCCCTCAATAAACACTACAAAAACGATTGGTTGATCATTCATTTCATTTGCTGATAGTGGCTTCTTACTGTTTGCAGATTAGATTTTCCTATTTGACTTACACAAAAGATAGAATTTGCCTTTATATAGGACCTTACACAACCTCTGGATGTTCTAAAGTACTTCACAGCCAATGAAGTACAAATACTGCTTCAATGTAGGAAATACAATAGTCTATTTCTACTCAACAAAATCCCATTAACAGCAGAGATGTAATGACTGGCGGAACAGGAAGTAGTTTGTTGGATGTAACGTTTTGAATAACTTTAGTGAAGTCCTGAGTCCATGATAAATCAACACGAGTTTGTTCTTTCTGTTAAAAGGGAGGGCATCATGTACACTGAGTATTCAGGAACTGCTTTGAAACATCAGAAACCAGTTCCCCTAGAAACAAACCATCACTGGTATTATTTGGGATCTACTCCAGAGAATATTTAACTATGTGAGGTGGGTCAGCCTTAAATCATTCTCACTCTTGGATCAGTATTTCCCAAGATATGCTGTTGTGAATGTGCCATCCACATTTATGACTCTGGCCTTGAAGTTGCCTCACTCGTTGCCATCTCAATTGTGCTGCTGCATTAAGATTGGGTGGGATTTTTCAGCGGGTGTCAGTTCCCCTGAAGTCACCTCATATTGTGGTCTACACCCCGAGCGTATTGTCACACTCCTGGGAAGTTTGCCCTCTAATTGACCACTTCTGCCTTCTGTTCCATTGAGGACAAGGAACTAGTTCCTGAGGCTGGAGGTCCAATCAAAGATCCTGTAGTGATGCTAGGCTGGCAGCTTCCCTGAGAGAGGTAGGCAGCAGTCCTCCACGTGGAGGCATCCCTGCAGGGAAGTCAATAAATAGAGACCTGACGCTGGGATATCTATGGAGAAGGAGAGAAAATCTCTGCATGGGAGTCACGATAGGTTCAGTTGTGATCTTTGATACTTACAGCCCTGGCGGGGGTCAATAGAGCCTCTCACATCACAGATTGGTTCCTAGTCAGGGCCTTAATTACATGAATCATCTGCCAGACTCTGCTGCTAGCCCATACCTGGGAAATTCCCCCAAAGGCAAGAATGAATCAGGGAGTCATTCCGATCGTGCTCCTCCCGATTTTGTTGCCTACCTCGCCTCCACCTCAACTCCATAGAGTTGGTGAAATTCATCCCTTGATTTCATATTATTGCTCCAAAGCATGCATAGTCATGCAGCATAATGCTTAATCAACCCAATCCTCCTTGCTGTCTACCCAGCACTCTTGCACACTATATTATCAATAACATTCTTCATTGAATTCAGGCCGGCGTGGCAGAATTATCCTACTTTGAGCTTCCTATGTCTACTACTATTTAGTCAACTGACTGTAGCATCCAAGTATTTCATAGTACCAGGGAACCCAATCTTCAAATAGTGATGGTCAGAGTTGAAGATCTGCTTCAGAATTTGTGTATAAATATCGAGGCTAATGCTCCAGTTCAATACTGAAAAATGCTGTTTTTTGGAAGGACCATTCTTTAGATGAAATAGTGATCTGAAATTAAAATAGTAAATGCTGAGAGTACTCAGCAGGTCAACCAGAGAGAGAAAAAAGATTAATATTTCAGATTGGTGACCTTTCATCAGAACTGGAAAAAGTTACAAGTGTGCAGACTTGGAAAGGGGGACTGGAGGAAAGGTCAAAAGGAGAGATCTGTGATAAGGTAGAATGCAGAGATTAAATGATAAAAATAAACTAAAAGTAAAAGTGAAATTTATTTATTAGTCACAAGTAGACTTCATATGATTATTCATACTATAATGAATTTACTGTGAAAATCTGGGATGATGGTATAAGGTAATAGGGGATGGTAATGGGACAAATAAAGAAGCAAAAATGAGTCTACAGGATCTGTGAATGGCAATAACAGAACCATTATCAACAGCTGCTGTCTGGTTTCGATGCAGAGTCTGGAGGGCTGTAAAGTGCCAAGTTGAAAGATGAGGTGCTATTACTCAATCTTACACTGAGCTTCATGAGAACAGTATAGACTACCAGGGACAAAGAATTCAGACTGGGAGAACTGGGAGAATTAAAATGGCAGATCAACAGAAATGTGGACCCAAATTTTCATGTAGATGGAAATATGTGCCAAAATGGCACCTGACCCCCAAATCTACACCAGCCCCCAATCTGACACCAACCATTTTTGCCAGGAGTGAGGAAAGATGGGGACAGGATGTATTTTGCACATCCACAATTCATGGAGATAGTGGTACATTTAAAAGTGCAGCTGTCTTCAATCAGAAGCAATTTTCATCATCCAGGTTTCTAAATACTTGCGGGCTTTACAAATTTGAGGAAAAAGACTTAATCTGTCAGAGGTTTTTGGTGGGGTCACTTACCCTTTTGGGAGAAGTTGTGTATCCCTTTGGAATTGTTAGAAATATATATGAATGTGTGTAAAATCTGTGGAACTGTCAAGCTGTCAGGTTATTTAAATCCCCTACTCTTTAAATTTCAGGGAAGAAACAGTTTGCACTTGTAAAAAAAATGGTGCTTACAATTTCAGTAAGTTTTGTTGACATAAGCCTGAGGATTATCATTATAGGATTAAACTGTTCAACTGTTTCCACAACCTGTCTTCATCACAATGTGGACGTGGAGGTGGGGGGGGGGGGGTGGAATGGTGGGAAGAGTTGTAAGCGCACAGTTTTATGGCAGCTCCAAAGGGTTATGAAAGGATTATATATTTTTGGTGTGTGTTTATGAACAGAAGTGTTTGTTTTGCTAAAGGATTAAGTACTTGAACAGGTTTAAATATGTTGCAAGGACATTCATGAATGAGTTTTTTTAAAATAATGTCTAGATTATTATTCATCAGGAAATTATACTGAGGAAATGGTTTGGATTAAAACTCAATAAAACCCAATAACCCTGACGTTCTGCATCCCAAAATATTTAAGGAAATAGCTATAAAAATAGTGGATGCATTGGTGATCATTTTCCAGCATTCTACACTGTGGAAGAGTTCCAGTGGAGTGGACATAGCTAATGTAACCCCATTGCTGTAAGAAGGATGGAGAGAGAAAACCAGGAATTGTAGATCTGTTAGCCTAATGGGGAAATTTCTAGTGTCAAATTTTAAGGAAGCAATATCTGAGCATTTGGAAAACAGTGACAGGATCAGCCCAAGTCAGCAAAGGGAAATCATGCTAGACAAATCTTCTGGAATCTTTTGGGGATGTGACCAGTAGACTGCACAAGAGTGGGCCAGTGGATGTTGCATAATTGATTCTCCTCTGAATTCTCACAGAAAATACCAGCATGAATCATTCCAGTTTTCATGCAAATTCAACACTTAGAATATTTTTGGGAGAATTCTGACCAAAGCCTGTCATTAACCAAGGCAATCATTTTTTTTGCAGTAAAAATTTGAAATATTAAGAGGGATAATAAGGTGTTGTTTAATTTCCAGATAAAAATGGACCATCACAAAATAAATCTTTTTTTTAAATTAGTGTCGATCCACCACCTATGAGAAA
The DNA here is from genome assembly GCA_024679065.1 of Sphyrna mokarran. Classification (NCBI taxonomy): domain Eukaryota; kingdom Metazoa; phylum Chordata; class Chondrichthyes; order Carcharhiniformes; family Carcharhinidae; genus Sphyrna; species Sphyrna mokarran. The sequence goes on from JAGIQG010000005.1 coordinate 95,525,724, forward strand.
CCCTATTTTAAATGACTGATAACTTTAAAAAATATGGGGGACCATTTCTAGTTTAAAGTGAAGCGGAGTAGTCAGTTTCTCTATATATTGAAAAGATTAGAACCAAAGACTTTTAAAACATTCCTATTAGAATTCTTGCAGTCAAACTTAGGAGCTCAATTTTTCCAGCCATGTCAAAGATCTGCTGGCTAACACAACTCGTGGAACTTCCCAACACTGATTAATTCAGTCTGGTGGTCAGCAGGCAAAAGATCATATTGCGTAATTCTGGTGAACATAACTTGAACTTAAAATATTGTAATCTTTTGTGTTGGTCACACCAATATGAAGTGAATTGAATCGAAAGGTAACAGTATTGCTGAGTGGAAGTTACAGGCTGATAACTTGTCATGTTTAAAAAGAATTCTCCTCATGTCACCTCTTTTGCTAATGATTAAAATCTGTTTTCCAGTTACTGATACTTCAGCCTTTGAAAACTATTGCTCCTAATGAACTTTATTTAAACCATTCATAATTTGGAACAACTCTACGTATTTCCTCTTCACCTTCCATGTGCAGGACAATTCACTCCATGTAACTGAATTCCCTCATCCATGGTCCTATTTTAGTGAGTCTCTGTACTCTCTAAAGCGTATTGCATAGGATTAGACATGATACTTTGGTTGGGACATCACCAATAATTGTCAAGAGTTCCTTAACTTTGCAGCTACCAAACTCCCGATTTTAATACTCTGCAAGTGAATGGGTTGTGAGTGAATTAAAATCTTGCCCCGTGCCTCTGCTTATAAAGCCATGAATCCGTTTTATTTGTTTTTTGACAACCTCCTCATCTTGTCCTGCCTTGTACATATACCTGACGTCTCTGTTCCCGCACCTCATTTAAAATTGTACCAGGTTTATAAAGATTGGCATTTTGTAGTTGTAACCAGCAGCTGTTGGTTACTAGCTTCTGATACTTCAGCCTTTGATCCTAGTTCATCATGCAGCACGAGCTAGAAATGCCACTAAAATATTTATATGAGTTGACCTTGCATTATGGATCCTGTAGAATGATGGCTCCTCAGCCTCTTGGGAGGAATTAGAATCTTTAAACAGATTTGACACTTACTGCTCTACATAAACTTTATGCCCAATGATTTATTTGCTTTGCATTTATTTTTGTGCAGGATTTCCCCAATTCTATCAATTAATATAGCACCTCAATTGTTTCATTCTATTGACTTGCCAACAGCAGCATAACAATGATTTCTATTTGATTGTGACATGTAATTGTCCATCTTATCCCACTGACTCACACCCCTACTGTAGATTGCCAGTGGCCTGGGTTGGAAATCCCATTGACAACAGCAAGGCCAGAAGATACTGTCCTAGATGCATCCTGTTACCAGAAACACACTGTAGGAGGCCATTCTTGAATTTCCAGTGACCAAATTCAAGGAATTATGCAAAAGCAAATTATTGCAGATGCTGGAATCTGAAACCAAAAGAGAAAATGCTAAAAAATCTCAGCAGGTCTGGCAGCATCTGTAAGCACAGTAAGAAGTCTGCAACATCAGTTTTAAATCTAACCGATTTATTTGATAGTAAACTCACAAGCTTTCGGCTTTATAGTCTTTGTCAGGCAAATGAGGTGTTTTGGTCTCCAAAAGCACACATCAGCACAGACAGTTTACAGATTACTGATTAGAATGTGAATCTTTACACCTAACCTGCTATTCAAGTCTTAAAGTGGCTAACAATGTAAGTGGAAGAAGCACTGAGCACAGGTTAGAGAGATGTGTATTGTCTCCAGACAGCAGAGTAAGTGAGGTTTTTTTTTGCTAACCCAGGCAAGTCATGGGGGTTACAGATAGTGTGTCATGAAGCCAAGATCCCTGTTAAGGCTTCATGTCACTATCTGTAACCCCCATGACTTGCCTGGGTTAGCAAAAAAACCTCACTGTGCTGTCTGGAGACAATACACATCTCTCTAACCTGTGCTCAGTGCTTCTTCCACTTACATTGTTAGCCACTTTAAGACTTGAATAGCAGGTTAGGTGTAAAGATTCACATTCTAAAATCAGTTATCTATAAACTGTCTGTGCTGATACCTGTGCTTTTGGAGATCAGAACACCTCACTCACCTGACAAAGGCTATAAAGCTGAAAGCTTGTGAGTTTACTATCAAATAAATCGGTTGGATTTAAAACTGGTGTTGCAGACTTCTTACTGTGCTTACCCCAGTCGAACACTGGCATCTCTACATCATGACTACTATCGACACAGCATCTGTAAGGACAGAAAAGAGGTGATGTTTCAAGTCCAGATGTTTGAGACCTTGGCTTTGACAAAGAGTCATCTAAACTCAAAAGGAAGTAGACTAACTAAAAGCAATAATGACTAAACAATACCCAGTTTGCAACTAATACTGTAAACTAGAAAAACAATAACGCTCTATCATGACTGATAACTCCTTGCTGCATGCATATAAGTGATAATATTTCTCCACAGATTTACAGTGTTTAAAGGAAACAGTTTGCAGACACTCCCAGCTTCTAACAAATTGCTTCTTCCCATTTTGCCAAGTCGCATTGCTGAATGATCATCAAAAAACATTTCTCTCAGTTTTCAGAGAATTTCAAAATTGATGACCAGGACTAAGTTTAAATCTGGTAATTTGTCCTCCAATTTTGCCAAGGTAAATCTTCCAGAGTCTTCAAATTCCATACATCTCTTCCACCATCCTCATGTTCACATTCTGTTTGCTTTGCTCTGCTCTGCTCATCACACCAGCTCCAGCCTTTTGCCTCCCTAATTGACTTCTCTCTCCTGTCCAGAAACCTGCAGATTGAAGGTCTGTCCACAGTTAGCTCAACTATGCCTGCCTTCATTTCCAGGTGTGAACATTTTGCATTTTGCTCCCAGCTTGGGCTCCTCCCATCCTCAAGGTAACTAGCCAAACCAGGCTTGTGATTGGGCAGAATTCAAAGTAGATCACATGACCCACTTTATTTTAATCATCATTTTATAAAACTTTGCATTCATAACAATTGAATTAAGTGCTAATTTTGAATTAGCTACATTTGGTATTACTTGTAACCTTTGACAGAAAACATAAAGTTGTCCATTTTGGACATCCATTTTCTGCAGAGCAATAATTAGTGTAAAACATTGTGTTCTGGATTTTAACTGAGGAAGCAGAATTCAGGAAGTAATTCATTTCCACCTTGCCACCGAGAAATGGACGATATTTCTGGTTTTAGTGGAGATGAGGTATTTACTGGTGATGGGTCAGGAATGGCACCTAAGGAATAGTGGCAGAATAGGAACTGAGGCTAGGGAAGCGAGCTATTGCTGTGACTAGCATCAGAGCGTAGTTTGAATAAATTTAAGCATCAAATTGACCAGAGCAGATAGAGAGCTGGAACCCATGATGGAGTAGGGAAGTGTTTATTTTACCAAAAAATTCATTTTTATTGAATAGATTTTCTTCAAGAATTCCAGTCTTTTCAATCCAATAGAACTTGTTCCATTCTGTTGACCATATTCTTGACAATACAAAGAAACTGCACCCAATGTTCCCCGTGCAAATTACATTCATAAGTAAGGGCACATCTGCCATGGAATGTGAGAGAAGAGCTGCTGATACAAATTTCTTTTCACTATGGTTGATTGTCCAGATTTAGTAATCTCCTTGAATCTTATTTGCAACCAAGTTCCACCACATGACTCTGAATATTTGAGCATCTGACTCACGGCTACAGGGACATACAGGTCACTAATTGCTCACTAGGACACTGTAGTTTAAGTATCTTTCCCATAGATAATTAGGCAGAACAAAGAAGATGCTACATTATTTTCAGTTTGCAAAACTCTCCCAAGTCCATCCTCCTCTCCAATCTTCTCCCCAGTCAGAGATCCATCTGAGCCCGACCCCTTCCTCTAGTGGACACCAGCGGAAGGCCAGGAAGGTCTACAGGTTCTCAAAGAACTGCAGGTTGGAAGGATGATGGAGGGAGCACAAGGTAGGTTGGTAGTGTGGTCTGCCAAGGGGGACCAATTGCAGGGGGGTGGACGGGTCTGCCAAAGGGGGCCTGCCTCCCAGAGGGGTCTGATCTGGGTGGGGTGGGTGTCTCCTGAGGAGAGGGCTTGTCTCCCAGGGGAGTCTGATCCGGAGCGGGAGGGGGGGTGGTCTGCTGGGGGAGCCTGTCTCCTGGGAGGTCCGATCCGGGGGATGCGAAATCTACCGGGAGGGGGGTGCCTGCCACTCAGGGAAGTTGATTGCAGCTCATCCTCCCCACCATCCTCCCCTGCTCTCTCTGCTGTTTTTCTCTTTCGTGCCTGGGCGTGCCATTTCAGATTTTTCCGAGCTGCGCATGCGTAGTTCAGAGCTCTGATCATTCCGGCAGCGCTAAGCCCCACCCACAGCATGAATTGAACCAGACAAAAAGCACACAGGCACGCTGGAGCAAGGATTCCGGGCTCGGATGCATATGACACCTGAATCCAGCCCTTAGGCTCCGATTGGTAAAATTGGGCCCATACATTTATGTTTTTTAAGAGTTCTTACAATGGAGGAATTTACACTGAAATGTCTGCCAGAGTGTTCTGTCATCCTTCTAACCTCAATAACAAAATAAATTAGGGTCAACCCGTGTAAGTCCAAGTACCAGTTTTTCTACTGCTTTCTTTCTCCATCTCTTTGTGATGAAGGCCCATTATTTCGTATCGTATTTCCTTATCGTTTTGCTTTGTTTTCATTCTCTTCTCATTACTCTTCCCATTTCAGCATTTGTGGAAACAGGGAGGGGTTGATCACTGTCTTCTGATGTTGCGATGTTGTTGTTTCCCTCGGGGCGGCCTTCAGTCAGACAATGCACACCCCGGTCTTCCCCCTCTGTGCCCAAGCCTGGCCCATTTCTGTTTTGTAAATTGACTTTGGAAAGTTCACATTTTTTGAAAACGGAAAATAGTGTAACATCTGCTCCAAAATTATCTACCGAACACATTGGCCTAGAAATTACATTGCATTGTGCCCATTCCTCAGGTGCTGTGTGGACACCTAAGGCTATAAAATGGCAGCTAGCCAGTGCATGTGCACATCCAGCTTGCAGTGCACTGTCTACCAGATTGTGTAAGCACAAACCAGCACCCATAACCCATGACGACACAATTGCTCAAAGCTAAAGTTATTGCCTAAGTTTCTTTTGAAGATCAATCAATCCAGAAATAATGTATTGCCTTAGAGGCCATTTATCAATCTCTTGTTCAACAACAATAATCAAATATTTGTTCCATCCTTCCCTCATTTTGCTTGGATAATGAACAATCTACATTGTCATAGACTGTAGTCTATCAAAATTCTAAGCAAATACTCCCCAACAGCCAGAGATAATCAACTGAAACACCAGAATTCCCACATCTTTAGCTATCAACTGCTGGCTGACTGCCCACTGCACCTGCATCATTGCTCTGGCATGCCATGTACACAACTGAAAGTCCGACAAATAAAACAAATTCTGGAGGGCGAAGTTTGCAGTTCAGGAGGGAAATGAAATGAGTCCATTGTAAAACAGGCTGACAATTTTAATGGGTGTCACAATTTTAATGGGTGACGCTGTCGTCAAAGCCCAATTTCACCTCTTATCTTTCATCTTTAGGTGATACCAATTAGAGTTCCCTTCTTCAAAAGATGTGTTCAGAAAAAGTCCACAATTTCACCAAACAGCCTACTTTACTGAGGTGTGTTGGGAGCAGGGCAAGAATGGGAGCAGAGAGCAGTGACTAACACAACAAACAAAGGTGAGATATCCTTGGACTGCACATTTTCTCCTCAGCTAATTGAAGGAAACTTCCATGCAAACAAACACAGAGATCCTTCCAAACATTTTAAAAACATATATTGGTGCAGTTTATCATTCTGCTGGGATTCTTTTTCTTCAATAGGTTTCACAAGTTCGTTTTGTTTTAGCAAAGTCACATGGTGAATATGAATTCCCAGGAAAATCACACAGTAATATTCAGGACACCACAGGAGGGCGACATGTGGGGGAACTGATGCAAAAACATGAGAGACTCAGACTAAAAAGTGAAGAGGTTAAATTGGCACTGAGGGAGTTGAATGAATTTGAAGTGCTGTCAATAAAAGTAAGAAGTTATCTGTAGGTGATAAGGAAACTTTTCAAATGATATTTCAGATACACCACATATTGTTGTTGGAAAATAACTGGTGGAAAAGATCACACAGGCTCAATTTCAATGCAATATACTGTGAGTTCTGTGAGTATTTTACTTTATGCAACATTCATGGATTTCTAGGGGGCAAATTTTACCTAACTGACCCATTGGGAGCTGAGGGGATTGGGCACAATGCCGATTTTACAATGGCTCGACTTTACATTCCATTCAAGTCTCCCGATTCCCATTTGTAACTGGGGACGTGAAAGCAGCCCAGTAGAATGCCTTCAGCGACTCTTTCATCACCCATCCCCACAGCTGAGACTGGAGTGTATTTATTTCTCAACAATTAAATTACCATGAGTTGATGCTGCAACAAGTAGTGCTGTCTTCATCGATAGTTCATGTGTTATGTTCAACAAAACAAAATCATGAAAAGGTTTGGCAGTGTTCAACGTAAATCTCCTAGGGTGCCAGCGATGACTAATTCTGATAATCAGATGCTCTTTGCAAGCGCAGATTACATAGAATTACATTGAGTATTGTTATGACCAAGTGAGCAGGGCTGAGCTGGTTCCCACTATTTGATCTCCTTGGCTGGTGGCAACAAAGGTTTAAGGTTCTTTTTCACGAGGATTTGTCCAAATATATATATAACTATTTAAGCTGTGAGGAATAAGGAGCTAATCAAATAATGTTTTCTTGCATCAAAGGAAGAGCAAATTTATTGACCACTAAACATGCAGGGTAACATAATTAAAACACAGCGGGTGGGATTTTCAGGCCTTGCTTAACCCAAGACCAGAAATTTCTGCCCAAGATCAATAGACTTTTGCATGATCCACCCCTGCCCACTTTGATTCCCATGGTGGATGGCACAGGAAAATTCTGCCCAGTAACTCTCACACACACATACACGTATACCTACACCACATGTGTGCACATACACATGTACGTACATAAATGCACACACACACACACACAAATGTATCAGAAATAAGAATATACAGTTAAGAATCTATTGTTTGTTCTTGAGGCGTGCTTTCTTAAACATGGCTGATTTGGATTAGTTGGTTTCATGATGTGGTCAGATGTAGCAGATAACCCCCAATTTTTACAAGATCTGAGATTGCTGGTAGACCTCTAGAAAAATTAACTTCTAAGCTAGCTAATACACTTGTTCCAAAAGAAAGAGAGGGAGAGAGAGCCCAGCTTTCAGCTTGTTTTCTTTGCTGAGAGCTTTTTTTCACTCTCTATGCAGCCATGGCTGCAGTCTGGCCTCTTATACTTCAGCCATTGCATATTGTCTCAGTATTTTGGGTGTGTTAATCTGTGGCAGCCATTGTTTCAATATCTAGCACTTTGTATTTTATTGTCTTTTTCTGAGACAGTAATGAATTTCTGTGGGTTTCTGATGTTTTGCTCTTCACATCCTTTATTCTTTACCTTCACCATGGGAGGGTGGTCTTGCATTTTAAGAAGTTTCATAGAAACATAGAAATCATAGAAACCCTATGGTATGAAAAGAGGCCATTCGTCCCATCAGGTCTGCACCGACTGCAATCCCATCCAGGACCGACCCTCATGTCCCTGTATATTTTACCCACTAATCCCTCTAACCTATGCATCTAAAGGGCAATTTTAGCATGACGATCAACCTAACCTGCACATCTTTGGACTGTAGGAGGAAACCGGAGCACCCAGAGGAAACCCATGCAGACACTAGGAGAATGTACAAACTCCACACAGACAGTGACCCGAGCCAGGGATCAAGCCTAGGTCTCTGGAGCTGTGAAGTAGCAGTGCTAACACTGCGCTACCATGCCACCAAGTTTATTCTGTCTCATTTCAAATTGCCAAATTTCCAGTCATTTGAAAGTTTAAAACTTATATTTCCAAAAGTAAAGGGACACAGCCTCTTTTACTCATTATCCAGAAAGGGACTATTTGGCCCAAACAATCCATCCTGGCAATTGTGTTCTACTTTGGGTTCATCCCATCCTTCCTCACTTTACTCTTATTGCAATTATTTCACTTTCAAATGTACATTGAGCCTTACTTTAGATGTACCGATACCATTGCCCTCAACGATTCCCTGGGGTAGCAAGTTCCACATTTCCAGCACCCTCAAGATGAAGACATATCTACTAAAATCTTAGAGGCTACCTACTAGTTAGGCTTGATCTTTCCTACAAAGTGAAATATTTCTCTCTGCATTTACTCCACTAACATCTTTCATAATTTTAAAAGACCTTGATTCTGTCATCCCCTCAGCCTCTTTTAAGAAGAAAAGACCAAATCTGTTGATCTTCTCCTGATAGGTACAATCTCATGTTGTTAACACCTTCCTTTTGCACATTCTGTAATATGTCAGCCAGCTACTGGCTGGGGGGAGGAGGGGGGGTGGGTGGTGATGGAATGGGGTGATTGGAGTTCAACATCAGTAGGACCACAAGATCCCACTGACAGGCACGGCTGGAAAATCCCATCCATTATTTAAGATGAAATAGTAACTGATATTAGATAATAAAGAGACGAGGCGCGTTTCAAACCAATCTGTAACCCTTAGCAACAATCCTGCTGTATACCAAACAATTGTAAGCAAAGCACAGGTGCCCAAGTATAATAGGGGCTATTTAGGATTTTGCCTCAGTGTATTGCATGGATTTACAGAACAGCTGACTGCATAAATGTCGCAGTTGCAGAGAGTTGGCAGAGTGAGGTGTCCAATACAACGTAAACACAATCAGATGGTTTTCCCCTTTTCCGCAGGCTGCTGGCATTTCGATCTGAACTCTCTGTGTACTTCCTCTGTGTGCTTGTCACAGCGAGTGAGCACTCGCGAGGTGTCAAGAGAGGGAACAAGCTCATTTGTGCAACAGTGGAGGGTCTTTTATTCCCAGTGCTCAGAAGCTGGAAGTGAAAGCGCAGCTTTAAAAAGGGACTTTTGTGCTGTTTCAACAGCGACAGCTCTCAGCGTAATGTGGCCACAAAGACAGAGAAGTGGGAGCAGTAAATATTTAACAGCAACAGGCCTTTTTTTAAAAAATTCTTTTATACTGCATTGTGTCCAGTACATTCATTGAAAAACTGTATAAAACGTCCATCATTTCACCATGGAGGGAGCGTGAGAAGGGGCCCGATTCCACCCTGACAATTCGAGATTGTGGAACAGAAATCCAGGCAGTCCTTCTTGGAAGCGGCTAGGGTTCCTGACAGAAACATTTTCCAAAAGTTAATGAAGTATTGCAGGTGCAAATCTTGCACTTTCAAATTTACTTCAGGCCGAACCTGAATTGAAATGAAATGTATTTGTGGGGTGCGTCTTTACAAATGCTATTGATCTCTATTCTACTCTGCTAGCTCTGCAATCTGTGACTGGCAGGTAATGGCAAACCAAGGCGCGGGTCAGAAGAATCTCAATTAAACACGCGACTCAGGATATCTTTTCTTGCTACCAAAAGCAACCTGAAGGTGATGGGAAAAAGACCCAGATCGGATTTCAATTGGAATGTTTGGTGTATGCCATTGACTTTAAGATAAATGCACACTTAATCCCCATGGAATTCCAATGTACTTAACCACTTCCTGTCAGCCTCAGACCATATCAAATTCCTGAGGTGTGCAAAACCATTTTGAAAGGGCTGGTCCCTCAATTTGGAAAGCCTTTCATCATTTTGTTACAAACACACATTACAATAAGGTATCGTGTGGAATTGAGTGAAAAATGTATCATCATATTATTGGCAGGCTAAGGTGTTCAATGTGGGCAGCACAATGGCACAGTGGTTAGCACTGCTGCCTCACAGAGCCAGGGACCCAGGTACAATTCCCTCCTCGCGTTACTGCCTATGTGGAGTTTGCACGTTCTCCCCATGTCTGTGTGGGTTTCTTCTGGGTGCTCCAGTTTCTTCCCACAATCCAAAGATGTGTGGGTTAGGTTGATTGGCCGTGCTTAATTGCTTCTTAGCGTCAGGTGGATTCACAGGGTAAATATGTGGGGTTATGGAAATCGGATTTCAATTGGAATGTTTGGTGTATGCCATTGACTTTAAGATAAATGCACACCTAATCCCCGTGGAATTCCAATGTACTTAACCACTTCCTGTCAGCCTTAGATCATATCAAATTCCTGAGGTGTGCGAAACCATTTTGAAAGGGCTGGTCCCTCAATTTGGAAAGCCTTTCATCATTTTGTTACAAAATGGGTGGGGTTCTGGTCAGCGCAGACTCGACGGGCTGAATGGCCTTCTGTACTGCAGGGATTCTATGATCATAGTGACGTGGATTTTCCTGTGGGTTTCTGAACCTGGTTGTCAGGTAAATATGTGGAATGGATTTTCAGACTCTGTGGGAAACAGTCACTCAGTCAGGATGGCCAACTAAAGAGCAGAGGGCAGGCTTACTGCACACTTGAGGATGGCGGATGGGATGTCAAAGCTGGAGTTCCAATTAGAGGCCTTCCAGTTTAAAAGGAGAAGCAGGCCTCAGTGAAGTAAGTGAGAGGCTGCTTTAAAATGGTGGTGCCTGATTTTTGATACTTTAAAATTTGAATTAGACCCTCTCTACAGGGTGCCTTGTGACTGTTACAGCAATCAGGTCGGCTGTAGGGGGCTGGGAGTGGTGGAGGGGGAGAGGGAGTGGTGGTAGATTTCCTGGATGACTGGCCCCTGATCTACCGCTGGAAGGCCACTTGCAGGCGGTTCAGCTGCTCCATGAGCCCATTGGGATCAGATGCTGAGTGGGAAATCCCAAATGACCTCCTTTAGTTGACCCAATGATCAGTAACCTTGACTTGCCCCTCCATTCCGCCTCTATGAAATGGTCCAGGTGTGATTGAGCCAGGGGAACAGCATACGGGCTGGTGATGCTATTTTTATCTCACCCAGCTCCACCCCTAGGCCCAGCATGGAATAAACATCAAACTCATTGGCTTTTAATTTCCAGGTTCCCCAATGTCGGATTTGGAGGCTAGCCCAAAAACTAGCGTATCTGTTTTGGAAGCTCTCAGTTATGAATGTGCATCGCAGCTGTCCAGAGGTGCAAGCATCCCCCGGGAATCATCCGACAAAGTGATTTAAATCATTAACTTGATGTGCTTCTGTCTGTGTTATGCTAACAGTTGCTCTGAAAGTGTGCATACTTGGCATTTGCAGAAAGGCAATGATTTAGGGGTATTATCACTAGATTATTAATCGAGAACCTCAGCTAATGTTCTGGGGACCTGGGTTCGAATCCCACCATGGCAGATGGTAGAAATTGAATTCAATAAAAAATATCTGGAATTAAGAATCTACCAATGACCATGAAATCATTGTTGGAAAAAACCATCTGACCTTTAGCGAAGGAAATCTGCCGTCTTTACCTGGTTTGGCCTACATGTGACTCCAGAGCCACAGTAATGTTGACTTTCATCTGGTCTCTAAGGGCAACAAGGGATGGGCAATAAATGCTAGCCAGCCAGTGATACCCAAGTCCCATGAATGAATAAAAAATTTAGGAGAAATAAAAGCACTTCTAACATCAGTGTAATTATCTTAAACAATCAGACTGAACCTCACACGCAACTTTCCTCACACTCCTAACCTCACTGCCAGTAAGTACCACACCCCCCACCCTGTCATACTCCCCACCACTGTACTCCTCACCTTGCCATACTCCCCATCCTGCCATACTATACCCCCCCGCCTTACTCCCCATTATTACCCTCTTTCACATCACTGACAGGGGTTGATCCACTAACCAGAATTGGCTACATACCTCCACCCCTCCTGCTCCCATCCATCCACCCCACCCCCACCCCCTGTGTTCTTCCACTCCCCTGTCCACTTACCTTCTCACCGATCTGTTATTTACAATGGGGCATTTAAACTCACCTGCTTTACAGCAGCTGGTGCTGAAAACAGGGGCACGTCCTCCTTCACTCATTCTTTTAGACTGTGACACCAGGACCCTGTGCTGCTGTGCTGCCTGGCTCACGCCTGTCCTGGGTCAGGAAGGTTGGGCGAGTCAGGCAGAGCCAACATTTGGCGCAGAGACATGGGTGCAGAGTGACAATCTGACACAATGTGACAATAAAAGGGCTGGTTCTCCCATCTCTTCCCTGTTTGACCACAGAAAAGATTTACTCCACCTCTTCAAAATGCTGAGCAAAGCATGTATAAATTATTTGGACTTGAATACTCAGTGGCACTAAATCTCATTAATCCGTTGTCAAATGCACTTAAAGACAGCAGGGCACTTTGGAAAGCTAAGTGTAAAATATCCATTCTGCTGAAGTGTTTCTCTGGCTTGAATTGCAGGCAGAAGGTTGGAGATTTACAAATGAAATCTTTCTGCCCATAGTTTATATATCACGAGATCTAATCATAACAGTATTTGCTGATCAGGCCTCGGTCCTGATACACTTGAGTGTTAAAGCTGTGGCCAATCTCATACAGCTGGTTTCCACTTCTCCACTGCTACCAGTCACAATAAAAGGTGGTTTCAATACCACAGCCTTCGAAATCGACTTGTTTTTCAATGAGGACAGCACAGTGGCACAGTGGTTAGCAATGCCGTTGTAGAGTCAGGGACCCCAGTTCACTTCCAGCCTTGGGTGGAGTTTATACACTCTTCCTGTGACTGTGTCGGTTTCCCCTGGGAGCCCTGTTTCCTCCCACAGTCCAAAGATGCGCAGGTTAGATGGTGCAGTGGAGTAAATATGTGGGGTTATGGGGGTAAGTGGGATGCCCTGTTGGAGAGTCAGTGCTAACTCGATGGGCCAAACGGCCTCTTTCTGCACTGTAGGGACTCTATGATTCTAGAAGCAGTGAAATCTAGGACAATAACTGTGATAGATCATTCAAATAAAGCTATAAGAAAACATGAAATTAATTTAAAGGAGGGGCCACATTTGAAAGCGGTAAAAGTGGAATTGCAAAGCATTTGTTTTGAGGGCAAAAAAAAACAGGTGATGAAGGTTTCAATATGGTATGCAGCATGTGAGCATTTGTTCCGCGCTGGGAGAGCATCGCATGCCAAATTGATTAGGGCATTCTTCAGTCTTTAAGAGCATGGAAGTAAAATTAGCATTAAACCCATTTCCTATCTAAATTCAGACCATAACCCAGCTGTGAAGAATCTAGATTTCGGTGAGCTTGACCTCATTGGAACATAGCAGGGAATATCCACAGTAAATTGGACAAATCAGTCAATGGGTAAAATGACAGTCAGTGGGAGTTTTTAATGTGATACCAAACCAGCTTATAAGAAGCGAAAAGCTCGACTTGTCATAGAATACAGCCCAGTAGTAAAGAGGTACGGGACAAAGTAAAACCAAAAGACAAATATCCAAGGATACATAAAATGGCATAGATCTGGGGGCTAAATTTCCGTCCATTGGGTACATGCACTCAGCAGGCCTTGATGAGGCACAAAGCAAGCTTCCGAGTGTGGCCAGCCCCTAAAGATGCTAATTTTAATAGGCAGCCGGTTGTGAAACATGTGCTGGCAAACGCTCAGCCGCTACTGGGGAAGCTGAGAAGAGGGCAGGCGCCAAGAAAATGGCGTGTGTGTGTGTGGACTGGCACTTCTAACGCGCTGCGGAGCTGTCTCAGAGAGCTGCAGACCTACAACAAACTAAATTGGAAAGAGTATCAAGGCAGTAAATTCAAACACTCACCACAGTCCCCAGACACTTTTAAAATTTTATTTCAGTCCTGACATTTCATCCTGTCCGTGACAAAGGCTGCAGCTGAAACGTAAAGGCTGCCATTCTGGCCAAACAGCCCACCCAGCAACCGTAAAAGCGGATGGGCCATGTAAAATTGTGCGCAACTGAACCTTTAATGTACTAAATTGCCTGCTTGTTTGTTGGCAGGCATACTTCCGACTCTTGCCTGTTGACCAAAATATTGTGCGAGCAAATGATGAGGCTGGAATGCCCAACCTCCTCTCATATCAGTTTCAGACATCTTTCTGAATAACAAATTCTAGCCTAAGTGAATGGGAAAGCTATAAAGAAACAGAAAAAGTGACTAATGAGATAGTAAGAACTGCAAAATGAAACACGAAAAAGACTTTCCATATATATCAAAATCGACATAAGATTTTAGCAAATGTATTTGGAAAAGTAATTGAGGAACGAGAGCCCGTTAAAATCCGATAATGTGATTTTGTCAATGGGAACAAGAAAATGCTTAACTGTTACTTTGCAACAGTATTTGCAGTTAAAGACAATAACATGCTGAACACTCCAAGGAAACTAATATTGAAACAGGGACAAAGAATCACTAAAATTAACATATGCAAATGAAGAAGAAAATAATGGCAATCAGGAGTGATAGATCCCAAGGACCAGACGGTTTTCATTGCAAGATTTTAAAGGAAGTAAATGAAAGTGTTGCAGATGCCAAAAAAATGATCTTCTAAAGCTCACTTGATTCAAAAACTGTTCCTGCGGTGTCATTTCACTATTTCATAATAGCAAAAGAGGGAAACAAGGACATGCTAGCTTAATTCGGTTACAAGTTCGGTTAATTTCAGTTACAAGTGGTGTACCTCAGGGGTCTGTTTTGGGGCCCCTGCCGTTTGTAATTTTTATAAATGATCTGGATCAGGGTATTGAAGGATGGATTAGTAAATTTGCGGATGACACTAAAGTTGGTGGAGTGGCAGATAGTGAAGAGGGGTGTTATAGTTTGCAGAGAGACTTGGACAAGTTGCAGAGCTGGGCTGAGAGGTGGCAAATGGAGTTTAATGTGGAAAAGTGTGAGGTAATGCACTTTGGCAGGAATAATAAATGTGGAGAGTATAGGGCTAATGGTAGGATTCTTAATAGTGTTGATGAACAGAGGGATCTTGGTGTATTTGTGCATAGATTCCTGAAAGTAGGCAGTCAAGTCGATAAGGTTGTTAAGAAGGCATACGGAGTCTTAGCTTTTATTGGTAGGGGGATTGAATTTCGGAGCCGCAACGTCATGTTGCAACTGTACAAAACTCTAGTGCGGCGCACTTGGAGTATTGTGTGCAGTTCTGGTCCCCGCATTATAAGAAAGATGTGGAGGCATTGGAGAGGGTACAGAGGAGGTTTTACCAGGATGTTGCCTGGTATGGAAGGCAGGTCTTATGAAGAGAGGCTGAGGGATTTGAGGTTGTTTTCATTAGAAAGAAGGCGGCTAAGAGGAGACCTTATCGAAACATATAAGGTGATTAGAGGTTTAGATAGGGTGGACAGTGATAGCCTTTTTCCTAGGATGGAGAAAGCTAGCACGAGGGCTAGCTTTAAATTAAGGGATGATAGTTATAGGACGGACATCAGAGGTAGGTTCTTTACCTAGAGGGTGGTTAGGGCGTGGAATGCCCTGCCTGCGGCAGTTGTAGATGCGCCAAGTTTGGTGGCGTTTAAGAGGTTAGTTGATAAGTTTATGGAAGAGAAGGGAATGATTTAGTTTGGAGGGTCATTGCTTTTTTTCATAATTGGTCGGCGCAACATCGAAGGCCGAAGGGCCTGTTCTGCGCTGTAATGTTCTATGTTCTATGTTCTAATATCTACTGTTCGGAAATTGCTGGAGACCATAGGATTATAATCAAAGATAAATTGACTGTAATTGCAACTTTTGAACTCATTAGGGAGAAAGAGAGAGAGAGAGACAGCATGAGTTTGTAAAAGGTACATCATTTTGTATGCGTGGAAGTGCATTTTTTGAAAAGGTTGCTGAAATAGCAAAAAGAGGAACGTCCGTGGATGTTTACATAGGGACTTCCGGCAGGCATTTGATCAAGTCCTCAAAAGACACAGTTAGCTAAAGTTGAAGTCACGAAATTAAGGGCAAATTATTGACCTAATTAGGAAACTGGCTGAGCCTTGGAGATGGATTGTAGGGATAATAAGCAGAGAGTATGAGTGGCATTGCTCAAAGATCTATATTGTGGCCTCAAACGTTCACTTTATTTATTAATGAATTAGATGATAGGATAAAATGCGGTACATCCAGACAAGATAAAGACAGATGGTATTTGTAAGCTATTTGAATGTGGAAAGATACAACTATGAAAAAATATTAATAGGGTATAAACAGGCAAGACTGGCAAATGCATTTCAGCACAGTATAAGTGTGAGTTTATCCATCTTGGACATAAAAAGCATAGAACAGTGGAAATGGTAAAACCTAGAAGAAATAAAGATCCAAAGAAACTTAGAAGTCCATATAGACTAATTGGCACTGTATAATGGATAGGCACTAAAAATAATCAGAAAGATTAATTTAGTTGACTAGAATGGCACAGTGGCATAGTGCTGCCTCACAACTCTGGCAATCTGGGTTCGATTCCCAGATTGGGTCATTGTATGTGTGGAATTTGAACATTGTCGCCATTTCTGCATAGGTTTGCTCTGGTTTCCTCCCACTGTCCAAAAATGTGCAAGTTAGGTGGATTGCTTCTAAATTGCTCCTTAGTATCAGGAGGATTAACTAAGTAAACGCAGAGGGTTATGGGGATACGGCCTCGGTGAGATTGTGGTCAGTACAGGCTTGATAGACAAACAGTCTCCTTCTGCACTGTAGGGTTCTAAGAATCTAGGATTGATTCTATGAATACTAGCTTTTATATTTAGTTGACTAGGCTACAAATGTGTAGAAGCCATACTATGCTATACAAACCTTTGGCTAGACCACATCTGGAATAATGTGGTGAATTCTGGGCACCACACCCTTCGAAGGGAAAATTGGTCTTGGAGGGAGCGCAGCATAGATTTAAAGGGATGATACCTGGACTCCCCAAGGATTAGATTACAAAAAGAGATTACACAAATGAGAGTAGTATTCCCTGGAATTAAAAGATTATGGTCTGATCAAAGTTTTCAAGGTATTAAAGGGAACTAATAGGATAGATAGCGAGAAACCATTTCCACTAGTTGGGAAATATAAGATGAGGGGATATAATCTAAAAGTTAGAAAGCATTTCTGCATGCAAAGGATGATTGAGTGGCATTATTGTTAGACTATTGATCCACAAACTCAGCTAGAGTCACCGCATACTCTTCTAAACACCAAAGGATACAAACCTAACCTTGCCAACCTTTTCTCTTAAGGCAACCCACCCATTCCAGATATTGGTCTAATAAACCTTCTCTGAACTACTTCCAATACATTTACATCCTTTCTTAAATAAAGTGACCAATATTATATACAATACTTTGATGTGGTCTCATCAACATCCAGTATGATTGAAGCATAAAATCCTTACTTTTGTATTTAATTTCCTTTGCAATAGATGATAATATTATTTGTTGTGAGTACATACTAAATTTCTGCAATTCATGCACAAGGACACCCAGATCCCTCTGCAATCTCTTACCATTTAGATAATATGTTCCTTTTTCATTCTTCCTTCCAAAATGGACAATTTCACATTTTCCCACATTGTATGCCATTTGCCAAATCTTTGCCCAATCATCATATCCTTTGTAGCCCTTATGTTTTCTTCAGAATACTCTTTCTTACCTACCTTTATTCCATCAGAAAATGTAGCTATCATACCTTCAGTTCCATCATTCACGTCATTTACATGAATTATAAATAGCTGAAGCTCCAACATTGATCTCTGTGGCATATGGGGAGATGATAGTGATATTATCATTAGACTATTATTCTAGAGACTCCTCTAATGTTCTAAGAACCAGGGTTCGAATCCCACTATGGCAGATGGTGGAATTTGAATTCAATAAAAAGTATCTGGAATTAAGAATCTACTGATCACCATGAAACCATTGTCAATTGTTGGAAAAATCTATCTGGTTCACAAATTTTTTCTGCATGAATTGCAGAAATTTAGTATGCAGGTAGAACAAGTAATTAGGAAAGCTAATAGAATGCATTGCAATTTATTGTAAGGAAATTTGAACGCAAAAGTAGGGATGTTATGCTTCAATTATAAGGCTTGTTGGTGAGAATCTAAATTCAGTTACAGTATTGGTCACCTTGTTTAAGGGACAACATTAATGTCTTGGAAGTAGTTCAGAAAAGTTTTATTAGACCAAAATCTAGAATGGGTGAACTGTCTTATGAGGAAAGGTTGGAGAAGTAGGCTTGTATCCTTTGGTGTTTAGAAGAGACAGAGATGATTTGAAGAGAAGATCCTGAAGTGTCTGGACAAGGTGCATGCAGAAAGGATGTTTCCTCTTTTGAGAGAGGCTAGAACTAGAGGTTGTTGTTTAAAAATATAGGGATTGCTATTTAAGATGGAGATGAGAAGAAGTTTTTTTTCTCTCAGAGGGTCATGAGATTTTGGAAATTTCTTCCTCAAAAGAGGGGGGAAGCAGAGTCTTTCAATACTTTTAGGGCAAAAGATAAGTAAGGGGATGAAAGGTTATTAGGAATAGATGGGAATGTGAAGTTGATGTTACAATCAGACCAGCCATGATCATATTGAATAGCAGAACAGACCTGAAGCGTCCAAATGGCCTACTTGTGCTCTCAGTCTATATATTTGTAACAACATTCCGACAAAGAGCTTATAAGAGATGTATGGACAGTAATTAGAAAATACTGTGATTTTTAAAAATGTTAAATCTTGAAGAATAAATCAGTCCAGAGAATTAGCAACTTATCTCCCTTTCTTATCTGTACCTTGGATAGTTTCATCATGTAATAACAATCTTCAGACTGGAATTGGAGCTCTGTTATTGAATCAATACCAGGTTGAAAATTGGAATGATGCTAACTTCAATCCCCCCACCCCCACCATGCCCCATCCCTCAGCAACACCCCGCATCCAACAACCCTTCCCCCATCCCCCCCGAACCCCCTGCCTGCCCGCCATCACCCCATGACTCTGAAATTCAGACCAGATTTTGGTTCCTTGTCTCCTCCAATCTTATTACCCAAGATTGACATTTCAACCTATATCCCTCTCGCATCATTCGTACTGGGAAATTCAGAGCACGCTGAGACTCAGCAACATGTACATCCCCTTCTTAAATTGGTACCAGATTGCAGCTCCAACCTTCAACGGAATCCTTTTGTCTTTCGACCTTCAAGTTGAAAATGGGCTTCCCAGTGGGGTTGAAATTCTCTCGGTGTGCTGAACTCTGTTGTAAACAATGAAAAACAATCAGATTCATAATGAGGACAGAACAGTAACAATACTGGAAAATCATTTCCAAATGTAGGAAGAATCAAACAAGACTTTGTCAGGGGAATGAAATGAAATGAGATTCTGGGGACGTTATAACACCACACAAGGATTCACTATTTTGTGTTGAGACTTCGCTTGTTTTGGTTAGTTACCAACACGCTCCTCCCATGAAAAGGAGAATGAATTCTAGAACAATTCATTTTGGTAAATATGTGACAAAGGGGCAGTTGCGCAGACCAGCTTTTTAAATGTCTAAATCATCGCACATTTATGAAGTTAAAAAGAAATTGCTGCAAACATTTGGACAGATGTCAAAACAAATAAACCTCTGTTAAGCATATAGACGAGAATGCTTCACGAGTGGAAGCTTTAGAGGAAAATCAAAGAGAAAGTGTGGAAGTGATTAGGAAAGTACATACAGTAGAAGGAATGTGACGCCAAGAGGGAATTAAGCCACACAAATGTTGCTGCGTAAATGAACGATGAGGCTTTTTTTAGCCAGAGAATCATAGATATTTGTTGCGGTTCTGAAAAAAAAATTACATCTTAAAATGTACATACACAGTAGCAAACTCAATAAGGATTTACAGGCTAGCTTGACTTTGATTGATTCATATTTATTCAACACTATCATTAATTTATTCCAGTTTTGACAGTCATGATTTACATGCGATTGCTTTAAAAATAAAGTCACATTTGTGTGCAGAGGGACCTCTTGCTCCATGTGTTTGTTGGTGCTTTGTTATCATTATTTTGTTTTTGAAAATTCTGCCGGGGGTCTTCATTACCATCTAATGCAAGCGTAGTTTCACAGGTCAATACATTCACTGGGATTAGTATAGTTTTTTGTGCTATAAGTTTGGCCTTATCGACAACCTCATAAATAGGGCTAAGACATTTGCTCACTGTGAAAGTTCGATGCTGAAATACATCCTTTAAGATTATGGCTACCCTGATCAGATCATTGCTCGCTGTATATCACACAGCGTCATCAATGGGCCAAAGGCAGTCACCTTCAGCTCTGAAAAGTGCCTGTCTAGCTCCAATTTCCCTGGAAAGGCTTGGTATCTAAAATACTTGAGCAATTGGTGAGTTTAGTCGTCCCACACTGCTGCTACACAGTGGCAACATGAGTGGTATTCACCACTAATAGGATGCTGCTGTCCAATCAAATAGATGTTCCGTCTATCACACAAATGAGGAATGTGGTGTATGAATTTCAGTGCCAGCGTGATGCTAGGCTTTATGTCCCAAAGACTGGTGGATCAGATCAAACAGCATGTCCATTAGACTATTTGTAACAGGACAGGTACACAACATACCCAACCAGCTCGTGCCTGCAAAACTCAAAATATTGGCTAGGATATTATGGTTCCGCCAGGCAGGCCATTTAAATTGCCATTTACATCAGCAGGAACATAATCAGAGGGGACAGAGAATCTTGGCCATTGTATCCAGTATTCGATTTGACTCTGCGAATAATCTGAAGTGTGCTAAGAATTGTGCTGACAACCAATTTAAGATTATCAGTCGGGCTCACAATTTGGGCACTTGTGTGCACCACCAGCCACACATATATGAGGCCTTGTTGTTTGCAGTCAGAAATAATATGTAAATGCATTACATCTTCTTCCACTAAACAAATTAGGTGATAGCCTTTTTCTGGTTCATTCCCCAATCAGAATCACCCTGCCTGATTTGAATTTAAGCAAAGCTTGGCAGTTATCAGTCCGCAGTGAACTGCTGCATTTTCTGTGAAAATACCTCTACGAGAGTCCACTTGCTAACCTATCAAAACTTTCTTCTTACACAGTATGGATCGTTGTTCGGTATTCCTGCAAATTGTCCTGATGAGTGCAAGATGAAAATTTTTGACAACCCTGTATTTTTCCACCAGATTTCATATCATAGAATCCAATAGAGCAGAAGGTGGCCATTCGACCCATTGAGTATGCACTGACCACAATCTCACCCAGGCCCTATTCTCATAATCCCATGCATTTATCCTAACTAGTCTCTCTGGCTAAGGGGCAATGTATTATGGCCAATCAACCTAACCTGCACATCTTTGGAGCAGACTGAAGTCCTGGGCAGGACAGAGCAGACTGAAGTTCCGGACCAGACGGAGCGGACCAAAGTTCCGGGAGGAAACCGGAGCACCCAGAGGAAATGCATGCAGACATGAGGAGAATGTGCAAACTCCACATAGACAGTGACCTAAACCGGGAATCAAATCCAGATTCCTGGAACTGTGAGGCAACAAAGCTAACCACTGCGCCGTGTTTTTTTTTTCAGTAAATTTTATCTAAATATTTTAAATGCTGAGTTCAGAATTGAGTAAAGAGAACTTAAATTTGGTATCTTTGAACTGAAAGTCTTAACCAATCTAATGGCTTCCAAAGAAAGTAAACAAAAAAAATAACTTTTTAATCAAAGCAGATCACAGGCATAAATATAGCTTACTACCACCAATCCTAATCAGTGTCAGAACCCAACAAGAAATGATGGCATAAGCCAGAAACTGCATTTAAACTCGTGTTTTGATTGGCTTTGATCTTCCCTTGTCTTTATTTAAAAAAACTGGTCCAGGAAGAAATGTATAAAAATAAACAAAATTATACTATTATTCATTAATTACTGACAAACAAACTGGAGTACATGTTACAAGGAAAAAGTATCTAATTAGCTTCGTCATCTCTTTGGGATGGAAGAGTGCTATGACAGTTATTGAAATAGAATTATAATGGAAAAGGGAACATGACAAGCTAAGAATAATGTTGCAAAGAATGGCAGAAATAATCCTTCAATAAGCTGGGAACTGGGAAAGTACAGCAGTTAATGCAAACAAGATGGAGTGAATTAGACATATTTTGGCCTCTTGTGCCTGGGACACATGACCTAAAAGCAGACAAAGTGATTTTGGCTCATTCTCTGTCTTCCCACACTGATATTCTGGCTAAAAATTCCATCTCTGTATTCTACAACCATGTTAGGACCTGTAAACATTTTGCCTTTCTATGCAGCTTACCATTTCTTTGCTTTAAACCACTCAGTTCATACAACTTGGGAACTTGCTCCTAACCTTAATTAATTTTCTTCTGAAGATATCTGATCTTTTCTTCAATGAATAAAAGGTAACTGCATCATCCAAAATGGCTGCCTTGAGTGCTATCATAGCCAGGTATTTTGTCGACTGCTATATTAGAAGACAATAAAAGGGGAAAAGAATGCATTGTATGGGGGTGAAAAAGTCTTTTTTCCCTCAGTGAACTTCATGCCTTTATGCTCTTGGCATGCTTACCAACTATAAGCACCTTGGCTCCTCTGTTAAAGCCAATTATAGAATCACTACAGTGCAGAAAGAAGCCATTCAGTCCATCGGACTGCACTGACAACAATCCCACCCAGGCTCTGGTTCTACTAGAATTAGAAAAGACTGTTTGGCCTCTTTAAACTAACTGCCACCAGATTGTGAGGGCAATAATTTTATTTTTAATTTTCCCCTCCTCTCCACTTTGAGAAACTGAATGTTGCTGAGTACCCCATGGGTGCTGAACAGCACCTTGTGGCAATTGCATAAGCTTAAACTGTGACTCAATCAGATACTGCTGCAACACAAGATGCCATCACACCTTTTTAAATATAATTTTCATATGCACAAGTCTGCAATATGCATTGCCATGCATACGATAAAGTGAATGTAAACATTAGCCGGCAGAGCCTCAGCCACATCGGGATTAAGATTAAACTTGTGTGAATAAGTATTAAATCGGGTGACAAGCCTTAACGTAAATCGTTATGATTTAGCAGAAAATGTCCGACAAGGTCTTGAGCTTTGCTGGAACAAAAAAAAAGCTATGTAATGGCCTTTCCACTTTACTGCTTACTGTTTTACACATACCAATGACAGAGCTGTCAACACAGAGGGAAGTCTTGGAGCGCCATCAAAAGACTGGTTACATCCCTATTCAAAATGGAGCTGCATTTATTCTTTTAACACTGATAATAGGTTACATTGTTCAAACCAAAATGCCTGAGCGTCACTCCTAATGAATGAGGCTTAGCCATCTTAATCGGCTTTTCCTCTGCATCCTCTCAGCCAACAGAGGGCCTCTTGTGACTTTTATTCATTGTTGTATTTTAAGAAAGACCATTACTCTCTCTCTCTCTCTCTCCTCAATGTGTTTGCTGCAAATGTTGCGATCATAAGTAATTTATGTTCTGCCTGATCCCATAGAAACAGACAAACAGATGGTCGTCCAACACATTGCTTTACTTTTGAGAGTCTTTGTAGTCTATCTGCTCAGATGCTTTCTTCACAGTCCAATAATTCTGATCTCTAGTTCCCACTAGCTGAGCTCCCTTTGTGCCATCAGGCACTTTGCACTGAGTTTCAACACTTCTTGGTCAAGGCTCTTTTTTTCACTCTGTTTGTAGAAGAATGAAATAGATTGAACAAGGAAACCACATAGAACCGAAAAGACAACAGGCAAAAATAAGAACTAAATCAACCAGGCATATGTTTGCAATGATCTCAGGGATTGAATAATATTTGGTTTGGTCAAGTACATACTATGGAGAATATTTAATTTTCCCACCTTTAAGTCTCATTTTTCTTATTCACTTGTGGGACATGAGCATCGCTGGCTGGTCAGCATTTATTGCCCATCCCTAGTTGCTTGAGGGCAGTTGAGAGGCAACCACATTGCTGTAGCTGTGGAGTCACATGTAGGCCAGACCAAGTAAGGACAACAGATTTCCTTCCCCAAAGGACATTTTCCTGACAATTGACAATGATTTCATGATCATCAGTAGATTCTTAATTCCAGATAGTTTTTGTTGAATTCAAATTCCACCATTTGCTATGGTGGGATTCAAATGCAGCTCCCCAGAACATTAGCTGAGTTTCTGGATTAATAGTCTAGCGATAATACCACTAGGCTAATGCCTCCCCTATGTATCGTTCCCCATTCATAGGATAGAATGGATCTGGCTTCTAAAATCCATGAATGAAAAACAAAAAAAAATACCCATGACCGAAAGACAAAGGTTGGTCATCCAACCTATTTCTTTCATGGAGATGAAATTGGTGTACACTAGCAGCACAAAACAACAATCAATTTTTTTCTGCATCATTAACTTGTAAAATATTGCCAAGATTTTTAATTTAAAACTAGGCAGAAGTGACAAAATGTCTCCAAGAAGAATTTAAAACATTGTTGTGCGAACTTCAGTGAAAAGAGGATCAGGCACAATGATTCACTACGCGCCCATTGAATGCTGGAAGTATGGGCTGATTTCACCTTCATGCACTGAATTGAATCCAAGTAATAGAGGTTTTATCTGTTAGATGGAGAGTCAACGAGAGTCCCATGTTGTCTCTACCATTTTCAGTGTTCATCAGCTGGTCAGTACAAAGAACAAAGAACAAAACAGCACGGGAAACAGGCCCTTAGGCCCAACGAGCCCGTGCCGCCATCTCGATATTCCCACTTCTGACCATGATCCCTGTCTATGTTTATAGATCTATGCATTGGAACCAAATTTGAGACAATTTAGGGAGAATTTGTTTTGCCAATTAGCCTAAGAGCACATCTTTGGGGTGTGGGAGAAAACCGGAGCACCCAGAGAAAACCCATGCAAGCACAGGGAGAATGCACAAACTCCCACAGACACAGGCCCAAATCCATGTATCTGCACAGCACAGCGATAGTCACTGAGCTGTCGTGTTGCCCATCAAATGGTCCAGGTCAAGCGTACACTAACAATGTGAAGCACTAGGATACTCTCGAAAAAAATCCAAGAGCAGCCCTCTCATGACCCATCACGTGTATGCCCCTTGTTAGACAAGGTGGACTGAAATACCTGTAGGATAAAAGAGAAATACATCAATATCATGCACAACTTACACAATTCCCAGGCACATCCCAAGGCTCATGATCCCTATTTTAAATTAGTCCTCTGTATCCCTCCATGCCTATTCTGCTCATGTGCCCATCTGAGGATCTCTTACATAATTCCAGTGTGCCTGCCTCCATCACCTTACTTGGCAGCACATTCCATACCCTCGCCACCCTCTGTATGAAAAAACTTCTTCTAACATCCAAATTATACCTCACCATCCCCCGCTTCTCATCTTCCCCCATCACCCCGCACTTCCCTACAGATACAGAAATATCCTTCTACTTTCTCATAAGCTCCTCCACTAGTGTTCGTCCAAGAGCAAACTCTCGCAGATGCTTTTGACCCATTTTAGAATAGTTGCTGTGTGCCAGCCCCAATCACTCCACACGTTCAGTGGAAACGGATGAGTGGAGGCCACAAATAATGCTCCACCAAAATTGTGTCTAATCTGCATTTGAGTACTAAAACCTGCAGGTGACTGATTTAAAAACCTTCAGGCAAATCTAATCAGCAATAGGATCAAAATGATGCGCTAAATCTAGACTTTCAAACAGGTTTGCTGTTTAACACAGCATCCACTTAACATTTATTTCATCAAAATAACCCCCTACAACTTTGCTTATAACCTGCAGTTTTCCTCACAAACAGATCCAACTCCCTTTCTGGGTCATAGAAATCATAGAAACCCTACAGTGCAGAAGGAGGCCATTGGGCCCATCGAGTCTGCACCAACCACAATCCCTACAGACCTACCCCCATATCCCTATATATTTACCCACTGATCTCTCTAATCTATGCATCTCAGGACACTGAAGGGCAACATTAGCACGGCCAATCAACCTAACCCGCACACTTTTGGACCGTGGGAGAAAACCAGAGTACGCAGAGGAAACCCACACAGACACAAGGAGAGTGTGCAAACTCCACACAAACAGTGACCTAAACTGGGAATTGAACCCAGGTCCCTGGAACTGTGAAGTAGCAGTGCTAACCACTGTGCTACCATGCCACCCAGTCATTTGGATCTTAGGTCATCTGGACTCAAAAAATCTTCTTATAAATGCTGCCAGGCCTGCTGAGATTTTCCAGCATTTTCTCTTCCGGTTTCAGATTTCAGCACCCACAGTAATTTGCTGTTTTACTTTCTGAAAGAGTAAACTGAGGCTGAATTAACTGCTATTATATATTCTACATATTCACTATTTTGAGGGTAAGAATATTTTCTCAGTGTCTTGGGTCCCCTGGGGTTAATAAACTTTGCATCCAGCAGTTTCACGTTCATATTCTAATGCAAATAGCTTGCTTATATCTACAATATGGAACTGCACGGAAGGAGGCAATTCGGCAAACCGTACTTGTGTCTACTCTTTGCAAGAACTATCTAACTAGTCCCAATACAGTGCTCTTTTCCCCATAGTCCTGCGAAATTTTTTCCCAATAAGTATTTACCCAATTCCCATTTGTGAGTTATTATTGAAACTGCTCCAACAATCTTTCAGGCAGTACATTTTGAATCATAACATCTTAGTGTGTAATTCTTTTTTACTTACATTGCCTCTGGTTCTTTTGCCAATTACTTTAAATCTGTGTGGATTTATCTTCTACCAGTAGAAACACTTTCTCCTTATTCACTGCACCAAAGCCCTTCATCATTTTGAATATTGCTATCAAATTGCTCCTTTTCCTTCTCTGCTCCAACCTGTGTTTCTCTATCCTCTCATCTATCATTCCTTGCACCATTTTAGTGATTCTCCTCTACAGTCTCTGTAAGCCCTTGACCTATTCTTCCTGAAGTGTGGTGCCTACTTTTGGACACAAACTCCAGCTGGAGCCTAACCAGTGTTTTGTAAAGATTTAGTATCACTTCTTGCTTTTGTACTCTGTGTCTTCACTTCTTGGCCTTTTGGCTAAGATCAAGTATATTTTGCTGATCCTACACTTGATAGAAGTCAATGAGGTTACACTCAGGCTTCATTTGAAGCAACTTTTTTAAAACTTTTCGACTAAGATGGAGCTCAGATCAAGCACTGAAGGGGTTTCAAAACTTGCTCCTATCAGCTTGGATCTTGTTGATTGAGCCTAAGAGAGGAAATGTGCAGCCTGTCTTGTCGGTTTGGATCTGTAATGTCTCTCTTGTAGGGACTTTAATTGGATTTTGATTGGATATAACTAAAAAAAACTCTGTGCCTTTGTTGATAACTATCAGGGATACAACATGCCTTTTTAACGACCTTCTCAACTCTTGCCATCACTCTCAATGGCCTGTTGGCACATATCCCCAGGTCTGTCCATTCTTCTCAACTCCTTTGGGGCCCTCCAGTTCTCCTACAAAACAGCTTCAGCTCCGTGTGCTTTTTCCTCACAATTTAAAGTCATAACTCTTGCTCAGATTTGTATGAAATTATAGAGACCACGAAGGTACTAATCTGAATGCCACTCTGTGCTTAGCAAGATAATGTCAACCTGACCAGTGATAGTAAAGCCACTTCTGTATGTCTGGACAAAGAGATAACCAAAGTTTTAGATCTATTTTCTATCTAGTGACCCATGTGGGAAAGTGCACATGTACGAACATTAGATGAAAATCAGATCAGGCTCACTGTGAAGCTCTCCACAGTTCAATAGCCTATTGTCATGCTAGTTTTCACATGAAGAATGTATATTTAACTTAGTAACTACAGGGCTAGCACCATCCATAGAACCCTTACACAATTCAGCAAAGGGGAGAAAATGTGGAAGAAAATCATAGAATCATACAGTGCAGAAGGAGGCAATTCAGCCCATCGAATTTGCCCTGACAACAATCCCACCCAGGCCCTATCCCCGCAACCCCATGCATTTACTCTAGCGAATCCACTTGATACTAAAGCACAATTTAGCATAGTCAATCCATCTGGCCTGCATATCTTTAGACTGTGGGAGGAAACCGGAGTCCAGAAGGGGACCTACAAGACATGAGGAGAACATGCAAACTCCACACAGACAGTGGCCCAGTGGGGAACCAAACCAAGTCCCTGGGTGAAGCAACAGTGTTAACTACTGTGTCACTGTCTCTTTAATATTTTTCTCTTACTTCTACAAAAGCTTCCATTTTGAGTATTGTAATAGGTTAAAGGGACATTATGTTCGTGATAATTTGCTTCACAAGGATTTTGTTAATCAAGGAAGAAGAAAATAATGAAATGCCCGATGCTGCAATGTGTCACACAGCAGCAATACATTTTGATACGGTTTATTTCAAGACTGAATTCACAAAAGAACAAAAAATGTTGATGAAATATTCTCTTTCTGAAAACATTTTTAACCTTCGAGGCAAACTGTACAGAATTTACTTGAAGTTTTGACTTTAATATAAGCCAAACTGTGTAGAACAAAAAAAAGGGGAATTGTATAGCTTTGATTTGCAAAAAAAAAGTTTTAAAAAAAATACCTTTGTGCGCCACAAATGCATAAATGTGCAGAAGCTTATTTTCAGCTTTTCCTTAAATGACTACAGATTATTTTCTTCTCATATCTGAACAAACAGACTGCTGGCAGAATCAGCCTTTAAATGGAGGTTGTCATGGAGTCTCTCACAGCCCCAATCATTCTGGACATTCGCATCACTGGTGAGAAATTAGGTTGATATCAGGCTCTTCCCAGGTGGCTGGAGGGTCCGGCTGCATGAAATGTGATAGGTTTAATCCCATTTACACTAATTGCAGCTGGGGAGAATGAGGCCCGAATTTCATCAGAAGCTTCACAAACATGAAATTGGGAGAATATTGCCTGGCTGCTGTCTTTGTTCAGTGACAATTACAACAGTATAATTTAACCAGGCTACCTAGCTGTGGGTATACAAGGTATGAAGAAAATTACCATTTCCTGTCAAAAATCTCAAACAAGAAAATTATATTTTTTTTAAGTGTAAGAATTCAAGATAGCTGGCGGCAGAAATTTTTGTATTATATTTCGCCATAAAATTCCATAACGCAATACTTGACATGTTTCTAGTCACTTTTTGATGGAGAATATCTTAATTCTTAAGCCTTGTTTATATTATAATGCTCTTAAAATAGTGGTAAATTTTAACTGATGTTGCTTGTAATAATGGCGTGCAAGGTAGGTTGGAGGTATACCTGCCAACTCCATGTAGGACAGTAAAGATCATAGAATCCCTACAGTGCAGAAGGAGGCCATTTGGCCCATTGAGTCTGCATCAACCACAATCCCAACCAGGCCCTACTCCCTTAATCCCATGTATTTACCCTATTAGTCGCCCCGACACTCAGGGTCAATTTAGCATAGCCAATCAACCTAACCCGCACATCTTTGGACTGTGGGAGGAAACCCACACAGACATGGGCCGAATCTGCAATCTCCACACAAACAGTGACCCGCAGTCAGAATTGAATCCAGGTCCCTGGTGCTGTGCTAACCACTGTGTCACCGTGCCATATTGGGTCCTGACTTTCACCACACAGGTGGGAAACAGGAGCCAGATTTCTCTACAGGTCTGAAAACTGTTTCCAAGATATTGGCCCACGTTTTCATCTCTGTTTTCTGACATTTGGAAAGAGGGCCCACGTCTGAATTCACATTGCAATTTAGTTTCATCGCTCTGAGGTAGGCTGTGGTAAGTTTGGGTTTTGTGAACCATCATGCAATGTGGGAGAAGTGCAGGTGCTAACGCAGCTGTAAGGCTTGCCTAGGTTCTTGGAACCTAGGAACCTGGAATTCCTAGGTTCAGCAGAAATGGGGCCAGTATTAATTGCAAATGGCCTTGTTGATTCTGGATTTCCCACCTGTGCAATTCATACCCCATCACTCCCATTTGCTCTGTCAGCAAAAATAGGAATCAGTCAAAAATGGGAACGGGGCCTCCACTTTTTTAAAGGTCTCCCTAATCATCACAAATATATGGAAGTCCGAGAAAGCTAATCCTTTAACACTTTTAAAAACTGTCAATCAAGCTATCTACACAGCTCCCTGACAAATAAGTGGTTCTGAGCCTTTTGAAACTCAGTCAAGCATTCATATAACCCACGATTATCAAAACAAACTTTTGCGACTCCAGACAATGAAACTGAAAGACCATGTTGTGTTTTATTTCCATTTCAAGCAGATTGCCTGTCAAACAATGAAATTGAGCTGGTGATTAAATTTTTAACTTTCACCAGGAGTGCATTATTGGAGAGAGCACAACAAACTTTCACTTAATTGGTCCATATGATTAGGGGGCTTGTTCTATGATGAGAGGTTGAGTAAATTGGGCTTATATTCTTCAGAGTTGAGAACAAAGATAGGTGATCTCATTTATGCCTAGAGAATTGAAAGGGGCTTGATAGGACAGACACTGATAGATTGGGTGAGATCTTCCAACTGCACTCGCCCCAATGCCAGAAAATCCCACCTGAGGTCAATGGATCTTTGCATGGTCCATATCCCACCTGCTACGATTCCCGTGATGGATGGGACAGGATATTCCCCGAGTGGGGAATCTAAAATCCAGGGACATGATCTCAGGATTAGGAAATTTCAGACTGAGATGAGAAGAAATCGTTGCTTCATTCAAAGAGTTGAGAACTTCTGAAACTGTTTGCCCCAGAGGGTTGTGGATGCTCCACTGTTGAGTATTTAAGGTTGGCAGTTAATTTCAAGGAGTTAAGGGAGATGGGGAATGGATGGGAAAACAGTTGTGGAGCCCAAGGTCTGTTCAGATTGTATTGAATGGCAAAGCAGGCTTGATGGGCCATATGGTCTATGCTTGCTCCTATTCCTGTGTTCTTGGAATTACATTATTGGAACATGGTGGATGATTTCAGCAATTCCAACTGACAACTTTTCCACGAACACAGGAACAAACCAACAATAGATTAATAGGAACAGAAAATGCTGATAATACTCAGGAGGTCAGGCAACAATATAATGTTGCTTGCACACTACGTGAATCCAAGTTGAATGCACCCTAGTATCACAGGAGCAGCTGTCTTCCATCCCTTCTCCCCATCCCCTCGCAAAATTAAATGCAAGAGTCACTGCTGAAAACCACGGTGAGTATTTGGGATCTTGTCAGCTATTTGTATGAGACTAACATTAACTGTTGTTAATTTATACAGTGTGTGACTAGCATTTTTGTCTTCCATCTCTTTTGCTCTTTATGATTTTCTCTTTCTCTCTCTCTCCCTGTCTTGCTCAATAGACAGATTTCTTCATGAGTCCCTGGAATATCTCCATGGATGCTGGTTTGGGAAGCACTGTTTTATCTTACAAGACAGCAATTTTGAATGCAGGAAGGTAGGGTAGATTTTGGCATTCCAGCCTCCTGAAAAACATCCATTTACCAGGGGTCTGAGAAGTTGGTGCAATTGCCGATGTTGCATTACTAGCCAAGATCATCTGGTCCCATCATGAAGGGATTACCATGTGAAATTTGGCAGCCCAGCTAAACTTTTTTGTCCATTGAGTTTTTGTTGAGGGCCAAAAAAAATCCCACCTCCCATCATTTCTGCAACTCTGGCGAGCAGCAAAATCAAAACAAGTCAGCTGCCAAGCAGACCAACTTTATTAAAAACATTTTTAAAATTGTTCAGTTTATGGTATCATCCCATTTATTTAATACCAAACCATTGTCGCTCTTATCCATGCCTGTATTATCTTCAGACTTAAATATTCACCCTCTGTAAACTTGAGGTCATCCAGAATCTGCTGCCCATGTTCTTCCTCAGGCCAAGTCTCATTCATCACATTCCTTTGTGTCCACAGACCAGGCTCCTGACCAAGCAATGCCTTGATTTGAAAAATTCTCATCTTTGTTTTCACGTCCCTGAATGGCCTCGCTCCTCCCTTCCCTTGTAATCTCCTCCTGCCAAAGAACCCTCCAGGACATTGGTGTTCATCTATTCCAGTCTCCTGGGCACCCACAATTTTAATTGCTCCACCAGTGGTGATTGTGCCTTTTGGGCTCTAAGCAATAGAATTCCTTCTCTAAGCTTCTCTTTCCTTTCTTAAAACCTACCTTTTGTGACCAAGCTTTGGCCACCTACCCTAATAGCACCTCATGGGGCTTGCTGTCAAATATTAACTTTGTAACATTCCTTTGAAGCATCATGGGAACTTTATTTTGTTGTAAGTGTGAATACAAGTTGTATATATATATAAGTTTTATGTATAGCTCATAAATACCAAGTTATTGTTCTTGTATGTAAACCCTAATGCCACTTTGATAAGCATGGGAATATAACTGCTCAATTCTATACTTCAGGCAGGTGAAGGGAATGGAGCAAAATACTCTGCCTCTCTTCCTGTCATCAGTGAATAAACTCATATTTGGGTAGCATAGTGGTTACCTGATTTCAATTCCCGGCTTGAGTCAATGTCTGTGTGGAGTTAGCACGTTCCTCTCTTGTTCCCATGGGTTTCCTTCAGGTTTCCTCCCATAGTCGAAAGATGCGTGGGTTAGTGGATTGGCTGTACTAAATTGCCCTTTAGTCAGGGGGACTGGCTAGTGTAAATGTATGGAGTCAGGGGGATAGAACTTGGGTGGGATTGTGGTCATTGCAGACTTGATGGACTAAATGGCCTCCTTCTGCATTGTAGAATTCTATGACTCTATGATTCTATGAGTAGAGGAGATACACAAACCCATTCTTAGGCTGCAACCTACAAGCATGATACCAGAAGACTTTTTTCTACATATACATGAACATGGAGCTCTCAGAGTGTTGTCCTGATGAATAACCACATTGACTCTCAGTGCAGGTAGACAATGTGAAGGGGATTTAAAATCCACAAACAGATCCATCATCATTTATCAGTTTCATGTTTCAGATCACAAATATAGCGTTGATACAAAGAGGATTGGCTTTGCTATGTTTGTGGAGTATTGATTGGATGAAGCCCAAAGTCTCACTAAAGTGGAGTGAAATTTCATCCTCTGAAAAATGATGCTTAACTTTGTTTTAATGTCAAACCAAGACAGAATTACAGATTAAGGTTGAATTTGCATAATTTCTGATATAATAGTTGGAGCATAAAGGTACTCGCAAATACATTTTTTATTCATTCATGCCACATGAGCATTGCTGTCTGGTCAGCATTGACTGCCCATCCCTCTCCAATCACTTTGCATCTTGCAATAATTTAAATTTTGCGTTAAATCAATTGCATTTTTAAAAATTCAACCAATATTTTGAACAAAAGCACATAAGCATTCAGAGTAATGGGTCTCCAGGATTCATCCAAAAGACATCAACCACTAAAGGAATGAGCTGCAACATAAACTTCTAGCCTGAATTGGGAACATAACCTATATATCTATATTAAACCGTATTATTAATAAGAAAGCATAAGGTTATTTGGTTCATCAGGTCAATTCCTACAATGCATTCTATCTGCCATAATTGATTTTATTGATCATTGATTTTATTCTGGGTTTAATGATCCAAGAGAAAACTCTGCAAAACTTCTCCATGTGCCCAAAGGCAGTCAAGCAAAATTCAATAGGATCTTTCCTCGCTTCAGTTTACAGTGTTGAAAATTCTCAGCCAGGAGCACATCCTGGCATATATGCAAGGGTGCCTTCCTCCCCCCATCATCTCTTCCCCAACCCATCCATCCCATTCCCACTGTTATTTTGCTATGTTATTATGATAGATACAATGTCTATTTCCATCTCGCCTCCATTATTAATCTATGGCTTACTAGTGTAATTGTTCAAATTAGACATTATTATAACAAAGCCAACAAACAAACTTTCAATGCACCTATACCAAATTTCTCTGTCTGCTGTTAAAATGAAAATGTTTTTCTATATTTTAGGCTTGTATGCTTGTATGCGCATTCCTTAAAGCTCTGCAATGTCGTAAGCTCCTGGTACGTTTCATAAAAATGCTGTTTGTGGTTTGAGTAAAATGGAGAAGGGAATCGTGGTAGTGTGGAGCTTTTAAGGGGGTGGCGGGGGGGGGGGGGGGGGGGGAGTGGTCCTGAGGGTCATATGATTAGATCAGAATCAATGGAGTGGCAGCACAGGAAGTTCCAGGATATGTGTTCAGGGTCAGGGATCATCCTCATTTGGAGCCAGGGAGGAGAGGAGAATAGTCACACATTTAGTTCTGTCAGACCCTTGTTTGTACATGTCTATTTTACCATTGGTAATAAACCATTTTATAACTTCAAGCCACATTAAGTCATCTTCTATTACAGACACTGATTCTCTTCCTCCAATTCAAAATTGTAAGTGTTCAGGGGCACAGCAAAGAAATTTCAGTTTGTCTAAAACATACATGAACTGCACAAGAGCCAAAAACCCAAAAACACAATATCCCAAGAGTGGAGTTCTCTGAGCCTCAATGAGGAGAACTGGGACTTAACAGGTTTGAAGACATTTGTATCTCATCGAAAGCAAAGCACTGCTAACAATGTAGCTTTCTACTATTCCTGCACTGAAGTGTCTGGCTAGATTGCAAAGCCTTCCAACTCAGAAATAAATGTGACTTCATGAAAACTGTCTTGCATACAAAAATGTCTTTGTATGCCTTGCATATTTCCTGCAAATGCCACACTTATTTTCTGTCACAAATTGCTGATATCATCCCATTGTTATAAAATAGAGTACCCTCTAACACACCATGAGCAGTGCTGCCATAATGTGATAACAACAAAAAAACTCAAGAGCACTTTGGGTACATTTTTGGAACACCTTTGCATAGCCCACAAGCATGATCCTAACTGTCTTGTACCCACCATTGCAATTCACTGGAATATTCTCATGCTCACATTTCTGTCTACAGCTGATGCAATGTTACAGTGAAGCCCAATGCAAACTGGAAGAATAAGGCATTTTAGAACCTTCTGGGCTTAACATTGACTTCAATGCTTCCAGTCACAAACACTGTTCTCCATTTTGATTTTTTTCCATATCCCTACCACCAACCATCCCTGTCGAAATGCCAGTCTGTACTTTTTTCTCATGTCTTGCTTTCAAAAAGTGCTGACCTTTGGTCTGCTATTAACACATTCTACAATCTTGCTTTCAGACAGGACTGCCCTATCCAAAGATGTCCAGGTTAGGTGGATTGGTTGTGCTATATTGCCCTTAGTGTCAAGGGGACTTGCAGGCTAGCTGGGATTGTGGTCAGTGCAGACTTCTTGGGCTAAATGGCCTCTTTCTGCACTATAAATTTCTATGATTCTATGATCTTTACGCCACTATTAACACCTGTTTTAACCTTTAATACTATCATTAGCATTCTCTTTGCCTTGAGTCCATGACATCTTTGTCATTAGGCCTCTCCTGACCTCCGACCTATCCCTGAAATTCTAATTTGCTCCCCCCACCCTTTTCAACAATACAGAACCCATCACATCTCTATCTCTTGTCAGCTCTGACAAACACTCACACATTAACTCAAAATTAACTCTGTTTCTCTTTCCATAGAGACTGCCAGACATGCTGACTTTTTCCAGCAGTTTCTCTTGATGTCTCAGGTCCCCAGGATCTGCATTTCTTTGCTTAATTATTTGAGACTATTAGTGTTGGATATGGAAGAGAAGAAAGAAAAATCGACTCCTGTATAATAGAGCAGATGAAAATTGCATCACATTGTTGAAGATAATGAAATAAACTTCAAGTTCAGGTTGAGGACCATTAGATTACCCAAGGATATTGACAATGATCTTTCTTTTCTATCTACAAAATCCAGCCATCTGCTTCAGAGCATGTTGTATTGCAATTCCTGTGGGGTCTGATACTCCAGTGCACTTTTCTCAAGCTTATCAGTGAATTTCCACTATTTATCAAGGACACACGCTCTCAAGAGGAGTCTAAAGTATCTTCTGGTTTAAAAACGTAGCTACTCTGCAAATGTTGCTTTCAGATTGTTTTCAATACCGGGGCAGCTAATAGCTGCTTAATGATTTTAACGTGGAACATACAGCCCGGCTAGATTCTATTAGTTAATGAATAATGGGGTGTTAAACTGACTCATTTAGATAAACAATTAGAGGATTAACATTTGCAAAGGTGAGAATGGGAATTATTAATCTCCCACTGAAGTGTACACTATGTGTACAGGCTGTAAAACTAGACAGCTCTGAGTGGAAAGGATTGTTTCATGCTGACTTTCATACCAATAAATGGGGGAGAGTGAGAGGATATTTTACGCTATAGCACTAAATGTTGACAACTAAAAATAGTAAAATGGGAATCTACTTCAATTGACATTTGGAAAATAAGCTGAACCTTACAAATAAAGGCATCCCTCATATTTTGCTGTTAGTTTTTGGTCTCACTGGTCTTTGATGGAATAAATATGTGCAGATTGCTGCTCTAAATAGAACTAAAATCTACACTTAGAGCAAATGTTTTCTCACATTTGCTAATGTCTCAGCTCTTGATAAATATACTGTGGTGATGTAGGCCAGATGTGTTCCCTGACTGTACCACAAATCATACTGATTGTCAATTACCATTCATTGTGCGATTACAGCAACAAGACATGATGGCAAAAGTGACGTCCAGTGCCGAGTCAGAGGTAGTGACTGCTAAGCAAGAGAGAGGGAAAATTACCTATTAAAAAAAAAACTGATTTCATAAAATGTGAAATGCAAGTCAGGTTGCCAATCCTTCAGGATTGCCCTGTATTCTCTAGGAATTAAAGATTAATCTCCCAGTACACTGGAAGCAAATGTCTTGGGTGAGGGTGGGTGGGGGTGGGGGGGGGGTGGGTGAGAAATCATTGAGGTTTTAAAAATGGTGCTTTTCTTGTGTTTTTGTTTTCAGCTGGGTGGTTTAGAAAATATTGGAGGCAGGTGAGAAAAATAGAAGGTGATTCTCTCAGTGATTCTCCCAGGGTGATTCTGGAGAGTTGCAGCGGGCCAGGAGACATCAGCGGAGGCATTGAACAGGCTCCCGTTGGATGTCACGGTGTCTGCACGTCTCCAGGGCCATGAATTGTGGTGTTGTCAGCTCTGTGCCAGAAATCAGTGCGAAGCTGATTTCAATATTTTATACTGTTATTTTAATATCAATAGTGGGACTGGGATTAAAGTCTCCAGGCCCGTTAGCTTCCCCCCATCCCTGACCAAAGTGGCTTACTCCTACAGGATTTACAACAGCTCCTCTCTACCCGGGAGCTGACAGCCTGACCCCGCTAGAGTGAGGGGGGGGGGGGGGGGGGGGTAACCATTGAAGCCTCCCTCCAGGATGTTGGGTGTATGGCAGAGTGCCCCTTGTGCATTGCCAGCTTGGCTATGCCAGCCTGATCCCCAGCACTGTCCAAGAAGCAAACTGGCAATGCCCAAGGGGCACCTTGCCACTTGACATTGGGCTGTGCTAAGGGGGCAGGGCCAGAGAGGGTGAGGCCTCAGGGCGGGAAATCAGTGGGGGTTCCTGCTGCCCCTCTGCTATCAGGAGCACAGGCACAGGGAGGGAATGGGCTGATCGGGGCCTGCCAGTGGGGTGGGGGATCAGGGCTGTCAGAGTCGGGGTGAGATCAAGGTTGTCATGGTGGGGGTTTCAGGGCTGGTGGGGATAGGGAATTGGGACTGACCTGGGGCACATAGCAGGCTGGCAATCTTGGGGATAGGGAGATCAGAAGGCCAATGATGGAGGGGCTGCGGGGCAGGCCTGAAATCGGTCTGGCCAGTGATCAG
Source organism: Sphyrna mokarran (assembly GCA_024679065.1). Lineage (NCBI taxonomy): Eukaryota > Metazoa > Chordata > Chondrichthyes > Carcharhiniformes > Carcharhinidae > Sphyrna > Sphyrna mokarran. The sequence continues at coordinate 95,563,536 of JAGIQG010000005.1, forward strand.
GACACCCACCGTCAGCGTGGTGCCAATCTCAGAGCCGACATAGCGCAGTCGCCCACTCAGTGCTATGTTGCCTGTCTCTCAGGTGGGTATAGGCCCCGCCCACAGATTTTTACTGTGGAACTTATTTGGGCATTCTGTGATGCACAGAATGTGGAAGATTAATTTTGAAAATCCCGCTAAAGAAACCAACAGGAATTACTCTGTGAGAATTTGACACTTTGAATTTTTTGACAGAATCCCTGCAGTGGTGTTTGATGGGATTGGATGATTACAGGAGTGATGAAATCTTCCAGAATATGCCCAACCAAATTTAGCAACCCTAAATGCAATCACTTGCATCTTCATAAGGTTCACAACACATGGATGTTCTTCAGGCAATAATATGCAAGGACAAGATGTTGTATTTGAATGTAGTCATGTTCCATTAAGCACACATTAGCAATGGTTTACATCCAGTGGACCAGGAAATTACAGACTGAGAGTCGCATGTGAGTGGCAGGGAAACAATTGGAGAAAATTCTGAAGGAGAGAATTAATATCCACGTGAAAAAGCATGGGTTAATTAGGAATAGTCAGCATTGCTTTGTCAGAGGGAGGTCATGCCTCAGCAATTTGTTTGAATTTTTCAAAAACATGACCAAGTATGTGCATGAGGGCAGTGCAGTTGATGTAGTTTATATGGATCTTGGCAAAGCCTTTGACAAGTCCCACATTGGGAGATTGACTGAGAAAATTAAAGCATACAGAATTCAGGGAAACTTGGTGAGATGGATCAGAAACTGGCTTAGTAAGAGGGCACAAAGGGTAATGGTAGAAGGCTGTTCCAATGACTGGATGCTGGTGACCAGCAGTGTACCACAAGGTTCAGTACTTGAACATTTATTGTTTGTTATAAATGATATAAATGAAAATGTGGGGGAATGATAAGCAAATTTGCAGATGATACCAAGATTGATGGAACGATTAATAGTGGAGAGGATGGTTGGAGGTTACACGAACATGTAATTTGGTTAGATGGGCAGAGCTGTGGCAAATATTCAACCCTGCTAAGTGTGAGGTGATGCACTTTGGAAGAAGAAACAAGAGAAGGGACACTCAAAAGCTTAAAAGGATCTTGGGATAAATATTTACAAATCCCTGAAGTTGGCACAGTATGTGAATAGAATAGTTATGAAGGTACATGGGACATACACTTGCTTTTATCAGTCATGGTGTAGAATATAATGGCATAGAATATTGAAGGGGTAGCACTCCAAAAGCTAGCAACTTGTGCTACCAAATAAACCTATTGGACTTTAACCTGGTGTTGTGAGACTTCTTACATAGAATGTAAGAGCAAGGAGGTAGTGTTGGAGTTGTACAGAAGGTGGTTAGGGCCTAACTGGAGTTCTGGTCACCTCACTACAGGAAAGATATGATTGCACTAGAGGGTAGAGAGGAGGTTCACCAGGATGTTGCCTGGGACGGAGCATTTGAGCAATAAAGAGTGACCAGAAAGGTTTGGATTGTTTTCTTTAGATCAGAGAAGGCTAAGGGGGAATATGGTTGAGGTGTATAAGATACGAGGGGTATGGACAGGGTTGGTAGGAAGCACCTGTTCCCTTTAGTTTAGGGATCAATCACAAGGGGGCAAAGTTTAAGGTAAGGCGCAGGAGATTCAGAGAGGATTTAAGGAAAAACTTTTTCATTCACAGAGTATTAAGGATCTGGAATCACTGCCTGGGAAGGTAATCGAGGCCGGTAATCTTTCAACCTTTAACGTTATTTGGATGAGCACTTGAAATATCATAATAGTCAAGGAAATGGGATAAGTGCAGAAAAATGGGATTAGCTTGCCTTTAATAGTAGGCATGTTGTGTGGAGTCGATGGGCTGAAGAGCTTTTTCTGCGCTGTATGAATCTGTGGGGAGAATTTTTCCATTCTGCCCAGCATGGGAATTGTAGCAAGTGGGGAGGGAGGGGAGGGGTGACCATGCAAAAGTCAGTTGAACTTGGGTGGGATTTTCCAGATTTGGGGCAAGTGCGGCCAGGAAACCCCACCTTATAACTCTATGACACTATGACCAGCAGATAATTTCAGGCTCCATCTGACACTTGATTTCTTTCAATGAAATGGAACTCGATGAGGTAGGGGTCAACATGGTTTAGTTTTAAAACATTATTTCTTTATGCATTCCTCTACAAATGGGAAATAAATGATCCCACATTGCTGCTATCATTTGTTTTTGTCACATGAAATACAAAACCTTGCTCGTGCACAGGAAATATTCTAAATCTTTGGTTTTGACTTTAGTGATTTTGATTTTTAGCGCATTTTTTTTTGTAACAGTCAGACTGTGTACAAAAGCCTGTTTCTCAGGTCATTATATCAGCTGACACTTTTCTAAATATGGCCGAGCAAGGTAAATACTGTCATTTCATTTTTAGGACCATGATAATTTATGCCTAGTGTTATTAGCATAATATTATTTAGGATTCAATGTATTAATATCACAAGTGAGTTGAATGACTTCCTGCAGCAAAGCATCAACTTACTTTCCTCTTCAGTCCTCTGCTTGAAGACAACTCCAACCCACATTGCCACGGGAAGGGAAAGAGGTCAGGTCCCAAATCCATCCCAGCCGGAACAGGGTACAAGTATTACTAAATCCCATGTTGTTGGCCCAATCTAATCCACAGGTTGCTGACCCGGAGTCCGAATTTCTCTTCTGAGGTTAAACCACAACTGAAGACAGGGTTCAAAAGCTGCATAATGAAAACAATTCAAACAGCTCTAGTCTTGGTCGTATGACAATGTACTTTCGGGTTGATCCATTCAGCTAACAATGTACTTTCGTGAAGCCCATTAAAACCTGTTGAGCAGATAACTGGAACCAGTAACACAACATTGGAGATGAGGAGTCACAAATCTCTGCCTTTGTCCAGTGCTGGCTAGTGTTTGTGTTGGCTTAGCTGGAATGTCCATATAAGGAAAAAGGGGGTGTTGCACTTCAGGAGGATGATGAGTTAGCCATGATCTGTTGGAATGGCTTAGAATCTTCCAGAAGAATGTGACTAGCGCAGCCATTTTATCAGCCCAACAAATGTCATTTAAAACAGAATTTACACAAGAGAATATGGAGGAGAAACAAATTCCTCTTAGATTTTTTTTTCATCCCTTCTCAGTATGACGATGGCTGACCAGGAATCTCTCCCACGCTTACCACCTGCTATTAGAATATGTTGAAAGCATTTACAGGTTGATACTCAACTATATTATAAATGCATTTTCTTTGGTCATTAGGTCCTGGAGTGGGAGTTGAACCTGTAACTTCTAGTTCAGAGATAATAATACTACCCACTTTGCCACCAGATCTCAGAAATCGACTAATAAAATAAATGTCATTCATGCTTTTAATTTGATCTGGCCTGTGATGTTTTGTAATGGCTTTCTACAAATTTTAAACCAACTAACGTATATTATCTGTTTCATGTATTAGAAAGCTTTCCAAGGGGACTTGACTATACATCTAGACCATGCTGAGACTCTGTTTGAAATACTATGAGCTTACCTTCAAGAGGATGGTGATACATTGGAGAGAATATGGAATGGTCAGGGCGGTTTGCAGATCGGAAATATAAGCCCTGAGCAGGGTCCAGTTTGAATTTCAAGTATAACAGATCCCAATTTTTAAAATGCAAGTTTATGAATAATGTAACTACAAAAAAATGATTTCGCTTCAGAATTGAACACAGAACACTGGAGGGTTAGGATTTAAGGATTAGAATGTTTATACCAAGCCTTGAGATTAGAATCATAGAGGTTTACAGCATTGAAACAGGCCCTTTGACCCAACTTGTCTATGCTGCCCTATTTTTTAACCACTAAGCTAGTCCCAGTTGCCCACATTTGGCCTACATCCCTCTATACCCATCTTACCCATGTAACTATTGAAATGCTTTTTAAAAAACATTGTACCCACCTTTACTACTACCTCTGGCAACTTGTTCCAGACACTCACCATCCTCAGTGTGAAAAATTTGCCCTTCTGGACCCTTTTGTATCTCTCCCCCTCATCTTAAACCCATGCCCTCTAGTTTTAGACTTTCTTGCCTTTGAGAAAAGATGTTCATTATCCAGCTGATCTATGCCCCTCATTATTTTATAGATTGAATGGTATTTTTGAGAATATGAGGAATAAATTCCAGCGAATTAGTTGATCCATGATTTGTCGACATTCTTCTACCAACTTAAGATGATTGACATGCAGCGAATCTGTTGAGGATTCAGTAGCTTTATATGATGCACTTTTGCTGAAGAGACCAATTTGCTAGGGGCAGGTTCTGCCACATGTTGCATGTGAAATGGTTATTAGGTCTCAAGGTGTTGTTGTTTTCGGTGATGGTATCTGTTGCCAAACCATTAAACGCTCTAATCATGATGATGATGATGCACCCCAATCCACAGGTGATGGCACCATTTCTTCTGTCCTTGAGATGAGAATGAGGTATTGGAGGAATAAGTAGTGTTACAAAGATTTTCGTTTCTGAATTCAAAATACAATATAATACAATGTTAAACAATGAAGAATGCAATAGCTTCTGAGTGGCAGGGAACATAGAGATGCTATCGAACAGAATGTCATTGGTGTTGGTGTATGATATTGAATGCTTAGCTAGACAGCTATTTGGAATTTTATTTGACAATCCTTTAGACTCTCTCTCAGGGCATTAAATAATTTGGTTGAAATTCATGATAGAGTAGATTGCAAAGCATCAATGAAAATGGATTGTGGGGTTGAACACTATTTCTTGCTTTCTGTTTCCACATTTAAATGCTAACAACTTTACATGTTACCACAAACTACTGGTACTGTGTTACATTTTAAAATAAATGTCAAAGCCTCATTTAAAATATAGCTGTTACACGCTGCAGTTAAACTGATCATGTGTCTTTCAATCAGTGCAATGCTTCAATCATTGAGATCTTGAGGTTCAGCACACAGAACTCATAGGATCTCTACAGTACAGAAGGAGGCCTTTCGGCCCATTGAGTCTGTTTTGATCACAATCCCATCCAGGCCCTATCTCCGTAACTCTCATTTACGCTGCTATTCCCCCGACACTAGAATCAATTTAGCATGGCCAATCAACCTAACCCATATATCTTTAGACTGCGGGAGGAAACTCGAGAAAGTACAAACACTGCACAGACAATGATCCGAGGCTGGATTTGAACCTGCGCCCCTCCCGCTGTGAGGCAATAGTGCTACCCTAATAATTATCATGCAATTGCTGATTGTATTAAAATTGGCACCAAAATCTACAGGAAAATGGTGTACACAGAAATGCGAAAATAATAACTGAGGGATAGCTGAATTCTAAAAAGTACACTAATTAAATTTTCTGAATAAACTTTTGCAATTACCTGCAAATACACATTGATATGACTTATTAACAACTGGTAACTGAGTGGCCAGTACTTTTTATATGGAAGGTCCCCAGGAAGATGTCCATAGAGGTCACCCCCATTGGGTCTCACTTGGAGAAATTGGTATCATAAGCTCATCAAGGTGAGTCAAGTCTAACTTCTACCTTGAATGACAAAATTTCCCTATGGGATGTCATGATAATATTGGAAGGCATTAAAAAAAAGACAACGTCCTGGTTTATTCATACGCTCAATGAATGAGGAGGATGTTATTTGTGCTGCACTCTAAAGGCAAACTATTGCAGCTTTCCATTTCTAGCAGCAGATGTACATTCTCCCACTTCACCAGCAGAGACATACGTATCCATTCAGGCACAATGTGCTCTGAGTAGCATGAAGTCATGTATAGGTTTGAATGGCACCCAAATGACATCAAAATGCAAACGACTGTCCATAAAAATGACATAACATTAATAGACCACTGAAAAGCGTAAAAAAAAATGCATTACAGGAACATTTTGCAAGCAGCAACGACTAAACCCCAACACTCGGTGTTATAATAAGAAAGATTGCTCTTAAATTAATGCCTATTCCGAGTACGACATGGGTTTGTGTTTGTGCCATTTCAGGAGTTGCATATTAGGTATTTTAGTCTGTTTTAATTGCAAGCTGTTGGTTTTCATCCTGAGATGAAGGTGCAGCCACAACAACAATTTTGACAATAAAAGGCAGCCTCTAACAGAGCAAGTGCTGCTCGCTCCTGGGAATTGAATGGCTGCTTGTTATTAATGTGTCCTCCACTCACCTGCTGCATCCAAATCAAAACACTTGGAGCTGAGTTTACACTCAAAGTAGCGCAATGTTTGCATTAGGCAGCCAAATTCCTTGGAGAGCTCCCTTACTCGTCAAAAGTGAATCAATCATCCACAAGGATGTCAGCATCTGCCTGAGCAATTTTATTTGGAAGAAAGGGCAGATGGTAGCGTTTTTTTCTGTTTAATCAGTTCCACCAAATGTGGACAAAGCACTCGCAGGAAAACCCAATGATCTGAAATATGCCATTGTTCCAGTGTGGCAAGAGACCCTTAGGATCACGGAGAAGGATAAAATTGTCGACATAAAAACACAAGATTACGCAAATCGGAAATAAAATAGAGCACATCAGGAATTCACAGCAAGTTCCATAGCATCTCAATAGAAAAAAAATAGCTTTTGATATTTTAGATGAAAGCTTAAACGTAAACTTTTCTTTTTCAGTTTTGTACATTTCCAACTGCTTTCAATGTTGCCTCAAAAAATGTCACTGAGTACAAGTTCATCATAAGGAATATCATGGTTCCTAATATTAATGGTAATCATGTTTTGACTGTCGGTGGCCATGCAGTTTTAATCAAAAGAAGATTTCTATCAGTTAAATCAGGGTAAATTTGCAACCAGCCCTTTCCACATTAGCATCCATTATAGAAACTGACAAGTTGAAAGTCCACCCATCTAACGTTTAGGGTAGGAATTCCTCTGGTCACTTTATGAATAAACACATTTCCTCTGTCTGGTGTTTCTTACAACACTACAAATTCTATTTTTTAGAATATGGCTTAGAAATTGGGGTATGTGAATTTTATCCTTTGGGTAAAAAATTGGGTGCCAGATGATCCCATCTGGTAAACAGATGCCAGCAGAGCAGCAGGTGCAAATTGGTTAGAGAACCCTAATTATCCACCTGAAACTGGTTTGGAAACATTACAAATGGAGGGCCCAAAGTCCCATCAAGACCTCTGGGGACAACACTACACTGTAGTCGGTTTTCTCAGGCCTAAAGCAGCTCTTAAAGGAAGAATAAGACATCTTGACCCAAAACATTAACTCTTTGAGTTGCTGTCAAACCTGATGAGTATTTTTATTTCTTCTCCAGCTCACACCCCATCCCAGTCTCCCCTGCTTTGCCGCACTTATCACAGGCCCTGTGCCAATATGCCCGCATGCGAAGTTTCATCTTCTTCACATTGGGCTTTTGGACCCTGGGCACCTTGGACATCTCTTGATGGTGGGAGAATCAAATTTGTGTGCTCCGCGAGTCACTGCTGAGATTATACCTGAATTTCTCAGCCTACGTTTCCTGATTTTATTAGAAATAGCAATTGGAAGAATTTTAATTTTGATGAATAATTTCTGGTTGCATTTTTGTTTGCCTGGTACATTTAGAAAATGAATAAAGAAGATAAGGTAGGATATTTTTTAAGAAATGGAGCTTGTGTTTCTAATGTGCCAAAAGTAATATCAATCAGAAATGGGATTTGGATGCATGTGAAATCATGTAATTCTGGCAAAGACAACATTCAATTCCTCAAATTGAGTAGCAATTCTATACTTGTTGCTCTGATAAGTATTGACTGTAAGTGAAGAAAAATTATTCACAAAGCTGCTTGGTGCTGTTGGGAAGACAAATGGGACTTCAGCACCTCAATTTTAGAATGGGGCCTCGAGTCCAACCCTCTGAGGAACAATCCCCGCAGGACACTGGGTTCCTACCAGCAGAGGTTGTCAGTCCAAGTAGATGCTGAACAAAGGAATTGTTTGGCTCTTTGAGACCCCCTTGAGACAAGAGATGATTTCCTCAGTAGGCTCGGGACAGAGTATGAAACCGGAGAGCAGTTTGAATAAGAAGGGAGCAGAACCTGAAACCGAGAGCGTGGGCTGAAGAAGAGGTCAGGATAGAAACCTCATGCAAGAGAGAGAGCAGTAAGAAGCCCAGGACTTTTGAAATGCAATATGGAAGAGCCAAGGCCATGCATAGATACTCAAATCCTCTGAGCTGGCTTGAGAACTGGGAAAGGGAATGGACAGTAAGAAGTCTCACGACACCAGGTTAAAGTCCAATAGGTTTATTTGGTAGCACAAAGCCACAATCTTTTGGAGCACTCTCCCTTCATCCTATGTCCTATTTGTGTTCACAAATAGGACATATACATTGACACAAATTCAATTTACAAGATAATGGTTGGAATGCAAGTGTTTACAGGTAATCAAGTCTTAAAGGTGCAGACAATGTAAACGGAAAGAGGGCCAAGCACATGTTAAGGAGATGTGTATTGTCTCCAGCCAGGACAGTTAGTGAGATTTTGCAAGCCCAGACAACTTATAGATAGTGCGACATGAACTAGATCCCAATTGAGGCTGTCCTCATGTGTGCAGAACTTGGCCATCAGTTTCTGCTCAGTGATTCTGCGTTGTCATGTGTTGTGAAGGTCGCCTTGAAGAACGCTTATCTGAAGATCAGAAGCTCTGAAAACTTGTGGCTCGTGTTCCCAAATAAACCTGTTGGACTTTAACCTAGTGTTGTGAGACTTCTTACTGTGCTTACCCCAGCCAGCATCTCCACATTAAGGGAAATGGAAGAAGGCATTCAGTTAGTGAACACCTACTGGGACTGTCTGAGTAGAACCCTGAGTTTGAGAGGCTGCAGGAGAAGATCAGGGGCAGGGGGAAGTACAGAGAGCGACTCAGTTCAGGCCTCAAGTGAAACTGGGGGCAGGGGAGGGGCAGTGAACTTCCCTGAGTAGTCTTCTTTTAGCATCAGGCATTCCTGCACAAGGTCTACCTGTCTAGGGTCCCCCCCTCCCCCCAGCATCTGCACCAATACTCCCATCTACCTCTGTCAATCCCCATGGACTCCATTTTCCTTCTCCACTCTGAGACCCTGATACTTACCTGATTGTAGACTTCCAGAATTTAGACTGTGAGGATTGCTTGCAGTCCCAATCCTGTCCACTGTAGCTCTCGTTGGGACAAGAGCTGCTGGTTAGATTGACTCAGGACTCTCTCTGACGGTGGACTTCCTCCCAACTGAGAGACAGAAGTCCCATCTCTTGTCTTGCTCACCCACCCATCACTCACTCACTCACCCACCCATCTAGCCATTCCACCCACCCAGCCACTCACTCACTCATTTTCCCACCCGTTCACCCACCCACTCACTCACCACCCACTCACTCACCCACCCATTCACCCACCCACTCACTCACCCACCTACCCACTCACCCACAGTCCCATTCACCCAACCACCCACAAAATCTCACCCATCCACCCATCATCTCCAGTACAATCTCACTCACCATTCACTGATCCACCCATCTCACTCACTCATTTACCCAATCTCACTCACTCATTTATCCAATCTCATCTATCACTCACCCACTCATTCGGCCACCCACTCACCCATTCATTCGTCCACCCACTCACCCATTCATTCGTCCACCCAATCTCACCCACTCACCCACCCACTCACTCATCATTCACTCACTCATCCACCCACCATTCATTTACTCACCCATAAAATCTCACTCATAGAACATAGAACATAGAACAATACAGCACAGAACAGGCCCTTCGGCCTTCGATGTTGTGCCGATCATCTGCCTATCTACCCACCACTCACTCAATAACACAATCTCACTCATCCACCTACTCACTCACTCACTTATTCACCCACCTACTTACCACTCGCACAATCACAAAATCTTACCCACCCACCACTCACTCACCTACCCACTCACTATCCCACTGAAAAACTTATGAGATTTTTTGCCTGGAAATGGCAGCTGATGTTGCAGAAAAGGGGAAGGGCTGATCTGTGTGCTGCTCTAGTTTTCTCTGGGATTACTTTTTGCCACTGGTGTTCCCCTTGGATGGCTGCTTGAAGCATCGCTGATTTGGCTGGGATTGGAAATGCTGGTTGGATGTACGCAAAATGGTAAGAGACCAGAGATCTTCACAGTCTGTACCGATCACTCCAGTATCACCACTGATCGGAAGATCTAGGCTAAAGACTGCTGCCTCTCAGCACAGGTTAATATCTTGACCATGTCAGACAAGGGAACAGTAGTCAGTCACTGATGACAATAATGATGACAACCTTATATCAATTCTGATTGTCAGTCCCACATACCTCCTCCTCATACTATGTGGAAATGCTTCAATAACTTAACATCAGTGCCCAGGAGTGCCTTCTGCATCCACACACATCACTTGGAAATGACCCTTCACCCACATCCTGACAGACACGCACTTAAATAAAAGCATGGCCTGGGACACAATTGCCTGTGGGCTCTCACCTGTTAGCACACTTATTATGGGCAGCATGGTTTACAGCATCCTGTGACAGCTGGAGCTAATCTCCCTCTTCTGCTTTGACTTTTCCAAGACATGACAAGCCATAACCTCATGGCAGCAGACTCCTCAATCAGAGATGTTTCGCTACCCAGCGCTAGCATCCCAGTCCACACCATTCACACAGAGGAAGCCACGTGGATCCTGGACAAGAAGGTCGAAACAGAGAGGGCGATCTTACCATCTTGCCAAAAAGGGCATGAGGATGATAATAATATTTAAATATATTCTAAACCTCATTTTAATAGAATTGGTGAGCATGGGACGCCACCATCCAGACTCATTTGCCTCAGCGGCCTTGCCAGTGAAGGTCCTCACCATCAAGGATCACATATGGTTCCCATCAATGGGGACCTATTGTGATGGCAGGGAGCAGGTCAAAGATGGAGAGAGTGCCCCCTAGACACCCTGGCACTGCCAGCCTGGCACCAGTTTCAAGCCTGGATGACCCTTCGTCAGCTCTGACTCAGGGTCATCTTGACTCCAAACGTTGGCACTATTCTTTCTCGATGTGGAGACGCCGGCTTTGGACTGGGGTCAAAACAGAAAGTCTCATAACACCAGTTTAAAGTCCAACAGGTTTATTTGTAGCAAACACCACAAGGTGAGTGGGAGTTCTGAACGAAGGGACAGCCTGTTGGGAAAGCTGGTGCTGTTTGCTACAAATAAACCTATTGGACTTTTAAGCCAGTGTTGTGAGACTTCTTACTATTCTCCCTCCACAGATGCTGTCGGACCTGCTGAGATTTTCCAGCATTTTTTGTTTTCGTTTGGGATTTCAGCAATATGCAATCATTTGCTTTTATCAGAAACCAATTTGTGGTTGTTGGGGAGGCTGGGGGGGTGGATGGTGACGGCAGGATGGGGGGTTTTGGGGTGAGGGGGACTGTGAGGATGACAGGAGGTGGTGAGGCTGTGCTTGGGAAATACCTCCTGTAATTGTGAAGAGTGCAAATCACTGAGTGAAGTTGCCAGTGGCATCAGCTGTTCACACTTAGGGCAGCTGCAATCAGTGGTATGTTTAACGTGAGATCAGGTCAACCTCGGCTACAATATCTTAGTTCTATTTATGTTCCTGTGGTTCTAACACCTGCCTGTTTATGTTGAAAAGTAAGATGTTGATTGGATACAGCCATATGTACATAAAAAAAAATCAGCTTTAAAAAGATGAAGAGCACTGAACTGCCCGAAATAGCTTCATACGTTATGAGCGGCACCTTTTTTAACTGACTCCTACGTTGTTGATAAATGGTCAGCACCATTTGTCCAATACAGCTGCTGTCCAAGATGCACAAAGACTGTGTCAGTAGCAGCAACTGCGGATCGCTGCAATGATTACCGCTTCATCTGCAGCCCAAAATGACTTGGCAGAAATCAAGAGTTACGGACACTAACCCCATTCCCTGACCCCCCCCCCCCTTTTCCCAGATATTCCCATAAAACTATAACGGGTAGTAAAAGCAGAGAGAAAAAAAATCTTCACTTCACCATTGCAATCTCAGAGAGAAAGAATGTGCATTTGACCAAAGCAATCAGGAGCTGATAATACCCGTTTAAAGTGTACCTTGGAAGGAAGAAAATCTTTAAGGGGGGGGGGGGGGAAGAAGAACTGCAGAATCGAAAAGAAAAATTACATCTACCGTGGCTCTGTCAGTGATATCCAGCTTGCATTGTGACATTCCTTTTCCATTTGTAGGTGTTTTGAGGAGTAGTGTGAGTCACATCCCTCTGTTAATCAACATTTTTTTTCTCTCTCTTTTCCAGCATAAAATTTATTCCACAGCATCTGCAGGGCGGGTTATACGTGGCTTGCCTTGCCGATAAGATTATGTGGAATTTCACACAATGGAGTCAATTAATTTCACGTTGAAGCCCAACTATCACAGACTTACACTCAATCTTGAGTGAGACTGAATTAAATCCGTGGCATTACAGAATGTGCTGCTTGCTTCAGGCTATTTGCTCTGGTGGCTGGAACCAATGTGTCTTATGTGGAGGTACATACATTTTTTAAAAAAAAATTGATTTGCAGTCTGACTTGGCATTGAGGTTTCAAGTATCTAAATTAAATGATCAGCCCTACCTTGCGTCTTCAGGACTTGCTGTTACTGACCAGACACAAATAATCTGTGTCAGCTGTACAAATGCTAACAGAAAGATTTGCATTTATATAGTCCTTTTCACAAGCACCTGATTCTCAAAGTGCTTTACGTCTAACAATATTCTTTTTGAAATAAAAAACAAAAAAAATGCTGGATAAACTCAGCAGATTTGGCACCATCTGTAGACAGACATGGGGCTAGCACGGAAAATCCTGCCCTAAAAGTGGAAACTCCCGCCTGAGGTCTACGGCCCTTCGCATGGTTTGCTCCTTGTCCGCTACATTTCCCCTGGCAGGTTGGATGGGAAACCTCCCCCCGCAGAGTCCATATGACCCTTCTGCAGAATTATTTGTGATGAGTAGTCACTGTAGTGTAGGATTTGTACACAGAAAATAACAACCAGATAGTCAGTGTTTGCAAGGGATAATTAAAAACCTGAACACTGGGGATAAACTCTCCTGCTCTCATTTGAAATAATGCCACTTCAAAATTTAACATCGGAGCTGACAGATGGGATCTCAGCTTCGAATTTCATCTGAAATTCGACACTACTGATAGAATTTGTGCTCAGGTTCTGGAGCGGGACTTAAATCTGGAACCTTAGCGACAAAGCTGCAACCAAATGACCCATAGCTGACACACAAAAGCAGAAAGAGACCCTATCAGATCAGCTGCTGTGCATGTGATAGGGATTACGCTGGATATGATTGCACTGAATATGATTTTCTTGACATTGTTTTTTGAATGTTGCTCTCGTTTGCGCTGGTGCTGTGGGCTATAGCAGAATGGAAGGTTACTCCAGTAAAATGAAAGCATAAATAGTGCTTTATAGTGTTATAAAAACTGGCATAAGACCATTAACGATCTAAAATTCATACTTCAATCAACACTTCGTTTGAATAGCATTTGTTAAAAAAATTCTATAACAAATGGTGTTTTCTTTTTAGATTTTTGCCATCGTCACTTCCACTGACTTTTCTTGCTAGAAGCGTGTGATAATATCAACATTACTTTGTGGGCTAGAAGGCACGAAGAGACTCCATAGCAAGGAGATTTCCTGTTTAATTGCACCTTTCAAACCTATCAAAATCAGTGAAGAACCAATGTCATACGTGATTATATAGCCAAGAACAGGTAGGGTGAGACAGTAAGAGAGGAAACATTATTGAGATCGTAGTTACTTAAGAAATAATTTGCCCTTTGAGATTGCAGGATATAGTAACCCAGTAATCTGAAAATCTGTTGGCTGGGCACATTTTACCATCTCAAACAAAGGAGAGGACCCTTCACTAGCATACCATTGTCCATAGTGTGCAATCATATGAGCATTTCTGGCGTGCTCCACCATGGTGCAGAGGTTGGGAAGGCAAGCACAGGAGCTTGAAGCTAGGTGGGGGCTCCATTCCATCTGGGAAATTGAAGTGCAGACTGGGACTCTGTCCAGTTGGATCCTAATTCCATTTACAGTCATCATCTGTAATGACGCATTCTTCTTCTGGCTAATTCACACAACTTATGAGGGACTATGCCAGATGACCACAGATTTCTGCATCCAATATCATAGAACTTCAATTCAAAAAGTATCTTGAAAATAAATATTATTGGTTAGAACAAATCAGACAAAGAAAGCTTATTAGTCACAAGTAAGGCTTACATTAACACTGCAATGAAGTTACTGTGAAATCCTCCCAGCCACTACACCTTGCCACCAAGAAAGAACTTGTCAGGAACAGGTTTTCTGTGTGTAATGCCTATTCCATCACCGGACTGTTAATTCTACATTGTCTGTTAGTGGCGTTTGATCCACCTGCCCCAACTCTTCAATTTTCCATGAAAAGTTGTGACATGGTATTTTCCAGCTTTGAGATTATTCTGTTTCTGTGCTATAGTGGCACAGTGGCAGCACCTGCTGCCTCACAGTGCCAGGGAACCTGATTCGATTCTGGCCTCGGGTCACTGCCTTTGTGGAGTTTGTGCATTCTCCCTGTGTCTGCATGGCTCTCGTCTGAGTATCAGGTTTCCTCCCACAGTCTAAAGATGTGTAGGTTTGGTGGGTTAGCCATGCGAAATTGCCTTTTAGTGTCCCAAGATACGTAGGTTAGAGGGATTAATGGAGTGAATATGTGGATTTATGGGAATAGGGCAGAGAATGGGCTTGGGTGAAATACTCTGTCGGAGAATTGGTATTGACTCAATGGGCCAAATGGCCTCTTTCTGCACAGTATGGGTTCTATGAATTCTAAGAGATAAAGAAGTGATAACTGTGATATGGAATGAGAATCATCATTGATATAAATCTGTCTATTTGAAGATAGAATTCCTTGTATTTTAGTTGTGTTCCTCACATGCAGGATGCCAGCGCAATATCCTTTACATTGGAAAGGAAATGCTTGCCTTATTCTCCACATCAAGCAGTTTCTCACCCGAGATGATTTCAGAGCACATTGCCTTTGTCTGCACGGAAGTCACTGCCTTCCTTTTCTTTCTAAATCTTTCCATCCATATAAATTCACCCACCCAGGCTCATGGGCATCTTTCTAACTTACTACCTCTCCTGAATTCCTCATTCCTAAGGTTTCACTCAATGATAGACCAGCTCTGACTATCTCTTTGTGGAGGTCATGTAATGATCCCAACAAAAATGTCAGCTGGAGGATCATGAGCGGGAATGGGTCAGCAAATATTGCAGTAAGTACCTTTCCAAAGACGAGAGTGTTTTGAGAAGGAAACTTATCATCACCTGTTCAAAGATTCTGGAGGGGCAAATATATTTTGGCTTTACCAGCGATGCACATGTTCTAATCACAAACGAGTTGTTTTTGAGCATCTTCTATTGAGTTACTTACAGGAGTTGTCCATACTTAAATGGTATCATTCCTTGATTATATAACATCTTGATTTCATAGCTCAGCATCTGGAATACAGTCGTATAATCAGACAAAGTCAACATAGATTTAAAAAGAGAAATCACGCTTGATGAATGCATTGGAATTCCTTGAGGATATAACTAGTGGAGTTATCCGAGGAGAACCAGTGGATGTGGTTTATTTAGACTTTCAGAAGACTTTCGACAAGGTCTCACATAACAGATTAGTATGTAAAGTTAAAGCTCATGGAGTTACAGATAATGTCTTGAGATAGATAAAAAGCTGATTAGCAGATATGAAGCAAAGAGTTATCATAAATGGGTCTTTTTCTTATTAGCAATCAGTGACTAGTAGAGTTCCGTGGGGATCTGTGCTAGAACCCCAACTGTTCACATGATATATTAATGATTTGGAAGAAGGAGTTGAATGTACTATGTCCAACTTTGAGATATACAAAGTTGAATGGGAGGGTGAGCTGTGAGGAGGATGCAGAGATACTTCAGTGAGATATGTGTGCATGTGTATGGCAGTGAGATTATCCACTTTGGTAGCAATAAATAGAATGAAGACTATGAATGGGTGTAAATTGAAAGAAGTGGATACTCAGCAAAACCTAGGAGTCCTTGTGCATCAGTCACTGAAAGTTAGCACACAGATACAGTAGCAGTCAAGAAGGCAAATGGTATGCTGGCCTTCACAGTGAGAGGGTTTGAGTATAAGGATAGGGATGTTTTGCTTCTGCATAGGTTGTTGGTGAGGCCACACCTGGAGTACTGTGTGCAGTTTTGCTGTCCTTATCTGAAGAAGGATGTCTTTGCTATATAGAGAGTATAGCAAAGGTTTACTAGGCTGATTCCTGGGGTGGCAGGTCTATAAAAATATAAAACTAAGTCAGTTAGGATTATATTCACTGGAGTTTAAAAGAGTGAGAGGGAATCTGATAGAAACTTATAAAATTCTAACAGGGTCAAACAGAGTAGTTTAAGAAAGAATGTTTCCAGTGATGAGGGAGTCCAGAACTAGGGGTTTGAGAGTAAGGGACAAATCTTTTAGAACTGAGATGAGGAAAAATTTCTTTACCCAGAAAGTGGTGAATGTGTGGAATTCACGACCATAGAATGTAGTTGAGGTCAAAACATTGTCTGATTTCAAGAAAAAAAATTAGGTGTAGCTCTTGGGGCTAAGGGCATCAAAGCATATGGGGGAAGGGGAGAATCAGGATATTGAATTTGATGATGAGCCATGATTAAAATGAATGGTGGAGCAGGCTTAAAGGGCCAAATGGCCTACTCCTGCTTCTAGTTTCTATATTACTAATATAAACGATGTATTCTTTTGTGTCTAGAATAAAATCACTCCAAAATTTCTATTCACCTCATTGCATGAGATCTCTCACACTCGGAGCATGAGTCCTCTTGACCATGACCTCTCCAGGATAGTATCATCAATAAATGCAATACTTCCTTCATTTGCCATCAAGATCATACCAATTTTCCTGGATGATTGCAAAGTACAATTTACAGCCTTTTCATCGATTTCCCACCAATTTCTCAAAGCAATCTGATTTGGGAACACCCAAGGAAATGGTGGTGATGACCTTAAAAGGATGGATTCTGGCTTTTTACCCAAAAGTTTCTGTTTAACACAGTCAGAATTACAACTTCCATCAAAGCAAAACATTAAGCACCATTTCCAGCACTTTTGTGACATATTGCTTTCACACTCATTGATATTCCTTCTTCATGACTTGAGGATCCACAGCAACATCTGGACCATCCCGTGATTCAGTGCTGTGATAGAGTTTTCATTTCATCCTCAACACAAAGTGTATTTTTTTGGAAATCATGAAACCACCTGAACATAAAGTGGAGTGGCAAACTTCTCTTTCAATTAAACCAATGCTTTCATTAGATTCTCTGTTTTTCAACTTATAAACTAAATATCCATAAATTTGATAATCAAATGAGCATTCCATCTGTAAGAGAAAAGGCAACTTCTCTCTTTATACACTTCCATTCAGCTTGCTCTTTCCTATAAATCTGATGGATAGCTGGTCTAAACAGGCAGTTCTCGACTTTATGACATTTGAGTTATGACTGACAGCACTTAAAGCATTTAGAAAAGGACACCAGGTTCGACTCCCGGCTTGGATCACTTTCTGTGTGGAATTTGCACGTTTTCCCTGTGTCTGCGTGGGTCTCCTCCAAGTGTTCCAGTTTCCTCCCACAGTCTGAAAAACATGCATGTTAGTGCATTGGCCATGTTCAATTCTACTTCAGTGTACCCAAATAGGCACCAGAGCGTTAACATAAACCTACTTATGACACTAATGAATAAACTTTAAAAACTTTGTTTTGACTTTATAACACGCTTTTGACTTTACGCTAGTGAACAAGTTCAAGCATTCGTATGTGCACATCAACCTTCCATGCTGCGTATCTCCCTGATTCAAGGTGCCCATTCCTTTCTGTTTTTACTTGATGAATCTTTATATTTCCAAACCTTTTCTTAAAAATAATATTTTATAATATTAACTTATTATTATGTTTTTATATAATTAATTGAGTGCAGAGTTCTGGGTTACTTTTAGTGAAAATATAATATCAGACTTTGGTTCAGGAACCAATTCTTGATTCACAATATTGTTTCTATGGGAAATTAAGTCCGGCTTACAAGTTTTCGACTCAAGAGCAATTTTCAAGGAACAATATTGTCATAAGTCCAAGGACTTCCTGTACTGATATTAAGTTAGTACAAGATAAACAACACCTTATTATCATACAGAAAAAGTACATTGGCACATCTCTCTGGGGACATCCAGGTAGAACCGCCTTTGCAGGGTCTGGTTAGCAAGGCTGGCCACAACTAGAGTTGTGTCATTTGCTGAATCTGCTTTAACTTTAAGGATGTCTCTGCCAGTGGGATTGACAGTGGCTATCTCTTCTCCTTCTGTAGTGCATAACTGCATCAAGTGTGTCATTCTGTTCACCCAGGCAAACACTCTTATCAGTGGATAATAATGGAACAAGAATGTATTGCAATTCTTCTGCCTTGTAAGATGCACCAAAGCCCAGAGTCTAACTGATGGTGCCCAAACAGTCAATTGGCCCAATGAAGAACAATATGATTTTATGACTAATAAATGGTTTCACTGTATCAAAATTTGGGTGGTCAATGGCCAACGGTGTGACATCATGCAGATTAATGTCATCCCCCATGCCTCATTTATTTGAAGAAGGATAGCTTCAAGATGACCATAGATATTTAACTCATTAGTCAGGCAATGTGTTCTGCTATGTATTCCATGTATGAACAATAAAGGGCTATGATGAGCAGGCGAGTAAGTGGAGCTCCATGAAAAGATCAGCTATGATCTTATTGAATTGAGGAGCCAAATGGCTTACTCCTGCTCCTAGTTCTTATGTTCTTAAGTTCTTATGCAACTGGCTAAATCTCCAAACTCGGTGGATTCATTTGAATCAGGTAAGTTAAATATTCCCTTTTAGCTAGGATCATTAACTCACCTGGGTGTTGGGGGACAAGATATCCAAAATGCAGTCATTTCTGAATAGCTGTTGCATTTAAAGTGAATTGATAATCTTTATGTTCCTTGCTGGCTGATTGCTATTAAAATTAAATCTGCTGCCTCACAGCAAGAAGTCTCACAACACCAGGTTAAAATCCAACCATGTACGTGAGATTGGACTTTAATCTGTTGTTGTGAGACTTTTTACTGTGTTTACCCTAGAACAATGCCAATGCATCTCCACATCATGACTACCATCGACGCCTCACAGCGCCAGGGACCTGGGTTCAACTCTGGACTCAGGTCACTGTCTGTATCGAGTTTGCACATTCTCTCTGTGTCTGTGTGGGTTTCTTTCAGGTGTTCCGGTTTCCTCCTGCAGTCCAAAGATTTGTGGGTTAGGTTGATTGACCATGCTAAATTGTCCCTTAATGTCATGAGGGTTAGCCAAGTAAACAGTGGGATTACAGCAATAGGGACTGAGTGAAATTGTTGTTGATACAGGCTTGATGGTAAAAAAGGCCTCCTTCTGCACTGTAGGAATCTATGATTCTATAGAGATCTAACTAAAGGATATGGTGCTGAAGAAAACTCTGCTATTGGAGCAAGTGGGCACCAAGCATGGCAGAAGATAGTGGGATCACTCCCTCACATACATAGGTCATGGGGAAAACATTGTCAAAACTTTTTATGTCCAGTGGCCATGCAGAAACATATCATGAGATCCAGGGAGCTGCATACAACTTAGAAATCTACATAAAATGTAAAGAAATCTCTTGCTGGACCAGGATTTGAATATTGTTGAAAGGAGAGGTATTCTGCTTTTTATTTTGCGCTCATCAGGACAAACACAAGGATGCCAAATTTCAAACAATTATGATAATTTATACTACAGAAGAAATGGGTGTTGATATTGTCCAACATGTACAAAGTGTTATCTATCAGTGTGGATGAAGAGAAAGATAACTTCGTACATGAGCACACTTACTATGGTACCAAACGAGGGGAATGAAAGGGAATGTAGTAGTGATGGAAACATAGACAATCAGAGCAGGAGTAGGCCATTCAACCCTGTGAGCCTGTTCCATCATTTAATATGATCTTTTATCTCAACACCATACTCGGTGCCCTTCCTATGTCCCTTCATAGGACACAGTATTGTCAGGGGGATACATATTATTTTCTGCAATCCAAAGGTTGTGTCGCCAGACCAAAGCCAGGGTTAAAGACATCTTTTCGTGGCTGGAGAGGAACGTGGAATGGCAAAGTGGGGGGAAACCCAATTGCTGGGGTCCACATGAGAACCAACAACAGAGGCAGAACCATGAATGATGTTCTTCACATAGATATTGAGGAGTTAGGGCCCAAATTAAAATGCAGAACATCAGAAATAACCATCCGCATTCGCTGAACAATCCGGCATGGGTCAATAGCTATACTAAACAAGCAAATAAAGATAAATAGTCTAACGTCAGAACAGAACTCTTGCTAGAAGTGACATATATTCAAACACAGGAATCTATTCTAAGAGAAGTCCAGCACAGGAACAAGCCTTTTTGGGCCTGCAAGCCGGGGCCAATCATGATAACTTAACTAAACTAAAAAAAACCTTCTGTCCTTACTCGATCTGTAACTCTCTGTTCCCTCCCTATTCATGTACCTATCCAAATGCCTGTTATATGTTGCTAATGTGCCTGCTTCCACTATCTCCTTTGGCAGCGCATTCCAGGCACCCCCATCACTCTTTGCATGAAAACTCCCTCCCTCCACATCTCCCTTAAACTTTTCCCCTTTCACCTTGAACTGTGCCCCGTAGTAAACAAATGAAAGATATTCAAACTTTGCTTCTTCTTATAGTCAAGAACGAGAGGGAACCTAAGTTTTCTGATTTCTCCATGGCAATGCCACAACCAATCAGAATCTACTTGTCAATCAATCAGCATTCTTTTCTCCCTGTAATATAAATTGTTGTGTTAGTGTGAAATTTGGTTTTTCGCATTTGTCTTGATGAGTGCTAGATGAAAAGTTTTAGCTACTACTCTCTCTTTTTCAACAACATAAATACAAAATGTTGTTTCTTTCAATTCTTTTGACATAGCGAATTGTTCGGATTTGGAATGCATTGCCTGGAAAGTTGATGAAAGCAAATTCAATAGTTACCTTCAAAAGGGAATTGGAAATATGCTTGAAAAAGAGAAATTCATTGGGTATGAGGAAAAAGCAGGGAATGGGAATAATTTCAAAGAGCTGGCAGAGAAATGATGGACCAAGTATTTCCTTCTGTGCTATAAACGAAATACATAGTAAAGCTTATTGGATTGAAGATTGCTGTTAGACCTGCAGAAAAGATGCAGAAAGGGTGCTAACTGCAACATGCTATAATGCATCATGCCCTCAGACCATTGCATTGTGCCACATCTGTAATGCAGCTGGCCTCAGCATATGATCATATGAATTAGAAGCAGAAGTAGCCGCATGGCTCCTTAAACTTGTTCCACCATTCAATAAGATCATGGCTGAACTGATTGTAACCCCAATAATTTATTGCATTTTTATTTATCAAGAATCTCCCCAGCTCTGTCTTGAAATGTTCAAAGGCTCTGCTTTCACTAACATTTGCGGAAGAGAGTTCCACAGACACAAATCTCTGAAAGAAATAAAGTCCCTTCATCTTTGTCTTAAATGGATGACCCCTTATTTTTAAATAATGATCCTTAGTTCTAGATTCTCCCACAAAAGGAACCATCTGCTCCACATCCACATTCTCAAAACAACTCAGGATTCAATCAAATCATCTCTTATCCTTTTAAACTCCAATGAACACTAGCCTGGTCTGTCCAATTTTTCCTCATAAGATAACCTGCCCATTCCTAGTTTTTATGCTTCTTTTTTATTCTTCCTGCCAAAATGGACAATTTCACATTTATCCACATTGTACTCAATTATCAGAACTTTGCCCATTCACTTAATTTATCTATATTTCAGTGTAGCTGCCTTGTGTCCTCTTCACAGCTTACTGTTCTACCTTTGTGTCATAACTATCTTACATCCCATGACTAGCATATCACTGCCAAAGCAGCTCCAATTTGTCAGCTAATGGTTCCTTAGTCTCATATGACTTACATGTATTTCAAAATCTTTCTATACTCTCCAAACAGCCTGTAGAATATAGTTAAGGTATAGATCAGACCTTCACCTCATCTTAGAATGTTTGCTTTGTTTTTGTACAGATACCTGCATATCTCCTTCAGGAAAGGACCATAACACTTGTTCTAATATGTAATCTTTTATTAATCTAACATGTAAGCTTTTGATTGCCCAACAGGATCAGTGAGGAAATTTCCAGGTCATTTTTCCCTCATAAGCCCTGGGTTTTTCTGTTTTTTGCTTCTCCCAGATGATTGTCCAGCTCTCTCTGATGCAGCCTGAAAATACTGGCATGGGCAGACATGCCAATTTCCTGATCCCCTCCCTCGCTATAGCTACCCACCTCCATGAAAGCCTTGCAAAGGGTAGCTAACAGAGGCAGCCTTGGATGTTCCGATTTCGCAATAAGGGTCAGTTCGACTGCCTGAGGGTGGGCACCCAGCAGCAGGTCAGAGTGCCAGCTCTCCAGTTGTGGCTGCAAAGACCACTCTGTAGAAGCTTTTGTCATCCTGCCTATATACAGATATATACGTGCAAACATATATATACACACATGCATACAACACACATGCACAAACACATATACATGTACACACATATAAACCAAATACATGCGTACGCACACATATATACACAAATGCACACATATATGCATGCACAGATATACACAGTTTTCACCCATTTACTGCAGCTTGTCTAAATCTGGAAGGCTGAAACTCCCGGCACTGCACAAGGAACAAAGTAGCAGTGCCCAAGGGGCATCTTGGCATTGCCCACTGCACATCAATCACTGTCAAGGGGGTGGGATCAGAAGGAATGGGGCTCATGGAGCAGAGCCCATGGTGGGGAGATTGGTGGGGATTGGGAGGGGGGTCCCCACTGCCATCCTACACTGGGATCAGAGACAGAGGGAGAGGAGGGACTGATTGGGGTAGGCAATCGGGTTGGGGGGGTGGTCAGGACTGCTGGCGGAGGCATCACAGATCAGGGAAATTGAGGTGAGCTAGCGGGGGTGGGGGATCAGTGTCAGGGTTGGCCTCGAGACATCTGGGAGACCAGCGACCTGTGTGTAGGGGGTTCCCAAGGCCAGCCTTGCAGAGTTGCAGGGTTAGTCAGCTGGCCAATGATCGAGAGGTCAACAGTGCGGGGCAACTGCGCATGCACCAATCTCCACTCTGATAGATCAGCATATACACAGTGGCCCACTCAGCCCTGCCACCTGAATTTCATCATGAATCTTACTAAGGCATTCTGCAATGTACAGAGAATCGGAGATTAGTTTTGAAATTACCACTAAAAAAAACAGGAGTCACTCCTTTTTACATAAATTTGGCACTTAGAATCCTGGCCCATGTGCTTTCTGGACCCCGTCTTGGCATTCCTTCTGGCTGCCTCACAAGTGGGAGAAACATGTGAAATGATTTCTGAGAGTAAGAACTTCTTGGCCCAAACCCCAGCACCAGCACCCCCCCCCCCCCCCCCACCCCCACCCCCCGGCCCTTTTCTGCTGGGCTATGAGATGGCCCTACGACTGTTGTTGCTACAACTGCTGGTATGGTGGATGACAAATCGTCCCTGCTCGCTGGCACACTGTTCTTTCATTTTGAGTGGGAAGAGCTAAACAGGCACAAAGTGCTGAGAGTACTTGTTATAATTTGTAACTGAAGGTATAATCGTCTGTAGTGTAGGCGTGTACATCAAGTAATCACCAAGCTGAAAGAAAGTGTGATTACTTTGCCTGCAGCCACAGGTGATGTGAAACATGTCAAAAGAAGGGACTTTATAAAATGCAAAAGTGAAATGATAAATAGCCTCGCTGTGCCAGGTTTTATGATCGATGAAAATACAATGTTCCGTCTCCATAATCTCTGAAATGATGATGTTGGCATCCACTGTGGCTTCAAACTCCTCCAGACACCATGCACTCTGCCCTGTTGGGATGATACTGTGATGTTAGTGTGCCTTTAAGAGATGATTTTTTTAAAAAAAATCATGCTCACAGCCCTACCTGATATCAAAGTTGCTGGCTTATTTGAACTTGTCCTTTTATTGCTGCTTAAACAGGGGTTTATTTATTTTTACTGGGGTATTTATGACTTTGCATTGTTAGGAGGAAGAATGCAGGTCAGGTGGCAGTAGCTCTTTCAGTTGTAGTTCAGTGCTGCTGAAGTTACTTTTTTTAAAAAGGGACAGCAAGCTGAAAACGAGTGTTTTTCTCTCTCTATCTGTTTTATTGAGAAGTTCTGCTGGTTATCTGGCAAGGTCTTGCCTTCCTGGATTAAAAAATCTGCTGCTGGCGGCTTGACCAATGTCTCTCCCTGGGATTCTGGGAAGCTGTTCTGACTTCAAACTGTTCTAAGTCCATCAAAAGAACTGCAGAATTCATCCAAAGGACTCAATTCCAGTATCACGTGAGCATTAGTCTTTGCTGTGTTGAACTTGTTTGGAGGGTTTTGTATATGGCAGGTTTTGAGATATATTTGTTATATATTATTGTAGCTCTTTTGCTTTTGTTTGTAATTGATAAAAGTTATTGCTAATTTTCTTTCCATACATGTTAACTACATTCTTAATTTGTTTGATAAAAGCTCCCTGGGGGGTCATTTGAATCACACTTGAAGAGAACCATATGTTTATTCTAGCCATGTTCAAGATGCAAAAGGTATGATCAGGCAGGCTTCATAAGACATTGTGGAGTTTCTAACCTGAACCATAACACTGGAAGCCAAGAAATCAACTTGCACCTGTTTTATGCCGCATCAGTTGAACAACCTAGTTCAGAGATTTTTTTTTTGTCACTGCTGCTGCTAAAAAAAATTCAAAGATGTGCAGACTTTAAAATTGGAGAAAGTGCATTCAAATTTAAAATGGCTTTTGTGAATTTTCAGTTGTTTTTTTGAATCTATTCTGTCATGCAACATGGGGATTGCTGGCAAGACTAGCATGTGTTGCCTGCACCTAATTGCCCATGAACTGAGTGGTTTGCTATGCCATTTCAGAGGGCAATTAGGAGTCAACCACAGCACTTACCTGGTCTCGTTTACATGTGACATGAGTCACATATAGGACAGACCAGATAAGGACGGCAAATTTCCTGTCTTAAGGAGCATTAGTGAATCAGATGGGTTTTTATGAGAATCGCAATGATTTCATGGTTGCTATTATGGAGCCTAGTTTTTAATTCCAGATTTGATTAATTGAACTTAACTTCCACCAGCTGCCTTGGTGTCCCCAGAACAACAGTTCAGGCCTTTATATTATTGATACAGCGATACTTCTGTCTCCCCGATCATTATGCATGATACCCCTTCCCTTCACCCAACCAACTCAGGCTGGGTGTCACTGCGGTAAACTGATTTCACACTGTAAGCTAGCTATAAATGGGGAATCCAAAAGGTATGGATTCCCCTTGAAAGCAGCTTTACATAATTTCATTCCGAACATCATTCAGGCATCAATCCCGACTCTACAACCATTCCTAATGCTGCCTGTTCACTATAGAAAATTGACCCTTCCATATTTCATTTCGAATCACAGAATCAACAATGCAGAAGGAGGTCATCTGATCCATCAAACTTGCGCCGACCACAATCTCATCCAAGCCCCATCCCGCAACCCCATGTATTTAGCCTTCTAATCCCCCCAACACTAAGGAACAATTTAGCATGGCCAGTCAATCTAATCTGCATGTCTTTAGAGTGTGGGAGAAAACTGGAGCACCCAGAGGAAACCCACACAGACACTGAGAGAATGTGCAAACTCCACACAGACAGTGACCCAAGGCTGGAATTAAATCTGGGTTCCTGGCACCGTGAGGCAGCAATGCTAATCGCTGTGCCACTGTGCTGCCCATATAATTGAATTTCTCTTTAATATTTTGTTCTAGAAACCCAAGTGTGAAAATCCTTCTGAAATTTACCCATTTTTATAACACCAGCAAGAGTTCCCAAAAAAGTGGGGTGAGCAAGGGGGGCAGTGGGATACTTAGTTAGGACTCACTTATGCTCTTACCTAGGCAAATATTGAAGTTTACTGAATGGTCTACTGAAGTCTGGTGAAGCTGGAGAAAGATTCTTCAGGGCAGGTGCACTCAAGTTAAAAGCAAAATGCCCTGGATGCTGGAAATCTGAAATAAAAATGGAAAGCACCTCCTCCCTACCTCCCTGCCCCTGCCCCCAGGAAACACACAGCAGGTCTGACAACAACTGTGGAGAGAAAAACAGAGTTAGCATTCCAAGTCCAATATCTTTCTGCTTTCAACCGTTCTGACCAGGATTTGCCAGCCCCGCCTTGGCAGGGCCTACCGGTGGGTGCTGGGGGAGAGAGAGGGGTATTTAGCAGCCAAGTCCATTGACTCCTGGCAGGAGCGGGCGATTCCGGTGGCTGGAAAGGCCGGAGAATCCTGTTCTCTGTTTTTATATCAGGTGCAGATAAGGCTCGATTTCAACGCCGAGGAAGGAGGAGGTGGGACTGTGGATAACGTACTTGCAGCTTAGGAGGATGTTGGTGGGAGGGCGTGGAGTTGCGGTCAATGGAAAGGAAAATCAGGGCCTGGGTGGAGTATATCAGAGCAAACATTCCACCACCACCTGGTTTGCACCACCGCTGAAATTGAGTTTCACTCCCAGTGAGAGCAATAAATGAAGAAGGACAAAAAGTGAAGTAATCAAAGAGGAGCAGCTGTTAGCTGCACTTGCATCACCCTTGATGAAACTGTCATTGAAGAACTGAAAAACAAAATGTTCTTTGCACCATTGATCCAAGCGAAGATGCTGTAATGCTGTGACTGTGCTTTACTTTCTGTTTTACAGCAAATGCAAAAGTGATAGTATTTCTCAGATACCAAACAGTCTGTGTAGAGATGAATCGTGTAAATTCTTGGAGAAGGTGGTCCATCTACAGCAATCCTGGTGTGGAGCCAAATTGAGTTGAATAAGTTTCGTGTAGGTCTATTAGGCAGTTGCACTGAGTTATTCCAAATATATTGAAACCATGGCACTTCCTCCCGAGTAACCACACTCTCAATACATTTAACATTTAGCATATGTGTGTATGTGTGTGTGTCTCTGTAAGCCCACATGTACAGTACACTTTCCTTGGCTTGACAAACGTCAAGGCAGGCAATGTTAAAAAAAAAAGTGCTGTCAACTGCAAATTGATACTGCAGCTATTGATCTGAGACTGATAGCTACAATAGTATGGCAGCCTAAATAATTCAATCTGTCTATAAAAGTAGCCACTGTATCTTTAGTATGAGGCTCAGATATCTGGGGAATCAGCAGCCTTCTGCAAAACTGCAGAGAAGATCAAGAATT
Organism: Sphyrna mokarran; assembly: GCA_024679065.1. Taxonomy (NCBI): domain Eukaryota; kingdom Metazoa; phylum Chordata; class Chondrichthyes; order Carcharhiniformes; family Carcharhinidae; genus Sphyrna; species Sphyrna mokarran. Next base: position 95,591,069 of record JAGIQG010000005.1, read on the forward strand.
CTTTTCTAAGTATAATTTTAGAAAGGGTTCCTTATTTTTCACTGAATTTCTGTGTGCCAGCCATTTTCCAGTAAAATGCTAGCCCTGACTGCTGTATCAGCTATGTTCTTTTGCATCTAGTTGACTTTATCATTCTGTTTGAAATTTAGACAGTGCAGTTAACAGTACACTTTAAATATTCTGCAAGACAGGATTTTGATACTGGATACAGTTAGTAATGAATGTTTAGTAATAAAAAATCTATACCGAAAATGGACCTGTTACTGGTAATGCTACATCAAATGGGGCCTCTGGAATATTAGTAATGAATGCATTAGATTGTGTCAGGTTTGACTTTCTCCGTTAAAACAATGAAATTTGTTTGAAATGGATAAATTTTGCAGCCATTTTACTGTGCTTTGCATGTGCTTTTATATGTGCACATGTATAATGCACACACAAACAAAAATGGCTGACATAAATAATACATTTATTGTGCAATTGGATCGTCCTAATATCTGAATACTGCAGAAAAGATCCAATATATCCTGATTTATGCAGATATAGATTTGCATATAAACATGGCGAACATGTGAATTCAAAACATAGAGCTACTTGAAACATATCAGATTGCAAATTATTTTGGTTATTAAAAGATATATTACAGTAACACAAGCAATTTACTGTTCTAAAACCTTTGGCCCATGACATGGGAATAAATAACATTCAAAGCAAAGTTTTCACACAGAACATATTTCAGTAGCAAAATGCAAAGACTTATTCAGCCTGCAAAAAGACTGAGTAATATATAAACAATTAAGCTTTCCTCAATTTCAATAAGCTATATTTGAGTTAGATTGTGGAATTTACAATTCTTCATGTTGCTAAATTCACGTAAGCTGATATATCATGTTTAAACAATACTGTTTGGAACACATGGCTTGATTTATGACCAGTTTAGCGTCTCATAAATCACACCTGCAGCCCAGTGCACTGAACCCCATTTTATGACAGGATTTACCATTTATAAATGATTTTGCTTTACCTCCCATTGTGATCCTGCTCCATGCAATCATTTTTTCTCTCTCAATGTTCATAAGGGAGACTTACCTCCACATGGAATTTCAATCCCAGTTTTTTGACTCGGTTTTACAAGAATGATGTATTTAGTTGCCTGCAATTTCTAGTTTTATTTTAGATCAAGATTTTCAAGGTTTATTTTATCTTTTGTAACTTTTTAAAAATTCAGTTTTGCATAAGATTTTTCCACATAGTTATACTCTAAATGGTGATATTGATCATCCATTATTCTCAATTTCTATGTCTTTCTCTTTCTCTCTTTTTTTTCTCTCTCTCTCTATATATATATATATACACACATATACACACATATATATATATATAGAGAGAGAGAGAGAAGAATTTTGTCTTCATAGTTGATGAAAATTATATTCTTGTAAAGATGAAAACAGGAATGAAGGTTTCTGTTATATTTCAGTTGTTGAATGTTCATTGTACACTTGCTCACATAGCTATTGTTCTTTTTATAAAGAATCAACATCATCCATTACAGAGTGAGTGAATGGTGCTTGAGGGACGAAACGCAGGTGCATACAGGGACTCTTGTTATTTTATGTCTTCAGTGTGCATCTATGACTCTCACACATACTTGCCCAAAATCACTTTGAGACTACTGCTGGAATTTTACCGCCCCAACCGCCACAGGAACTGCAGCGGGCGAGGGGCAGACAATGGAAAGTTCATTGACCTCTGGCAGGATTTTTCATTTCGGGATGATCTAGGCCGTAAAATTCCACCTCACATTGTATCCCTAACTTATTAAGGAACAAAAAACAAAGAACAATATAGCACGGGAAACAGGCCCTTCGGCCCAATGAGCCCACGCCGCCATTTTAACATTATGAGTGCCCTCCTCTACCTATGATCTTTGTCTATACCTATTGGGGAAGATTGAAGGAAGACTAATTTAGGGACAATTTGTTACACCAATCAGCCTAAGAGTACATTTTTGTGGTTTGGGAGGAAACCGGAGCACCCAGAGAAAACCCAAGCAGTCATGGGGAGAATGTGCAAACTCCCACAGACACTGGCCCAAATCTGCACAGCAAACAATGATAGTCATTGAGCTGTCATGTTGCCTGTCAGATGGCTCAGTTTAAGTGTACACTAACGAGGTGAAGCACTAGGCAACTCTCCTTGAGTGTCCAGCGTTTAATGGTAAGTGCTCTTCACATATAAGTGTATGATGAATCCCAAGCAGCGTATGTTGTTTCTAAGAAAGTGAAATCCAGAAGTAGGCCAAAATTGGAACACAGACCTTCACCTTCTCCCTGTACTTTCGTTAGGAATTAAAGAGACAGTTGTCTTCACAAAACAAACAAACGCTGAAGATTTTCTTGCGGATAAATGCAAGAATGAGATAAATAATACTGGAAATCATATTGGATTTTTAAGCCAAAAGTAAGGTTGATTTCTCTAGGTTTTTGTGAAGTGAATATGGGAGGAGTAAAGCACTCAGCTCCTCAAACCTCTTCCAATATTCAACTAAATTATGGCTGATCTGTACCCTTACCCCATTTTACTTCCCTTTGTTCCATAATCCTTGATATACTTACCTAACTGTAAAGATTCTCGTTCACCATTTCAGGGAAAATTCAATGGCTGAGATTCTCACAAAAATATTCAAAGTAGTGAATTAGTGTAAAAACTGGCATTAGTCCCCTTTTTTTTAAGCAGGATTTTCAAAATCTCCCACACTCTGAGCACTGCAGAGTGCACTGACGAGATTCACGCTGAAAACCTGTGGACAGGGTCAATTCTCACTGGAGAGGCCGGCAACATAGCACTGAGTGAGCCATTGCACATGCACCAATCTGTCAGAACAGATATCGACGCAATAGTTCTGCACTGCAGCCTCCCAATCACTGGCCAGCCCTTTGACCCTGCATTGCTGTCCTCCGACCCCACCTTCCCCGGATCATTGACCTTCTCCCGATCTCTCCAACCACCCGCCTGAGCAGTCCCAATAACCCTGATCCCCCATCCTCTGCAGCTTCAGTCAGCTCCTTCCCTTCCTCTGCCACTGATCCCGAAAGCAGAGTGGCAGTGGGACCCCCCCCGACTGATCACCCCCCTCCCACCAGGCCCTGCCCCTTGGCACTGCCCATTGCCCAATGAGCAATGTAAAGGTGCCCCCTAGGCATTCCCACTTAACCCCTTATGCAGGGCCAAGAGGCTAGGCTGGCACTGACAGGCTGACAATGCTGGGGGAAACCCCCTCTCACCCACTGTGGGGGAGCAGGGGGGACTTCCATGGCCTCCCTTCACTCCAGCAAGGTCTGCTGCCAGTTCCCCGCTAGTGGGGAGCTGTTGTAAACCCTGCAGGAGTGAACCATTCCTGCCGGGGGAGGCGAGAGATGAACAGTCTCAGGGATTTCAATCCCAGGCCCACTGACCCTCTGTCTCCTGGCAGGCCACCCCATCCCCAGACCACCCCAATCATTGCCCTCCCTCCATCCCAGATGGATCCTGTCTGCAGAGTGGCAACAGGAACTGCCCACCCCTGCCAATAGCGCCTAGGCCCCACTCACAATAGACCCCACCTCCTTAATATTGCCTGATGCCCAGTGGGCAGTGCCAAGGTGCCCCCGCGGCATGGGCACTTTGCCCCTTGGGTGGTGCCAGGGACATTGCTGGGGTGCCCTTGCACAGGAGACACCTCCCACTACCACCCGATCCCCTCGGAGGGCCCCAATTGCCTTCATTCCAGCAGGGTCTCCCGCTGGGTTCCTCGAATGTGGAGAGCCACTCTGAACCTCGCTGGAATGAAGTATTCCTGGTGGAGTGGGAGATTCAGTCGGGACCTGGAAGTTCCCGATAATGAACTGCTAACCATATTTAAATTATATTTTAAAAAGATTCAAGTTACTTATCTGCCTTCCCACCAGATTTCAGTGTGGTCTGACCGGCGATTGTTTGACAGTTCTGGGAGATGCACATGCATTCCCGGCGCAAATCCCAGCACAAGGCGTATCTCCCACCCCGACCCGACAGAAAGGTTGGGAGAATCATGGCCATCATTTCCTCCCTTTTCATTCCAGGCTTCTTGGGATAACATCTTTTGGATTATATTCTTCATCTATTAGCTAACCTTTAGTGTCTTCTCCCTCTATATATGGCCAAATTTCTTTGCTGTTTAATAATGTAAACATGCTGATTTTTCTTTTTCTAGAATTAGGAGTCACTGTTTAAAAATAAGCAGTCACACATTTAAGGCAGGTGCAAGGAGAATGTTTTTACCCCTCAGTCTTTAGAACTCTCTTCCTCAAAAGGTGGTGGAAGCCTTTGAATAGTTTTAAGGCTGACGTGGATAGATTCTGAAAAAAGCGAGAGAGTGAAGTCTTATCGGGAGCAGATAGGACTGTGGAGTTAAGGTTAGAATCAGATCTTATTGAATGGTGGACTGATATAGGGGCCAAAGGGCCTATTCCTGCTCCTATATGTTTGTATGTCCGTTTATTCTTTCTCACTGCCCTTCAACCTCCCAATTTTTTCCAACTTTAGTGGAATGCCATGCTTTCTTCTGAGAATACATAGAATTAGATCATGGATTTATTGGAATTTATAGTAATTGTTTTCCTGGAAAAATGAATGGAGTTTAAAAATAATGACATTTCCTCCATATCAGAAACAAATATCAACTGTGAGCAGTTGGGAGAGTTTAAGCAGTTCAATATACCCAGAAAAGCTTTGAAAGACTGCTTCATGGAAGTGCTGTTGATGATAACTTCACTTGTCAAGTGCAAAGTATGTTCAAGAAATCAAGGTCTCCTGAATGTCTTATTTTAACAGAGTTGAAATGTTGTTAAAATGGTATAGATCAAGGTATAATTAATTATTATGGTCTGAGAGCGAGTGTCAGAGGAATAGGTTCAAGCTGTGTTTTTATCTTTCAGGTTTTTGTACCAATTTTAGTCAAAATCTCTCTGGGCCGGCTGGTGAAAGTTTGATCTTTAATTGTCCTGCCACAGTGTCAAGGAGACTGGACATCCAAAAAGAGAGCTGTCCAGCTATGTGTCTCTATAGGTGTTATGGTCAAGTGAGAGAAATTTAAGTTCATTTATTTATTAATGACACAAGTAGGCTTGCATTAACACTGCAGTGAAGTTACTGTGGGGATCCCATAGTCGCCACACTTTTTGGGTACACTGAAGGGGAATTTAGCATAGCCAATAACCTAACCAGTGGGTCTTTCAGGCTGTGGGAGGAAACTGGAGCACTCAGAGGAAACGCATGGGAAGAACATACAGATTCCACACGGACAGTGAGCCAAGCTGGGAATTGAACCTGGATTCCTAGTGCTGTGAGGCAGCAATGCTAACCACTGTCCATCGTGTTGCCCATAGAAATGAGGACTCTTTATGGATTTTGATCATGGTGAATTTCTATATAGTCCTTAGGCTTCTCCATTCAACATTAAGCTATAAGAGAACGTTTGCCTCTAAATATTGTCCAAAATAAATATATTCCTTCCAGTTAATCAAACTGAACCAGTTAGGCTAAGTTTCTATTATCTCTATGGAAGAATATTAGTGTGATAGAAATGACTATTGCAGCATTTATTTATGTTCAGTGCGTATTACCATTCCAAATAAAATGCAAGTGTGTTTTAAAACCTTGCCTGCCATTCCAGTGAAAAAGGAATGTGTTTGCTAAATCTGCACCAACTAAATTGAAGAACATCAAGGCCCCTTATAGGTGGTGTGATCTGTGTTTTTGATTTTAAGCATAGCAGTTGGATTTATCCAACAGTGGCGCTACAGCCCAGCTGATTAAACAGTGAGCAGGAACGGGCTAACACTCGCTATTGGTTCTCCAGTACATACATTGTCATTCGGTAAAGCGAGCAAGCATTTGGTTTGTGGATGTCTTGGGCTGCCAGTGGATTTTTAACAAAAGTGAAAAAAATCTTTGACACAATTGCCTCTATTCTGCCACAACTTAAAATGAGGAGTAGCTGAAACTATAAAATGCATTTAGTTTTCCAAATACATAAAATCAGAGAGGTTATCACCCTAATAACAATATTTTAAAAAATTGAGGATTAGCTGTTTTCAGTAATTTGAATAAAGATTTTACATTTAAAAAGGGGGAAACAATGGCCCAGTGGTCGGTTAATGTTCTGGGGGACCAGGGTTTGAATTCCACCTCAGCAGATGGTGGAATTTGAATTTAAAAAAATCTGGAATTAAGAATCTACTGATTCTGATTGTTAGAAAAACCCATCTGGTTCACTAATGTCCTTTAGGGAAGGAAATCTGCCATCCTTACCCAGTTTGGCCTACGCATGACTCCAGAGCCACAACAATGTGGTTGACTCTCGACTGCCTTTTGAAATGGCCAAGCAAGACATTCAGTTCAAGAGCAACTAGAGTTGGGCAATAAATGCTGACCAACCAGCAATACCCATGTACCATGAACGAATAAAAAAATACTCACTTTGTTACTCTGAAGTGAATAAGTTTTTATTCAAAAGTGAGGAGTGCCAATGCTTGAAGATTTTGTTTTTTTTTTACTTTTGTTTCGAAGGGCTGGCTGGTATTAACCCAAGCTAGATATAGGGCACAGCTCTCTCTTCATTTCACTGACAATCAGGTAAATTTTCATCTTCACAATTTGGCCAATAATCTGTCAGAATGGTTAGCCCAGCCATTAGAGAATCTGCCCAATACACATTCCATTCATTTCAGAAGAAGGAAAATCATATGAATCCTGCAACCCCAGATGATCTACTGATCAATTCTTCCAGATTTGGTGTTGCATTGAAGGGAGTGATAGCATACTGGTAAATAGTTTTGGATTAATAATTCCGATTAATGCTCTATGACGGAAATTCAAATCTAATCACAGCAGATGGGATTGAAATCAATGAATTAATCATTCTACTTGTCCCTGAATAATAGCAACCCTGAAACTCCTGGATTGTTCTAATATCCTTTAGGGAAGGATTTACCAGGACAACAAACAACTCCAGTTTCACAGTTATGTGGTTACTTTTAACTATCTCTAAAATGTCCTAGCAAGCTTTCACTTGCATCCAACTGCCCCAGAAAAGTTGAATAGGAATAAAATCAGATGGATCTCCGAGCACCGACCTAGATATCAGAAACATATTATGACCAAGTGAGAAGGGGCGAACTGCTTCCCCTTTACTTAACCGCCATTGGTCATGAAAAAAATTTGAGTTTATTTTTATGAGGATGTACATTTTCCAAATCAGAATATATTTAATTATTTACTCTGTGAGCAATAAGGAGCCAATCAGACAAGGTTTTCATGAGTCAAAGAAAGAGCAAAATTATTAACCACTAAGATAAGCAATGAAATGCAACATCACACATATCAGAAATAACAGCAGTCCAATAAAAATAAAGGAATGGTTAAGTGCCCTTTGGATATCATTGAGCCATAGATTTTAATCATTGTGGTCGCAGTGGATTAGCTAGTTTCTTATACGTGGTCAGATGTAAAAGATGCTACAATTATTATAAGATCTCAGATTGCTGGTAGGTTTCTGGTACAGTTGGTTTTACAAACTGGGTGATACACTTATTCCAAAAGAGTGAGAAAAATTGAGAGAGAACTTCTCTCTGCTGAACCATATCTTGACACTGCCTGTGTCATTTACAATCTCTGTCAAGTAGCTGGCAGCCTTGCCTTGAAATTATCCTCTGTTCTATATTTCCAAAAGGTTTTGGGTGGGTCTGTGACAGCTATTGTTTCAATAACCAGTACTTTGCATTTTTAATACCAAAGAATTCCTACAGTGCACAAGGAAGGCATTCAGTCCATTGAATCTTTCTTCTCCAGAAAGGGTACCTTACCTAGGTCCACCCCTCCACCCTATCCTATAACCCTATGCATTTACCATGGCTAATCTACTTAACCTGCACATTTTCGGACTGTTCCTTCCTTAGTCATAAATTTTAGTCCTTTGAATTTCAGTAGGTGTCTGGATTGTAGAATCATACAATCCCTACCGCACAGAACAAGGACCACAATACCAACGACAATCACCCCCAGGCCTTATTCCCGTAATTCTATACATTTACCCTGCTAATCCCCCGACACTAGAGTCAATTTAGCATGACCAATCAGCCTAACCCGCACATCTTTGGACTGTAGGCAAATCTGACTTTAGACATGGAGGAAATCTCTCTCTCTTCATTCTCCCCTGAGGGTGATTTGTTTATTTCTCACCTCCATCTTGGAATTGACGTTGCATTTTTCAGTAGATTGCTCTGTCTCAGTTCAAATTTTTAATCAGTTGAAAATTGAAAAATTACATTTTCAAAGAGAAAGGGACATAGCCTTGTGACAAACAACAAAGGGGCGTCCAACCCACTGACAGTACAAAATCTCTCACTAACATCTGAGACAGCTGTCCCAGAAAATACTCATGCAATAGCCTAATGTTGTCACACTCTCTAAGTCATAGCATAGAACAATGTCCCAGACCTTTCCATTGTCATCTCTGGTGCCCCTAAATGAAGTCTCTAATTGGTTAACTGCCTGACTAGGACCATATTGTTTAGCTTCCAAGTGAACAGCAATCAGCTGCCTCTAGGTCTTTCTTCAACCATCCTCCTTAGTTTGGTTGGTCGCAACAAGGTTTATGTGAAGGGATCCCTTACCCATTATGGATACCTTTTATAGAATTCTACAATGCAGAAAGAGGCCATTCGGCCCATTGAATCTGCAGCAACTACAATCCCACTCAGACCCTATCCCCACATCCCTACATATTTTACCTGTTAATCCCTCGAACCTATGCATCCCGGGACACTAAGGGACAATTTAAAATAGCCAATCAACATCGTCCGCACATCTTTGGATTGTGGGAGGAAACCAGAGCACCCAGAAGAAACCCACGCAGACATAGGGAGAAGGTGCAAACTCCACACAGAGGGTGACCCAAGTCAGGATTTCAACCCTGGTCCCTCGAACTGTGAAGCAGCAGTACCAACCACTGTACTACTGTGCCACCAAACTTTTGCCAGTCCGAATGCATTTATTTTTTAAAAGAAGCCAGACATTTTTGGATCAAAGAAATACTTTGTTTATTAATTGCTAAACGCAAGCAAATAATAAAACACAACAAACACATGTACACACCAATCAGGAATGGGGGGCTAAAAGTCCAGACAAAGGTAAAGGAAAAAACATGCATCAGTCCTTGATTTGCGCACCATGTAGTTAGATGTGGTCATCAAGTTGAGTAATTCTCTAGAGCTGATTTTGGCAGTTTCGCAATTAGTTTGGAGACACTGGATTCTGCAGGATAGCTGGAAAATTGAGCAACCTCCTGCGACAGAGAGATGTCTGCAATGTTTCTGAGTGATTGACTGCTGTTTTTTCTTGATCCTGTGTCACACACACTGACACTCCCAGCACCAATATACACAGATCAGGTATACAGCTGGCCACTTTTACTGCGTATTCCTGGAAGGCAACAAGCAAGCATATATCTTGCCCCTGAGTCAGCTTTCTTTGAATTCAGCCCATTTCCACATTCTGTGATGTAACTCATGTTAGAAAATAGAAGTACGCTAAAATCTCGTTGGTTTTTACACTGGTGGTATCTTATTGTCATGGCAACGGCACAAGCCCGCCATGGGTCTCCCAGCAGTGAAGGGTGCAATCAACAGATCACATTGTTGACAAAAGTGGGGCCATAGGATGCTGCCACCAATGAGCGGAGCAGTACCTCCTGCCACCACAAAACATGCCACAGCAGGGAGGAGGGAGAACTCCTGCCCAGAGTTTTTAATAAGTTATATTTATATTCATGCATGTTGAGCTTAACCTGTAACTGTAAGTTTTAGTTTAAATTTTAAAAGTTGTCTGTACATTTGTGGCTGTTTAGATGCCTGAATTGAAATAACATTTTTTATAACCCTACAGGAAATACGAGGAGTCGGGGGGGAGGACTTCAGCCCACGCTCACCATCCTGAGGAATGACAATGGGGACTCAAGATTTGGTGATGGCTCCTGGCTCCAGATGGTAATGACATTCAGCACAATGACCTTAGCATAGGGTTGGCACCGCACCTATGATCATGTGGCAGAGCTAACCTCTGCCAAGAAATAGTGCTGCGGTCAGACCCCCAATGGAAGTTTATGTTGGAGGAAGGGATGAGAGCATTTATTTGCGAATAGAACGTAGAACATTACAGTGCAGTACAGGCCCTTTGGCCCTTGATCTTGTGCCAACCATTGGAACCAATTTTATGACCCTCTATCCTAAACTATTCCAATGTTATCCATATGCCTATCCACTGACCATTTGAACGCCCTTAAACTTGGCAAGTCCACAACTTCTGCAGGCAGGGCATTCCACGCCCTTACTACCCTCTGAGTCCTATAACTACCACCCCTTAATTTAAAACTATGTCCCCTTGTGTTATCCATCTCCATCCGAGGAAAATGGCTCTCACTATCCACCCTATCTAACCCTCTGATTATCTTATGTGTCTCAATTAGGTCACCTCTTAGCCTTCTTCTCTCTAATGAAAATACCCATCATACCAGGCAACATCCTGGTAAACCTCCTCTGCACCCTTTCCAATGCCTCCACGTCTTTCTTATAATGTGGTGACCAGAACTGTACACAATACTCCAAGTGTGGCCGTACCAGAGTTTTGTACAGTTGCAACACGTTGTCTTGGCTCCGAAATTCAATCCCTCTATCAATAAATGCTAACACACTATACGCCTTCTTAACAACTTTATCAACTTGAGTGATGGTAGGTAAGTATGGACACTGGAACTGGGGATGCCGACTACACTGGCCAAGGGGGCTGATTGCACATTGGCATTGACTGTGGGGGGATGAGAGGAAGGAATCCAATGTTCGGAGCAAGAGACGGGCTAGCACCAATTTGCATTTGGGCTGAATATTGGCTCCAATTGTGAGGGAGGGGGCGAATACTAATTCTGATCCAACAGGGGGTTGGCGGGGTGAATACCAACTCCAAACGGTGGGGGGAATGTGGCTCCAATTGGAAATTGGGGCATGGGCATGGGGTGAATACCAATCAATTCCAATCAAGAGGCAGTGGATTGATGGGTGTCCCGAGACCTCCGTGGTGGATTGAAGAGGAAGTCCTTGTTTGTTCGAATCGAGGCACCCTTTAAACATGGGCCACAATTTCAGTGCAGCTGGGCTTTGCTGGCATGTTCAGGTCCACATGATGCATGCAACACGCACAGCTGTTTTTTTGTAGCAGAATGTGGTAAGGTCTGGAGAGAAAATCAGCGTGTTTCTTTGGAGATAAACACATCATGTTTCTGGCCAGAACCAACACTCTGCCATTTTTTGGTAAGATTTCACTCAGGGTACAATAGAAGCTGAGCTATTGCCTAGAAATCAGAGACCAAATAGAAAAGCAGAAGCAGTTAGTTCAGTTGTGAGAAGGTAAGAGCAATTGGAAGCAGGATTCCACAGACACAGCCAGTACAGGCAGGGCAATACACACAGACAGAAAGTAAGTCCCAGAGAAAAGGAAAGTCCCTGAAGTCAGGGAGAAAGACAGAAGCAAGTTCCAAAAAGAGCTTCTGGTCAAAGGAAAAAAAAAACAGGCATCTGGAACAAAAAGTGCTGATCAGTAAAGTTGAGCGAGAGGAGCAGAGATGCTCCCAATTAAAGACAGCGCTACAAGGTGCAGACCTCAGGATGTCAGCTTGAGAGAGCCAAAGATCCAAAGTGTCCAGAAGATTGGTAATTCCTTACTATAGGCCTGTGAAGCAGTGGTGTTATGGTGGCATTGCTGGTTATCTAAGAGAGAGTATAAAAAGCAAAGCTTGAATATACATGTGATCCAGAGCAAAGAAATGCCAGAAACAGAGGTTGAAGCACTAGAGGTGGATCCTTGGTGAAGACATTTAAGAGAAAACGTTGTTGGGAGAAAATTTGAAGCAATAATCCTTGAGAAGCTTGTCATTTTAATCATCAGCCACCTTGTGCTGATTATTTACTTGTATTTCTTTTAAAAGTGCACACCTCCCTTGAAAAAGTTCTACTTTGGGATTATGATGCTTTGGGCATGTCCTGACCCATATTAGATTCACCAGAGGTGATGGAACACCGATGGACAGTTAGGTTAAAGTGGCTCTGGGAGTCCTCAACATTGAACCCATGACAAGAAGCCCACCTGCTGATTACCATTTATCACACTGTTTTTGCCCCTTAAGTGAGGGCCTTAAGTGGCTAATTAGAGGCCATCTGGGGCAATTTGAGACCTGTTAGGAGGATTGACCTTGCCTGGGGGGAAGCCCAAAAATCAACAGACTTATTTCTCGGGCCTGAAGTTGGGCACCACACCCTTCACTGCCCCCATTAATGTTTGCTGGCCTCCAAACCTTGACCTCTCCCCCAAGACCTCAATTGTCTCCTTCACCACCACCCCCCCCCCAACTCCCCCGGGGCTTCCTTACCTCCCTGCCTGGGAACTCTTGAGCTTATCTTGCCTCTAGTGGCCAGACTTGGTATCAGGGATTGTTCTGCAATTTCTCTTCAATCCATTACAGCCAGCCAATCAGACAGAGGAGTGAAAGTTCCATCTGCAGCCATTTTATATTCATTCAAGTTTGAAATGTCTGTGGAGCACATCCCCACCAACTCTTCAGATGGCAAGAAGTGAGACCCTGCCATCCAAAAAATTCAGGTCCAATTCTTGCATAACTCTAAATAAGTATTGCCATTCTACAGAGCAGAAGGAGGCCATTCAGCCCATTAAGTTTGCACTAACATGACATGCGGTCCCCAGCGCTATGATGTAACAGTGCTATTCACCATGCCATTGTGTAATAAACAATTATTATTCAGACATATCTATGTTTTCACAATTACTCCTTAACTTCCTTAAAACTAACATTAGCAGATATTAGTAAACCAGATGGGTTTTTTTATAACAATCAATAGTAGTTTCCATTACTGAGACTAGTTTTTTATTCCAAGATATGACCTGTCAACAAAAGCAGGATAAATCTAATGCAGTTGATTATAAGCTTGTCAGTCTCCCCCTGGTCATCAGTACTTGATGGAAGATGTAATTAACAATGTGATCATGCTGCACTTACTCAGGAATGAGCTGATCACCAGTTGGAGCTCCCCCAAGGCCGTTTGGCTCCAGATCTCATCACAACTTTGTTCAAAACATGGACAAAAGAGCTGAATTCAAGAGGTGAGGTGAGAGTGAGCGCCATCAAGGCAGTTTTTGACTGAATGTGGCACCAAGAATCCTAGCAAAACTGAAATCAATGCGAATCAGGGAGAAAAATCTCCCCTGGTTGGATTCATACCGAACATAAAGGGAGATGGTTGGTGTTGTTAGATGCCAATCATTTCAGTCCCAGGATATTGTTACAAGAGCAAGGTTGCATCCTTGGCACAACCATCTTCAGCAGCTTCATCAATGGCCTTCCCTTCATCATAAGGTCAGAAGTGGGGATGCTTGATGATGATTGCGCAGTGTTGACAACTCCTCAGGTACTGAAGCAGTCATGCTTGTACCCAGTTGGAAGTGGACAGCATTCAGGTTTGGGCTGGTAAGCACCATACAAATGCATGGCAATGACCATCTCCAACAAGAAAGAATCTAATCATTTCCCTTTGGTATTCAATATCATTAGCATATTAACATCACTGAATCTCACATCAATGATTCTCCCATCATCAGTCTTGGGCCTTACATTGACCAGAAATATAAATGGACCAGCCATTTAAATACTGTGGTGACATGAGCAGGTCAGAGACTGGCAAGTCTGAAGTGAGTAACTCATCTCCTGACTCCACAAAGTCTGTCCATCATCTTTAAGGGCACAAGTCAAGAGTGGTGTGGAATAATCTGCATTTGCCTGGATGGTTGCAGCTCCAACTGCACTCAAAAAGCTCAACGCCATCCAGACAAAGCAGCTCACTTGATCAGTGTTCCACTTATTACCTTCAACATTCACTCCTTGCATTGCCAACACACAATTCCAACAGTGTGCACCATCCAAGATTCATCAGACCTCCTGTGACATCACCTTGCAAACAAACAACCTCTAGAAGGATAAGGGCGGTAGGTGTATGGGAACACTACCAGTAGCAAGGTCCTCTCCAAGCCACACACACTCCTGATCCAGAATGATAGCATTTATGTCTTTCCCTGTAACTGGGTCAAAAATGTCAAAACCTTTCTCCCTTACTGCATTATTGATGTATCTCCACTTTGCTGCAGTGTAGCTCGCAACAGCTTCTCAAGAGCAATTAGGAAGAAGCAACAAGTTCTGATGTCCAGTGATATTCACATCCCAAGAAAGAATATAAGAGAAAATTCAGAACCTGTAGTTTGAGACTCTTCAAATATATTTCCATTGGCTTGACACAAAGGCTCTAGATTTGTGTGCTGGAATTCTATCGTCTTGCCCACCACGGAATCGGAATGGCTAAGGGGTGGATAATGGAAATGCCCGTTGACCTGGGGCAGGAAATTCTGGTCTCACTTGGGCAAGGCCTTAAGATCCCGTGAAGATTTTCACCTCCTTGAAGACATCATCATCTTATATTTGTTATCTGATCACCATAAAATGAAACTTATGATGAGATTTTACGAGCATCAACATTGCATTTTTACTGTTAAAAATCTGATATTTTGTTAAAATGCACTGTGCACATAGTCAACTATGTTTATGAATTTTTCAATAATGGCATTTTAAAATTAACTACTAATTTAGTGATCTACCGTCAGGGTGCTTCAATATATACTGGAACAGCTAACCTAGTATGAGTGTCAAGATTGTTGAATTATGATAGTCCATTTTCAGTAATAACTGTTCAAGGTTAAACTATATATAACACAATATCAATTATTTCAAAATAACTACTGATTCTTGTTTGAAGAACAGAAATGAAAGTGGTACACTTGTATATCTGAAGTGGAACTGTCCCTTTTTAACCATTATATGGTTTAAGATATGGACCATTTTCCAGTTTACATTAAGAATATATTCCCTGCTGTTATTTACAAATAACATTTTGTGTGGAGACTGGTGATTTGTAATGGTTTGTGACACTGTTTGATTCCCTGTCAGATTTGGATAGGTCCATGTCCTATTTCTTTGTGGTTTAGCACTGCTCTATATATCCTTCTTGAGCTTGATTCTCCACAAAACTACAGATGCATCTGTGTCCTCATTAACCTTGCAATGGTGCAGTATGCAACATGAATTAAAGGGACATCACTTCTCAAAAGAACTTGCAAACGCATTCAATACAACAAAAATCATCTTGACGTAATTCATTGTCATTGTTATTATGATAGAACACTTCTAAAGATAATTCTGCTTTGACAACTGCAATTTCCCTGCTCATTTTTTCTTAATTTGAATTTATTTTATATTTGCACAACTCTCTGATTTGGAAAATAATCCCAGGTCACATTTGGTTTTCCCATGCCTTGCAGGATGCAATAATATCATTTAACGGGACTGCTATCCAATTTTTAATAAGGATGCAAAAAATTCAGTATCTAACAGGAATAGGTTGCACTCCTTCAGTACAGTCTTAAGGGGAACAATGATTTCATACCCATTACTTTACCATCCATCAGCTTTCTATAGCATGTAAACATAATGGGTGGGATTTTTTGGCCACACCATCCCAAAACCGGAAAATCCCACTGGAGGTCAACGTATCTTTGCATGGTCCAGCCCCATGTGCTATTATTTCTGTGATGGGCAGAACAGAAAAATTTACCCTGGCACATTTATATAGCACCTTTCGTGATCTCAGGACATCCCAAAAATTTTTTACAACCAATGAAATGCATTTAAAGTGTACTCACATTTAAATGCATATCATTGGTTGTAAAGACCGTAGTAGGAACGTAGAAGGCTTCGACATGCTAAATAATACAGATTAATAGCTTATATCTATGGAAAAATCCAGCATCATTTATTTGCTCTTAAGTCACGTTCCTACATTTTCAAGTATCTTTGTGGAGTCACATACTCTGACAATCAAATATGATTGCAGATATTTCACCGGAAAATGTTAATGGGAGGTGACACAGTATGAGGTATCACTGCATAGACAAAGCTGTACCTTGCTGTACAATTCAAAATCATTCACCCAAAAAAAGAATGGGTGCCACCTTACTTTCTTTAGAATCATAGAATGATACAACAAAGGAGGAAACCATTCTGCCCATCGTGCCTGTGCCAGATGTTTGAAAGAGCTGTCCAATTAGTCCCACTGCTCTGCTCATTTTCTTCACATGTCCTGTGAAGTTAAAAAGTTACTATCAAATCTGCTTACAGCAGCTTCTCAAACAATGCATCCCAGATTATTTGAAGTGTAAAAATAATTCTCAACACTTCTCCTCTGTTACTTTTGCCAACTTTGAATCTGTTAAGATACCTTTCTTTGTTCTTTGTACTTTGCCAACATCTATCATGGAAGTTACAGGATTTGATCACAGTTCAATATCATCCACAAGGGATAGATAATTCTGTTATTTGAGTTGTAATTGGAACCCCTTCCTAGCTGGTCAGTCATTGCTCAGTTGGGAGCAATAGTACCTCTCACTCAGAGTCATAGGTTCAACTCCTATTCAAGAATTTATGTATAAAAGACATTTTCCAGTAGGTTGCTGAGGGAACATCACACAGTTGGAGATTTGAGCTGGAATTCTCTGGCTGTTCATGTCGACCGGATTCTTCAATCCCGCCGGCAGTCCACCCCCACCCGCCAGTTTCCCACCAGTGTGGAGTGACATGAATGGGAATTCCCATTGATAGTGGCGGGATCAGAGAATCCCACACTAGCAAGCATCTTGCCACCTACTGTCAGCAGACTGGAAGGCCAGAGAATCTCAATTGTGGCATTCTTTGGAATGAGGTGTTAAACTGAGGTCCTGTCTTCTTTCTCTGATAGACATAAAAGATCTCATTTCTCATCCAAAAATCAACCAACCCATCATGCATCTGTAAAGGTTTCCACATGTGTTCCTATAAGGTTAGTTCTACTGGACTGAACAAACTCTGTAACCTTCCAATGCTTGTGGTTGCTGAGTTCTTATTGTTCAAACCTGTGAAGATTTGTATGCAGCTTGACACACTGTCTGGCCTGTTTACTCCATATAATTCACAATCTGGTTATGATCCAGTATTTTATTATGTGCAGATGTTCAATCTTGTTTCTAGGTTAGCACATTTTTTCCCTTTTTACCACTTTAGTCACCAAATTCCCTGAGTACATCCCTGGCTTTAGGAACAAGTCAGGTACTTTCAGAAAGGCCTCTGCTAATGTATATTATATTTATAAAGTATGTATTAATCTAATAATTACAGTAATAATATAAGTATGATGATATCATGTATTCAGAAGTGCACAACAGTGATCTGAAGTTATTTTACATCCAGTTTTCCCTCCTAAGAAGCATCTGGTCTTTACTTGATACTCTCCACAAGCAAAATATCGCAGATGCAGGAAATCTGGAGTAAAACACAATACATGCAGGAAATCTTTAGCAGGTTGGGCAACATCTGTGGAGAAAGAAACAGAATTAATGGGTGGAATTTTACAGCTCTTCCCGCCTGTGGGATTTTCCTGTTTCACCAAAGTCGGTTGACTTCTGAATAGCTCGGCACATTTTACAGCCCTGCTTTCACCACTAAAGGGCCAGAAAATCACACTCAATGTTTCAAATCGATGATGATACTTTAGCATTTTCTCCACAAGGACAGGCTCAGATTGGAATTACAATGTGTGGTACAATGCTAATGTATACCTGACAATGAACAACATGAACAAGAACATACTTTACAGTTCTATGACATACCCATATTCCATCATATAATTGTTGTATGGGCAGAAATGAGCTCCATTATATAGTCAGCCCAAACCATTTCTTCACCAGTAATCTCATGAAAAGTAAATGAATTACCTCTCACCTGGTTTTTCAAATAGTTCATTCAGTTTGAACCCATATAATGCTTATAACTTTGTATTTATTGTTTAGCTTTATTAGAACAAACTTCTCTCTAATTAAGCCAATTTTCAGTTCCCTGGTGGAAGAAGATTGTCCTATATCTTAATGTCTACTGCTACCCGTGGCTCAGACCATTTGAAATGATCTCCTGCCCTCAACATGGCAGACTAATATAAGTGACATTAATTATCTAAATTGGTAGCCTGGGGTGAAACATCTTTCTTCTTGTCACCTATTCCAAATGCACTGTGCAGTATATCCTATGATAGCGAAAGCAGGGCCTGTTCAGCATTTGTACTCCCAGCTCCTATTTAATTACACAGAGTAATCAGATTCGATTGCCTATATTTTGGCTTTAAGCTACTGAGAATAATAGATAAATCCCACCATTTCAATGATGCATTGTGAAAAAAAGCAAAGCTCAGTTGTTTGTACCAGTGATAGGTTGCCTATTGGAAGGCTGTAATTAAGTCATAACCTGAACTAATGGCCTAACATCAATCTTATGACAGGTAAGGCTTTGCACAGTGGCAGCCATAACTCTAAGATTAAAGATCTTTAAGATGGCAATGACCAGAATCCCACTCAAAATGAACACAGGACTTACATAAGTGAAAGTACTCCAGTCTATTATGATTCCTTTGGTTTAATATCTCTCTTACAGCCGTCATTATGTTTACTGCACATTTGGCATCTGCTATGCCTCAAAAAAGACATCAGGAAATCGCCCTAGTGCAACCCCAAAAGCTCTAACAACACTTGAACACGTTTCTTAATTTTTAAAATCCTAATGGATCCCTAATTAAAATAAATTAGGCTTGGTTGATCAAAATCCATTGTTGCACTGAAAACTTCAATATCCAATGTCTCTTTCATTGTCTTCAATTTTCAGCGTGAAGTGTTTCTCATTTCTACTTCCAAGTATTTTGCTACAGTGCTATGGAACTGATCAATTCTTGTGATGTCTGTTCTTGCCTATTTGCTGATAAAGCCTATTCCATAATTCCATCACAACTTTGTACATGGCAAATGAAAATACAAAACAAAACAGCAGGAAAACAAAACAGCACGGGAAACAGCCCTTTGGCCCAACGAGCCCAAGTAATCCACTCAACCCAAATAGTGCAAAATCATCTCAGGAAAGACAAAGGCACCTTACAGCACTATCAACAATTATCAGAGGAAACAAATTTCGCATTGTTTCATCAGCTGAGGAGTACAACTAGTTCCCTTTATTCAACTTCTTTTGTCAGTCACTGCAAAGGGTTTAAGTTTCTAATTCACGAGGATATGCCTTTTCCAAATCAGAATGTATGTAACTATTCATGCAGTGAGCATTAAAGAGCCAATCAAACAAGGTTTTCTTCAGATAAAGAAGGGGCAGATTTATTGAACCAGAGAAAAAAATAATAAAAATGCGATGTCTCACACATTGGTATCAGAAACATAGAAATGGGAATTTTACCGCCTCATCTGCCCGAGGCTTGTAAGATCGCACCAGAAGTCAACAGAGATTCTGCGAGCCTCACCCATCCCAAATCTGGGGCAGATATGCTAATAAAATTCTGGCTGGAAAGTCAGAGGATAATAAAAAGAGTAAAAAGAGTGCACAGTTAAGCCCTTTGCTTGTCTTTAAGGTGTAGATTGTTAAACATTGTGGCTGATTTAGATTAGCTGGTTTCATGCAAGTGGTCAGATGTAGAACATTTTGCAATTATTACGAAATCCCAGTTTGCTGTTACCTTTCCAGCAAATTTGTTTTCGGAATCATTAGTACACTTGCTGTTTCTCTATGAATTTCACCGACCTTCAATTGCAGAGCCTTGGTGCAAGTTAGAGAGAATTTCATTCAAGAACACATAACATGAACCCCATTTCTCTATCTCAAACTACCAGCAATCTTTTAATTCTTATCCCCAGTGTTCTTACCACCATGATCCCATCGCTTTCCTTCAATTCAATCTTACGGCATTCACTATTCTTTACATATTATCAAATATCAATTCCAGAATAAAGAAGTAATCAAACAACTCAATTTTATCAACGTACAATATTTAACAGAAAAATAACTCAGTTCCCTGGGTCCATTGAGAACATTAAAATGTTTTTCACACAGAAACCACATTAAAATTCCACCCTCTGCATTCACCTTAAGTCAGAATCTCAGACACCTGGAGCTATCTACCTGAATTCACCTTCTACAAGCAACATCAAAAGCTCTGATTATATATTGACAGTCTCCAAGTTACCCAGTTTATTCATAAGTTTCCTTTGTATGATGAGATTATATTAGAAATTCAGACTTCAGATAAAAAGATCAGTTGGCTTTAAATTGGCTTTGAATCCATTCCATTTAGTATTTAATGTGTTTATATTAACAGTTTGCTACTTTATTGTTCTTCCCATCAATCAGTTGTTTTCATTTAATTTCTGCTAATTTTTCTGTTTTTTTTTGGTTGGAAGGGATTTGTACGTGGGCACTTTATAAGAGTTCAAATTAAAATAATTTGTTTAAAACAATTTATAGTTTTTGGGCAGTGCCAAAATTAAAACTGGTGTGCAGTTCTGAGGAAGGTATTTTTTCTTCAAATCACTCCGTATGTAATAACATTACTTTACCCAAACCGATCATCGGAACCTGTTATTCCTGGCAATAATCTAACATGCATGGTGATAACTGCTACTAAGTATTTTACAAATAATGTTTTATTGACCTGTAACAAAATACTGCAAGTTGGCCAAAATACTGATTAAGGTAATTATTGAGGGCAGGTAATATTTGAATTAGCCAGACTGGGATTTTCTGCAACTTAATGGTGCATTGAATATGAATGTGTTGCAAATTGTACCAATAAATGTCATTATCCTTCATAAATCTGATACGTTTTTATCAATATGTGGTATCAGAAATATATATTAACATTTAATTTTGAAGGATAGGAAACAGAGAATATAGCATTCTGAACTTAGAACCTACACCAAGCTAATTTCATGGTTACTGGGCAAAATGTCCTTGTGGCCACCTACATATTTTCTCACAATTACTCAAACATGTGGTGATATATTTTGTCCCTAGGAAAGAAAATTCATCATATATTTCAGCAAATAAAAATATGACCACTAATTCAGTTCAACAAATGTCTCTATAGCTCAAACAGCAGGTGACCCCTGATGAACCAAGACTTCAACCTTCCTTACCCAGCAACAATGGTGTTTGGGAGAGGTTCAAATTTGACAGAGAAACTTTCAGCTATGACCTACTACACCAGTGTCTCCTCTCACTTTTATGACAATGAATGATTCTCCTTCTAAAGTTGGGGATAACCTAGCATTCAAAATGGTTTCCCTTTTGTAGTATCTTTCAAAAATTGGCGACCAACAAGTAGATTAACAAGTTAATAGTCTATTAAGGTAATAGATATAAAGAGTGATATGAAGGCTTCCATAATTCACAACTCCAGAAAACCCACTCTCCACCCAGGATTTGTGCACTCTGACCCAATTGGCCGAATGGGTCACATGATCTTCTACCATATCCTTCTCTCTTTACATTCCCAATTAATACGTTTCATAACAACTGAACTATTTGCAATATTATATATCAGATGATCTCAAGCATAGTTCCTCGTGCAGTAAGTCACTTCTTTGTCCTTCAGGAGAATCATAGTTCACTAGCAGATGCTCTGGCAGTAAGGCGACTTTGGTTTGAACCTCAATGGGTTGACTCTCAACTTGCAAAGGTGCATCAGTGCAGATAACTTCCCCAGTTCCTACTGGAACATTGCTTGATTCTTCCTCAGGGTAGCTTGTTGCTGCATTAATTGCATTCTAATCAAAGACTCGCATTCTAATCATATTCTGTAAACTTTGTGTGCTTTTATATGCCCTGTTTGTGATCAGAACTCTCCACTCACCTGACGAAGGAACAGAGTTCTGAAAGATACCAAATAAACCTGTTGGACTTTAACCTGGCATTGTGAGGCTTCTTACTGCATGACTTTCATCCAGAGCAATATCACTAAAAGGCATACTTGGAATGGAATGCTCCATTTGTTCTGAATACAATCTTTTCCTCTTCAAATGGTCTAGGTGTTTCCTCACCCTTTTCCCTTGGACAAAATTTTCACCCATCACTGGGCTTGTTCTGGCCATTACAATTCCAGGGAGCAAATTTGAACCCGGTCCATAATTCTTTGCATATGTCAGATTGTCTACACAAAATGTCCTCGCCATACTCCCGACTCCTCACTGACAAGGAAAATCTATGCTCCCTCTAGGATTCGTGTGCTCTGACCTAATTGGTTGAATAGATCATGTGACACTTAAAGGAGCACATCACCACCCCAGTGATGTCATTAACATGATGCCACGGGGTATTCCAAACTAAATGAGAGCTACAATGAGAACAGCCAACTGGTCAGAAGAAACCCTGCTATGTTTTAGAAATGTGCATCTTTTAGAACTTCCTGTGGATCAGGAAGTGCAGAGTGCAGTAATGATACTCCAAACCTCACAAAGAGTCCTTGGGCTCTGCCACCCTGCTCCACTCCTCACATTTCCACCATCCCTCCCCTCCCCACAGCTTGAGTCTCATCCCAAACTAGAGAATTGCCTCACCCCATCCCACACTGATCTCGAATTGCTCTGGAACCCCTTCATTCACTCACTGTCTACCAGTGCCACTTAAATCAAGCTCACACTTACCTATCAAGCTGTCCTTATGTAAAATTGGTGTCTTAGTCAATGTAATTCAATGTAAAACAAACAAATCGGCTGGAGTTCTCTGGCCGATTGTGCTGGGGGGATTCTCTTGTCTCTTGCACGCTCATCTGTGGGTTTCTCACCAACATGGAGTGACATCAATGAAATACCCCCTCCAGTGGGAAACACGCAACTGGGAGGCCAGAGAATCTCAAACATTTTACTTACAAGCCATAGATAGGTAAGTTTACTAAATAGGCTGACTGGTTACAGCTGGACCTGAAGAAACTAAACTATGATTTGTCTACATTCAGCTGCCAGGACAGGACCTGGAATCATTTCTTTCTTTATTAGCTCTTTGACTTCAGCTGCTGTAGTTTTCACACTTTAACAAATATTTTTGACAATTTAGTTCATATATTGTACTGATATAATATTAATTTATTAATTATAAATTTTCTGTTACTTCATCTAAAAAAATACTTTCTTTATTCTGATTTTTTTTCTGGCTTAGTTCAAATTCTATGTTGCCTTTGTCACCTATCCTTCAATTCTTCCTGATCTCACTTATTCTCTTTCAGTCTGTTATTTATAGCACAGGTTCATTTCCTCAGGCTGAAATTCTCGATCTCACCACCCTCAATGATACAAGTTACTTCTGTTTTTGATCCTTTTTTTGCTCGGGCAATGTCTTACACAGAATGGAACTTCCACAGCCCAGTGAAGCACAAATATCACTTGGCAGCCCTCAGAGAAAGGGCAATAATCAGGTTAGCCAGGCCATTTCCTCTTCAGAGGCTGGCTGACCTGTAGTGTATTTCCAACATTCTCTGTTGTTGTTACAGGTTTCTGGCTTTCCTTTTATTAAAGCTCTTTTAAACTCTGAATGCAATTGGCAGAAGTGTCACCACCCTCACACTTAAAGATATCAGAGTTAGTATTGGAGTTTACAACAGTGATTCTCCTGATTTGCCATTGTAATCTCATCAGAAATTCACTGAATCAGCAGAGAAATGGGCCAGAATATTACGACCAAAATGTGGGACGTGTGCTCAAGCCAGAAGTGAACAAAATTACATGTAAAGATGTTGGGTGCACATTCTGGCGACATTGTGCGTGCATGTGATATGTTGACTAGTGGGCGAAGTACAAGTCGGATGTGCACTGGCCAACAATAAAAAAACTAATTCAGAGGATTTAATGAACAATTGATTTGAATTTTACATTGCTCATGTGATTTTTTAGGATTGTGTATGGACAGCATAGGCAGGGTGCCAATCCATTTTTCCTCATTTATCATCCAAGATAGGGATAAAAGTGAGCACGGGCAAAGTTGGGTAGGAGTTACTCAGAGTTAGTTGCAGACATACAGAAAGATTCCTCAACATTTTCAGTGCTTTCTTCTGAGGAATTGGCGTATTTTCTGGATTTTTTGGGACATTAATTTGGGACATTTTTTGGGACAAGATCTCTGAGAATTTCAGCCTTTTGGCACATACAGTGCATGGATCATCCTCATTAGCAACTCTGTTATGTACTCAGCAGAAAGCATCTCCTCCTCTGAGGTGGAAAGGGGCTGAAGAGAGAGGAGACCAATTTGTTTCAGGCATCATCTTAATGGAAAGGTTCAGGCATAGAGTGTTTAGGAACAGCAGAGAGGGCAAAAAGAATGAAACCACAGATAACTCCATGATCCAGTTGCCAGGGTCTACAGGCAGAGATCCATCGACCTCTACATTCAAGAGCTTTAAGCTTTAGGTGTCCCGATTACCAACAACCTGTCCTGGTCCCCCCATGCTACCCTACAGTTAAGAAAGTTCACCAATGCCTCTACTTTCTCAGGAGACTAAGGAAATTTGGTGTCAACTACAACTCTCCCCAACCTTTACAGATGTACTGTAGAAAACATTCTTTCTAGTTGTATCACAGTTTAGTATGGCTCCTGCATTTCCCAAGACTGCAAGGTCTACAAGTCATGAATGTAGCCCAATCCATCACGCAAACCAGCTTCCCATCCATTAACTCTGTCTACACTTCCTGCTGCCTCAGCAAAGCAGCCAGCGCAATTAAGGACCCCACACATGCCAGATATTCTCTCTTCCACCTTTTTCCATCAGGAAAAAAATACAAAAGTCTGAGGTCATGTACCAACTGGCTCAAGAACAGCTTCTTCCTTGCTGCTGTCAGACCTTTGAATGGACTTACCTTGCATTAAGTTGATCTTTTTCTACACCTTAGCTATGACAGTAACACTACATTCTGCACTGTCTCATTTCCTTTTCAATGAACGGTATGTTTTGTCTGTATAGCACACAAGAAACAATACTTTTCACTGTATGTTAATACATGTGACAATAATAAATCAAATCAAATGACAGAGGTCCACTGCTGCAGGAGGCTCGGCCTCTCAAGGGAAATCATCACATTCATTTTTCAGATGAATGTGCTAGAGATAGCCGCAAATTCTAATTCACAATGTCTGTGGTTGTCAAAGTCAATATAACCCTAAACGTTTCTGACTCTGGATCCTTCCAGGGGTTAATGGGTGATCTTTGCAGAGCCTCCCCGTCAGCTTGTATACCTGCATCATGCTGGTGACTGGTGCAATGTTCAGCAGATAACCATCACCACTTTCAGGACAGACCAAGCCATCAGGCTGAGTGAGCCAGAGACTTTGCAGCTATTGCAGAATTTCCCCGCATTCAGGGTACCATTGATTGCATCCACATGGCTAACAAGGTGCCAGCCTGCCATCCGGCTAACCAGGGGCATTTATCAATAGGAGGTGGTTTCAGTCCATAGAGGCTCATTCAAATGGTATGTGACCACAAGACCCAGATTCTGCAGAGTTTTCCTGGCAGCTCCCATGATGCCTACATACTGCGCTATTCACTAATGTCAAGATTGTTCATGGCTCCTACGTGATGGATGGTTGCTGGGTGACAAGGGCTATTCTTTGAAATGGTGTTTCATGACTCCATTCAGATACCTGAGGAAAAGAGGATGTGGAAAGATATAATTGCTATCATGTTTCCCAAGGATGCTAAAAATGAAGTTCTGTTTCCTGGACCGCACCGGGGCAAAAGTTCCTGTAATATCTGCCAAAGCAAGAATCCATTATCATCATTGTGTGGTACACTCTGCATATTCTGTATATGATGAATATTACATGTACCACCTTTGTATTGAAGTACCTCAGAGAGCAATTTGACCAATGTACACAATTTAAATGGTATTTCACCCTTTGTAATGACCATTTTGAAATGTCTATAATGTTTCTTAAATCGTATTGAAGCACCTCAGAGTGCAACATGGGACGGGGGGATTCTTCGGATCCACTGACTTTCGACGAGAATCGTGATGGCCTGGGGAATTGGGTGTCAAGGAAAAAATGGCTGGCAAACCTATTGCAGTGCTATTGGCCAGCCCCACCGGCCCCAATCAGGTTTTTACCAGAATGCATGGCAACACAATAATTATGCAAACTCACTAATACAATCTGATCTCTGATAAGCCAGTGGGTTTCTCGTGATGGGCTCATTTGCATCTGTCAGGTGGGTGAAACAGATGCTGCCAGCACCAACGGGAAATACTCCAATTTTCCTGCCAGAGTCCCGAATCTGAAGAATCGCACCCAGATCAACACAGAGAACCTGAATATTATTGCACTTTCTATGTTGGCCATTTTGAAATGCTTGTAACCTTCATTCAGATATTTTACCAGTAAAGTATACCTTTGCAAAAAATAAGTTTGAAAATGGGATAATATGGCTACACCCATTGATTACATTGGAAGGCGAGGAATGTGGGAAAGATCTAGAGGACTTTCCTGATCCAGTATTGAAAGAATGGGCACATTCTTTAGCAAGCTGGTAATGTGTTGGAACTGAAAGGTGAAAGTAAAGTGAGTGCAAGAAAGCAAGTCTGCTAATGGAGATGAGTCCAGGAATGCATGGCAAACTATCACAGCTTCTTATTCTCAGCCAAGCAAAAGATGTGCCATCCAAAATAACAATCACTAAAGAATCTTTCAACTCTAAACTATTAGGTATAGAAGAAAGCTAAAAATTGTGACTAGAAACCAGAAAAGTCATGGACAGTTGCAAAGTACATTGAGGCATTGAAGAATTTATCACTCATTGCAACTTTGGCACATTCTTTGTGCATTATGAGACAGATCGGTCCGTCAACTGGTAAATGAAAGAATCCAGTCCAAGGTACGAAACAAACAAAATCTTACATTTGAGTTGGTGTACAAGATTGCTTTTACCATGTAGATGGCATCAAAGAATGCAGGTGACTAATACAGCTTCTGTCAGAAGGCCTCTGCCAAGTCTAAAGTGAAGAGACCTGATCAGAAGACTATGGTTGATTGATGACTAATGACTTATCATCGCTGTAATTGCAACCACATACCACAAGCGTGCACACACACAAATGCTAAATGCTTTAATGGCTACATTGCCACTGCCTGCCAAGCGAAGGTCAAAACAGGAAGAAAAAAATCCTTCCAGTTGTATTGAAAAGCAGTGATGTAACAAGGTTCATATTCTTGAAGTGAATTCAGAGCACTTAAGCAATAAGGAAACAAGAGTTATATGATATATAACCATATATTATATATATATGGGTGGCGTGGTGGCAAAGTGGTTAGCACTACTGTTTCATAGCTCTAGGGTCCTGGGTTCGATTCCCAGCTCAGAGTGGAGTTTGTGGAGTTTGCACATTCTCCTCGTGTCTGTGTGGGTTTCCTCCAGGTACTCCATTTTCCTCCCACAGTCCAAAGATGTGTGGGTTAGGTTGATTGGCCATACTAAGAAATTGCCCCTCAGTCTCCAGGGATGTGTAGGTTAGAGGGATTAGTGGGTATAATATGTAGGGAAGTGGGGGTAGGGCCTGAGTGGGATTGTATTTGGTGTGGACTCAATGGGCTGAAGGACCTCTTTCTGCAGTGTAGGGTTCTATGATTCTATGATATTTACATCAGTAGACAGCCAAATGAAAGAGGGTTTTGCAGGAGCTGTTGATAAACCAACTATAAATCAACATACACATTGATATGGCTTCAGATTGTTAAAATATGAGTAGAGATGCCTGCAAACAAATTAAGTGTTGGACCTCCGACTGAGAGTACAGTACAATTCAAAACATATTCTGGTAAAATGTTGGATACATTGGAAAAAATGGAGTGCAATGTCCAATACCAGAACAAGTCCCTCAAGTTACCTTTGTTGTAGCGAAATATGACAACAAATAAACATTACTGGGAAATGACTGGCTTCTTAAGTTGATGTCAGGCTCAAGTTGAGAGATTCAAGAAGCTTGATTAGTTATTGAATAGTTACAACAAAATTTTCAAAGACAGTTATGAAGGTATAATTTGTGTGGAAGCACACATCAAAATCAGGCCTGATACCAGAGCTGTATTTGAAAAGTTATGCTTCATATGCTCTCCAAATCCAGGTTGGAGAGGAACTAAAGAAGCTACAGAGAAATGGTGGGTTGGTGAAATTTTATCATAGTTTTTGGGCCACCCTGATAGTTGCAGTGTTCAAATCAAACTAAACTGTGACACAATGCAGAAGTCACAAAGTTACAATTAACCAGACAGTTGATGATCAGTCGTATCCACAGCCAACCTCTAAGGTTGCTACGGAGTTAGCGGTATTCTCAAAGTTGACTCAGGCTAATGCATATCAAGATAAACACACACTTGTGGTTATACTCCTACACGAAGCTGCCTAATCGTGTGAAGTCTTCTTGAAAAATCTTCCAAGCTACAATGGATAAAACTTTGCAAGTAATGCCGCAATGCTTGTGAAATCAGCTGATTTGTTGATCACAATTGCAACAGAGGAAGATACACCGGAACTCTACCACCCTGCCAGCCATGGAAATTGAAGTGGGGGAGTGGCGGACAATGGGAAGGTTCATTGACCACAGACAGGATTTTCCGGTCTCGGGTCGAGTGAGTACATAAAATCTTGCCCAATATCTTTAAGTGTTGAATGAAGTGTTAAAAAGTTTCAATGACCACAATGTGAAGTTGGAGAAAAGTGGGTGTGTTTTTGTGCACCTGGAATAGTGTACCTTGGCTTGAAAATCAATGAAAATGTTCAACAGCCACTGAAAGAGAACATAGAGGCTGTAATCAGTGCTCCAAAATAAAAGATAGGTCTGAGCTAAGAGTTTTCGAGGCATGGTCCAATATGTCCTATAATACCTGCCTGAGTTTGCAAAGATGTTAACTGAAATACATGAGCAATTGTACAGAACATGTGAAAAGGGAATGGTCAAAAGC
The DNA here is from genome assembly GCA_024679065.1 of Sphyrna mokarran. Taxonomy (NCBI): domain Eukaryota; kingdom Metazoa; phylum Chordata; class Chondrichthyes; order Carcharhiniformes; family Carcharhinidae; genus Sphyrna; species Sphyrna mokarran. The sequence goes on from JAGIQG010000005.1 coordinate 95,620,107, forward strand.
AGAAAAGATGTTTATGATGAATGCAAGAGAAGCTTGAGCATTGATGCACTACTCATCCATTTTAACACAAACCATGACTTGAAGTTGGCATGTGAGAGTTCAAACCATTGGGGCAACAATCAAGAGAAGCCCATAACCTGTACAAGGGGAGGTTGTGGCATAGTGAAATTGTCACTGGACTAGAAATCCAAAGATGCAATGTAATGCTCTGGTGCCAAAAGAGAAAATGCTGGAAAATCTCAGCAGGCCTAGCAGCATCTGTAAGGAGCGATAAGAGCTGATGTTTCCAGATGACCCTTTGTCAAAGTTACAAAGGGGATCTGGGTTCAAATCTTATCATGACAAAAGGTGAAATTTGAATTGATAAAAGTCTGGAAATTGGCCTAAAGAGCCGTCTGGTTCATTAGTGCCCTTTAGGGAAGGAAATTGGCCACCTTTTACCTGGTCTGGCGTACATAATACTCTAGAGCCAAAGTAATGTGTTCTGGTGGGCAATAAATGCCTGCCCAGCCAACGGTGCCCACATCCCATGAGTGAAGTAAAGAAAATGTACACTGACTGAGAATGAGCTTAAATATGTACAAACAGAAAAGAAAGCCTGTGGAAATCATCTTTGGAATCAAAATATTCAGTCAGTTTTTGCTGGGTAGAAACTTCATGCTAGCAACAGATCATAAACCTATAATAGCTAATCTGAGTCTAATGTTTGCAATACTAACAATGATAATGTCAAGGATTTAGTGATGGGCTGTACATCTCTCATCCTATGATTACAACATTGAGTATCATAGTATTGCTATAGCCATTGCAGGGCTTTTTTTGTCGTGTGGAGACTTTGCAGTAGGTTGTAAAGATATGATTTTCACTATAGGAGTGTGGATGAGGACTTTCCTGTCAATGCAGTTGAAAATCAGAGAGATCTGGGCTGGAATTTTTTGGCTATTCATGCCCTGCTGCCTCCGCCAGCCGGGACAGAGAATTTGGTGCTCAATCAAATTTCCGATCATTGCAGCAAGTCTAGAGAATGTTGCAGGTATGAATGGCCAGAGAATCCAGCCCCTCATTTTAATAGAAGTCTATGAACAGACTTTGAATAGCTGGACAGACTTTGGCCAGTGGATAGATGAGGAACTGAAAGTGTTCCAAATCAACATAATGAGTTAGTAGGTGAACAGGGATGCAATAAGACGGGACACAGAATGGAAGTATCTAACTCTTTAAATGATAAGATACTGACAGAGCGTACTGAACATATGCAAGCAATTAGTGTGAAATCCGCAGCCAGGACTTTTGTTTATTGGCTTGGCCTAGCACAGTGATCTAGAGTCATTGGTTACCAGATGTATGTATCATTCATCAAAACTTCAAGAATAAACCACCAAAAGCGTGTAATGTCAATCAGACATGAAAAGAAATCCAATCCTACATATATCAAAACTTTATTGGTCATTTTGCTAATTCTAAAATAGAGTTTTGCTGGACACAAGATGGCTGCCACAGATCACCAGACCATAAGATTAACCAAGGTACTATAAAGTTCCAGCAGCAGTTACAAGAAAAAAAAATCCTCTCTCAGCCAGTAGGATCTCAAATCTTATTGTGCAGATCACTTGTAATTAACAAAAGCAGTGGAAGAATAAATGAACTGGCTCCCCAACCTGAACTATAAAAAAAGAAACAGATCAAAGCTCGTTACACCTTAAGTAATGTAAATACCACTCAAGTTCTCTCCTGAGGGACAATAATGGATTCTGGCCAGAAGCACAGAAATTGATTGCTAAGTTGCCATCAGCTCATTAACAGGTGCAGTCACATTTGGATAGTTTTAAAATTATTTCTTTGGTCTCACAATCTGTGAACACCACAAAGCAGGACTGCAAGCTTCTCAAAGCCTGTCATTGGTGGAAAATTTCTGACCATTTCTTGCAGAGCTGGCTCAGTCTGCATGCACCAATTTCATCTTGTGATGTCAGCACCATCTGTAAGGAGAACTCTATAGACCTGGTCCTTAGCCAGCTGAACTCAAGCTCCGACATGAAAGAACTCCTCACTAGACTGTTATTCTGGAATCAGCTAGTCATTATTATGGATGGAATTTTTCTAAAAAATGGCTAGGTGTCAGCTTTTGACTGAAAACTGGTATGCTTCTCCCCAGAAACACAGGTTTTCACTCCAGATCTTCTGATACTTTGTCAAAAAAGCGTGCTTTACGCCATCATTCTTGTGGGGTGGAACCTAATAGAGCCAGCAAAGTCAAAGTAAAACCCACCCCCACAGACATCGGGACATCCCCAGTAGACTGGGACAACACTTACTCTAGAATGCAGAAGGCCAACCTCTTGCCCCCCACCCCTCCTGTCCAATCCCACCACTCACTGTTCAGGCACCCCCATTCTCACACTATGCAGGCATCAGGGTGACTCAACTCCCCCCATCATCAATACAACATGGCACCAGTGAACCCCACAGCACAATGCAAGCATAACTCCTCCCCCCCCCACCATCATTGCTATCCCCGCCTACCTCACATAATGGGAACACCCCTATAGTATTCCCACTCCTCATCCCATCCAGAGCCCCTAGTCCCCCTAGCCCTGCCCATAGTAATGGCAATCTGGTAATAGAGTCATAGAGGCTTACAGAATGGAAACAGGCTCTTCAACCCATGACACCCTTTCTTTTTTAAGCCCCTAAGCTAATCCCAATTGCCCGCATTTGGCCCATATCCCCTTTCACTCATTATACCCATGTAACTATCTAAATGCTTTTTAAAAGATAAAATTGTATCCTCCTCTACTATTACCTTTGGCAATTTGTTCCAGACACCCAGCACACTCTGAGTGAAAAATTGCTCCTCTAGACACTTTTGTATCTCTCCCCTCTCACCTTAAACCTATGCCCCTCTCGTTTCAGATTCCCCTGCCTTTGGGAAAAGATATTGACTATCTAGCTGATCTGTGCCTCTCATTATTTTATAGATCCCTATAAGATCACCCCTCAGCCTTCCAAGCTCCAGAGAAAAAAGTCCCAGTCTACTCAGCCTCTCCTTATAATTCAATTCATCAAATTCCGGCAGCATCCTAGTAATTTTTATTTCTGCACTCTTTCAAGTTTAATAACATCCTTTCTATAATAGGGTGATCAGAATTACACACAATATTCCAAGTGTGGCCTTACCAATGTCTTATTCAACTGTATTCAATATTCTGACCAATGAAACCAAGCATGCTGAGTGCCTTCTTCACCACTCTGTCCACCTGTGACTCCACTTTCAAGAAGTTATGGACATGTACCTCTAGATCTCTTTGTTCTGTAACTCTTCCCAACACCCTACCATTAACTGAGTAAGTGCTACCCTGGTTCAATCTACCAAAATGCATCACCTCGCATTTGTCTAAATTAAACTTCACCTGCCATTCGTCAGCCCACTGGCCCAATTGATTAAGATTCCATTGCAGTTGGAGATAACTTTCTTCACTGTCAACTATGCCATCGATCTTAGTGTCATCCGCAAACTTACTAACCATGTCTTCTATATTCTCATCCAAATCATTAATATAAATGATAAATAACAGTGGACCCAGCACTGATCCCCGAGGGATACCGCTGGTCACAGGCCTCCAGTTTGAAAAACAACTCTCCACAACCACCCTCTGGCTTCTGTCAAGAAGCCAATTTTGTATCCATTTAGATACCCCTATTTAGATATCCATTTGGATCCCGTGAGATTTAACCTTACATGAAAACCCACCATATAGTACCTTGTCAAAGGCCTTGCTCAAGTCCATGTAGACAACATCAACTGCACTGCCCTCATCAATACCATGATCCCAGATACTGGCACTGTCCAGCCATGTACCCTACCACCCAAGGGCTTCCCTCACTTCCAAACATTCAGAATGGTTGTCACAACTGGTTTTTGCCTTTGGAAACAACCCCAGAAGCAACAGCATTATGCCATTTGATTTATTTAAATAGATTCAAATGATGACAATCATTTTCACAGGATTATGTTGCTGATGAGGAGGACAGTAAATCTCAAACTGAGATCTCGCCACCACAAACCCCTTCATGGTCCCCTTGTAAGAGTTAGTGGTCAAAATGGGATTTGCACCCATGGTGAACAAGCCCAAAAAATAGTGGCCTCTGTTTCTTTACTGTTACTATCCATTCTTGGAAAACTTTATTTTTTCTATTCCTCAATCCCCGCCCCCCACCCCACCCCACTTACTGTGTGTATGTATAATGGTCTGGATATTATCAGTGTTTTTCCTCCAGATTTGAATATGATTAAACTAACCTTCTGAGTTAATCATAAGAAGAGTTTGTTGTGAGTGATTATGAAATTGGATCACACAAACTGAGGGACTGGGGAAACAATCGACATTAAAACTAATTTAAAGCATATTTGTTTATGGACAGTTGAGGAAAACTGTTTACCTTTCTCCTTTCTGTAACAAACTCTTTTGCAATTGTGATCATGGATGAGTTCATAGAATAGAATCCCTACAGTGCAGAAGGAGGCTATTTGGCCCCTTATTGACCACAATCTCACACAGATCCCATATATTTAACCTACTAATCCTTCTACACTAGGGTCAATTTAGTATGGCCAATCAACCGAACCCACATATCTTTGAATTGTGCAAGGAAACCGGAGCACCCAGAGAAAACCCATGCAGACGTGGGGAAAATAGGCAGTGACCTGAGGGCAGAATTGAATGGCCTGAATCCCTGGTGCTTTGTGGCAGCAGTGCTAACCACTGTGTTACCCTACTGCCCTAGTCATCCATTTCAAAAAGTTCATGTAGATCTTTGTGAAAAGAAAAGCAAAAGATTGCAACTGGAATTGAACCAGGAGAGGGAGAAAGACTTAACCAGCATGAAAGCTAATTATGAAAAGATAAATAGCCAGGAACACACACAGAAAACATAGGCTGTTAATAAACCTGCTGAGATTACAAATTGCAAAAGATATAAAACTGGACTGAAAGAAAACAAAGTCAGCAGTTGTCTGAAAAAATAAGCAAGATTTTCCATAATACCTGAACTGAAGCCAGGCAGTCAAAATCCTAACTCTAAACCAAAACCTTTGCAGAGATCAAAAAAAAGTGATAAACCAATTGTTGGACTTGTTTTACATTTATGGACCAAAAAATCAGTTGTTATTTTGCCAAGTGTGTATGTTCACAGAAATGTGATTGCTTTTGAAATTGTTAGTGTAACTGTAAAGCTGTGTAATGTATTCATATGTCATAAGCATCATTAAAAACGTGAGCTGGCCATTGTGGAATCTGTCTCTTATTACGAATTCCCTTAGCGTATAACAGCACACAATTAATTAAATAGTCTGGTTTGGTTTTATTGGTTAAGGAATAAATATTGACAAGGGCACATCTTTCTTTCAAAATAAAAGATTTTGAAATCTTTTTGAAAGATTTTGAAGGATACTCTGGCCTTCAATTGGGGCTTCAGATTAACATTACTTCTGAAAGAAAACATTACCTCTGACAATTCAGCTCTCCCTCAGCATTGCACTGAAGTGTCAGCTTCGATTTTAACCAGAATTCTCAGGTTCTACACATCCCGCTCAGCCAAATCTCCTTTCACAGCAACAGATCCAGAAAAGCCCAGCCGCGGATAACATCAGAGAATCGCAAACTTTGTTTTCAAGTTCATGGAGTGGAACTATGATCCCACATCTTCAGACTCAGAGACAATAATGCTACCAACAAACCATGACTGAAGCTAGCTGCCCACAACTTGAGGTAGAGTACAGTATTAGATGCATAAAAGGAATGTTGGTTTGCGGAGGAAGAAAAAAACTTCAGTAAAGGTGCACAAAACTCAAATTGTAAAATTCTGTCACAATGCAGATTATTCCTGCATCCTACCCCATCCATTAAATCCACCAATTCCGCTTTGCTCAATTAATTTGTGTAATGCATTTGAGAGATACACAATATTTCTTCATGATAAAGATTCTTTGCCTTTTTGAAGTATGATGACAATTTTGTAGATATGTAACAGTGATTGTTGCTCATCATAATCTATATCTGGAATGATGTACAGATATTCTATTGGCATAAAATGACAGTGAGGAGTTTTTTAAAAGTTTTTATTTACTTGTGTCTCAAATAGGCTTACATTAACACTGCAATGAAGTTACTGTGAAAATTCCTGAGTCACCACACAGAATTTAGCATGGCTGAATTAGCATATCTTTCAGACTGTGGGAGGAAACCAGCACACCCAAAGGAGACCCACACAGACACAAAGAGAATGTGCAGATTCTGCACTGACAATGACCCAAGCTGGGAATCAAACCCGGAGCTGTGAGGCAGCAGTGCTAATCATTCTGTCACCTTGCCATCCTTTCAGCTTTACTAAAATGTAACCATTGAATGACATCAACCACATAACCTATTAGACTGATGGACCAGTTGTTCCCCAAGTTGTATATTTTTTCAGGAAGTACAGTGCATTGGTGCTTAGGAAGATGGTATTGAGTTTGTCAGCATGATGGCATTAAAGTTTCATCAATGCCATCATGGCTGAGGAGATTAATTGCTAAATTTTTGGAATTCATACTCATATTGTGGATCTTCACTCATTGGAAGCACAAATCGGGAATTGGATGTGGAGTTTATTGGGCTTTGCAGGAACTTTCCATACATTTGGTCAGACAAATCATTGGTGTAGTTTCAACTTTTAGACTTTATGGAAAATGCCAAAACTAGTCCAAACTTGTATTCTAATGCAGGTTAAAAGCAAGCTGAGTTGAATACACAAGATATGATTGTAGCATTGTGGTGAAGTCATGCAAGAAAGTAAGAGATTGTGAAATTTGCACAGGAGTAGGCTGTATGGTACCTCAGGCTTGCCACACCATTCAATAAGTTCATGGTCAATACCAATCCAATCTTCCTGGGAGGGATTTTCCAGCCGCATTCACTTCAAGACTGAAAAATCCTGCCCAAGGTCAATTGACTTTTATATGGTCCTGTCCCGCCTGCTATGATTCCTGTGGCAGGTGGGATGGAAAAACTGCACCCCATGTTCCTAAAGGAAATTTGGCTGGGCATAAAACAGACTGTGAAGCCTGAGTTACTGTCCACAACCTATTCATCCCAGTGTTCTCCTTTTCTGTGACATGATTAGTCAGTATCACAAGACTTCCAAATGGATAGCTGCAATTTTGCTTCTGTTCCACATCATTTTTGCTTTCAAATCAATCTATGGTCTCACTCCATCTATTTCTGTAACCTCTTCCGCCCCTGTACAATCCTCTAAGATCTCTGTGCCCACCAATTCTGGTCTGTTTTAATTATTGCACTATGGCAATTATGTCTGCAGCTTTCTGGACTCTAATCACTGGAATTCTCTCTCTACCTATCTCTAAAGCATTCCCTAAAACCACTTTTGCCATACTTTTAATCCTCTGTGATGCTGGTAACATCGCGCCAATATCATTCTTTGTGTTAGATTGTTTTTGATAATGTTCCTGTAAAGTCCCCTTGGACACTTTGCTACATTGTAAGTTGTTGTTATTGTTTGAAAATAAGTTTTGAAGAGATAATCTTGTAGAATATTCTGATATATCAATGGAATGTGGCATGAATTGGTTTATGGCTGAAAACAGTAGGCTTTTGGCTCCCGCCTTTAATACCTTACACAAACATTTTTATTCTTGCTTTGTTCGAAGGATCTGTATGACACTATAATCTCCCATACAATATACAAAATTATTACTTTTGATTGTTCTGTGACCCTTTTGGCTAATTATTGTAATCTGATAACATCAAAACTCCATCCTCACAATAGAAAATGGAATGTATAACTTACAGCAAATACATTAAAAATGAAAGTCCACATGTGGACTTCTCTGATTCAGCAGCTTTAGTAAATGGCTCCAAAATATAAGCAACTGTGCAAGTAGCACAGTTGTGGATGAATGGTTGGGACAAGTGTTAGTCATGCCCTCTGTTATCTAAACCCCATCCTCCTTCTATGTAGACTTTTCTTAAAACTTTTCATCGATTCGCTTAGTATGTCCTTGGGTTCAGTGTTGATTTTTACATGATTATTTTTCAAAGCACCATTGAGATGTTTTACTACAGTAAAGGTACTATATGAAGGCAAGTTGTTGTTGTTGACTAGAAAGATTTGATCTCTGATCTGTGCTGAATTAATTGATCATAGCTGGTTTAGCAGTTCACATGCAACAAATGTGAAATCACAAAGCTTCCAAACAGATTAAGTATATTTCTGCTCCTATGGACCTGTTCTGCAATTGAGCTGAAAGTTGTCCTTGGATGAGGAAAGAGACAACATTGATAAATCTTGAGACCTTTGGGGTGGAGGAGATAACAAAGAAAGGTAGGAGTGAGGCCATGGAGTAATATGCGGAGAAAACCAAGATGTCCTTCACGCTCAAAGGAGCCTTTTCTTCTCGAACAAATCCTCAAGAACTCTTTTTTTGAATTGTAGGAGAAATCATTCCACCAGAATGATACCAGACAAGCTTATGTATTATTATTATGTGCCCATGAAACATAGAAAAGGAGATTTGCCATCACGTAAAGGCTGACAATGTGCTAAAAAGAAGGCAGTGATTTGGAATAGAATGAGTTAAGGTAAGATATCAAGTAGCACAGTTGTGGATGAATGGTTACGACAAGTGTCAAACACATTTTGGCATTCAGGTTAAAAGGTTTTATGTAGGAATAGATATTTCATGAAGTCATTTTACAATGTCATAAAAGATGAGAGGTGTTTACCAATAGCTTAACATATTCATTGCGGATTGTTGTCTGAATGATAAATGGGGCTAGAAATGGAATTTTATTTTATGAGGTTTTACATGCAGATCTAGTTTTCTGGTGATAGCAGAAATTAATGTTTCAGCAATATGTTTTGACCACTTGACATTCATATAGACTCATATATTACAACAAAGATGTAGATGAATGACTAATACAAATTACTCAACGGACAAGTGTCCTACTAATGTTCTAATGATGGTACTTAGGAAAGGTACCTGAAGGGCAACAACAGAATCATAGAGAATGGGGAAGTAGGTGGCCTGCTTTGTATTATGTTTCCAGCCTAAAAAAGCAGGTAACCATCAGTCAGATCAGCTCTGATGAGATCAGTTCAGGTTTTGACAATAAACTCATTCTATTTGTTGTTAACAATTAAACAGATTGCTTAAATATTTTGCTCTTCTTTGTGCTGAAACCCCAATTGAAAATCACTGCATCATCTAGTCTGGCACAGGAAGATAAACTTAAGCAGATGTTTGAATTACACAATGTGCAATGAACTCTGTATTTCATCACTTACCAAAAGACTGTATTACATGTTTACAAGCATTTGATTCATTTTACATTCGCAACATATTTGAATGCTATTTAACTATGTCTGAAGTAAATGAGGCTTTGTGACCATCCATCCTTAGCAATTGGCTGTAATTTGCAAAGCTTATGCAGAAGTTAAAAAGTAAAAGTTTATTTATTAGTCGTAAGTAGACTTACATTAGCACCACAGTGAAGTTATTATGAAAATCCCCTAGTTGCCACACTCTGGCGCCTGTTCAGGTACATCGAGGGAGAATGTAGCATGGTCAATGCACCTAACCAGCATGTCTTTCAGACTGTGGAAGGAAACCAGGGCACCCACAGGCAACCCAAGCAGACACGAGAAGAATGTGCAAATTCCACACAGACAGAGACCCAAGCCAGCAATCGAACCTGGGTCCCTGGCGCTGTGAGGTAGCAGTACTAACCACTGTACCACATGTTGCTCATAAGAGACACAGGGTGGAATTTACCTAAAAAATGACTAAGGTCAAAATTCTCACATCTCACTGTCATGGGAATTTTAGCAGGCGTGACAGAGAATTCAACGGACTGTGTAAAGGTCCTTTGAGCTCAGGTGGGAATTTCTGGACTTGGGGCATGTGCAGCTGGAGAATCTCACCCTAAGTATCATCCTCTACTACCTTGTTAGGGTGACACGGTAGCTCACTGATTAGTGTTGCTGCCTCACAATGCCAAGGACTCTGGTTCAATTCCACCCTTGAGTGATTGCCTGTATGGAGTTGCACATTCTCCCTATGTCTGTGTGTGTGTCCACAGTCCAAAGATTTGCTGATTAGATGGATTGGCCACACTAAATTGCCCTTTAATATTTGAAGATTTATAAGTTAGGGTGATTAATGGGTTACAAGGATAGATAGGATGCTCTTTTGGAGAATTGGTGGGCTGAATGGCCTCCTTCTCCACTGTAGGGATGCTATGATCTTGGGCGAGAAAATGGTGTGACTTGTGCTGGATATACTAGTATAAATCTGATTACAATATTCTCATACATAGTCATTTTTTGGGGAGAGTGTTGAGTTTTGTACTGGTTCTGAGAGGGGTGAGGTCTAAGCACACCAGTAAGCCTGGCTTCACAGAGATCAGCTGCCATTTTTAAAGGCACCCCAATGTCAAATTGAAATTATGGACCCCTCTTCTCCCATGAACATCGGGGACCTCCCTTCCCACATTGAAGGGATATTTACACATCCCTCTCCCTAATAAAGATTGTTGGCATTAGGGCATTTGGACCATCCCAACGGACCCCCCTCCATGATCATCTTCATTATTACCTCTTCATGTCCCACTGCATGTCCCCTTCATGATTCCCCCCTTCATGCCCTCCTTCATTAAGTATCCCCCTCACGCCCAAACCTCCTTTTGCCCCAGTCCCTCACGCACCAGCCCCCTTGGCACTGACCTAACACATTTGGTAGTGGCCATCTGACAGTGCCAGGGTGCCAGTTGGCACTGCCAGGCAGGCACTGCCAGAAGGCCGATGCCCAGCCATGTCTCTGATCACTGTCTGCTTCAATGACCTGTGAGCTCCTCCCTCCTACCACCCCACCCCATCAAAAGGGCTGGTGGTCCCTTTTTAGTTGAAAAAGGTGTAAACATGGATAGGTTCTTTCTGCTTGCAAAGTTTTATTGCAATTGCAATACCAGTCAAAATAATGGCAAACAAAAAGCTATGATTATGATAGTGTGGCTGAGCGGTTTAAAATATTGGTTTCAGATGGGATGGTACAGTGATTAGCACCACAGCCTCACGGCACCAGGAACCCAGTTAAATTCCAGCCTTGGGTCACTCCTGCTGCATAGGTGAGGGTTTCCTCCAAGTGCTCCAGTTTCCTCCCACAGTCTAAAGGTGTGCAAATTATGTGGATTGACTGTGCTAAATTTAGTGTCCAAAAATTTGGCTTGGGTAAATTGGTGTAGACTTGATGGGCCAAATGTCCTTTTTTTGCACTTTAGGGATTCTATGGTTCTATGGACAGGACCCTGTGCATGAATATAAATAGCTTCCAACAAACACAAGTGAGGTACACTGCAAACCCACTAACAATCATAAATTGGTCATTAGAGGGATTCTTAGCACAATTGCGTTGTTGAGTAAGTGTTATCCCAGTTGGGGCATCACATCTAACATTGGAGGCTATGGATGGAATTCTATCGGCTCACCTCTGCCATCAATAGATGGAGTGAGCTGTTGAATACAAGAGCCAAAAAAATCAGGATCATGCCCGATTCCTTGGCTCTCGCCATTTTGCGAGGTCAGCCTCTCACTGGAAATGGGCGATTACAATGTATAATTTATTAAAATGTAATACAATGCTGATTTGCATGTCTTTAGTGAGCCTGACGCTGAATCTAGTGAGCGCCAGATTCACTAGTGAGGAAAACTCCTGCTCCCCATGAACGGGGAACAGTTGTGTTGACCTCGCTACTGGAACCAAAAGCTATTGAGGCCCTTTAGGGAAGCCAAGGGCAAGGAAGATGCTCCTAGGGCAATGCCAGCCTGGCACCTGGGCAATGTCCAGTGAGCACCTTGGCACTGCCTACCAGGCAATACTGGGGAGTGGTGGGACCTATGAGGTTGGAACCTATGAGGCTGAGCCTATGGGGATAGAGCATAAAGAGGACAGAATATGAATAGAACATGGCATTATGAGGGGCAGCCTAATTGGCGGCTCAGGAAAATTGGATCAGAAGAGGAGGACCAGCTGTAATTCTACAATGGGATCAGATTGGGGCAAAGGGAGGCCGACTGTCACTGTGCAATAGGATTAGATCAGGGGATCAGAGGTAAGATCAGTCTAGGTTGTAGGGGGATGGGGACTAGATGCCCATGCATTGCAGGGCTCGCTATTGGCCATGGGCCCCCGCTATTTCAGGGGAGGGAGTTTGTGAGGTTGCCTGCAGCAGCAGGAGTCTGACAGCTCTCTCTCTCTGTCTGTCTGTCTGTCTGTCAGACCGCTGCAACATCAGAGGCATGTGCATGTGCATCAGCTCCCTCTGCAGGCTAGCTGGCAAATTAAGATGTGGAGATACCAGTGTTGGACTGGGGTAAATACAATAAAAAGTCTCACAACACCAGGTTAAAGTCCAACAGGTTTATTTGGAAGCTTTCGAGGCATTGCCCCTTTGTCAGGTGAGTGGGGAGTTCTGATCACAAACAGGGCATAGCAAGGCACACACTCAGTTTACAGAATACTGATTAGAATGCGAGTCTTTACAGCTAATCAAACCTTAATTGCAGACAATGTGAGTGGATAGCATTAGGCACATGTTAAAGAGATGTGTATTGTCTCCAGACAGGACAGTAATTGAGATGTTGCAAGCCCAGGCAAGTCATGGAGATTACAAATAGTGTGGCATGAACCCAAGATTCCGGTTGAGGCCGTCCTCATGTGTCCAGATCTTGGCTACTCACCCTACACACGTTAAAGAAGCCATCCCCTAAGGACAAGCCCTCTATATACATAGGATCTGTTCAGATGAGGAGGATCACAACAAACACCTCCAGACACTGAAAGATGTCCTCATAAAAACAGGATATGATGCTCAACCCATTGATTGACAGTCCTGATGTGGCACAGTGAAAAACTGCACCAACCTCCTCGGAAGACAAACAAAGGACACGGTGGACAAACTACTCTTCATTGTCCAGTATTTTTTCGAAGCGAGAAGCTATGACATCTTCTCCGGAGTCTTCAACAAGTCATTGATGAAGATGAACATCTTGCCAAGGCCATCCCCACACCCCCATTTCTTGCCTTCAAACAACCACACAATCTCAAACAGACCATTGTCCACAGCCAACTACCCAGCTTTCAGGTGAACAGTGACAACGACACCACAGAGTCCTGCCACGGTAACCTCTTTAAGACATGCCAGATCATCGACTCGGATGTCATCATCTCATCTGAAAACACCATCCACCAGGTACACGGTATATACTCTTGGAACTCGGCCAATGTTGTCTACCTGATGTGCTGCAGAAAAGGATGTCCTGAAGCATGGTACAGTGGGGAGACCATGCAGACGCTACGACAATGGATGAATGAACACTGGTCGACAATCACCAGGCGAGACTGTCCTCTTCCTCTTGATGAACATTTCAGCGGTCACGGCACTTGGCCTCTGATCTTCAAGTAAATGGTCTCCAAAGCGGCCTTCACAACATACAACAGTGCAGAGTCGGTGAGCAGAAATTGATAACAAAGTTCTACACACATTTGTAACCCCCATGACTTGCCTGGACTTGCAACATCTCACTTACTGTCATGTCTGGATACAGTACACATCTTATTAACCTATGCTTAATGCTATCTCCGCTCACATTGCCTGCACTTTTAAGACTTGATTAGACTCGCATTCTAATCAGTATTCTGTAAACTGAGTGTGTGCCTTTCTATGCCCTGTTAGTGATCAGAGCTCCCCACTCACTTGGTGAAGGGTCACAGCTCCGACAGCTGGTGGCGTTTGCTACCAAATAAGCCTGCTGGCGAATTAAGCCCAGCCCATTGCCTGCAGCAGCTGGAAATGATCTAACCCACATTTTCAATGACTAAGTGCAGAAGATTGGGTGTGAAAACTCACTCAGAAAACAGATCAAGAACTCTTCATGGCAGCTGGATACTTAGAATCAACCTCATAAAATTCCGCCCTTTCTTCTGAGTTTTGCAAGCATGGTTTGGTTGAGTGCGATCAGTACTTTACCTGCTATAAATAAATGAAGGAATATGCTTCGACAACAGTATATGAAAGATTATGAAACCAGGGGTGGGTAGAAGGAGTTAAGATACATGATCTAATTGAACATCAGAAAATGCTCGAGAGACTGAATGCCTACTCCTGTTTCTATGTTTCCATGTCTACAAATAAAATAGCCTGTGAAAAGTTAACAAGCCTTTTGAAAATCAAAGAGACACTGAAGAACGTAGGTGGTGCCTCAACAATTATGCTGTGGGCCCACTTCACATGTAGTGGATTCAGAATTTCTATTATGTCCCAACATATTTTGCATCCACCTTCAGCAGAATAGCAATCTGAATTTTTTTTCCTAACCACCTTTAGCAACATTACTAGTTTCTGCAGTATTGTAACCCATTTCATGCATTGGCTTCAGAATGCTCTGAACCTATTCTTTATAGCTAAATGTGGGGTTTTTATATATATCAATTGAACACCTTTCAATTCTTTTAGTACTATGGCATTTATGCTACCAGCCAACTCTAAATGTAGTGGCTCAAGTGATTCAGATAAATTGACAGATTATTGAGCGAGTACAAAACAATACAAAACCTTCCATGCATTCAGAATGAATCAGTGTCTAATCCTGATGAATTTGCCCAGTGAGTACAGCAAATTATTATGGGTGTATTCTGAAAAAAAGCATTACATGATTTGCAGATGATTTTTGAAACTGACAAGTCATTCATGCCTATGTAAAATTGGAACCTATTTCTATTTTACTATGAACATGTCAAGACAAATATTATCATTTATTTGTAGTTAAAATGAACATTTACTTATTGTTGGGTTCCATTTTTAAAAATTGATTTTCTGCTGAATCGGAAAAGATGGCTGCTACAAGTCACATGACTACTGGGTGGGCCTTTTGACTCGTAATCATAAAAAATGGAGATCTGCACACCCAAACTCATGTGAGAGTTTGAGTTTAGAGTGGGGAGTTTTGTCACTTCTCCTGTTTTTTTTTAAAAATGTGTAATTAACTACATTTTGAGTTAATCATATTGTGAGTTTGCTCACAAAATTAGCAAATTAAATCATGCAAACCAAGGGGCTAGAAAAACATGCTACTGCAGACTGTAAAAGGTAATTGAAAACACCTTCTGCTTCCGGACAGGTGGTACAAGGAAATAGGTACAGTTTTGCTATCTCTCTCCTGTCTGTTACATTTTGCAGAATAAGTCAAAACAATCTGAATCCAGAGGGTTAGCATGAAAATAGTTACAGCATGGATAGCAATGCTGCTGGGGATAGCTAAAAAAGAAATTCAATTGCCTAGCTGCATGACGATGGAAGCAAAACATAGTATTGGGACATAATAGAAACCAGGAGCTGCTCATGGATACTTGGTGCTGGAGTGAATAGTTACCAAAAATGTTCAGTTTATAACCTGTCCAATTTTACACCCCATTGGTTTCAATGGAAGGGTAAAACTGGGCCTCTGACCTGAACCTGCCAGATAGGTTAGTATAAAATAAGGCTCACTGTTAATACAGATGGCATTTACTGGCTTCACAGTTTTTTCTCAGTAGCATCACTTTATCAAAGGGATGAGACAATGGGTGGGATCTTGAGGCTGTGTTCGCCATCCGCAGGAATACCGGTGGGAGAATACCGGTGGGAGAATACCGGTGGGAGAATACCGGTGGGAGAATACCGGTGGCAAAATCTGAAAGGCATTAATCTCGCTGATGAGATCATGACTTTTGATATTCTCTGTCCCTCAGCAGCATTATAATCAGGTTTATGCTATTTATATATTTATATAAATATAATACAGTACACTTACAGATGATTAACTATCACCCTTGCCAATGTTGAGCCCTTGCCACATTTTCAAACCGCGTCAATGTGATGTCATGTCGATACTGTTTCCAACTTGACATGAACATGGTGTGAGAAAAGCCCTCAGGAAAGTAAAGATGAATATAGTCCCCTGGGGGAAAAGGACATGGCCAGGCAGTGCCCTTGACAGCCCCTTGGCATGGATCGGCAAACCTCTGTCAAGGGGGAGTGCTAGGAGCAAGCCCCAGTGAGAGCACATGAGGAGGATGTGTTCAGGTATCTGTGATGGTAGGGAGAGTGAACATAGGAGTTAAGGGATGCTGAAGCTGGATCTTTAGAGGGGGAGGAGCGTGTGCCAACATTGACTGTGTGAATGGGTGTGTGATGAGTCCAGCGTTTGCAGGGGAGAGGGGAACAGAGTGCCAGCACTGACTGTTGGGGATGAGGGTGGTGAATTCCAGCTCTGATTCCAGGGACTGCTGGCTACGATCGGGGGTGGGGGGGTGCGGGTGAAGGGACGTACCCCCAAGATCACCATGTGGTGGACCATGAGGGAGGTGATTTTTTTGGTTTGATTCGGGGCCCATTAAACATGGTATCCCAATCTCAATGCAGCCGGGCTTTGCTGGTGTGTTGAGGCCTCTCCCTCAACATGACACTGTGAAACATATCTAGCTGTTTTCTTGTGATAAAGTGTGGGGAGATCTGGAGGGAAAAAAACAACCTTTTCCTCTGGAGAGGAACATGCCTCTTGCCAAGTCCAACACTCTGTTATTTTTTGGTAAGATATTGCCCTTCAGCTCAGTTAATGTAGAAACCCCAATCAAGTAATTTTATCACTGCGTTTAAGAGATTTTAATGGTACTTTAACTATGGAACCTTGACTTGTAACTACAGACTTTGTGACAATTTGGGAAGAGTTAGATAAGCTGAGGGCCATTTACACTGAAGCAGATTCAGAGAATTATTTTAGAGACTAAACTTTCCAAAGCGATTCTTAGAATGGATATGTTGGTCAGAGAACTGAAAAGGGCCGTTAACAACATTCCTCACAATTCCTCCAAACCATATGACTTTTATGAACCCACTTTTCTGTTGTTTCTGACAACACTATTATTGAATGTTAAATTCTTAACTATGTTTTGTTTCATTTTATAAATTCTTTACCAGTGTAACTTACAAAGAACCATACATGTAGTTCAATGTAATTGGCACATCCATCTTAGATTACAAGTGTAATCTGTAGACAATTGATTGTAGTGCTGAATGGAGAGTTTTGGGAATATTTTCATCTCAAGATACCCAGAGATGTGGGCCAGGATTTTCCGGCTGAGGTGGCCCACTATTGGTTAGCGGTGGGATCCTCTGGCTCCACCAAGTGAGTGGGTTTTTCATGCCCCACATTCTCTGCTGCCAGATAATGTGCCACCAGTAAATTGCCATTGGACGACCACAAGATCCCACCGCTGGAATAGACAGGAAAAGTTTGCCTCAGTCTAGGAAATACAGGAAATCTGATCTCATGTGGTCTGCGCAGGAATCCTCTTCCACACAACTATCCACATAGACATAACAATGAGACTCTTTTTAAAAATTAGCTTAAATAAAAGTTTATTTTCATGAGTTAAATCTGTGAATTCTGAATCAGACTTTATATTAAAACCATGTTTTGTTTTAAGCCAAAAATAGCAAATATCCTAAATTATAATAAAAGGTTTTCAACTTCCATTTTAGCTTCTAGTTTGGCTGTGTTCCTTTGTGTTCTTTGCCTATTGTGCAAACTTTGGAGCTGCTAAGATATAATTTTTCATCTTCCTCTTTGGTGAGTTCCTGGAGCTCAGTCTACGATGCTCGATAGCTTTAAATGAATGAGAGTCAACCCTGGGAATTCAACTGCTGAGAAGTTGGCAAGTATTTATCCTTTTGTCACCATAGAATCATATAATCTCTACATTGCAGAAGGAGACCATTTGGCCCATTGCGCCTGTACTGACAACAAGCCCACCCAGGCTCTATCCCCATAACACCACATATTTGCCTGCCAATTCCCCTGACACTAAGGTGCAACTTAGCAGACCAATCAACCTAACCCACATATCTTTGGATCTGATCTCTTTCAGCTAGAAAATATACTTTTACATAAATTAAATGATGGTGGCGCAGTGTTTAGCATTGTTTCTTCACAGCACCAAGGACTCGGGTTCAATTCCAGCCTTGGGTGACTGTTTGTGTGGAATTTGCACATTCTTGTCGTCTGCGTGTGTTTCCTCTGGGTGCTCTGGTTTCCTCCCACACTCTAAAATTATGTAGATTGATCATGCTGAATTAGTGTTAGTAGGATTAGCAGGATAAATACACGATTTTACAGGGATAGGGCCTGACTGAGATTGTTGTCAGTGTAGGCACAATGGGCTGAATGGCCTCCTTCTGCACTGTAGCAATTCTATGATAATGGCACATTTATGATAGGATCCCCAGACTCTCAAATGCCTCTCACTAAGACTACTCAAAATACAGATACTTATCCTTTTAGGGAAAATAAGACCAGGAGTAGGCAATTCATCCCCTTAGGTTTGTTCTGCCATTCAATTACATCATGACTGATCTACATCTTAATTCCATCTAACCACATTGGTTCTGTATCCCTTAATATCCTAAGCTTGCTTTCAAAAAAAAATCAAAATCTATTTCAAAATGTTCAATTAACTGAGCTCCAATTGTTCTTTTCTGGACGGAGTTCCCGATTTCCACCTATTCCTGCTTTGAAGATGTTTCCTGATATCACCCCTGAATGGCTTAACTCTGACTTCAATTTAATGCCTCTTTGTCCTGGATTCACCCACCAGAGGAAATGGTTTCTCTCTGTTTACCCTTTCAACTCGTGTTAAACTCTTCAATCAGACCATCCTTTAATTTTTCATATTCAAAGGAATACAACATAATCTATGTAGGCTGCCCTCTTAAGTTAACCCTTTTTTTGCCCTGCTGTCATTCTGTTGTTAATGTATCTTTACTGACATAGACTGGAACTTCAAGGCCCTTGCAAACTCTGAACTAGGACGTTGATAGCTGAAGTTTTCCATTTTAATATCTCCGAAATATAGACCATTTCTCCCTGCTGCTTGATGGTCTGCAACCTGCCGTACAGTTTGTCTGATCTGCATAGAATCATAGAATTATAGAGACCCTGTAGTACAGAAAGGGATCATTTGGCCCATCGAGTCTGCACTGACCTGTTCTCCTAGAAAGCATGGCAACTCAACAAATGTCTTTTTAAATACAATGGTGCAACCTGCTCTGAAACTGCTTCCTTTGTAGCCAGCTATGTGCCATACAGAACCGATATGTGTCTGAATTATAAGGGGTATGTGTAATTGTGGAAAAATAAGATAAACAAAATCTAAAACTAACTTCGAGATTTTTTTAAAGGGCAATTTTTGAAATTGCTTGCTGGGAATTTGGATGGCCAATATCATTTTTAAGTGAATTCCGAGGCGGGAGGGACGGTAAAATTGCGGCCTCTATGTTTGACACTGCCTGTTTTGATGCAAAGCAGCCATTAGCCTGGAGTTCAAAAATGGAGCAATATGGATGTTGGAGATTTACGTATTTCCTCAAATTAATATAATTCATGGCGTTTACTCTATTTGAAAGTTTGATTATTTTAAAAAGAAAATGTTGAGCACATCTTAATTTATTATCATTGCTGTGAGGCTAGTTTGATGATGAACTGACTTAATTCAATAGATTTTAAAATTTGCATGTGGAATAGACAGACCACCTCAATCTGAAAATATGCAGGATCAATGCAAGCCTGAGTTAAAGGTTTTTAACCACATACTTCACCACCGACCTAAAGTTTTCACAGTGGGGTTGGTAATTACATAGCTATCAGATAAACTTACCATTTTGGTACGCTGCACACATGTTGCAAGTGTTAATTATAAAATTGCACACCAACTAGTCTGCGAATTTCTTTGCAAGTTTCAAAATTTACAAGATGGATATACCTTTAATTTAACAGTACATGCTCTTGGCAGGTGTCCAGAGTGTAGAAAGTTCAAATTCACTCTCATATCCCACAGAAACTGATTCCTTCTAATTTGTACAATGCTCTACAAGATATACATGTTTCAGTCTCTCTTGCATGACTTCAACAGGCATGAACTTATGTCTAAACAAGTCTAAATATAAGATGAGATCTATTTATTGCTTCTAGGTTGTTAGAAAGAACATAACATCTTTAGTTTTCATAGGCACTAAACCAGTGATGATTCATCACCGATTGTAAAACACATCTAAAATTCATTCCATTAATATCAAAATGATATAGGTCCTACAAGGGACATATGATCCCTAATGGATCATTAGGAATGATCTAATGGATATCCAGCCAGGTAATAAACACAAAACGTTTATCCCATTGTTTATATGTAACAGTACAATAACCTTTCCAACACCATAATGGTAAAAATAGAGGATAACACCAGCAACAAAATCTTGCATCATTTAGCTTTGCAGTTGTAGCAGGATAAATGTGCAGGGTCAGTGTGTGAATATAAGGTGTCCCAGGTGAACCCTCAGCCTTGCGATCACCTCTCCCACCCTTCACCTCTTACCTCCCAACCCTCACAATTAACTTTGGAAAATTAATATTTAGTCAATAAAATTCTGCATTTATAATTACAGATTAACTTTACATGAAAAAGAATGTAATGATACTGATTTTACACTCTCATTGTACTACAACTCAAAGGATAACTACTTGAAAAAAATTATAATGTGCAGTACAGCTACATGAGATAGTATATAATCCTGCAACAATTATGGATGATTTTATGTACAATTTACATGAGCATTAACTATTAGAATAAGTGGGCTACATTCGATTTATATTATTTACTTGTTCATGATTTAGTCAGGTAAAAATGTCAAATTAACAGAATAAGGAATGGAAGTGAAATTTTGAGAAAAACTGCAATATAACTACCTAGGAATTAACCTGTATGTCCGTATATGTGTGTGTATCAGAATGAAGAGCCCTTCATTCCCATTGCGGAACTCTGCTTATTTATTTATGCAGTTTCACAAATAGTTAATTCAGTTTTTTGTTGCCCCTCCCAATCTCCCAAAATTTTACCACTCTGGGTGATTGCCCAGTTTACTTCATGGTCACAGTGGCCCTCTTTCAATGACGATCCCAGGCTTGAGTTCATTATTTAAGCTATATTGAGATGGCCTCTTTCATCTTCATTTTGATTTCATCAACAAAAAGTGCTAGCTACTTTATCAGGCGTCTTCAATCAGCAAAAATGTCACCAGCCATCCATGACTATATAAAACTCCCAGCCACCACCCAAAGAATACCAGAGCAATGTAAACGCAGCTGCTCCTTCGCATTGCATAACTGGCCAAAAGAACAACTATGCTGTTGTGTTAACTTAAGGTTGTTTTGATTCTAACAAAAGAACAACTATGCCTTGCAGTAGACTTACATATACATTTGATTAACCACTTATTGCCAGTGTACTGGCAACTTGCTGGTATACAACACCTAACCCAACTCTTTTCTTGTAATTCAAAAAAAATGTTGAATATGAATTACTGCCCATATTTGCATTCCCAGACAAAAGCAAGTGTTGAAATTTCTTTCCCCTGATTAAAGCGATAGAAGATATCCCTCAATGCTTCTTCTCACACCATGGATTAGGATTGTATTGGAATTAATATAGCCAAAAGATAGTTATAAACTCCAAGACAGCAATATTGGTGTTATAGTCACCTCAGCTAGGCTGAATTAAGTGAAATTTTCTACAATCCCATCCCTAATCCTATGGTAGGTGGTTGCATATACAATATCCCTTCCTCTTACTGTTTCAAGCAAGGGCATGTTTTCAACATGGCATAGTGGTACCTCACAATGCTAGGGACCTGGATTCGATTCCTAGCTTGCGTCACTGTCTGTGTGGCATTTGCACATTCTCATGTGTCTGGATGCTCAGGTTTCCCCCACAGTCCAAGGGTAGGTGGATCAGCCATACTAAATTGTCCCCTAGTGTCAGGGGACTAGCTAGAGTCAATACATAGGGCGATAGGGATAGGGCCTGGGTAGGATTGTAGTCAGTGCAGACTTGATAGTCTGAATGCCCTCCTCCTACACGTAGAGATTCTATGTTTTATCCTAACTCAGCCCATCAAAATCTTTATTGCATAATTCAGCATGGCAATCAATAAATTGGCAGGCACTCATGTTATAATACATCCAAAATCTGCAGAATTCATCTCTAGGGCCATCAAATAGGGGAGGTGGTGGTTTAGTGATATTGTCATTAGACTAGTAATCCCAAGACCCAGATTAATGCTCTGAGGATCCAGGTTCAAATCCTACCAAGGCAGATGGTGTAATGTGAATTCAATTTTTAAAAAAATCTGCAATTAAAACTGCATTGATGACCATGAAACAGTTATCAATTGTTGTAAAAATCCATCTAGTTCATCAACCATCCTTAGTTCAGGAAATCTGCTGTCCTTACCTGGCCTATATTGAAAGTGAGTATGTGCAAAGAATGGATGAGGGAACAAGATCATAGCCTCAATTAATATACTCCTGCCTTTGAATAGCTAGCCTGACATTCACTGCAAAATTCCTCCATTAATTATAGCACTTGCTCCAATAACCATAGGATTTGATATTTAAAGAGAACAAGGAAGGAAATGGTCGACAGCATTAAAAACAGTTTCAAAAAGAAACCTTAAAAATGAGAAAATAGATAAATTGATTGACTATGGCCTGTATTTAATTGAATATAATACTTGGGAACAGACAATTTTTGCATTCGCAGGTGTGTAAGTAGCACCAGTGATATTGTGTTAAGCTGGCTATTTACAGTTAGAACCCTTCAAAAACCACATACTGCTATTTCCTTGATATCCTGTTATGTTCCATAAATGTCATTCATGTCTGTGGTTTTAGCTGTGGTAACCACACATTGCAAAGAGTACAATTCTTTTCTACTGTCTTCAGTGTGCCTTACAAGCAGAGTTGAAAAGCTCCCACTGAGCTGTAAGTTGCTTGATTAAGAATTCTTGAATCTTAGAAATTTGGCCCATTGCATCTGCACAGGCCACAATCCCACCCAGGCACTATCCCCATTACCCCATGCACTTACCCTAGCTAGTCCCTCTGACACTAAGGGGCAATTTTGCATGGCCAATTCACCTAACCCACACACCTTTGGATTGTGGGAGGAAACCTGAGCACCCAGAGGAAACCCATGCAAATACGGGGAGAATGCGGAAACTCCACACGGACAGTGACCCAATCCAGGAATTGACCCGGATCCCTGGCACTGTGAGGCAGCAGTGCTGACACTGTGCCACCATGCTGCCCATGCAATTTAACTAAATTCCTAAAGCCCTGCTTGGATATAGTACTAATTTTAAAAGATTTGAAATTCTGAATGTGGAAAACTAAAGAACATAGTTAACCTCATCAAGGGAATGTACTGGATGGATTTTTCCCCAATTCACTATTAGCTAGCTCAGAAATTCAGATTATTTTGTAAAGTCTACAACTTGAGCCACAATTTGACTTGCACTTGAAGTAGCATCACACCAAATACACAGGTCAGAATTTAATGCTCTCCTTTAGAGATGGGTTAGGGGGTTGAGTATGAGCATATAATGGGGTGGACTGGTGCAGGTTGAAGAAACTCTAGCTTCCTAATTCCTCTCTTTTGATTCTGGGCAAGAAGGGTCTAACGGCCTCATCTCACTGCTGCTGATATTCATCAGTCTATGGCATGTGTGGGCAACCTGCCAGGTAAACCTTGGTGAAACTGCATATGGCTTGGTGGGGATGGCAATCTTTCATACTTGGGAAACAGAGAAAGGTGCTAGAAGCAAAGACCACTCATGCATGAAGACCCCTGCCTGCCCTTTAAACTGACTCCATCACCCTGCAACTGCTGTCCAGTCCCTGACTAGTCCGGTGATCCCTTCTTCCCTACGTTTTGTCCAAGGCTCCAGTGATGATCCTGCCCCTCAATCCTACTGCTGTTTGTGGGAGCTTGCAGTGCACAGATTGATTTGTATTTCCTACCCTACAACAGTAATTACACCAATAAAGTATTTCTTTAACTATAAAGTTCTTTGGACACCGTGGAGTTATAAATACCAAATAACTGCAAGTTTATCTTTTACTGCCTCTCAAATTAGACAAAGGATAATCACAGCACCATGGTTTCCACGTTGCACAATCCAGTGTGCAAACTGTGTTACAATTTTAAGCCCTGGGCTGGTCTTAGGATCCATTATGATGTTTTGAAATGAAATCAAGCCAACCCAGGCCTCTCAGCCTGTTTAGCCATTTGTTGTGAAGAATTCATGGGTCAAGGCCCTGGAAAGGTTTCTTATCTGCCTGCCTTCCCACTTGATGAACTGTGTGAGGAAGAACAGAAACATTTCAGAAACTCATCCCATTTGTTGGGAAAGCTTTTCTCCTTCCCTCTAAGAGGGGGTGACGGCCTAGTAGTATTATCATTAATCCAGAAACGCAGCTAAGGTTCTGGGGACCCAGGTTCAAATCTCGCAGTTGATAGAATTTAAATTCAGTAAACAAAAACCTGGAATTAAGAATCTACTGATGACTGTGAAACCATTGTTGATTGTTGGAAAAACCCATCTGATTCACTAATATCCTTTAGGGAAGGAAATCTGCCGTCCTTACCTGGGCTGGCCAAAATGCGACTGCAGAGCTTCAGCAATGTGATTGACTCTCAACTGCCCTCTGAACAAGAGTAATGAGGGATGGGCAATAAATGCTGGCCAGCGAGCAATGCTCATATCCCACGAATGAATGAAAATAAAAAATTAAGCCATAGTCTGATTCACCATCATATAATGTCACAAATTCACCGCTGGCATATATTGTCAGCAGTACAGAAACAATTCTGTACACTCTGCAATTTCTCCCTCCGATTTTCTTCCCTTTCCTGTCTTGAAGCTGACAGCTGATAATGGTGTACAGTTCAGCAGACAGGGGAAACCTTACCCAAAGGGGCATTTCTCATCTGTGAACAGAGGTGCTGCCCAACTGGCATGTGTTGTCTTTGTGCAATAGGAATTGAAAAGGGGGTATAGCAAATTGGCAGCTGTTTCCCAAACTTAATGGGAACAAAAATTGAGAGAATTGTAAGCTGCTGATTCATTATCATTCATTCCACACAATCAGGATTATAGCATAGCACCCCCCCCCCCCCCCACTCCCTGCCCCTATCACCTCCCATGGTCACTTACAGCAGGAGTCATCATGATTTTAGAAGTTAGGATTCTGAGATTGGTTTTGTTCCCTTCCTTTTATTGAAGTGCAGCAATGATGAAGATAGCTGTGGGAATCCCACCTCCTGTTTGAGATCAGTTTACACTCCTGATATTTATGACTCAGCATTACAACACAAGCTAAATTTAGCCATTCTGCCATTAGGGTTCCAATAATAACAATGATGGATATTGTTAGCAACATATAATCCATGTGACCACATGAGGCCCCAAGTAGGATCCCAAACAGACTTAGAGGTAAGTATTTGTTTTCATGGTCTAGTAAATTGCCCCAAACCAAAACTTTTGCACAAGGCATCCACAAAGTAAATGCTGTCCTTTAATAAGGGCATGTTGAAAATGAAGGGGATATTTAAAAGTAATATTAAAAAAAACCTGGCAGCAGTGTAAGCAGCATTACTAAGATTGACCCTACAATGGGAGCTGTGACACTCTAACAGATTAATCATCCCGTTGGTTTGCAACTGACTACTGATCTTCAGCAGAGTTCAGCTGATTCACGAATGAGTGAAAGGTGAGGTGATTCTCTGACTTTAAGCATTTCATTCTTTGCTTAATGGAAAATAACAAGTCACACATGCGGGGAATGTCAATGGCACACAATGGGGAATAAATATGTATTTCCTTGTAGCATTGCAAAGAACTTTCCGACAACATGAATCCCAAAGTTTACTGTCAGAAATGGTTTTTGCTGTTTCAGTTTTTGAAACTTCCCAACAGAAGTACAGTATTTACTTACCTCACATTGAAGGACACTTGAATGAGCACTTGGTCATTTTTTTTCTGAGAATGTTTCTCCCTCTGTTTATTCAAGTAGTGTAGTTACCTTGAAAGGGATTTGCAATGTTGCTGCTATCACAGCCACAGATTGATGAGTGCATTCTAAAATGAATTTCCTTAGGTTTGAAGTGTTTAAAGTCTTGCTGAGTCATTTTTTTTATCACTGTTGGCGTTTTGTTATCTCGTTAGAAAGCCTCAGAAATATAAATCTAATGTCTATCCTGATGATATCACAATAAGGCGTTTAACACACAATGATAAGCCATTGGTATTCCATTAATTTTATCATGGTTCACTGGGTATCATTGGACTTCCTTGGTGCCAGGATGATGAATATCAACTTATCAGTTTATCAACTTCAATGGAATACTCAACTTTAATATGTTCTCCATCTTGATGCCTACAAGGCCCTTCTACAAAGTGGGTTTGGCTGGGTCGTGATTGATGCCTATTTACAACATAAAAATTACACATAAATTTGCACCATATTGGATTGCTATTGGATGGCACAGATGTTTAAAAACTGCGGATGAAGAGAGAAAACAAGCTAGAAGTCACGATCCATGTCGGAACAAACAACAAAGAAAGAAAATAGATCCTGCAGTTAGCATTTCAGGAGCAGGGAAAGAAGTAAAGAAGCAGAACTTTAAAGGTTTTAATCTCTGAATTACTGCCCATGCCATGTGCTAGTGAATAGAGGAGCAGTAAGATATGGCAGACTAATGTATGTCTGGAGATATTCAACAAGAGGAAGGGCTTCAGATTCCCTGGGACAGTTCTGGGGCAATAGGAACTTGTTCTGGGTGAGAAAGTTTGCATGTCTATAAGGTGTGGGGTGAATGCCCTTGAGATTTAGGGTAGTTATGGAAAAGAACAAGAGGCATCAAACATGAAAATACTCACCTTGAGGAGGGCTTATATCAATGAGTTGAAAGGAGATCTGGCCCAAGTGGTTTGGAATCAAAGAATGGAGGATAAAACAATAAACAATCAAAGGGGATAAAGTTCATCTCCCCTTTATATATAAAGGAATTGAATTCCCAAGAGGGGAATAGGATCACAGGAACATACGAAATAGGAACAGGAGTAGACCACATGTCCACATTCTTTATGAGATGTGGGCATTGCAGTAGGGTCATCATTTGTTGCCCATCCCTAACTCTATTGCTTGATGGGCCATTTCAGAAGGCAGTTAGGGGTCAAACCACATTACTGTAGGTCCAGAGCCACGAACAGGCCAGACCAGGTAAAAATGGCAGATTTGCTTCCATAAAGGACGTTAGTGAACTAAGTGGTTTTTTGTGACAATGGATGATAGTTTCATGATCAACATTACTGAGACTAGCTTCCAATTCCAAATTTTATTAATTGAATTCAAATTCCACCAGCTGCCATGGTGAGATTTGAAGTCACGTCCTCAGAATTTTGGCCAGGACCTCTGGACTGCTACTCTAGTGAAATGATCACTTTGCAATAATCTCACCCATTCAATATGATCATAGCTAATTTTCTACTGCAATTCCACTTTCGTGCCTGCTCCCTATGATTCACTATAAAATTGAAAACACAATCCCAACGCGCTCCTGGGACTGACAAGATGCCTCTTGTTTGTCAGCATCTCTTGGAGGTGGACTCTTCTCCTTTACAAACATGAATCCTGTCAGCAGGCAGGCTACCAAAAACAGTCATTGTGGGACTTCTGCTGACTTTCTGGCCGGTGAATGGGTCTATCACTCCAGCCATTACATTCATCCCTCTATCCTGTCAAGTCCCTGCACTCTTCTAAACTCTGGAGACTATGGACCCATTTTATTCAGCCTCTCATCATAGTCTGACCTTCTCTTCCCATGGACCACTTTAATGAAATTTTGCTGTACTACCTGCAATGCAGGTATATCTTCCATCAACTGTGGAGGCCAAAGCTGCACAAAACACTCCAGGTGGAGCCTTGCCAACGCCTTCCTTATTCTTTTACGTTAATCCCCTGCAGTTCAGGATAACATCTTCTCAATTGCTTGTTGTAATTGCATGCTAATTTTCTGTGTGCCTGGTACAAATACACCCAAGTCTATCTAAACTTTGGCATTTTAAAGTTCCACTCCTTTAAAAAATATTCTACTTTTTAATTACCAAAGTGAATAACCTCACACTTTCCCACATTATACTCAATCTGCTGCCCACCTACTTAACTTGTTCATCTATTTCTGCAGCCTCTTTGTGTCCTTCTCACAACTCACACTGCCAGTCAGCTTAGTATTGTCAGCAGGTTTAAACACATTGCTTTTCATCTCTTTGTCTAAGTCATTCATAAAGATTTTAAATAGCTGAGTACCCAGCATTGACCTTTGCAGAATTCCATCATCTAGGGCACTCAATACTGGAGCACCTAGATTCTCATAAAAATATAAAGAAAGTAAAATGGGACAGAGAAAGGTGGTTTATGATAATTTGACAGTAAAGTCCAAGGTGAATGGAGAAGTATGGGAAGTGTTGAAAATCGAATTGGGTGGAAAAAAGGTGTCTGAGAACAGATTAACAGGCAACATAAAGGGAAACACAACAATTATTTTATAAATGTATAAATAATTAAAGAGTAATTAAAGGTGGAGCCAGTTAGGACTAAAAAGGTATTCCTGTGGTGAGAGAGGAATTAGTTGAGATACTAAATGCATCTAGCTCATTAAAAAAGAGAATGCTACAGCAACATAAGAAGTGGAACAGTGTAAAAATAGTGAAAAGAATAAAAATAAATGAATAGGAAGCAGGGCTAAAAGAAGAAAGGTTACTTGGCTCAGATGGGATGGGATGCATGTCAAGGAGAGCGAGGGTGGACATCGCAGAGCCTCTGGAGACAGTCTTTCAATCCCCCTTCCCAATGGGAGTAATGCCAGAGCAGAGGGAGATTATAAAATTAAAACCCTGTTCAAAAGAAAGGGAAGAATATTAAACTCAACACTCACAAGCCAAAATGGTATCAGATAGGGATCACCAGAAATATGATCCAGTAAGAACGATTGCCCAGGATTATACATCCAAGTCAGATTCATGTTTGCATCACATCGCTGCTCTTGTCCTTCATATCAGTCAAAGTCACAGATTGTGATATTCCCTGCCACATCTCAGAAACAATGAATTGCTCACATCTACCATGGAAGCAAGTGTAGCAAAACAAGATCCCACAAATATTGCAAATGATCTTTTAATCTACTTGTGATCAAAGGAAACATAGAACTCTCCCAGTGGTGCCAAATGACCCTTAAAACTCTCCTGTTGATAAGAATAGACTGAAAGGGCCTCGGTTTATCAACTTCAATGGAATACTCAACTTTAATATGTTCTCCATCTTGATGCCTACAAGGCCCTTCTACAAAGTGGGTTTGGCTGGGTCGTGATTGATGCCTACTTACAACATAAAAATTACACACAAATTTGCACCATATTGGATTGCTAGTGCAGAACATGGAGCAAAATCACATCAGGGTAGGACAGGAGGCCAATACTTCTTTCATTTTGATGGGCTGAGAAAGGATAGGGTTTGGTTGAGTATTAGTTAAATTCATTTAAAAGAAAAAGCCGAAGCAAAATATTCTTGAAATCTAATTATCAATAGAATGAAGTAATAAACTGGTATTCTGTATGCACAGATACATATAGTTTAAAATCCCATCTATAAGCTTCATTCACAACTTTGATATTCACAGGCCAAGAGGCCATGAAACAAAATGGGTGGAAAAAAGGTGTCTGAGAACAGATTAACAGGCAACATAAAGGGAAACACAACAATTAACTTTATAAATGTATAAATAATTAAAGGGTAATTAAAGGAAGGTGGAGCCAGTTAGGGACTAAAAAGGTATTCCTGTGGTGAGAGAGGAATTAGTTGAGATACTAAATGCATCTAGCTCATTAAAAAAGAGAATGCTACAGCAACATAAGTGACACACTGTAAAAATAGTGAAAGGAATAAAAATAAGTGAATAGACAGCTTAAAAGATTGGCAGGACTAAAAGAAGAAAAGTTATTTGGCTCAGATAGGGTGGGATGCACGTCAAGGAAAGCAAGGCTGGACATTGCGGAGCCTCCGGACACAATCATTTCCATATTCTTATCCATGGATCGAAGGGATTATTACTGTCTGTGAATTGAATATTAGAATCTCTTTTAGCATTCACATCTGATCACTTCATTAAAAGCATCAACACCAACCTGACATTGACATATTACTCATAATGCTGGTTTAATTAGTTATGGAGCTGGTGAGACATACAACTTTACTTATAGAAACTATTTGCAATTCTGTAACTCATCTGGGGAATTTTATCCTTAAAGGAAGCTCCATCAGATTGATGTCAGGTGGGAGGTTGAGGTGTTAAAGACCTGAATCATGACCCAAATCCACCTTCAATGTGCCACATCTGTTTTGAACAGTCATGGGAAGATGAGTGGATGGCTAACCTGCTCCAAGGAAGTGGTTGATACTATAAATATCACAAGCAGCATTGCTTAATTTTTTTTAAAGTTTATTTATTAGAGTCACAAGTAGTATTCCATTAACACTGCAATGAAAGGGGATGAGTGAGAACCTGCAACCTACAGGGAGATCGCTGAAAAAACTTCCCAGCATCCAGATTACTGCCATCCAAACCCCACAGACATCGCTAGCCTCATTGCTGGCCCCCACAACCCCTCCACAGACTTTGTTTGCCCCCACAAGCACCCCCCCGCAACAAACATTGCTGGACCCCTCCCCCATATAGATATTTCTGACCCCCTCCCCCATAGAGACAGCGCTGCAAACCCTCCCCCTCTATACGGACATTGCTGGCCTACAACCCCCATACAGAGATTGCTGACTTCCTTCTCCTCACACACAGACATGGCCCATCCCATGCCCCCATGGATCTGGATAATGTGGAAACCTAATCTCTCCATTCCTTGAACATACTATCCTCACCGCTGCCCTGCAAAGAATTAGTGTTGTGCTAACATGCACAACCCCAAGGTTGTGATCATGCTTGGCACAGGTCTCCAACCCTGCTTAGATACCTGAGGGGCAGGCAACTTCCTTCAAGAACAGAATGTAACCACTTCCCCTCACCCCACAACAAGCATCCTTCAGTGGTGAATTCGGTGTTTCACACAGAGTGTTGTGTGGGGGCCTGGAATGCATTGCCAAGTAGGGTGATGAAAGTAGGCACGCTAGAGTTGTTTAACATTTACTTAGGTAGGCACATGAGTGGATTAGAGATAGAGAAATACAGGAGACTGTTCTAAATAAAGATCAAGAGCTGTGGGACATCCCTGGGAAACAATTGATTCCTATGGACCTTCCAACATATTTTATAGCTCACTTGTCTTACTTCGGAGCTTCTGGGGATTCCGTGAATGTCTGTATAAGTTGTGCATGTTATTGATGTCTTTTCTTTTAATCCACAGGTGATTCGGTCCGCCTTGTTGTCCAACAAGGGGCATGTACGCAGTGGGTCATGCAAGGGCTGCTCTTGGATGTTGCTTCGATAGTTGCCTAGTGCTTCACGTCATTAGTGTACGCTTAAACTGGACCAGCTGACGGGCTGTGCAGAAACACAGATTTGGGCCAGTATCTGTGGGAGTTTGCACATTCTCCCCGTGCATGCGTGGGTTTTCTCCGGGTGCTCTGGTTTCCTCCCACACCCCAAAAACGTGCTCTTAGGCTGATTGGTGTTAACAAATTGTCCCTAAATTAGTCTTCCCTCAATCTTCCCCAATAGGTGTAGACAAAGGTCATAGGTAGAGGAGGGCACTTACAATGTTACAATGGTGGTGCGGGTTTGTTAGGCCAAAGGGCCTGTTTTCCGTGCTATTTTGTTCTCTGTTCTTTGTTCTTTGCTTTCCCCAAAACTGTCAGTAAAACACCCGAGACACAGGTATGCATTGCGCACCATGCACTGCAACATGTTATCCACCTTATGTTCTCACAGGAGAACGGCATAGATAGGGTGAACAATTGGAAGATTTTTCCCAGGTCAGAAATGACAAACACAAGGGATTACAAGTTCAAGGTAAAGGGTGGGCAGGGTAATGTTCAAAACCGATAGGCGGGGGATGTATTTTACACAGAGAAAATGCATTATCAAGCAAGGTGGTTGAGGCAGACACACTAGGATCATTTAAGTCTCATCTAGATAGCCACATAAACAGATTGGAAACAGACATATACAAACGGATGGTTTAGTTAGCAACACATGACCAGTGCAGGCTTGGAGGATTGAAGGCCTGCTCCTGTGCCGTATTGTTCTTTTTCTTTGTTTGAGAAGAACGTTCACTATGAGACGACACAGACGGGTGGTGTCTGCCTAACCTGCAGCAGTTGACCAGCATGGAGGAACGTGCCATGGAGCTGGCAGGGGCTGGTTAGTTGTAAAGACTGGCATTCTAATCAGTAAACTGTCTGTGCTATTACATGCTCTGTCTGAGGCCAGATCTCTCCATTCACCTGAAGAAGGGGCAAACCCCAAAATCTTGTGAGTTTACTATCAAATAAATTGGTTGGACTTAAACCTGGTGTTGACAGACTTCTTACTGTGTTTACCCCAGTCCAATGCCGGCATCTCCACATCACAGGGGCTGATGGGCCATCCCGAAATCCAGGTCGGCGTCAAGCATGCAAGTGAGCAGAAACATACCCTCAACCTTGGTCCTCCTCTGAATAAGTGCGATGCTACATAGAACATTTTGCCTCCGTCCTCCTAATGTGTGTTATTTTTTTCCAGCTCTGGACCCAGAGGAACCTGGTCCTTCAGGTATTGCCACCGTCCCTGCTGCTCTGGAGCAAACTGTTCATGACCCTTCGGATGACACCTTGGAGGGAGGCACTGAGGAATCCTCCAAATACAGCACTACTGAAACATCACTGCCATGTACCACACAACCCACCAACACAAAGACTATCACCATGGTGGGCACCTTCAGGGTTAAGACTTCTAGGTTACGAGCTGGTGAGTATAAGACAAACATTGATGCACGTCATCTGCTGGTGGGCACATCTGAGGACTGGGACACACTGAGGTCTGCCAGAGGTCAGGATTCAGCTATCCCCGAGCCCACTACTGGGCCTCTGGATTTGTTCCTCGTAAAGCTGGTGGAAATGCATTAGGAAACCCAGGGAGTTGTGGAAGGGCTGTCAGCAACCATGTTGCAACTGCAAAGCTATTAGGGGAGTCAAACAGGGTGCTGTTGCAGGAGGTGGTGCTGACACAACGTGCAAACCAGGCCAACGCAGCAAGGGTGGCAACTGCAGTGGAAAGTCTGGCTC
Source organism: Sphyrna mokarran (assembly GCA_024679065.1). Lineage (NCBI taxonomy): Eukaryota > Metazoa > Chordata > Chondrichthyes > Carcharhiniformes > Carcharhinidae > Sphyrna > Sphyrna mokarran. The sequence goes on from JAGIQG010000005.1 coordinate 95,653,422, forward strand.
AGGGTCTGTTCTCATGGGTGATAAGCTCCAGACCATTCTGGAGACACTACAGGCCAAGGGCAAGTGTGTTTCTGGCATCCAGAATGCACAGTGTTCGATGGCTATGTGGGTCAGGGGCATGTGGGAGACACTGCTGGTGTCTCTCACAGCAGTCTGAAGATACAGCAGGCCCTGGCTGTGAACCTTGACAACTTAGCTCAGGTTCAGAGGGCTAATGTTGAGGGGCTCCAGAGCCTGGCTCACTGACAGAATACTGTAACGGAGGGGCTCCAGAGCTTGACCCAGTCTCAGAGGGCTAAGGCTGAGGGATCTCTGATCATGGAGCAGACGCATGTGGGCCTCCAGGATTGGCAACGGGTTGATGTATGTTGTTTGCAGCCCCCTCACGGCACATCACCAGGTGGGTGAAGCGGGCTAAAATCAAGGTGTCTCTCCTGCCATTCCCTGCCGGACACCTGCCATCGCCACCCACTGTATTTCCTCCAGTTTTTCATATGGTGGAGCGCCCTCCTTGCCCCCTCGCTCCTCCTCCTCCTCCTGTTCCAACTGGTCTCCCCGCTGCTGGGTGATGTTGTGCAGAATGTAAACGGTGATGATGTGTGAAACACACATGGGGTCGTACTGGTGGGCCCTCCACAGAGTGTTCAAGCAGCGGAACAGGTTTATCTGATATCATGAACTTTCTGAGCACTGCTCCTTCACTGAAGAAACAGCGCTCTGAAAACTCGTGATACCAAATAAACCTGTTGGCCTTTAACCTGGTGTTGTGAGACTTCTTAATGTGTCCATCTTTGTCTAACGCTGGTATCTCCATATCATGATTTCAAAAACTAATTAGATATAGTTCTTGGGGCTAAAGGGGATCAAAGGATATGGGGGAAGGAAGTATCAGGATATTGAATTTGATGATCAACCATGATCAAAGTGAATGACACAGCAGGCTGGATGGGCTGAATGGCCTACTCCTGCTTTTAGTTTCTATATTTTTAATATCCCTGCCGGAAACTAAGTCTACAGGTGGAATTTTGCTGGCATGCTCACCCGAGGCTCGTACAATCCTGCCTGAGGCCAGTGAGAATAGTGTTCTACTAGAACCGCCCGTCCCCCGAATTGGGGCACACAGCCAGTAAAATTCCAGCTTATCTCTTCCAGGCAGAGAACCAGTGATGTTGTTAGACTCCCTGCACCTTGTTGGCTCCACTTTCATCTCCTGGTCAGTCAGGGACATTAAAATCCAGCTCATGGATTACCTCTTTTATTTTTCATTTAGTTGCTGTTCATCGCAGTATCATCAGGCTGATCCAGACAGCTGCAGCAACTAATTGCAAGTAATAGTTTAAAGTGTTATGAAGGTACACGCCAGACGTGCATTTCAGCAGAGATCTCCAGCAGCTTCCCATGAATAGGCTGTTAATCTCTGTTGCTGATTTATCAGGTCTTAAAGTCACCTGTTTGCCGTCATATTTGTGAGTTGATAACAGGTTTATTAGTGCTATAATATGCAGGTGGAAGTATAAAGGTCTAACATAAATTCTTCATTATGTTTCCTCTTTTGTGGGAAAGTAGGGCTCGGTTTAATTTTTACAACAAGGGAGAGGCCTAGTAAGGTGACCCCTTTTCTCTATTAAAATGAATCGAGAGTCCGTATTTCTCATAAATGACTGACTGGATGTATTTTAAAATTTAAGTGCCAATAGAGTTGACTAAGTGGGACAATCCTAACACTAAACCTACACCTCAAAAAATTGAAGATTGCTTACACTGTACTTCAGTATATTGGATATCCCTGTCTAATGCCTTTTCCAATGTTCTGTTGCATCCCTTCCCTCTTTGAAGAAATTCTAATGATTGTTTGACAGTTTTCTGTTTTTGGTAAGTTCGTGTTCTTCTCAAGATCACAATTTCTCATGTAAAATCACATTAATATTTAGGGGTACAGAGATGCAGGCTGGATGCCAAATAGGAGGTAATTAGCAGCATTGACTTTGAGTGAGGACCCTCATGAAACTGGATGCAGGATAAACAATAGCCTTGTCAATAAAAAGAAGCAAAACTCTCAAATATGTCAAACTTGCTAAGCTGGTAATATTTGTGTGGTCAGGCATTTTCTTAGCGGTCACATGAGAAAAGTCGCATGAGAAAACATCAGTTGATTTATTTCTTGGGCCAATATCAGCGTTTCACACATTACACACAATCCTTAACAAGCTGGTCGATGAGAATGTTGCCTGGTGTCATTTGGCTGGCTGTCTAGCTGTCAGCTTCAACCATGAATAGGATGGAGTGCACACTACATATTTCTTTTTTTTAATGTTTTCAGCACATCCTGAAGAGTGTTCCATTCCTTCAGCATGTGAGCAGCTTTTGCTTTCAGCTGTGCTATTTGATGTATTAACTCCTTATGGTCCTTACACACTGGGAGGTTCCACATAACTGAGGTAGAATTGATTGGAATGGACACTAGTGACCCTTCCTTCTTCTGGGAAATTTGTATGACAACCTCACTGATAATGTCCTGGCTGGGAGGTACATGTGTGCATCCTAGTTCTTTACATGGTATTTTTAACATTAAACTGAATGCTTCAATTTTGTCACCTTAAAACAATCTCACTCCACCAAAACAGTGCACCTGCTGCATTGCCAACTTTTTAAACATTAAAGGTACTCAGACAATTCACTGCACTGCTGTCTTCACACTGCCAAGGACAGAAACAAGCTGGTGATCCTTCTACTCTTCTCTAACTTCAGAAAGCTTTGCTCAGTGTACTTTGAACCCCAACAGTGCAGGAGGTTATTCAGCCAATAGAATCTGCTCTGACTGTCCAAGAGAGCATTTTATCCAGACCCTATCCCTGTAACCCTATATATTTAACTACTATTTATCCTAACTGATATATCTTGGGACACTGAGGAACAAATTGGCCAATCATCTTTTGACTGTAAGAGGAAACCAGAGCACCCATGCAGAGATGGGAAGAACATGCAAACTTCACATAGTCACCCAAAGCTGGAATTGAACCTGGGTCATTGGCACTGTGGGGCAGCAGTACTCACCACTACTTATAGTGTACAGTGAGCAATGTTCCACACATGATCATATATGGGACTTTGCAGCCCACTACCCTCCCAACTCCTCAAGAGCCATGCCAGCAGGCAATGTTGACATGGCTGCCCTTTCATTATTCACAAAAAGTGCCTAATATTTTGCTGTTTGATACAATGTAACTGAGGCCAAAGTGATGAGTGTTTAATCAAATATGTCTATTGGATTTGGAATTCCCCAGTATTTGGAATTTCTTGCTCTAATTCCAAAATTCAAACAAAAGTCATGCCTTTATTAACAATTCCTTTCCCAGTTAAGTCTGTGATAAATTTGTCTGATGATTGACATGTATGTTTATAATAGCCCCTACATTTGTTTTGTACAGGTCCAGCCTCTACAACTGTAAAACAAACAATTTAATAGCATATAGACATTCCACAATTATTGGTGTCTGTAAGAGATTAGTAACTCTGACCTGTAAATATGGAAGTAAACATTCCAATAATTCAGCTGACTGCACGTTGTGATCATTTTGGATGGTTTTATATTCACAGCTCTTTCTCAATAAAGCTAGGGAACCAAGGGAAAATGGTGATCTATTGGGAAGGTAGTGACTGAGTTTTCTTTGTTGCACCATCGTTTTCTTCAAATCCCTCTGCAGTCTTGTTGCACTTTTATTTGGGAACTATTCTCCAAGTCCCGAGTGTGCCATCTCAGTTCATCTGTTTGATCACTCTGTTCCTGCTGTGCCATCAGAATTTCAGTTTCCTATTCTGTGATATTCTCTTGCGAATTTACAACACAAACCTTCCTTCAAGAAGCTCCTTAAAAACCTATTTCTTGGATTTTGACCAACACAATGAAAGCCTTCTCATGTTATGTGACGTTCATTTCGATTAAAATTGTTGCCTATTGAGGTGTCTTATGTAAAACTCACTTAAAACCTAGTACAAAAATCCCAACCGTATAGACTCACAGTTAGAATACTGTATTTTTTAGTTTATCTATTAGTGTCACAACTAATGTTCACAGTAACTTCATTGCAGTGTTAATTTAAGCCTAGTTCAAAAAATCACTACAATGTAGAAGGAGGCCGATTAGCCTATTAAGTCTGCACCAACCACAATCCCACTCGGACCCTTACCCCACCTTAGCTAGTCCCCCTACACAAAGGAGCAATTTAACCTGGCCAATCAACCTAACCCGCATATCTTTGGAATATGGAAGGAAAGGAAACTGGAGCACCCAGAGGAAACACACACTGACACAGAGACAACATGCAAACACCATACAGACAATGACTCAAGGTCGGAATCGAACCCAAGTCTTGGGTACAGTGAAGCAGCAATGCTAACCATGGTGCCTTGTGCTGCCCACTTTAAGATGTGTCATCTACATTAGAGGAATGTCAAGGCCATTGGAAAGTGCACAGAAGCAATTCACTCATATTTTATTCATAATGAAAGGCTTTAGCTAAGGAAAGAGTAGAAAAACTGGGACTCTCCATGAAAATACAGAAAGGTAAGAGGAGATCTGAGTGGGATGTTCAAAATTATGAGGAATCTTTATATGGCAAACAGGAAAAAACAATTTTTACTTGTCAGTACTGAGGACAATCAGATAAAACCTCCAGCAAAAAGACAAGACAAGAGAAGAGATTTTCAACGTAATGATTTAGAATAAGTGAAAATAGCACCTATTTAAGCACCTCTTTAAAAACTAGAAAAGATTTTAAAGGATACAATGGGGGAAAAGATGAACAGAGGGCAATTGGTACCTCATTCAGAAAATTGATACACAGTTGCAATTGGCTACACAGCTTCTATCTAACAGTGTTGTGAAATCTTGACAGGAAAGTTACGGTCATTAGTGCCAGCGGGATTTTCCCGTTCCGCTGCAGTGAATGGAGGTTTAACTCAGTGCCAATTTCTCCAAGTCCACTACTCAGGCTCAAGATCAACAGGAACCTAATATTCCTGATCAATAGCAGACTTGCCATGGAATAATAAACCTAATGGGATGCAGCATACTCTACTTAATCTAATGTGGCTAATTTGTGATCAATTGTAGTGCTTGTTCGTTCATTGAAATTGATTAGAATTAATGATTAGCAAACTGAATGGGAAACTCTTCCATGACAAAGTAGATTTAATGAGGTATGAAATGCTTCATTTAATCCCTTTGCCTGGTCAGCTGTAAAAGTAAACTGTCAGTAATATTTTTAAAGCTGAAAATCGGTGGAAAATACGCTGTACATTTCTGGAGTGAGTAAAAATAGTTATTTCAACTTAAGCATCATTGTGAAAGGGAACATTATATAAAGGGAGAGCAATATTAACTTTATAATACACTCACAAAAGAATGATTTCACAGGTGAGGCTTATGGCTGGAATCTGTCCTACTAGTGAAATATATCAGGTAAACATAGCCATACCAGTTATAATTTTCCATCCAATAATTTTAATTTATTGCACACTATCCCCTAAGGTTGTTAATTCAATCACTTTACAAGTTGTATGGTGCAGTGTCACTTACACTGAGAGCACCAAGGACCCCGGTTCAATTCCAACTTCAGGTGACTGTCTATGTGGAGTTTGCATGTTCTCCCTGTGTCTGCATGGGCTTCCTCTGGGTACTCCAGTTTCTTCCCACAGTCCAAAGATGTAGGGATTAGGTTGATAGGCCATGCTAAAATTGCCCCTTAGAGTTAGGGGGATTAGTGGGGTAAATAGATGGGGTTATGGGGAGAGAGCCTGGGTGAGATTGTGGTCAGTGTAGCCTCAATGGGCCGAATGGCCTCCTTCTGCACTGTAGGTGATTCTATGTATACCAGTTTTTCATATGCTTCAATGATAGGAGCTTCTAGAATAGAAATTTCAATGGCAAAATCCTGTGGTTTCTCATGCCAAGCTCCTTATAATTTCTGGCTGCTGTGGATTGCTGATATATGCACCTGTGTGGAGGAGTGGTGCCATGAACTTACCTGATAACACAATGGAATGTGTTAAATATTTGGTAAATCAGCACCATACACCAGAGATGGTTAGTGTAGCACAGGCCAATTGACCTGTCTAACAATTGCTAGATTAAGGAGAGAGAAAAACAGACAAGGTCCTGTTTCTGATCATTAACTGGTAAATTTGTCTTCAGAAAATGTGTTTCTGCGTCCGTGTGTGCAGAAGTGAGGGATGTATCAAACCTTCTCTTTGTTTTCCTTGTAAGGCATCATAAACCTTGAAAGATGCTTGTCTGGTTTTGAAAGAGAGTAGAGAGGGTAGTGATTGGTGCTCCCTATTAATAAGAGTAGGGGACACACATAATGCTCCAATTGCTCAGGACCTGTTTACATTTTGAAAGGACACAGATGTATCAATCTAGAAAAACTTTCATCTCAACACATTTCTTGTTTAGAAAAGTGGGGAAAAGTTTCAACTGATGGCCTCCTCTTTCTCACCTGAAAACTATAAGAACATTGAATGGCATCGGAGATACCCTAAGTGCTTTAGCCTTTTAAACAGATAGACAGAACTCCTTTGAAAGCAGGCCACAGGCTGTGTAAATATACACATTCGGATGTTATTCTGGTTGCGGCACGTCCCCAATTGCAATTTTCATGTAAACATGAGTTGGCCCATGCATACTAAACTCTGCTGTGGCACATACCGAGTGACCCAAGTATTGGCTCTGAAAAGCACACTGCTCAGGATAAGGAAAGTTCTTGGGTATTTTTGCTGACTTCTTCACATGCTTCCCTGGCTCTTCCTTCCAAAATGGACAAACTCCACAAAAGCCCACAGCCTGAATGCAAATTAACCTGAAAATGGTCCGTGCCTCCCATCTGAGGCTTTGACCACTGCCATAGCAGCACCATCCACTTCCGGACAATTTGGGGCACAGTTGGACTGTTTAGCCCCTTCTTTTATCACATATTTCTTTCCATCAATGAATTCCTATGTCCATATTTATAATAGGATCTGCCTGCACTGTCAAGGGTGAAGCGGTAAACCTCAACTTTTACACAACCCTGTTAGACAGTCTGTATCACCAAGAAATCTCTGCACTCTGACCAATTCTGTATTGCTTTCCAAGTTGCTAACAGTTTTGCTAAGTAGTTACAAGTAACAATATAAAAATCAATGCGCTATATTACAATAATCAGGACAGAAGATATGATTTTAAATTGTGGACATGTCCAGTCAAAATATCCCCACCATTTAATTCCACTTCATCTGGTTTTCGCTTCCTATCTGCAATTACATTAAAAACAACTTGTAGATGAAAATAAATTTATTGGTGCCACTGAAATAATACTAAAGGGACCAGTCTATCTTTCTTGTCATCAGATTGGTTGTTACATTGATTCTTCACCCATCCACCATCCATAGGACCTTTCCTGTTTGAGCACAAGCCACTATTTGCCTGAAGATTGTTCCCAAAACATGGATGTAGGCTTTGAGTACATGATACACAGTATACCAACAACGCTGACAAAACATAATGACGAGCTAACTTTACGAAGCCAACTCCTTCAAGTGCTTTCAGCACCTCATAAGTAATATATCCCAATACTTCTGGCAAGATAAGCTCAGTGATAATACTCTGATCGCATGGACAGAAGGTTGTGAGTTTAAACCCCATTCCAGAAACTTGAGTGGGTAACTTAGATTGACTCTCATTAACGAAATGCTGCACTCTTGGAGGTGCTGCAATTTGGATGAGGTTAAACCAAGGCTCCATCTACCCTCTCAGGAGAACAGGAAAGATTTTCTATTTAAAGTGGATTCTGGAAGTGTCCTGCTCAATATTGTATTCCCAACCAACATCTCTAAAACGAAAGAGGTCATTATCATGTTGTGCATTGTGGGAGCTTGCTGTGGACAAGTTGGCTGCCATATTTCCTATGTTGAAATAGTTATTACACTTCACCAAGTACTTTATTAAAACCCCATTAGAATTTCCTGAGGTGGTAGATGGCACTATTTAAAATTTCTTCCAATCTTTCTCAAGCTGGCAGTGAATTATTGCCAACTTGATGACGAGATTGAGCTGTTTTTCCACCATCAGTCATTACTTATTCAATGTTATCCAACAAGAAGGGACTCTTTGTTTATATAAATAATCATGTAAAGGACAAATAACATGCACGTGTGTGAGTAATGATCAGCGAAGAAGGCTGCAAAGTGCAAATAGCAAACATAATGCAAACATAAAATGGCACCTCAAAAGGAGAGAAGCAAAAAACTAAAAAAACTCCTCACATGTCACTCACTTAACACATAGAATGGACGAAGATGTAAGTGAGAAGGATGATTTTCTGGTTGCATAATGTTGTATAAGAAATGAGTGACAGAACACTGTACTTAAATAATCAATAAGTTATGGGTATCATGGTGGCACAGCGATTAGCACTGGTGTCTCATAGCACCAGGGATCCTGGTTCAATTTCTGGCTTGGGTCACTATCTGTGTAAAGTCTGCATGTTCTCCCCATGCCTGCATGGGTTTTCTCTGAGTGCTCCAATTTCCTCCCACAGTCCGAAAGACGTGCTGGTTAGATGCATTGACCATGCTAAATTGTCCCTTAGTGTGCCCAAACAGCCCAGAGTTGGCAGCTCTGGGCTTTTACAGTAACTTCATTGCAGTGTTACTGTAAGCCTAATTGTGACACTAATAAATAAACTCTAAAATATATGCTGCTGAAAGTGGGAACATATAATGAACTCTACAGACACTTCATAAGGATCCTGAGGACAGTAAAACTGATTCAGTTGCTATCTTTAACATCATTACAACATTTGATCAATTAAGGTACCAATTGCAGTGTCACTACTCACAGTTAACTCTGCCTGTATTGGTAGAGTTAATTCACTTTTCTTCACCTAATATAAACTTTGAAAATGTTGCTACAATGAAAAGGAGAATTAAACTATCAGATGTTTTGAACATGTGGCAGACTAGAAAAAAGTTGTAGTTTTCCAGGAGATTTTTCTGGCTTTTATGCAGCTTGTGGATAAAAGCAAAATTTCAAAACAAAAATAAAGGCTGGAAGTATGAAAGGGAAATGGAAAGTGCTGGGAAGCATCACAGCTCAGTTAGAATTTGTGCAGGGAAGACACAGGTTAACAATTCAGACATATTTCATCAGAATTGAAAACTGCAAAAGATAAGGAAGCCTCTAAATATTGTTGAACATAAAAGGAGAAAAAGAACAGACATTGCAATCACAAAGAGGAAGTTCCTGAGTTGAAGAATATGTGAACTCCTTATTTAAAAAATAGGAAATTGATAAGTAATATACAAGAACATTTCAGCCAGGCAACAACAGGTAGTATAACCCCCTGGCAGAATCACCAGTTCAAGACAAACATCTCGCAACCAGTGTGAATCACTGGGCAGACTGCGATTCACTATCAGATTAGAATTATATTTTAATGTCATTTTTCATACACTCATGCCAATTACTTTGATGGTGCCTTCTTTCTAATTTAGCTTGTCATTAAATTAATTATTATTTTGTGGCCATTCCATTTACTGATTCAAAGGGTATGAAAAGAGCCAAAGACGTTTTGTAGGTTTGAAAGGAGCCTATATAAGGAATGGCAACCAAAAGTAACAAACCCAGAATACTAAAACATCAGGTGATTGAGAAAATGCATCTTACTCTTACATAAACACAGCCAAAGACTCAAGAGAAAGATTATTTCTCAACTTCATCTTTAGTAGGACTGTGTTCTGTAGAAGGTCCTGCATCCCAATATGATGTAGAATCTCCTTCCATGTTTGTATTCCTGCCATTAAAAAGTTGTGCAATTCAAATGCCAACACATAACACCTATCAAAGTAGCCCTCAGATCTGAGAGTCAACAGGTCCAAAAGTCCCAACTAAAGTTGTGTCTGTCCTCAGCCACTTGTAGGCTTTCCATTAGTGGGAGCAATGTCAATGGATAGTTATAAGGATGGAACCTGGCTGTTTTACCTTCTTTAGCCCAGAAGCACTGATGCAAACTGTAGTGTTCCCATCACTGTTGCACCAGTCAAAATGGGAACCTTCCTGGGGTGTGACAAACACATGATGGAATAAAATAACCAAAAGAGCCATAGGGAAAATCTCCACTTTCACAAAGCATACTCTGAAGACAGTTGTAATTTGGAAAATTGTCTTTATGATGAATTTGGATATTGGATAAAGTTTAAAAACTGTAACTCAAGCACATTAATGCTAAAAAAAATTGTACTCAGATTAGTGAAGACAAGGTAGCCAAGAGATAGCAAAAAGACACTGTATGTAAGGAAGACACTGCAGAACATTTGGGATTTGAACAAAGATAAATGCTTCGAGTAGAGCTTGTTATCAATGATTTAATAAATATATTGTATTTGCTTCAGTTGAACATAGTTTGCCTTCACGGGCATCTCAGAGTTGTTGAAGCTGACACTGGCCTTGTGACATTAGTAGTTCTTTCTCTGTGATCTAATCTGTCAGTTGCATAAAGTTTATTCACATAAGATATAGAGGTGTCAAGCGCTTGAACTTTCTGCTATTGATACTTTAGGGAGATTGGATGATTGATACTTTTATAGGATTGGAATAAAAGGAGAAAGGTATCCATAAATGACTTTTTAAATAACTTTTTCACAAATACCATTGATACCATTGGGTTTGCTTATTCTGTGCCGAGGTTCAAGTGGGTAAATGAATGTTGAAGTGACATAGATTGTCATGGAGGGCAGAAGGCACCATAAGGGTGATGAGTAGAAGGGTAAAACCTAGAGGGTATGGGCAAGACCTTTTAAGCTTACCTTTCAAAAATTCTCCATCCATAGTGGACAACATCTCTGAGGTGTAGTGAACCACAAGCCTTTTAAAAGCTGGCCAAACTCCATTAAAATTGCAGGGACTAACAGATGCTTATCTCACTATGGAACCAGCCAGATCAGGAGTGCAGGGAGTAGACTCACAACTCAACTGCACCCTTTACCCACACTTTTGAGAACTGGGGAGGCTGGGATGAGGTCAGCAATCTTGTCCCAGCTGCCAGTTTTCTACCTCTACAGAGTCTCCCCAACTCCATGAAAATCCAGCCCATTATGTGTGTACACTCTGTGGAATATGGGAGGCCATTTTTACCAACACCAGCAAACAAATCCTTAAGATATTTTCTCCATAGTAACTCCACCATAGATCCTATCACCATGTTCCATAGTCAGCTTGAAGAAGAACTAGGAACATGTATCAATTTTTAAATTTATCAATTTATATGTTATCAATGCAGATAGAAAATATTTAGATATGGTCTAAAATCTCTATCCTATCAGGAATTCTACTGTGGCTGATTTTTTTACGATTCTATGCTGCACAATTTATACAGTGCCTGCCCTTCATCACTATCTACATTTTTCTTATCACTGCTGCCAGGCCAAAAAAAATCTATTACACTGAAGTAAATGCAGAATCCAATTACTTTCAAGCCAAATGCTTGCTACCAGCATCTAAATATCCTTTGTATTGGTAAGCCATTTAATTCCAGTCTTCGCATGTAGTTCAACTATACCAAACATTGTCTAAGTGGGTGTTCACTGATAGTCAGTCCCTTAAAATTAGTCCAGCTGCCTCTTGATCCTTTACACGAAAGTACCAAGCGTTGAAGAAATGTATGTCTTTAATTCAGTTGAGGAGAACAGAATACCCAATTCACAGGGGGCTGAGTTCAGACAGGCAAAGGTTTCCATTGTTTTTGGCCTCACAGCAAACATTAAGCATCCTGCTTATGCATCCCAGTTTGAGACAATCTCAATTGATCCAAATCTGAACTCAGTGAGGATGCATCAGTCACCTGGTCGCTTTATTAGTGCCGCATACCCATATAAACATTGCTAGACATTGTTGCTCCGGTCTTTGGGTTTTTCCTCTTGTGGCTGTTTGACTATTTATTATGGTTTGGAAGAATGTTGTTTTTGTCTTTCAGTTGAATTCCTCTTGCACACTTCTTGCTGTATTTTTTGTAGTGCTAGATTAATTTTTGATTTGATTTATTAATGCCACATGCATTACATACAGTAAAAAGTATTGTTTCTTGCTATACAGACAAAACATACCATTCATAGAGAAGGAAAAGGGAGAGTGCAAATGTAGTGTTATATTCAAAGTTAGGGTGTAGAGAAAGATCAATTTAATGCAAGGTAAATCCATTCAAAAGTCCGACAGTAGCAGGAAAGAAGCTGTTCTTGAGTCGGTTGGTACGTGACCTCAGACTTTTGTGTCTTTCTCCTGATGGAAGAAGATGGAAGAGAGAATGTCCAGGGTGCATGGGGTGCTTAATTATGCTGGCTACTTTGTTAAGGCAGCAGGAAGTATAGACAGAGTTGAGGAATGGGAGGCTGATTTGCGTGATGGATTGGGCTACATTCACGACCTTTTATAGTTCCTTGCAGTCTTAGGCAGACCAGAACAATACAAAGCTATGATATAACCAGAAAGAATGTTTTCTATGGTGCATCTGTAAAAGTTGGTGAGAGTCACAGCTGACATGCCAAATTTCCTTAGTCTTCTGAGAAAATAGAGGCATTGAGACTTTCTTAACGATAGTGTCAGCATGGGGGAGACCAGGACAGGTTGTTGGGGTTCTGGGCACCTAAAAACTTGAAACTCTTGACCCTTTTTCTTCATCCCCATTGATGTCGACAGAGACATTTTCTCCTTTACACTTTCTGAAGGCAATAACAATCTCTTTTGTTGACATTGAGGGAGAGATTATTGTTGCCGCACCAGTTCACCAGACTCTCTATCTCAATCTTGTACTCTGTGTCATCATTGTTTCAGATCCAATCCATTATAGTGGTGTCATCAGCAAACTTGAAAATGGATTTGGAGAGAAATTTGGCCATGCAATCATAGGTTTATAAGGAGTATAGTAGGAGGCTGAGAACACAGCCTCGTGGGGCACCAGTGTTGAGGATGATCATGGAGGAGGTGTTGTTGCCTATCCTTACTGAACATGATTTGTGAGTTAGAACGTTCAGGATCCAGTTTCTCCAGCCTTTTTCTCACCAGTTCTTTCCTCACAAGAGTCTTGCAGACAGTTCCTTTGAGGACATTTGAATTTTGATATGTTTAGTTTTGATTAGATTTATCATTGTCACATGTATTGGGATAGTATTGTTTCTTGCATGCTATACAGGCAAAGCATGCTGTTCATAGAGTATATATGGGAAAAGGAAAGGAGAGGGTGCAGAATATAGTGTTACAGTTATAGCTAAGGTTTAGAGAAAAATCAACTTAATGCAAAGCAGGTCAATTCAAAAGTCTGATGGCAGCAGGGAAGAAGCTGTTTTTAAATTGGTCGACACTTGATCTCAGACTTTAATATCTTTTCTCTGATGGAAGAAAGTGAAAGAGAGAATGTCCGGGTGTGAGGAATCTACATTAATATCTTGTAGTTCCTTGCTGAATTGCTCATCCTACTTGCTAAATCTTCATTGACATTTGCACCCGTGGCTGCTCTAGTGATCAAATTTCATCCTAAGTTCTTTTTTTCAGAACAAAGTTGTGGAGATAAGAATTACTCTGGAGATCATTGAGGATGTCGCCAATAGAGTGATAGAGATTGTCAATGCTGTCCTTTTTTTTTTAACCCCTTAGCTAGTCCTAATTGCCCGCGTTTGGCCCGTATCCCTCTATACCAATCTTACCCATGTAACTGTCTAAACGATTTTTAAAAGGCAAAGTGATACCCACTTCTACTATTACCTCGAGCAGCTTGTTCTAGACACTCACCATCCTCTGTGTGAACAAATTGTCCCTCTGGATCCTTTTGTAACTCTTTCTTCTCACCTTAAACCTATGCCCTCTAGTCTTAGACTCCTCTACATTTGGGAAAAGATATATCTGCCCAGACATCTGAAATGCTGCTTCAGGTTGCAAGGCTACGTTTAAGCATTCTGGTTGCAGCACGAGCTTTGTTATTTTTATAATCTGCTTTTGTCTGCAGCTGGCATATGGCAGTCATCTGCTGCCATGGCCTGTTCTGCCAGATGGTCTTCATTACTATTAAAATTAAGGCATCATGTGAGACTCTGGGGAAGTAGGCAGTGACCTGCACAATTCTGTGCTGGTGTATGGAAGCGGCAGGCCAGAGTGCTTTCACATGTATTGGCAAGGACCAAATCTGTTATTTAAGACTGAAAAGCAGCAAATTAAGGAAGAGGGGCAAGAAATAGGGCAGCACAGTGTTTAGCACTGCTGCCTCACATTGCCAGGGGTTTGATTCCCGGCTTGGGTCACTGCCTGTGCAGAGTCCACATGTTCTCCCCGAGCTTGCGTGCGTTTCCTCCAGGTTCTCTGGTTTCCTCCCACAGTCTAAAAGACGTGCTGGTTAGGTGCATTGGCTATACTAAATTCTCCCTCAGTGTACCTGAATAGGTGCCAGAATGTGACGACTAGGGGATTTTCACAGTGACTTCATTGTTGATGTAAGCTTACTTGTGATTAGTAAATAAACTTTACTATAGTTTAGTTAATCTCATCAGCCCGTCCCTTGTCAGAATTAAATGGATGTTGCTGTTCAAAGATAACTGTGTGAACATGGGGGAGAAAGAATTTTTCAGAAAGAAAAACTTGCATTTATGTATCCCCTATCATGACCACCAAATGCCTCAACATACTTCATAGTCAAGGAAGTACTTTTGAAATGAAGTCATTCTTGCAATATAGGAAATTTGACAGTCAATTTGCGCACAACAAGCTCCCACAAGCAGTAATGAAATAATGGGCAGAAAGCTTGTTTATTTGTGATAGTGGCGGGGGGTGGGGGGGGAGGCATTTTCCACTCATGTTCGCTGCAGGTACAAATGATCATGAGAGTTGGGAAATGAGATTCTTGCCAGTGAAATCTTGTTTCCTGATTTTCCGCACCCTTTACTGCGGATGTTACAAGGTTCCCACACTTTATTTCAATAAATTTACAGCCATATGCTTTCCCCTCACCGAATATTCATTCGTCACATTGACGAGGTTTACAGCAGGCATATAAGAACAAGAATCAGTTATGGGCAACCCATGGGGGTCCCAGGGTAATGATAGCCTCTATGAGGGAGAGGCATATGCCTGCGCATTGCCTAGGCACTGACCCCTGGCACAGGTTGGCACTGGTAGGGGGCAAAATCCTATAGGAGTTATGTGTGCTAAAGGGAGGCCTGATGCTTTCGATGGGCAGGGGGTAGGGGAGGGGGTGGATCACCCAATGCTTTTTAGGGGAGTCCTCCATGTTTGGGCGAAGCGGGAATATATTTTAAATGCAGATCAGGGCACCCTTTAAAAATGGCCCCCAAATCCCTGTTCCACTGGCCCTTGTTAGCTCTATCAGGCCCTTCCTCACCAGAGTAATGGCAGAAATCACACCCACAGCTTTTCCATGCACTTGATTACCACAAAATCTGATCCGAAAACTCGGCTATGCATCTGGAGAGATAATTGCCAGTTTTCAGTTAGAGCCTGACACTCTGATAAATATTGGTAAACCTCTGGCATTCTGGAGGGTAAATATTGGCCAGGGGGATAATTCTTCTGCTCTGCTTTGAAATAGTGAGATGTGGTCCTTCACATCAGCCTGAAAGGGCAAACAGCGCCTTAGTTTAATGAATCATTCAAACAGCAGCACATCTGACTATACAGCATATCCTCAGTATTGCACTGGAGGATTTCTGTGTTTAAGTCTTGTTGTGGGACTTAAACCCAGAACCTTCTCATGACAGTGTAACCAACTGAGCCAATTTTCCAATCTTTCCAAGGGTTATACAGAGCAAATGAATTGACTGGCGAAAATCAGCCGAAGCAGTAATAAATGTGGAGGTAGGAGGAAGGTTTCGAAGGTTACATGTTGAATGGTGCAGTACCCAAACTTTGTTGAGTAACTGATATATTGTTCTGACCTGAAACATGGGGCAGAATTTTACATTCCCATTGCGTTAGGGGCAGGGATGTAAAATGTGGTGAGACATTCAAAGGTTCATTGAGTTTGGCAGATCAGATAAGCCAGCTGGCGGGAGGAGATGTAAAATTCCACTCAGTAATTCTGCTTCTCTCTCCACACATACTACCAGGAATGCTTTTCCAGCATTCTCTCTTTTTATGCTGCTTTATGTGATGGGTTTAAGAGGGATTGCCTTGTCTGACAGTGCAGGTTATCTATCCTACACAAAGAGCAGTAGTGCAGTATGCATCGTAGGAGATGGTAGCCAGAATCAACGGTAGCTGAAAAGATTCACCTTAAGGGTATGGTATAATTACCAATGGATATGTGTTCATACTATATAATGTTGTTTGCCAAGCTGTTCATTTATGAGCTGTGTCAAACCTTCACAAAGCCCCAGAATTTTTTTGTTTCTTATTAACAGCCCTATATTTCATACATTGAGCATACATTGAATCTACACAATCTACTGAAACATCACTTGCTCCCACAACTGGACATGCATGTGGAGGGGTTTGATTTGTTCCATACCTAGAGAAACACACATAAAAGCACTCAGCACTTTATCAGCACTAAAACTTTATTTCAACTTTGATAAGAGAGCTTCTCTGACAATATGAATTACAGGAACAAAAAGTAAATATTTGTTACAGACAGGACAGAGGTAAACTGAACCCCTTTATTCTTTCTAACTGTCCATTAGCTGAAATGATTCAAAACTATTTCTCAAATAGGTTGTGGTGTAATTCCCCAAACTCTCAGTTCATTTCGTCCATGTGATTGGTAACTCTCAACAAATTATCTGTACAATTAACTCAGAGGAGGAGGGGATTTTCTGCCCCTGTTTTGGGTGGGCAGGAAAGTCAGAGGGGACGGAGAATTCAACAGGAATCCCAAAATTGCAATTATGGCAAGATTTTCTACTGCGATAGTTCCCCGCACCCTGCCAGTGATGTAATGCAATTCCCACCATGAAAGGTTAGGAAACCGTTTATAATACATTTAGATGTTATTAGCAACCTCCCTGCTGTATCATTGCTCCCTATAAGGAATTGTCTCCCCGCCAATGTTCACAACAGGTCCGGACAGATGGTAGAGAGATCCTGCCAGGGTACACAGGTAAGCACAGCCCTCAGAGATGAAGGGAACATGACGGGCTTTACTGGGGATGGAGTAGCTTCCTGGGAGGACCAGCATTCATTGGAGAAGTCCTGTGTCCATGAGAAAGATCCCATGTCTGTATAACAAGACATGTGTCCCATATCCATAGGGGAATCCTTTTTTTGTTTTTTCAGGTTGAGATGCCCCAATTTATCAGGGGTTGGGTTGCTGTAGGATGGATTCATTCAAAGTCATTATTCACTAGCGTGGTGTTGAGAGATCCGCCTCCAGGAATCAGTTTGTCTATCTATCAAAAGATAAGGCAAGAAAAGCTGGCAGCACAGCCAGTGGGCTATGCATTACTTATTCTGCCTGAGTTAACATATACACCGGAACTTTACCACCCTGATTCCCGTCATGGGAATCAGAGCAGGTACGGACAATAAGGAGCTACATTGACTTTGGGCAGGATTTTACCGTTTCGAGAATAGCAGGGCCATAAAATCCTGTCCATAAATCAGCATTCAGTGGACCTGCCAGCCTTTGGCGAGAACCCCTATGGCCCATTGAATCGGGTCTCAGGGGTAGGATTCTTGCTGGCAGCAAATCGATTGCTATTCTCTGAACCCACTCCACAAGCCCTGATCAGGTTTGCCACCTCATTTGTAATAAGACATTTAAACGTCATTACTGGATTTGAGGTCTGATGCCCTGACCTCCTGTTATGCTGTCCTCCCACCACCGGGTGGGATTTGGTGTAGATCCTGTCAAGTCTGGAGTTGACATTTACGGACTCTAAGCAGATCAAGGAGGTAAGTGCTGTGCCCAGATACCCCATGCTGCTGCCAGGCATGGGATGGTTCCCCAAGAGATCTGAAGGTTGGGTGGGCTCGGGCTAGAGGGAATGATTGGCCTCATGACCCTCCCCCAGGATAGTGGTCTAGTAGCTGAACTTGTCTTTGTTACCCTGGAAGTGATGTTCACTCTCAGGATGGTGATTTCAGATCCCAATCGGGAAAAGATGTTCATTATTGTCCCTGTCCTTTAAAGCCATTGAAGTGTCTTTGATATCCATGTCCCATTAAAGTCTTCAAAATCACCACAGCACTATGTTCCACATTTGGGGTTAGCCTTGGTTAATATCATTAGCTACAAGTGTTAAATGATCTTTTTACAGTGCTCTTATAGTAAGTTTAACCCCTTATTTTCAACAGAAGGTCCAGCTGTTTCAAAACCTCTTTGAAGTGTTTTGATGGACAGCAGTTTGTCAGATTAACTGCGGAGATCCCCTTTTAATGTTGAAAGAGCTGCAGCTGTTGCTTAGCCCCTTTGAAGTGCCCTTTTGACAGGGATCTGGATAGTCCCAGGTGTGAGATGGGTTTGCAGGAATAATGAGTTCTGAGTCCCCTGCTTTCATGGTTATAATGTCCTTACAATGGGGTGTGATATTCCACATTGAGAGGGGAACTCTTCTGTTGTTATAACACCTGTTGGAAGCTTCCAGAGCAGTTGGCCACTTCAGCAAAAATGCATTAAAAAAAGGCAAAAGCAAAGTTTGGTATACACAGTGCTGATTTATTTTATCTTATCAACATGACACATTTGTTATCATTAAATTCATGCAGATGTTTTGCATTACAACACATGATGCCATGCTATGTGAGTATTACTCTGCACATTAGCATTCAGGTGAAGGTCTCAACAACAATATATATTGACTGTGCAAAAGCTCCATGCTTCACTGTGAGATCTCTTTGTAGGTCACAGCATAAAACATGGATGAAACTACAGTAATCTTGGAGACCCTGGCAGAACTATAATATGTCCCCCCGATCTGTCTAAATCTTATGAGGTATCAATCTGTCAAGAAGATTCTTAATATTGATCCTGACATTGAGGCTGAACTAATTTGCATTTGACTCATGGATGCCATGGTTCAAAGAAGAAAATCTTTACACCTTGGAATTATTTTTCTGATTTGCCTCCTTCAAATAGCCAAAGCAGACAGATTTATGTTAAAGTGAAGAATTCATGATTTCTGTTTGAGAAGCAGATACTGATGTGAACTGTACTTTGCTGTGTGATTGGCGACTGACAATCTGCATATCAATAGAAGTAAGCGCAAGGGCTTTGATAATCACATGAGTATTCCCAATAACATCTCGGAGTTTCCCAAAACCTTTGATGAGACCTTGCATTCTGCTGTCTGTTTTCCATGGCCAAAATGATGGTAAATCTTTAGACTAAGATATGGTTGTCACATCCTTTACTACTAATATTGTTATCTAGAGCTTTGTTGCTGCATTCCCTACATTAATTCTAGACCACATTTGTTGAAGATACCTCATTGGCTCTAAGCTGTTTTGGGGCACATGAGGGCATGAAAGATATTAAATAAAATTAAGCATGTAAAAATGGCTAAACAGCTCAGATTGCAAGAGTACCTGCTTCACATCCTTCATCAAAAGATGTATTTTGAAAAAACGATTAGCCAAAGGAATTAAAATATACAGCTGTCTAGTTGCAGGTCATGCTATAAGACCTCACATGCTCAAAGTATTCACAATATGGGAGACTTTCATCGCCCAACTTATTGAAATAAATTGAGAGTGCTGAATAAACTGAGAAAACTAGAGAATGATACCAGTGCTCCTTAATGTCCTATTAACATAAGTTCTCTCAACATAATTTCACAAAGAATGTACTGTAGGTGGGAAACTTCAGCATCCATCACTAAGAGTGGCTCACGAGAAGCACTATTGATCAAGCGGTCCAAATCCTGAAGGCGATACCTGCCAAACTGGGCCAGCATTTCCACCAGACTGTGTCTGCAACAGATTGTGGGGGAACCAATAATATAGAAAACCTTATTGGATCTTGTCCTCACCAATCTGCCTGCCACAAATGCCTCGGTCCATGACAATATTCTGAATGTTGGACCTGACAAGATGATTATATTTTAAAATGTCTTCTTGAACAAAACAGATGGGGGAATCATGGTCAAACTAAACTTCAGCTCAGAGACAGGCCCATGTGATCTGGTGATTACTTGGAAAGAAACCTAAAGTGAAACCAAACGAAAAACAAGTGATTTTTTTTTAATCTCACTACAGAAAAAGGGATAGCTGCTTTTTGGGCACAGATACAAGTTGATTGGAGGAGTCTGTTGGCAGGCAAAGGGATGGCTGTTAAGTGAGAGACTTCTAAGAGGATGTCAACCAAGATTTAGGAAAGGCATATTTCTTTTAAAATGAAGGGCAAGGTTGGTAGAAGTAGGGAATCCTGGATGACTTGGGATATTGATGCCCTGGTCAAGAAGAAGAAGGAGACATATAACATGCATAGGCATCTGGGATCAAATGGATCGCTTGAAAAGTGTAGAAGGTTGTTGGAGTAGAGTTAGAAAAGGAATTAGAAGGGCAAAAAGAGGACACAAGATTGCTTTGGAAGATAAGGCAAAAGAAAATGCAAAGGGGTTCTACAAATACCTAAATACATAAATACATCTATGCGCAGAGCCATAAGAGACAGATTGAAAAAGGCATGGATATTAGGAAACTTGTAGAAATGAATAGTGATGTCTTGAGGAATGTCCAAATGTCTTGAGGAGGTGCTGGAAGTCTTAAAGTGCATGAAGAGAGATAAATCCCCAAGAGCTGATAAAGTGTATCCCAGAACAATGCGGGAGGCTAGGAAGAAAATTGCAGGCCCCTAGCAGAGATATTTGAATCATCGGCAGCCACAGGTGAGATGCCTCAAGATTGGAAAGTGGAAAATGTTACGCCTTTGTTTAAGAAGGACTGCAGGGAAAAGTTTGGGAATTACAAGTCAGTGAGCCTAACATCTGTCATGGGTAAGTTGTTCAAAGGTATTAACAAAGAACATAGAACAATACAGCACAAACAAGCCCTTCGGCCCACGAGTTGCGCCGATCACATCTACCAATCCACAGACCTATCTATAACCCCCTATCATATTCTTTTCCATATACTCATCCAGAAGTCTCTTAAAAGATCCCAGTGAGTTTGCCTCAACAACCTCCGACGGCAGTCGGTTCCATTCACTCACCACCCTCTGAGTGAAAAACCTACCCCTGACATCTCCTTTGTATTTGCTTCCCTGCACCTTAAATCTGTGTCCTCTCGTAGTGACCATTTCAGCTCAGGGAAATAGTCTCTGAGAGTCCACCCTATCTATCCCTCTCAACATTTTATGATTTTATCTGAAAGATAGGCATTTAGAGATGCAAAGACTGATTAGGAACAGTCCGCATGGCTTTGTGAATGAAAAATCCTGCTCATAAATTTGATTGAGTTCTTTGAAGGGGTAACCAAAAGGTGGATGAGGGCATTGCAATTGACGTTGTTTACATGAACTTTAGAAAGGCCTTTGACAAAGTACCATGTATTGGTTGTTGCATAAGGTTAAATTTCTTGGGATCCAGGGTGAGGTGGTCACTTGACAACAGAAGACAGAGGGTGGCTATTAGCAGGTTGGTTTTCAAACTGGAGACCTGTGACCAGTAATGTGTCTCAGGGATCAGTGCTGGGCCCACTGTTAATTGTCATTTATATTAATGATTTGGATGAGAATTTAGGAGGCATGGCTAGTAAGTTTGCAGATGTCACCAAAATTGGTGGCATAGTAGATAGTGAAGAAGGTTATCGAGGTTTGCAATAGGACCTTGCTCAATTGGGCCAGTGGGATAACAAATGGCAGATGAAATTTAATTTAGATAAATGCAAAGTGATGCATTTTGGTAGATTGAACAATGGCAGGACTTACTCAATTAATGGTGGGTCTTTGGGGAGAGTTATAGAACAAAGAAATGTAGAGATACAGGTTCTAGCTCCTTGAAAATGGAGTCACAGGTAGACAGCATAGTGAAGAATGCATTTTGCATGCTTGGTTTAATTGGTCAGAACATTGAAGTTGGGACATTTTGTTGAAGTTGTACAAGGCATTGCTAAGGCCACACTTGGAATACTGTGTACAGTTCTGGTCACCCCATTATAGAAAAGATACCCTTAAACAAAAAAGAGTGCAGAAAAGAATTGTTAGGATGCTACTGGGACTTGATGTTTGAGTTATAAGGAAAGACTAGCTAGACAGGGCCTTTTCTCCCTGCAGCAGAGACGGTTTGGGGTGATCTTATAGAGGTCTATAATATATTGAGGGGATAGGTAAAATAGAAAGTTAACATCTTTTTCAAACGTAGGAAGGGGGATCTAAGACTAGAACACATAGATTTAAAATGAGAATAGACAGGTATAAAAAGGTCCAGAGTGGCAATTTCTTTTCATACAGAGGATGATGAGTATCAAGTGTGAGTTGCTAGAGGTAGTAGTAGGGCGAGTACAACTTTATCTTTTAAAAAGTATTTAGACAGTTGCATGGGTAAGATGGATATAGAGGGCTATGGGCCAAATGCAGGCAATTGAGAATAGCTTAATGGTAAACGTTGAGTGGCATGAGCAAGTTGGGCCAAAGAGCCTGTTTCAATGCTGTAAACCTCTATGAGAGAGAGAAACAAAGCAGCTATCATTGTAAAGGACAGGATGAACTGGTTTAATCTTAGCAACTAAGTAGCATGCTGGTGAGATCTGGTTTTCTGTTTGAAAATAAGAAAATGCAATAATAATTGAGACTTCTGAAGATTTAAGGAACAAATAGTCACCAGGGCGTGTCTTGCTGGGGAAAGTCAGTTTTTGAATACTCAAGCTGACTAGAATGATTTACAAAGAACACTGCAAGATTTAATATGGTATGGCGGAGAAGTAAGCTTGGAAGAATGTCACGATAAATTGGGAACTAATCTTTTATTGCTAGAAGGAATTGAGAAGTGTTTTGATTGCATTAATTAGTTAATATGAAAGTGTCTTTTCTTTAGTTTAGTGTATTCGTTGCCAATTAAATAATAGTTGATCTAAATTGGTATCTGTTTGTCACTGTAAAGTTTAAAAATGTGAAATCTTGTCCCTTGATAATTTCCATTGGTCATTGGGAAATTCATCTTACTATAAGTTATCAGTCTCTATGGAGTCTTAACAATTGCAACTAAAGTTCATGCCCATATACAGCAAGATATGGGTTATATTCAGGTAATAAGTAACATCTAAGCAACACATGGCTAGGCAATGACCATCTTTAACAAAAGGGAAATTCTGTGATGAGAAACTCACTTCCTGTCTCCCCACAGCCTGTCCACTATCTACAATAACAAGTGTAATTGAATAGTCTCTATTTGTCTGGATGAGTGCAACTCCAACAATGCTCAAGAAAAGTGACACCATCTGGAACAAAATATCCCATTTGATCGATACCTCATCCACCACCATAAATATTCACTCCCTGACCACTGATGCACAGCAGCAATAGTACACACAATCTGCAAGACCTATAACAGCAAATCATCAAGCCTCCTTCAACAGAACTTTCTACACCTGCAACCTCCCACCGAGAAAGACAAAGAGCAGCAGACGTATGGGAATACTACCACCAGCAGATTCCCGCCCAAGTCACACACCATCATGACTTGAAATCATAGGATTATGCAGCACAGAAAAGGCCCTTTTGCCCATTGAGGCTGCATCGCTAAAGGAACGCTAATCCTATTTTCCTGTACTTGATCATATCGCTGTTCCTTTACAGTCACTGGGTAAAAATCCTGGAACTTCCTCTCTAGCAGCAATAAGGGGATACCTGCACCAAATCGTTCAAGAAGGCAGCTCACCATCATCTTGTCAAAGGAATGTAGAGATGAGTAACATATTCCACCCTGTCAGTGGCAACCATATCCCATGAAATAATAAAATCATCCATCGCAAACGTTGAATTAAACTCTACACTTAAAAGTTTGGACGGTGCGTTAAGTGGTGTTCCAGCAAGAGTGAATGTCCTGTCCAATTGTACATTCTGTCCTAAACGGGCAAATCTGGAAAACAGATCCCAGTTCCCTCAGATTGATACTATTTAAATAAAAACTCTTTTAAATAATAACAGATTAGTGAACAGAAATTCAAGTGACAACATGTGTGCAGTTTCGGGGAAAGCCAGCAATTCTGAGGGATTATATTGATATCTTGTGATGCTCTTGACAAAAGGGATGAAGTTATTGATGCTATTGAGTAACGTTTCAATAACTTAATTGGTTCATCAGTGGGTATCAAACTAAATGCTGCTGCAAATAATTCCCAATGATAACATGGAAAGAGCCTTAAGCATAAAAATTGAGCACCATTTGAACACATGCTAACCAAGATGTCTTCCTAAATGAAATGCTACACTTTATCAATGCCCAGGGTAAATCCTTGTATTTGTAGCCGCATTTCTATCAGTTTTAACAAGAGGCTGCAGTATCTACTGGAAGACTGAGATTGTGCTTTTGTGCTATTTGACATAATGAGCAATAACAATAACAATTGCTATTGTTAATTCTCCTCTCTTACATTCAGTATTATTTGTTACAGTGAATATAGTCTTCATATTAAGGGAAAACTTAGAGTGTGAAAAGAAACTGGGCAACTTATTTGTAACTGAAGATGCCAAGTCTCTGACTGCAGCTTCTCCAGCAATGCAAGTTCCATCTTAAAGAAAGTAATGCATTGAACCAGCAATCCACTGGTCCACGCATTGAACCAGCAATCCAATACTGAACACATTGAACCAGCAGTCTAATACTGCTGCAATATAATGGACTTCACTCTTTCATGCATCATTTTAACTGATTGTTGCAGTACCCATTTTCCATGCCATACATCATGTGGTAACAATGAAATGCACGGCCAACATTGGAGCACCAATTCACAGTTCTATCTGAACTTGCTTCATTCTGGCTAAGCCCCAACCTCCAAAGTGGCCATTCCGATGTTCTGGCATTGTGATCAAAGCTGGCAGCTTTCCAGAGGTCTGGCAGCACAGGTAAACCTGTTACAAATCTCTCTGTTGGCCTGAAATCCAATGGTCTTCTGAAAACATCATCATTAAAATCATGTTTGGCCCTGACATCTTTTTTCTTTAAACTTTGGGTAAACTCATTGTACAGCTTCACAGTGCAGCATTTGGAAGAAGCAGGGGCATCCTCCAATGGGTCAACATGGCAGAATGTCAAATTCATTTTCAAAGTACATTGTTCTTGGCTTCTCCCAGAACTTTAGTCTGGGCCAAATCTCAAAATGGTGACTTTGGGATTTTGAGACGCCAAATTCCCTAGCTTTCCTGGCTCGTAACCCAAAAGAAATATGTGTTCAAAAGAGTCTGGCAATGGCAACATTATCATTAATGTCACTATTGCTGTGTCATGCAAGCATCCAGAAACTGGAATTAGTAGAAGGAGAGGTGAGAAGAGATGTGAAATACTTAAATGCAACTTTTCTCTATCTTGATCATTGGCTGCACTGGAGCTTACAAGCAAATTCCTCAACAGGATAACGCCAGTTGTTGCTCAATTTCACTGTTACAAAAACAGTAATTCTACTTGTCAACATGTGCCAATCCAGGAAATTGGCAAGGACTGGCTGATTGTCTCAACAGAAGCTGATAAAACCCCTGAGAAATCAGCAGATCAAATAGAAATCTGACGATACGCCTTTTGACACTGGGAGTGAGTTTGACTGAAAGTGCAGTGAAATATTGGCTTGTTGTAACTTAAGCTGCAAGTAAACTTAATCCTTTTTAGCAGGAGGACAATAAAACTTTAGTTATACAGAAGTGTGGCTTGCAGCAATGAATGGTTTATAACTTTATGGATGGAAATGGTAGTTCTAAGGAAATTTGGCATATCCACTACGATATTCACCATCTTTTACAGATGCATCATACAAAGCATCCTTTCCAGTTGCATCGCAGCTTGATATGGCTCTTGCTCTACCCAAGACCACAAGAAACTACAAAGGGTTGTGAATGAAGGTTAGTCCATCATTCAAACCAGCCTCCCATCCGTTGACTCCATTTGTACTTCGCACTTTCTTGGAAAAGCAGCCAGCATAATTAAGGATCCCACACACCCCGGATGTACTCTCTTTTATCTTACATTGAGAAAAAGACACAAAAGTTTGAGGTCACGTACGACAACAGATCTTAAACTAAGCTGATCTTTTCTACACTTTAGCTATCTGATATTACATTCTGCACCCTCTCATTCTCTTTTCTATGAATGGTGTGCTCTGTAAAGCATACAAGAAACAATACTTTTCACTGCATACAAATACAAGTGGCAATAAATCAAATCAAATCAAAACCATTGTATGATATACCCAGGAATCCCTGTTATATTTCCAAAAAATGGTGACTATGCTCACTTTTTTTTGAGTTTTTTGACATTTTCATTCCTGCTGTAATTCTAGATAGCAAAAAAATAGAAATGAGCTGGATTTTACACAAAGGGTGTACTCTTCACTATCCAGTGTAAATGTTGGGGGTAAGATGGTCTTCACCCAATCACTGGTTTGCCCTGGCTGACAGATCTTTAATTGTAATGAGATGAGACTCCACCCATTCTGCAGATGAAGTCTCGCTTCATAGAGCCAATCAGAAGCCAACAGTTTATCAGTTCCAGCAGCGCCACCAGGAGTGACAGCCAGTGCCGGTACCTCAGGAGGCCTTGGAGGACGATCAGCCCCTGGAGGCACCAAAACCCAAGGAAATCTGGAATCCCACAGGACCCCAACTAGCAGACCTCCGTGAAGGGATAGGAAGACATATTTGACAGGGCGGGGGATGGTGGAGGTCGAGCACAAAAACTGTGGAAGGAAGCCTCCGATTAGCAATGGAAAGAAGGCATCCCCTCCAGCAAACTGCTGGGACACACCTGGGCCAAGACCCCTTCCACTGTCCATTCAATTCAGCAAGTGTGGAGGAGGCTCTTAAGTTGCATTAATAGGTCAGTTAAGGGCCTCAATTGGGCAAGTGGTGTACCTGATGATTTCCCACAGCTGACAGCAGTGTGCCCTGTTTTACATGTCCATATGCCTGCTTGGGCAATTTGCCCAAGTAAAGTCACCAATGGTGTGCCGCCTGACTCACTGACAGAGGACATCACTAAAGCCCAGGAGTTTGGGGAGTGGAGTTGGAGCAGGCTGCTGGTGGGGGTGAAGGGGAATGAATATGGATGGTAGTAAATGTCTCATCTTGTCAGGCAACTCAGTTGTTAGCACTGCTGCCTCACAATACCAGGGACCTGGGTTCAATTCCAGCCATGGGTGATTGTCTGTACATAGTCTGCACGTTCTCCCCATGCCTGCATGGGTTTCCTCTGAGTGCTCCGGCTCCCCTCTCTTTGTACCATTCTATTCAGCTTACTCTTTCCTATAAATCTGATGGAAAGCTGGTCTAGACAGGCAGTCCTCGACTTTAACACATTTATGACTCTCAGCACTTACACGTTTGGAAATGGGCACCAGGCTCGACTCCCGGCTTAGGTCATTGTCAGTGCAGAGTCTGCACGTTCGTCCCGTGTCTGCGTGGGTTTCCTCTGAGTACTCCGGTTTCCTCCCATGGTCTGAAAGATGTGTTGGTTGGATGCATTGGCCCGTGCTAAATTCTCCCTCAGTGAACCTGAAAAGGTGCCAGAGTGTGGTGACTAGGGGATTTTCACAGTAACTTCATTTCAGTGTTAATGTAAACCTATTGTGACACTAATAAATAATAAATAAATAAACATAGTGTAGCTCATCTCTTGACCTTCTCTGTTCTTCTCTGCTTTATCTGTCTGTTTATCTGTACACTTCTATATCTTTCTCTGTGGTCTTGTGCTTCTGCAGCTCTCCCTCTCTCTCTTTCTCATCATCTCTGCACTTATGTTCTGATGTTTCTCTGTATTGCTCTTCCTCATCTCTTCTACATCTCTTTTTCACATGGACTTGGTTATTACACCAGTTGGTCAGTGGTCGATGGGAATGAGCTAGGACATCAGACAACCAGTAGGAAAAGTTTCCAGTGCATACAATGATAGCAACTCGGTCAAGTTGCTAAGGAAGTGGATGGGAAAATGGCCAAGTGTGTAAGCTGGTTTTCCAGCAACAGATGCAAAGAAATGATGGACCAAGCTGAAAGGCTAAGACTGTTGAGGCAGAGTAAAAGCCACAGTGAAGCCTGGAGAGTGCAACCTCAATGTATAACCTAGCTTTAGGAAGACAAAAAGCTAAATATAACAGTAGGTTGACTTTTACTGACTAAAATTAACACAGAAGTATTAAAGAGATAATGTGACATGTACTATGACAGCCAAGCTGAGGCACAGAAAATGTGTGGAGCAAATAAGGACTTTCAAAATGTTTAATGAGTTGTACGAATAAATATATCATCATATTGTAGCTAGTGGTGAGGCAAATATTCAAAGGGACTCTGATTTTGCTGTGAAAACGAGTTCCCTTCAGTTTCCATTTGGGAGAACAGTGAGATGTTGTCATGCTGTGTCCAGAATTCATGGTAAATGGAGCTGTGGTTCATGCTTGACTCATTAAAAGTTCAATTAAATATTTATTGTGGGTCAACAATGGGAAACGGAAGCAATTTGACAAGAGAGCGAGAAGAAGCAAGATTTCATTTTTTTTAAATAAACACCTCCCATCCTGTCCTCATTGTTCCCGTTTGTTGTAATCTTATTCATCAGCCCTTTCAATAAAAAGGATGTACAATTGAACTCAACTTTCATTTTTACATGTGAAACCTCAAGTTCAGCATGATCTGTGAAGACCTAGAAAAGTAACTGCACTGGTGGTTCTAACCACAACCAAGCGAGTGAGGTCACTGGAATTTTTTTTTTGATTCATCCACCACACAAATACTTTCAGAGAAAATACCACCTGCTTCTTTGTAAAGTGCTGCCTACGCTCAGCGACAGCTGGGCTTGGTGATCTGACAAAGCACAACATGTTCAGACAAGTGTTGATCTATCGATACCTGAGTCCTGGCCAAAGAGGAAGTCAAACAGAAAGCCATTTACTGAAGAGTTGCTAAACAGACACCTGCACGTGACTCATCAGTTTGGGATCATTTAAGTAATGTGACTCCCTTTTATGGAGAGCAATTAGTTCATGTGGGGCGGGCAAGCTTGTTGTTGTTAAACAAATATTTTGTTGATGTACTGTAACTATCAAGCCTTGTTGTTATCAAAACTGGAATTAAACAGTGCTGCTGACTCTAATCTTTTTTCCCTACCAGAAGCTTCCAGCAGCAAGATTTATTCTCCAATAATTCTAAGAGCCATTTTGCAAGAGATTTGGCCACCGGTAGAGCATGGCAGAGTTTCAGGGCAGGCTGCCCATAATTTCCTGACCGCTTAATTGATTAAGGACAATGAACACCTAATTTCTGCATAAAGATGCTGGCTGATGCTAGTGGCACTTACAGTGGCATCAACTTGTGAAGTAACCCCTAATGTCTCAACAAGGCAATCAACTAGAATGGCGCGGTGGCGCAGTGGTTAGCACTGCTGTCTTACAGCATCAGGGACCCTGGTTCGATTCCCAGCTTGAGTCACCGTCCGTATGGAGCTTGAACATTCTGCGTGAGTTTCCTCCAGTTTTCGCTCACAGTCCAAAAATTATGCTGGTTAGGTGTATTGGCCATGCTAAATTCTCCCTCAGTGTACCCAAACAGGCAGGGGAGTGTAGCAAATAGGGAATTTTCACAGTAACTTCATTGCAGTGTTAATGTAAGCTGACTTGTGACACTAATAAATAAATGTAAAACTTAAACAGCTTTGAGGTGTGGTCACTATTCCATTAATTTAGGAGATTCTTTCATTAATAGTCACTTGGCAGGAAAGATTGCCAGTTGCACATTGTAGTCTGATTCAGTGATGTCAGTCCAACACAACCAATGCATTGTGGAGCTGTCATGGTGGTTAGCACAGCCGCCTCACAGTGCCAGGGATTCAGGTTGAATTCTGGCGTTTGGTATCCACACATTTTCCGCATGTATGCGTGGGTTTTCTCCAGGTGCTCCTATTTCCTCCAACAGTCCAAAGGTGTGTGGATTAGGTGGATTTACCAGACTAAATTGCCCCTTAGTGTGTCAAGATATGTAGTTAGATGGATTAGCCATGATAAATACAAAGGGTTACAGGGATAGGGTGAGTGGACCTGGTTAGCATGTTATTTCGGACAGTCAATGCAGACTCATTGGGCCAAATGGCCTCCTTTTGCTCTATAGAGATTCTGTGGAATTCTACGGATATGTTGCCCTCATTGAATCAGAGAGGTAAGTCCTTCATGGAATAATAAATTCAGTGAAAGAAATTTTTTTTGAGCTATCTTAAGGTTTTGCAGCGAACATACAAATACAATAAATTCACCACAAATATATCAGAAACTCCTGTAAACAAGATTGTCAATATACTTCCAACAATATTGTGGCAATGAAATGGGAGAATTAGCATGGAAGTGCCATCCATTTTTAAACTGTAATGTTTGATATTTAACCAATTTCCTTAGCACCAGGTCATCTAGTATGACTGTGAATACACTGCTTTGTACAATAGAAAGAGGTTCCATAACCCAAGGTAGTTTTGAAGGAACTTCGTTATGATATTTGGCATGTTTATAACTCAATTCATATTAATAAACCTCCAAATTGGACCCAAATTAGTATCCCCAGTTCCTTTCACATCCTATATTTCACTTGGGCTGCTCACTTACATAACATGAACAATGCGGATTGCTGTACATTTGGAAAAGGGGTTAATGACCTTAAAGGGATGTTTCACTGATGTTTTAGTTAATTTCCACCAAAGGAGCAGTTCTGCTTTCTGCAGTGAAAGCCATGAAAGATGTGTCCATGCTGGTATTTCTTTCTAAGGTGCACCAGATCAGCCTGTTTCCCTGCATCTTGAGATTGAACAAAGAATGTCATTCAGGGAAACGACTTGCTTTGCTGCCCCATAAAAAAGGAAAGCAAGAGCAGGCGAGGGCATGGTGATTTTACCAAAGAACAGCATGATTCCCACAAGTGTAGGATTCATTGAGGGCACACGTGTGCCGAACAGGCTCCCAAAAATAACACCATGAGTTTCATAGAAACATAAAAAATAGGAGCAGAAGTAGGACGTTCCAACCTTCAAGCTTGTACCATCATTCAACATGATCATGGTTGATCTTCCATCTCAATACCAGCACACTCCCCATACCCGTTGGTACTTTTAGAGTCTTAGGACAAAATTCTCCAGCCGCGCTAGTCTAAAAGCCGGAAACACCAGCCCAACTGTCAATGGGGTTTGCCATTGTCTGCAACCTGCCCGTCCATTAAAGTTCCAGTGTCCAGTAAGATGGAAGAATTTTGGCCTAGAAATCTATCTCTTTCTTTCTTAAATGTACTGATTGACTTGGCCTCAGACCTCCCCCTGCTGCCCCCTCCCCACTTTAACTTCACATTTGACCAGCATCTGCCACGCATTTGCTCACTCACTCATCTTGTCTAAATCAGCTTGAACTCTCTTAATGTCCTCCTTACCACCCACAGTGTTGCATAGAAAAGGCTTCCATTCCATTCATGTTCAGGTGGTTTTCAGTTGCAAGTACCGTATCATGCAAGTGAATGAACAAACTCGTGGTAGCAGCTTCAAAGACAACATTCCAGCACAGCCCTTTTCAATAAAAGCCCACTGGTTACCACTGGAGGAGCATGAAGGTGTGCTGCAGTCTTGAATACCAGTGTCTTGAAAAGCTCATGATCAAATACAGATGCGGATACAATCATGCTGATGCTGCTACCCAGATTGCAGTGGAACATACCCTGGACTTGCCTTTGCAGAGATTCTGTAGCTTATGATGGACAGTCCTTGTCATCCAGAGAAGAGTAAACATAAAGACAGTCAAGGAAGAGGATGGACAAGAAATAACCAAAGGTTTGGCAATACTTCCACCTGAAATATATAATTCAGCCCCTGCATGAAGAGTTTTGACCTCCCCAAGTACAAAATGTGACCCCAAAAACAGCAAATACAACATTACAATAAATTATATCTTAATTGCCCCCTCATATGCTACATTAATAATACCCCTTTCTTTCCTGAATGTTCCCTTGGTGGGGATTGTAATGAATCTTCTCCCTGCTGTGTTAGATAGACAAACACTAGTTGTCAGAAACATTGCTTTTAATTCCCCAGAGAGTAGTTAGTCATACTGCTGGTTGGTGTGATTGGAACTGACTCTTTTCAAGAGGGAGCTGCTCCTGAGTTTGGCTCTGATTGCAGCATATAAAAGGTAAGTCTTTTTTCACAGTTTGCAGTTGGTTCATATGATCTCAAAGAATTTGTTTCAATTGCCTGAGGGAGTCAGAGAGAAATCTTCTGCAATATGATTTTCCCTTCGTACTTGTGGGGTTTTTCTCTTGTTTCTTAGTGTCTCCAGGGAGATTACATGGGGATAACAGTGGAATTGGACTCTCATCGTGATTCTCCAGCCAATCTTGCAGTGGAATAGATTTACTGGTGCAGCTGGTCTTGCCCTGCCCATTGACTTTGTATGAATTATTAAATTATAGAATCCCTATAGTATAGAAGGAAGCCACTCAGCTCAATCAAATCTGCACCGACCACAATCCCATCCAGGTCTTACCCCGAAACCCTATATCTACTCTGCTAATCCCCCTGACAATTGGGTCAATTTAGCATGGCCAATCAACCTAACCCGCACATCTTTGGACTATGGGAGGAAACCAGTGCATCTGGAGCAAACTCACACAGACGCGGTGAGAATGTGCAAACTCCACACAGATAGTGACCCGAGGCTGGAACTTTTTATGTCTATAACTGTGGAATGGTGAAAAATCTTCAATTAAAAATGATAAACAACTGGCAATTAATATAAAACAGCACAAGAAAGAAAAATTACAGAAAAAATATAATATTAAATACAATTATATATAAAAATGAGCTCATCCACTTTATTGATACAATAAATCATATGCCATATTTCACCTTTTGTTACTTTTCCTTGAAAAATGTACAATTTATCAGTTTATTATAATCAAAGCTGGTTTCAAAGTGCTATACATAAAAAGAAACAATCAAACACTTCTGTAAATAACCCAAATAACATAAATAACACCAGAGTGATTAATCCAGATATACTATGCAAACTGTGCCTTTTTGCAATCTGCTCTGGTAAACAGGATTTCTTTGCTGACATAAAATATATTGTTCTTTTCTGTTCAATGACTGGATTGAACAACTGCTGAGTAGATTTTAAAAATCGCAGGCCTGTTTGAATCTTGTTTCATAATAAACTACTCACTGCCAATAAATTTCCAACTTACTCATGAAAATGTATCAACAGTATTTCTTCGTTCTGGTGTTCTGGATCGATGATACATTAAAAAGAAACTTGTAAGTCCACTTTATTTTCCTAATTATAGTTGCATTGTGCATTTGTCTTCGTATGTTATTTTAGTGTCTATTTTGTTAACTGGGCGAAGTTTGAAGGACACTTTCACTCTATCGTTGTTTACAGCAAGGCTGAGATTCCAGCAGCTCAGGTGTATAGGGGACAGGAAACGGGGGCGGGGGGAGAGCTGTTTCACCTGGTTTGTACAGGCTTGCACCAGACCTGGCTTCTCTAACTAGTATGCATCAAGGTCATAGGCACAAAGCTCATTAGACCATTCATTGTGTCCTTGCTGACCTGGGAATTCTGATGAATAGCTGCCTTGGGGTAAGACACTGTGCCTTTAGAGGGTTGAGCAAAGCACCTTTCCACAGTTGCTACAGGTAGCTTTAAAGTCAAGTAACTAAACATATGTGCATCTAATCAGTAAAGGTGCATGTGGGTGATTTTTCTTTTCTTTCTCAGAACTATGTTTTCGTTCCCTGTAATTATTCTCCCCTCCAATTGAATCATGATATAGTTGTCTTTTAAACATTCAGGTCTAAGTTACAGTTTCCAACCATCTCATGTTTTGTCCTGGAGACTGCAAGGATTGAAGATGAGTCTCCAGGACTCAACTGCGAGCAAACCCAGAACAGAAATTGTAAGGTCATCAAACAATGTTGTGTTTCCTTCCATTTCTTCAATAATTTTTACTGATTTGCTCTAAGTATAATGGAGATTGGGAAGAAAACAGGCCTTTTCATTTCATGGAATCCTATAGTGCTGAAGGAGGCCATTTGGCCCATCGAATCTTCACTGACAACAATTCTACCCACACCTTATTTTCATAACCCCATGCATTTACCCTAGCTAATCCCCCAGACACTAAGGGGTAAATTAGCACGGCCAATCCATCTAATCTGCACATCTTTGGGCTGTGGAAGGAAACTAGAGACCCCACCCCCTCCCAAGGAAACCCATACAATCACAGAGAGAAGGTGCAAACTCCACAGAGACAGTGACCCAAGCCAGGAATTGAACTCGGGTCCCTGGCGCTGTGAGGCAGCTGTGATAACCACTGAGCCACCATGCTGTCCACTTCTTGTGATTAACTTGATCTGCCACTTCTGAGCAAGATTTATTCAATTAGGGAATGAACTGTTCTCTTTCTAATTGATCTGCAGAGGAGGTCAACAGCCTGAAGGCAGATGCCTGGCAGCAGCCGTTTATAATCACTAAAAATGATTGGGATACAGGGACCAATTATAATATTTCCAAATTTGCCAATGACACCAAACAGGGTGATGATGGAAGTTATGAGGAGGATGCAAAGAGACTTCTAGAGAACTTGAACAGGCTAAATGAATAGAATAGAACGTGGCAAATGGAATATAGAATCATAGAATCCCTATAGTGCAGAAGGAGGCCATGTGACTCATCGAGTCTGCACTGACTGCAAACCCACCCAGGCCCTATCCCCATAACCCCACTTATTTACCTGAGTAAATAAGAGTCCTCCTGACAGTAAGGGGCTATTTACCATGGCCAATCAACTGACCCACACATTTTTAGACTGTGGGAGGAAACCAAAGCATCCAGATGAAACCCACACAGACATAGGGAGAATGTGCAAACTCCACACAGATAGTGACCTGAAGTCGGAATTGAACCTGGGTCCGTGGTGCTGTGAGACAACAGTGCCAACCACCGTGCCACCCTAGAAGTGTGGAGCTATTTACCATTGCAGAAGATTCAGGAAGGGAGAATAGTTTCAAATTGTGAGAAGTTGGGATGTGGTATCCAAAGGGAGCTATGCCTCCTTGTTTGTGAGTCACCAAAAGCTAATATGCAGGTGCAGCAGTGGTGTTGAAATAGTGCAGTCATCAAAGAACATCCCCACTCCTGACCTTATGATGGAGGGAAGGTCATTGATGAGGCAACTGAAGATGGTTGGCCCAAGGACATTCCCTGAGAAACCCCTGCAATGATGGCCTGGGACTGAGATGATTGACTTCTCACACCTCCAGATATCTCCCTTTGTGCCAGACATGACTCCTATCAGTAGAGTGCTTTTCCTCTGATTTTCATTAACGTCAATTTTGCTCGGGCACTTTGATGCTGCATTTGGTCAAATGCTGCCTTAATGTCAAGAGTATTCACTCTGACCTCACTTATAGAATTTAATTCTGATATCAATTTTTGAACCAAGACGACAATGACATCGAGAGCTGAGTGGCCCCAGCAGAAATGGAAGTCAATATGGATGAGCATGTAATTGCTGCGTAAATGTCATTTGATAGCACTGGGTGTATGTGTGTGTACGTGTTCATACATGTGTATATGTGTGAGTATGTGTGTGCAAGCATGTAAATGTGTATGTGTGTGTGTGTGCATTTGGATGTATGTGTAAGTATATTTGTAACTGTGCATACGTGAGCATGCATGTGTCTATGTGTGCATATGTGTGCATTTGTGTATGATGCATATGTGTGGGCATGTGTGCATACATTAGTGTATGTTTACATATGTGTATCAAATTGTGTACCTACCAATGTGTGCATTTTTGTATCTATGTTTGGGTATCTGTATACATGAGAGCCTGTGTGAATGTCTCACTCTGTGAGCAGGATTTTCCTCTCATGCTCGCCCCAAGGATGTAAAATCCTGTTCAAGATCAATAAACTTTTCCATAGTCTGTGTCCTACAGTCATGATTCCTGTGGTAGGCGAGGCAGGAAAATTCAGCCCTGTGAAAATAAAGCTGTCTATGTCAGTGTAGTGTGTCTCTGTGTCAGTGTGAATCTGTCTGTGTCGGTGTTGTGTGTCTCTGTGTCAGTGTGAATCTGTCTGTGTCGGTGTTGTGTGTCTCTGTGTCAGTGTGAATATGTCAATGTCAGTGTTGTGTGTTTCTGTGTCAGTATGAATCTATCTGTGTTGGTGTTCTGCATCTCTATGTCAGTGTGAATCCGTCTGTGTTGGTGTTATGTGTCTCTGTGTCAGTGTGAATCTGCCTGTGTTGATGTTCTGCATCTCTATATCAGTGTGAATTTGTCTGTATCAGTGTTGTGTCAATGTATGTGAATGTGAATTTGTTGGAAGCAATGCCCTCGCCCAGACAGTATGTTTTCATCTCAGTATCTTGCTCCTCTTAATAAGCAGGGCTGTCCAGCAAAGGCAGCTGTCCTCGACTTTTGCCCACTGCCCCTCACCCTCACACCGATTGGCAGCCTCCTGGTTCTTGTCGACAAAGTGTAACCAAGAGAAAAGCAGAATTTAACAAATTGTAGCCAACCAGAAGTGCAGGTGGCACTTTAAGGAATTGCACATGTCCTCTGGCTTCTGTGCTGTCGGTGTTTGATATAAATCGCACTTGAAGTGCGCTTCAATGTATGTAAATGAGGGAGCAGCAGAAAACCCAAGGAGCTGTGTGAGTGTCAGCAACGTGCAATGTGCAACACAAAACACAAACTTCACAACCAATGCCCCCAAAGCAACGCATCAGCCCATTTCTTGCAGAGATGTGTAGAGGACATTGGATCAACAGAAAGTTCATGGTCCATGTCATGAACAGTTTGTGATCAGCTTACTGGGGAAGAATTCTCAGTGTAGTTTTCACATTCTTGATCTAGGGTTTTATTGTTTTCTTTGTACAAAGATTATATTATTTTTGGAGGTCAGGAAGAGTGGGGTTGGATGCACCTAGTAATGATTTCTCAGTCTTGTGTGTGACAAGCCTGAGGGAGCATCTGGTCTTATCTTGCTCATCATTTTAGTATTTTGTATCTTCGTATCATTGAGAATAACGTGTGTGATGCATAAGCATGGGCTTGTATCTTACATTCTAATGTTTGGTGCAAAAATAATGGAGTTATCTACATTTATATATTGAACATAGGCAAATGACCACTGATTTGACAGCATGATTGGATCATGTAGATCCAATACATTAACTCTGTTTCTGTCTCCAGAGATGCTGCCAGACCCACTGAGTTTATTCAATATTTTTTGGGTTTTTTTCAATATTAATGGTCTGAATTTTACACTCCCCTGCCAATGGGTTTGGATGGATCTGAAGACAGGGAGGCTCATACTGTCTTCCATATTGTCTACCCACTTACCCCTAATCAGTCTGAGATTTTACAGGCAGAAATTAGTCACCCACTCCCACCAATATTTTACCTGTGGCAGATAGAGGCCCATGCAAGGCAGGAATCCAGGCAGGAAGCTAGACAAGAGGGTACAGCTGCCTTTGGTGAGACTCTGGATCCAATAGGGGTACTCCCATCAGGTCATGCCCCACACCCCACCCCTTTTAACTCCCCGCCCAATCCCTCAACTCCATCATCCCTTTGAGAAGCCCTTTGACCTTGAATCTCCCTGGGCCACTCAGCGCACAAGACTGACTGCAATTCCAGTTGTGGCCACTACCCTCTGCTGGTGCTGCTGGGACCACAGAGCTGCCAGCTATTCAGTTAGATAGCAGCTCTCTGAGCTGGACCTTCCCCTTGCGATTGAGGTGGAAATCTCACCTTAAAGCAACTAACACTACTGCCAATGTGTAGAGCACTCGTTGGGACTGTAAGCAGTATTGTCATTCTTGCTGTGACCACTGCTGGAACACAATTCTGAAACCCCTTCCCTTGCAAAAAGAGATTTTCATTTTCATGAAGTCAGTGACAGTTTGCAACACATCACCACAAGCAACATGAGGATGATATAGTGCTCACGTGTTTGATTATTTTGGCCCCTTCCAATTTGCACAGGAGTTGCGAAAATTCTATAAAAGTTGGAGACATACTGGAATAAAATTAACCTTTGGCAAATTGATCATCCATTGTACAATCTTCCCACCTTTACTTTCATGAAATGGAAATCAGGCAGATTGAAGATCAGTCACTTTGATCACTGTGCCACACCCTTCAATTACCACGGTACCTTGACGCCAGCGCAGATATAAGTGGGAAATACTTTGCAACATTAATTAAAGCAGACAGACTTTAATGGTTTTGTTTCTCTCTTGATAGGTACGAAAAACAAACTCCACAAACACTGTGGAGTCAAAGATGAGGGAAACCATTAAGAAGAATACTGGAGCTTAAAACTCATGTCTGAGAGATTTAACGAGGGAACTACTATGGTAGCTGCAGGAGGCAAGCACAACAGTAAGATAGCCAGCCAATATTTCAACAAAGATTATTAAAGAAAACTTGAGCTCTCCAAAGAAAGGAAACACATTTGCATTTAAGAATAATGTAAAGGCACAGGGTACTCTTTATACAATAATTATTTCCTAAAAACGTTCACAAGAAGAAGATCTCTTGACATGAAACTTCTACAACTCATAACTCTGATATCACCAAGAATGAAATGTTCTAAGCAGCCTTAAAGAATTCAGAACCGTTAAATTCCAGAGAAGCAGAGTATTTAACAAAGATTGTTAATTGAGATTAGGGACAAACGGGTGGCACAGTGGTTAGCACAACTACCTCACAGAGCAGGGTTCAATTCCCGGCTCAGGTCGCGGTTCATGTGGAGTCTGTATGTTTTCCCTGTGTCTGCGTAGGTATTTTCAGGGTGCTCCAGTTTCCTCCCACAGTCCGAAAGACGTGCTGGTTTGCTGCATTGGCCGTGCTGAATTCTCCCTCAGCCTACCCGAACAGGTACCTGAGTGTGCGACTGGAGTTGTTTATTGAAGAGATTTATAATGGGTCTGGATGGTGAAATTGAATAGAGGTGTGGAATGGATTCATAGCAAATCCGCAGCTGATTTTTCACTAAGAGTCACAAAGGTGCAACTCTTTTTGGAGATTCATTTCCTAATCTTCCTGTCACTTTCATTTGCTTTGAAATTCAAAATCTTGGCAATATTTTCCAAGGCAATGCAATGTAAAATCTGGCATGGTGAAAAATCAGTTTGTTTAGTGTTGCCAGGGTTCAACAGTTTCACTCCCCTGGTGTGGACTGACCGGGCTCACTCTTAAAAAATTGATGAATATCAGAATGTCATATTATATTGTTCAAGCTAAAACCTGTATTGAAATTTATTTAAAATAAACATAGCTACATAGAAGACAATGTAATCAGTAATAAAATATTTAAGTTGATTAATTCAAGAACAAAAAAGAAAGAAAATTACAGCACAGGAACAGGCCCTTCGGCCCTCCAAGCCTGTAACAACCATGCTGCCCAACTTAATTAAAACCCCTACCCTTCTAGGGACCATATCGCTCTATTCCATCCTCTTCATGTACTTTCAAGGTACCCTTAAACCATATCCACTTCCACTACCTCCCCCAGCAACAAGTTCCAGGCACTTACTACTCCTTATGTAAAAAAATCTGCCTTGGACATCTCCTTTAAACCTTGTCCCTTGCACCTTAAACTTATCCCCCTATCAGATAACTCTTCCACCTTGGGAAAAAGCTTCTGTCCATGCCTCTCATAATCTTACAGACTTCTATCAGGTCTCCCCTCAACTTCCGTCGCTCCAGTGAGGACAAATCAAGTCTCTCTAACCTTTCCTCATAGCTAATGTCCTCTATACCAGGCAACATTCTGGAAAATCTTTTCTGTACCCTCTCCAAAGCCTCCACATCCTTCTGGTAGTGTGGTGACCAGAATTGAACACTGTATTCCAAATGCAGCCTAACTAAGGTTCTATAAAGCTGCAACATGAC
This sequence comes from Sphyrna mokarran, assembly GCA_024679065.1. Classification (NCBI taxonomy): domain Eukaryota; kingdom Metazoa; phylum Chordata; class Chondrichthyes; order Carcharhiniformes; family Carcharhinidae; genus Sphyrna; species Sphyrna mokarran. The sequence continues at coordinate 95,693,516 of JAGIQG010000005.1, forward strand.
CTGCCAATTTTTAAACTCAATACCCTGGCCTATGAAGGCAAGCATGCCCTATTCCTTCTTGAATAGCTTCTTCACCTGCATTGCCACTTTCAGTGACCTGTGTATCTGTACACCTATCAATACTCTTAAGGGTTCTGCCATTTACTGTATATTTCCTAACTCATTAGACCTTCCAAAATGCATTACATCACATTTGTCCAGATTAAACTCCATCTGCCACTTCTCCACCTAAGTCGCCAACTGATCTATATCCTGCTGTATCCTCGGATGGTCCTCATCGCTATCCAGAAATCCAACAACCTTTGTGTCATCCACAAACTTACTAATCAATCCAGGTATATTTTCCTCCAAATCATTTATATATATATATTACAAATAGCAAAGGTCCCAGCACTGATCCCTGAGGAACACCATTTGTCACAGCCTTCCATTCAGAAACGCAACTGCTACCCTCCGTCTTCTTTGACCGAGCTAATTTTGCATCCACTTTGCCAGCTCACCTCTGATCACATGCGACTTCACCTTCTGCATCAACCTTGCCAAAAGCTTTATTGAAGTCCACGTAGACAACATCTACTGCCTTACCCTCATCAATTATTTTCATAATTTTCTCGAAAAACTCAATCAAGTTCACGAGATACAACCTCCCCTTCACAAAACCATGTTGCCTCTCCTAAATCCACTTATTTCCGGGTGGGAATAAATCCTGTCTCGAAGAATCCTGTCCAATAATTTCCCTACCAGTGATGTAAGGCTCACCAGCTTGTAATTACCTGGATTATTCTTGCTACCCTTCTTAAACAAAATAACAATATTAGCTATTCACCAATCTCTGGGACTTCCCCTGTAGACAGAGTGCATAGTCTTTCTCTCAAGGCCCAGCTATTTCCTCCTTTGCCTCTCTGATTATTCTGAAGTATATCCTATCAGGCCCTGGGGTTTTGTCTACCTTAATGTTTGTCAAGAACCGCAATATTTCCTTTTTGATCTCAATATGACTCAAACTATCTACACATCCTTTCCCAGACTCATCATCCACCAAATCCTTTTGTTTGGTGAATACTGATGCAAAGTGTTCATTTAATACTTCGCCATTCTCCTCTGGCTCCATGCATACCTTCCCTTGTCATTGAGTGGGCCAATCCTCTCCCTGGCTATCCTTTGCTCTTTATGTATATATAAAAAGCCTTGGGATTTTCCTTAATCCTGCTGGCTAATGGTTTTTCATGATGCATTTTAGCCCTTTTTACTTCTTGCTTAAGTTTTTTTCTACTTTCTTTGTATTCTGCACTTGCTTTGTGTGTTCCCAGCTTTGACAAATGCTTCCTTTTTCTCTTTGAGTCGGCTTGTTATCTAATGTTCCTAAAACTTGCCATACTTATCCTTCATCCTACCAGGAATGTGCCGGTTCTAAATCCCTATCAGCTTACACTTGAAAGCCTCCCACATGCCAGACATTGATTTGCCCTCAAACATCTGCCTCCAATGTACATTCTTCAGTTCCTGTCTAATACTGTTGTAATTATCTTCTCCCAATTTAGCACCTTAATTTGAGCACTACACTTATCTTTATTCATCATACCTTAAAGCTTACTGAATTGTGGTCACTGTTCCCAAATTGCTCCCCCCTGAAACTTCAACCACTTGGCCGGGCTCGTTCCCCAATACCAGATCTAGTATGGCCCCTTCCATACTTGCACTATCCACATACTGTTTCAAGAAGCCCTCCTGGATGCTCCTTACAAAGTCTGTCCCATCCATGCCCCAAGCATTAAGTAAGTCCCAGTCAATATAGGGGAAATTAAAATCTTCCTCCACAACAACCTTGTTACTTTTACACTGTGCAAAAATCTGCCTACATATCTGTTTCTCAATCTCCTGCTGGCAGTTGGGTGGCCTATAGTAAACACCCAACACTGTGACTACACCTTACCTATTCCTGAACTCTGTCCATATTGCCTTGCTATACGAGCCCTCCGATATGTCCTCCTGAAGTACTGTGATATTCTCCTTAACCAGTAGTGCAACTCCCTTACCCCTTTTACATCCTTCTCTATCCCACCTGAAATATCTGTATCCTGGAATATTAAGCTGCCAATCTTGCCCTTCCCTTCCCTTAACCCAAGTCTCTGCAATGACAACAACATCGTAGTTCCCAACACCAATCCAAGCTCTAAGTTCATCTGTCTTACCTGTTAACACTTCTCGCATTGAAACAAATGCACTTCAGTTCCCCAGACCCTCTCTGATTAGCAATCCCATCTTGTGTGCTGTTTCTCTGATCTTACTGGTCCTATTCTCTCATTCCCCTTCAGCTAATTCACCTTTGCTTTGGTTCCCATGCATCTGCCAACAAAGTTTAAATCCTCTCCTATGACACTAGCAACTTCCCAGCCAGAATATTTGTGCCTTTCCAGTTTAGATACAACCCATCCTTTTTTGTACAGGTTCTATCTGCCCCAGAAAAGACCACAATGGTCCAGATATCTGAAACCTCCCTCCTACATGGCTGTTTAGCATGTGTTGAGCTGTACTATCTTCCTATTCCTAGCTCACTAGTACATGGCACAGGGAGTAATCCTGACATTACAACCACAGAGGTCCTGCTTTTTAACTTTCTACCCAAATGCCTAAACTTCTGCTGCAGGATCTCATCGCTGTTCCTGCCGATGTCATTAGTATCAATATGTACCATGACCTCTGGCTGTTCACCCTCTCCCTTCAGAATGTTTTCTGTCCGTTCAGGGACATCCTGAACCCTGGCATTGGGATGCAATATACCATCCTGGAATCTCTTTCATGTGCACAGAAATGCCTATGTGCGCTCCCCACTATAGAGTCCCCTATAACTATTGCTCTAGTGCTCTTTGTCCCTCCCAGCCTAACAACAGAGCCACTGCTAGCACCATTGCTTTGGCTGCTGCTGGTGGTATCCCCTGATAGCCCATTCCTCCCAACAGTATCCAAAACGGTGTTTTTTAGAGAGGGGGATGTCCACAGGAGATTCTTGCACCAACTGTCTGTCCCTTCTAGCGGTCACCCATTGATCAGTCTGCACTTTTGACGTGACCATGTCTCTAAACCCATGATGCTTTCTGTCACCTTCATGCTCCTAAGTGCATCCAACTGCTGCTCCAAGCTATCCATGCGTTTTGTGAGAACCTGCAATTGGGTGCACTTCCTGCAGACATAGTCATCCGGGATGCTAGGAGCATCATGGATCTCCCACATTTCACAAGTGCAACACTTAACCTCACTGACTGACATTTCGAGCACCAATTAAATTATTTGAGAAAATTTCTAAAACACTTACCTTCTCACAGTGACTTTTTTTTTGGTTACAGGAGAAGGGAGGGAGGGGAACACTGAGTAGTGTTTTGGGCGTAACACTCCTTGACATCAGATCTTCTGCTTCCCACTTCTCGGTAGACATTGCTGGTCTGACTTCTCCCAGAATGGACTAGTGAAGTCTCTCAGGCGCCTTTATCAGACCATACAATAATAAAAATTCCAAAACCTTACTATCTCTTGGAGAATCTCTTAATTGAATATTTCATTAATACAATGTTGGTGAGTCAGATTTATGAATCATAGAATCATAGAATTCCTACAGTGCAGAGGGAGGCCATTCAACACATTGAGCCTGCACTGACCACAATCCCATCCTAGTTCCACAACTCCACATATTTACCTGGCTAATCCCCCTGACACTATTTATTGTGGCCAATCCACCTACTCTGCACATCTTTGGGCTGTAGGAGGAAATCAGAGCACCCAGAGGAAACCCACACAGACACAGGGAGAACGTGCAAACTCCACACAGGCAGTTTGTCACTTTGTCACCCATATGAAGAATTTCCAACTGGTCACACCCATCCAGATTACCAAGGTTGACCTCCAGCCATCTCTGTACTGACAACTGCAGAGGAGAAGGTGCTGGAGAGATGTTGAAGCTCAGCATGCCCGGCCATCTGAGCTGGGGAAATGGGACTTTACCAGATGCCCTATGACAGAATTAAATATCATACAGCCATATGGCAGACAACACTCATCCATGTTGGCTTGATCTCAGTGGTCTGTGAAATGTCATCATGTGCACATTAACAATGCAATAATTCCTCACCCTCACAGTTTGAATTCTTGCCTTGTTGTTTCATCCACTTCCCTTCAGTCAGAAATCATGCACGTATCTCCTGGATCTGGAAAACATGACACTGGCCAGCTGGCAGATGCATCTGTGGGCAGCAGTCAGAAAAATTTTGCAAATGTCTCCTGAAAGTCTCTGGAAGGACAGGAGCAAAATAATTTCTGGGAGTGATAATCCATGCCAAGTTAAATTGACCCTAGTGTCAGGGAGATTAGCAGGTAAATGTGGGGTTACAGGAGTAAGACTGTGGTCAGTGCAGACTCAATGGGTCAAACGGTCTCCTACACTATAGGGATTCTATGAAAGCATTAGCACCCATCAGGAAAGGTAGTCTCAATGACCAGTGGTCAGGGACTCACACATGTCAGAAATCTGACTCTCTGCCAGTGAATCCGGCGCTGTGGTTATCACCAGATGCAAGATGGAACTCTGTGCTTATCACTTCCTCCTGTGGAATGGATGTCAATGAGGCATAGCCTCCTGCCTTTGCTGCCTCTGCTGCTGCTGCTGCTGCCTTTGCTGCCTCTGCTGCTGCTGCCTCTGCTGCTGCTGCCTCTGCTGCTGCTGCCTCTGCTGCTGCTGCCTCTGCTGCTGCCTCTGTGCTGCTGCTGCTGCTGTTCTGCTATTGCTGATGCTGCTACTGCCTCTGCTGCTGCTGCTGCCTCTGTGCTGCTGCTGATTCTGTTGCTTCTGCTGCCTCTGCTGCTGCCTCTCTGCTGCTGCTGCTACTACGACTGTTGTTGCTACTGCTGCTGTTACTGCTGCTGCTGCTGCTGCCCTGCTGACTCTGCTGCTGCTGCTGCTGCTGCTGCTACTACTACTGTTGTTGCTACTGCTGCTGCCTGTGCTGCTGCTGCCCGGAAACAAGTGTGAGCTCTGAGTCGTTCAAGGATTGTTTGCCTGCCCTTTCTTCAGCTCCTTCACTCCTGGTGTTTTCTTGTCACTGGCAAGTTCCACAAAGGCCTGAATTCACCACAGCCATCAATACGCTCAAATCCAGTCAAATGTTTTCTTAATGAAGCTTTTATATACTGTAATTGATAATCCACAGTGTTTAAAGGTAGATGTTGACAGGTTGCTGCCGGCTTGTCAATATGGCATCAACTTGAGCCTCTCGTGAAACCCCTCAATTCTCAAAACTTTCTCAAACACTTCAGTTCAGAACTAGCAGTTAGACACTTGGCAGATTTAAACAATTAAAAAGTCAACTCACCACAGTCCCAGTGATGCATAACCCATTGTCCCTTTTGAGGGAAAGAGCTGACTGGTGGTGATTTAACCGAGGGTCACCATGCCTCAGACAAGGGGCAAGCATCAGAAGGTGGGGCCTTCCTGAATAACCTCAGCTGGGGCGGGCATTGAACTCACGCTATCGGCATCTCTCTGCATCGTGAACAGCCGCCCAACCAACTGAACTAACCGGCTCCCATTTAAGCAAGTATATTTTCACGGAAGTTCATTGGGGCTGGGGGTATGAAATAAAGACTAGAGGGGAACGCCAAGATAGGGTGGAAGGCAGCCGAGGTTGAATGATAGAAAGTCAAAAGTAGATGGTAATGGGACAAGTAAAGAAAGGAAAGGTGGGCCTAGAGGTGATGTGAATGTCAACAGCCTGGCAATTACAAGCACCTACTGTCCCGTAAAATAGGGGCAATAGTTAGGATTTGAAGTTATTAAATCCAAATGTTGAGGCTGGAAGTCTATAAAGTGCCTAATTAAAGGAGGTATTGATCTTTGTGTTTCCATTGAGCCTCATTGGAATAGTGTAGAAGACGGAGGACAGAAAGGTCAGATTGAAAATGGAAAAGAGAATTTAAAATCTGAATTAACCAGAGACTGAGTTACACTCCATAACTAAATAGAGGTACTCTGCAAGGGCAACATCCAACCAGTACTTGGCACTGTATCCCCCTCTTCTCTACCCCCAGTGAAGAGAAAATTGTATTGTGAGCAAAAAGCAGAGTATATTAAATTAAATGGGGTCTGCCCGATCGTTCTGATGCATTATTGTGCTGTGGTCAGACATTGACCGCTACCCACAACTGTGGCCAGTAGGACACATCTACCACACCGTACAGTCATATCTCTCAAAAATATATTTTGTGACATTTCTGAGAGGTGTGATAAAGTTAAAAAATTCCAGTTTTTTTCCTTCCCATAAATGAAAGGATTAATATTTTGTTTCTTTTACGATATAAATTTTCATATTTTCTTGTACACAGTTGATTTTGCACCTTATAATGGATTCATGAGGGACATGAACAACTAAGTTACCATCTGGTGCTAGATTCCTCTCCAATTTCATCAATTCCAATGACAAGTATGTGCTGATAAACCTGTTTGAAGCATGTATTACGTGCATGCAAAATACAAAATATTGTTGGCACGCAGGCCTACAGAGAAAGTGTAGCAGTTCTGTTTCTTCAATGACATGCTCAGACAAGATGGTGAAAGATAGCTGGCGAAGGGATAAGTTCTTTAAGGATGTATTGTCTCCATTGATGGTCTGTCAAAACTAATGATGCAAACAATAACATTATGTATTGCTTTTTACCTTCTTCGCTTCGAGCAAATTGCAAAGACCATTCAGTGAGATGTCTCAGTCACTTCACATTTTTTATAGAGTTGTTCTTCGGATATTAGTATCACTGGCAAGGCAATATTTGTGTTCCATTCTTAGCTGCATCTGGCAATATTAAGCGTCAACCATTGTGTGAGACCGGAATCATAAATAGGTTAGATCCAGTAAGGATGACTGGTTCCCTTCCTAAAATATTAGTCAACCAGTTGGGTTTTTAAAACAATCCAGCTGTGAGCGCACACACATCTGGATGTCAGGTGAGAATAAGACTATGCTCTGTCATGTTGCTGTCACAGATGAATGGCCTGTTGGTGCTTGTACATGTAGAATGGCCAGTGTACAGGGAACTTATATCAGGAAGGAATACAATAATTCCTTCCTGAGGGTGGGGATAAAAAATGAACAGATAAAGAAGGAGAAGGAAAAGCATAGACCTCATTCCTGGAGAAGTGGCATTGTTGATGGTGGGGTGTGAGCATTATTAGGGTCAAACATTGGCAAGGCGGGGGGAGGCGATGGAAAATGGTGAGCATTGTCAGGGTTATGGGCAGTAGCGAGCAGTTAGGAGATGCAGGGAATTGTACTTTTAGGATTTCCCAACATATCTAAGTACTGAGTTTCAATCTCAAGTCTCTGATACTAACTTCAGTGTCAGCTGCATTCTCTGAAGGCCAGTACAGTGTTTTCCTACTGAAAGTTTAAACTTCCCAGATAAGCATCACGCATGAAGGTGGCTCTGGACTTCTTCAACCAAAAAATGGTGTCCCAGGTATTCTGGGCTCCAGCTGGTCAAGACCTGGATGTATGCTGGAAGGTGAATTCCGGGACCCATCAGAAATCCCAACACAAGGATCCTGTAGGAATTGCCAAGGTCCCCCACTCTCGGGACAATTTGAATAAGTCTCCAACTCTGAGTTAGAGTCAGAGACTTTGGAGAATTATGACTCGCTTACTCAGATTACTCAGAAAATATCGGGCAATAATAAACCATGTCTAGCTCCTGGCTAACTTCACAACTGACCCACCCCCAACTCCACACTGAACCCTCCCACCATGTCTCTCCGACCCACTAAAGAGCCTGAGCCTCCAGCACTTCCCCCGGACATTACAACTCCCTCCCCTAATCCTCCAACTTTCACTCTGACTCCTCCCCCAACCTCAACTTGGTCTGAGCTCACCAACCTGCCAATTATCAACCTTGCCATTTATCACACTGCCATCTACTACCCTACCCATTTACCTCACCCACACTCAAAGACTAAAACGCTGAAAGGCTATTTCAATGACTCAAAGCTCTTCAATATGTTGGTGAGAGAAGACTTATCAGAATATGGCAGCCTATGCTGTAAGAGAGAGATGAGGCTTAAGAGGCTTTCCTGGATTATCCTGTCCTTCAAGAAGGGTCTCCAAGAAGAAGCAGACTCCACCAGAAGCCCAGAACAAAAGTCCAGTTCAGAAATGTGGAGTTCCATCTTAATGTAAAAACATAGCAGCAGAATGATAATCTGATGGTGATTGCCATGCCTTGGAAGATATGACACTTTAATATAACGCATTGAAAAATTTGCTCATCAAAGAACAGCACAGCACAGGAACAAGCCCTTTAGCCCTTCAAGCCTGCACCAATCATGCTGTCCTATATAGATAAGCCGCTTATATCTCTCTATTCCCCATCTGTTCATGTGTCTATCCAGGTAAGTCTAAAATGTTGCTCACATATTTGCCTCAACGACTTCACTTGGCAGTGCATTCCAGGTCCCCCGTACCCTCTGTGTAAAAATTTCAGAAGTCCTGATCCACTGCATCCCTGGTACTATTTCTGCCAGAAAAAGATCATTCTAGGTTTCGTTCTCTGCATTGTGATAGTTGACTAAGTTATGCATTTTGTTTTCTGCAGCTTCACAACTTGTAACGTGCATCTTGCGGTACATCACAGCACTCTCTCCATATTAGAAAATGGTTTCAAAAACATGTGCAAATGCTGCAACTTTTGTTCGTGTTTCTTAGCAAAGCTCACATTTCACAGGACTGTTTACCTCGAAAAATGAGCTAGCGCCATTGTTCATCTCTCCCTCCTTCTTCCTAACCTGCGCTTTCATCTTCTTCTTCTTCAGTGAATAATTCTAGAAAACATCCACTTAGTATCTCAATGACTTTCTTTCAGTGCCGCAATAATCTTTCAGAGTGCTCACTTCCTCTTTAGTTGTTCTGATACTGAAAGGACTTTTCACCTCTCTATCTGTTCTCATCTCCACACTCCATTTAAGCTTCAAAATGTCTTTTTTTAACCTGTTTGAGCACTTTCCTGAATCCTCGTGTGGTTTTGACTGTCAGACCTTATATAGTTAGATTTGCTCTTTTTTTTACTTCACATTTTGAATGGTCTAGTCGTTCATTTTAGAGACTTATTTCTAACTTATTTCAACAACTGGAATGCTGAAACTAATGTTAAAGGTAAAAGTAATATACTTGGATGCTGGAAAACTAAAATAAAAACAAAAAGTGCTGGAAATATTCGGCAGGCCTGGCAGCATCTGTGGAGAGAGAAGACGAGATGGAAATTCCCACCCAAAATCAATGGACCTTTTATGGTCCATCAGATTTTCCGGAAAATCCCAGCCAGAGTTAATGTTTTGAATTTGACTCTTGCTCAAGGAGGATTGATGTTCACTTTAAAACATGAACTCTCTTTCTCTCTCCAGTGATGCTTGCAGAACGTCTGAGTATTTTCAGCATTTTCTGCGTTCATTTCTAATATTGCGTAAATTTATCAAAACTGCTGATAGCACTGAAACAAATGAGTCAAGGCAGAGGATGCAGCTGAGACTTTGCAAGTGGGCTTTAATCAGATTTGCAATTAACCAAGACAATGACAAGTATGTTCTTTTTTCAAATGATTGGAATGTCTTATTTATATAATTTGCTGAAAGTAAATGTTTTTGCACTTCCTTGAACTGGTGTTAGAGTTGCTCTCTTATACAGCAGTTGTCATTTAGCTGGAAAATCCTGAGGGTCAATTGGGTAAAAACCAGATATTATTTCTGCAACTTATTAAATGCCTCTCCTGATTGACTTCATAGGCCATTTTGCGCTATAATCCAAAGCCAAAATTGACCATATCCTCCCATTGTCGGATCCATGATTCCATCATTATTTTAGACAGGATACTGGAAACATTAACGCATGTGAATAATAACTGTGATTTCCTTCATCTGATATTGATAAGGAAACAATGAGACTGAGGATAACAAGTTGTATAGCTTCTTTGACATAAAATGTTGCAGGTAGAAGAAGGCTATGTGTAGCAGAGGAAGGTAATATTAAAGAGGAGACAGACAAAGGAGCATGTAAAGTTAGGAACTTCCAGAGAGTATCTCCAAAATATCTGAAGACTCTGATATTGAACAAGGTCTAGTAGGAGTTTGAGTTTCATAGGAACTCATGGTCATTGGACTGTATAACACTGGGTGTTCTACTGGGTGTTAGAACTAGAGTAAAGGTTGTGGAGATATTGCGGGGTGGTGTGAGGTTACAGAGGGATTGAAAACATTCAACATGTTTGGAGGCAGGGAGCCATAGGAGGCCTGTGAGGAAAGTATTACAGAGTCAGAACTTAGTAAGAAGTCTCGCAACACCAGGTTAAAGTCCAACAGGTTTATTTGAGATCACGAGCTTTCAGAGTGCTGTTTCTTCATCAGATGAGTATGTTATTGTGCTCATTCCAGTCGAGTGATGATATCTCTAGGTCAAAACTTAGTCAGGAATAGAATGTAGAGTGAAATTTTGAATGAGTTTGTTTGTTTAAAGTGAAGCTAAATATTGAAGTGGGGGTGGTGAAGAAATCATATTTTGTGGTATTGAAAGAATCTATATGGGTTTCAATAGTGGGGCGGGTAGAGATAGGAAATGTAATTGAGGTAAAAGTAAATGGTCTCAGTCATGGATCACAGCCCTAACTTCAAGCTCAGCTCACAGCTGGTTAGAACAATGTGCCATTCTATGTAAGTGAACAGCCATTGAGAGATTGGAGTAAGAGCCAAAAGAATGACATTTTCAGTGAATGAATTTGACGAGTTTTTTAGTTTCTATTTTTACAATATTCAGTCAGAGAAATTTCTGACGGTTCCACAATTTAACTTATAGTAACCACTGGACCTCTCAAAGCACCTGACAGCCAGCGAATGACTTTTGAAGTGTTGTCACTGTTTTAATGTAGAAAGTACAGCAGTTAAGTTACACACAGCAACTTCCCTAATCATCAATGTGATCAATGTATCACAGGAAAGTCCATTGCGGACAGGGGTAGGAGGTGTGTGGGGTTAGTGTAACTTTATCCCCAACATCCCTCAGAGGGGTTAAGATGATTTGAGGAGATTATGTGCCTCAATTTTAATGTCTCTTGTACTTTTAACACCTTTGGGCCTTGCTTCTTTGCCACAGGAAAGCCAGAAGCTATGCAAAAATACCGGATGAAAGGGGTTAAGAATTTTTATAGCATTGATTTTGGGCCCGAGAAGTAGGGCTGTTTCCTCTGGTCTAATAAATGAACCTGTAAACACCATCATAATCTGGGCAGCACGGTGGCACAGTGCTTAGCATTGCTGCCTCACAGTGCCAGGGACTCGGGTTTGATTCCTGCTTTTGGGTCACTGTCCGTGTGGAGTTTGCATGTTCTCCCTGTGTTTGCATGGGTTTCCTCCAGGTGCTCCAGTTTCTTCCAACAGTCCAAAGACATGGGGGTTGGGTGCATTGACAATGCTAAATTGTCCTTTAGCATCCCGGGATGTGAAGGTTAGAGAGATTAGCGGGATAGGGTTGCAGGGATGGGGCCTGGATAGGATTGTTGTCGGTACAGATTTGATGGGCCAAATGGCCTTTTTCTGCATTGTAGAGATTCTATGATCTAACATTGGGGATTACCTTGCAGTATGATGAATATGCTTCCACCCTTCCCGGGCAATCTGGCCACCCACAATCTGCACCCTCTGTGGTTTGGCATTCATCGCAATCTGAACCCCTTCTGATCTGATCTCCTGTGATCTGCTCCCAGACACTCTGATCCCTGCCCATGGCCTGACCCCACTTTAACCTAGAGTCACAGGCCTGACAGTCCCACAGCCCAGGTCTTTCAGCTGACTGACTACAGACAAGAAATATTCAACTTTTTTTTAGAAAAAGCAGGTCATGCCATTAAATTCGGCACAAACTCCAAGGGAACTGTACTTACAAGTTTCCCAGGTACCTCACCTTCCTTCCACATCCTTCACACCTGCCTGTTATTATTGGGGCGCATAAAGAGGAATTAGGTACTAGTTTGAAAACAAACATTATAAAACAAGTGGAGAGTGGAATCAGTCTAGTCAGCTCAAGTGGAGAATCAAACTGTCACACATTCAGACAGCTGAACGGTGTTTTTCTGTGCTGTAACATTGAAAGCTGACAAAAAGGAGTTATCAAGACATCATTAAGTAACTTTAATACCACACATGTTTTGTTCCAGCGGCCTTGCTCATGTATGCTTGTCTTTAATATCATCAGCTCACCTGTTAACAAGACCAATTAACGCTAAGTACCTAATTAAGGTGCATTGGGAACGTTCTCAACTATTCATGTGAAGATAGCTTGTAATAAATGGCCATACATTAACACAGCAATCAAAGCGAAAGGATAGATCTGTTTACTCGGAACTGTTTTGTTATTGAAAAGTTGTACCAGGAGAGTTTTTTTTTGGGGAGGTTATTAATGTGTGAAGTTGGCGTGCCATTTTTATTGGCACAGTATTGCCTGCTACAGGTGATCGCCCTTGGGTCTATTGTTCATTCCTTGCTGAACAGCCTCTCACTGCTGGAATGAAGTGCAGTCCTGCCTTCAGGGGAACCTGTCAAGAGTCCAATGAAAATGCATTTCATTTCTGTGCTGGCAGGAGCAGGAAACTGAGCCACAACTAAACTATGCAAAGCCGAAGCTGAACTAAAATTCAACCTAATTTGTTACCAGATCAAATTTAAAGAGGGTCGATAGGTTAAAAAAAAAGAAATTGAACCTGAGGTGCTTGCTTCACGACTACAAGTTGAAAACAATTTGAACATGTACGAATAAAGTAAAGAGGGAGCTTAATTCTGATGAAAGCTTTAACATGGCTTGCCAGTTACGATGGTAATGGTGCTTCCTTCAGCTAACAGGAGATTTTGAATCAACCACAATATCTTTACAGGAATGTCGATGGAAAGAGTGAGGGATCATACTTTTTCCCCCGTTATAACAACATATTTAGCAGTTGTATGAGGACTTGGTTTGTGATGTGGGGCAATGGACGTGTTAAGAGCAGTATCGATGTGGCACCCAATATAGTGTCACTGGTATTTCATTTATCATTTGTGTGTGCATGCTTCTGACCACATTGATGCTAGGCGCTGCACAAAGACACAGGGTACAAGTGGCTGATAGCCAGAGCTGGGTAAATAATTGAGAAAACACTGGTCTAGAAATTTGAATGTGCCATGTCCATTTTCCAGACGCAAATCAAACAGTTGAACAACCAATATGGCTTGGCATGTTCTGAAGTGCATTGCCCACTGGCAAGGCAGAAAAATAGTGTTGACAGCTCGAGCTTGAAATAGATTCTTCACTTAAGTAATCGATGGCTCTGCCAGCAGCACTCATATCCCATGAAAGAATTTTCTTAAACATTGGACCATCCTGAATGCAGCAATGTTGGGTTGGCTGAATTCATGAAAATATTGTCAACATGAGGCCATCCTTGCAGACCACCCAAAGCTGTAACTAAAAAGATAGGAATTAAAAATTATCATTTTCCTAATTAGGAATACAGTCTACAACTCCACTGCAATGTAAAAATCTTTACCACCTATTGCTGAACAAACTTCCAATACCTCGCTTAATCTTTGTTCCTCCCTCCCATTGTCACTCCCTCTCACAATCACCCTTTCTCTCTCCCGATTACTCCCCTTATCTCTCCCAATTATTCTCCCTCCTTCTCTCATCACCGTCTCTCCGTCTTCTGATCACTGTCCTTCCCTTTTCTGATCACTTCTCTCTCCCTCTCACTGTTCCTTTCTCTCTTTGTCCTTCCTACTCAGAGTCCCTTGTCCCTTCTTATCTCTGACTCTTTCACTCTCTCTATCCCTCGCTCTTTCTCCTTTTCCCTGTCCCTCCCTCTCTTTCCCTCTCCCTCCCTCTCTCTCCCTTCCTCTCTCTGACCGTCTCTCTCTCTGTCCCTCCATTCCTTTCTCTGTCCCTCCCTCTCTTTGTTTCTACTTTTCCCTGCTCCTCCCTCTCTGTCCTTCTCCCTGTCCCTCCCTCTCTCTCCCTTTCCCCTTCTCTCTCTCTGTACTTCCTTCTCCTTGTCCCTCCTTCTCCCTGTCCCTCCCTCTCCCTGTGTCTCCCTTTCTCAATCACATCTTGCTTACTTCAATAGTTCAGATGTTTGAAGATTCTCCGAGTCTCCTGTTGATGAAATTAATTTTAATAATGTTTCTCCATAATAAATGGTTTTCAAGCTTTTCACTCAAAATGTTGGGCTTTTCCCTCCAGAACACCCACTTACATACTGGAAATATTAAAATTGCTTCATAAATATTCAGTCAGAGAAAATGATATTTCACTGTGCCAAATCAAGGAAGTAAATTATTAATATGCAGCAAAACAATTCAGATTGCTTTTTGAATCACTGAGGTAAAAGCTTATTTGATTTTAAATTGCTGATCTCAAAACAGAAATCATTGCATGAGTTTCCTATATGTGAACATATTGGTGAGCATTGATTTAGGGATTATGGCAAGCGTTTTGTTGCAATATTGGATATTAAATATTGAGTTGCTTTACAAAATAGCAGAAATTGGATGAGAATTTAGGAGGCATGTTTAGTAAGTTCGTAGATGACACTAAGATTGGTGGCATAGCGGACAGTGAAGAAGGTTATCTCTAATTCCAACAGGATCTTGATCAGTTGGGCCAGTGGGCTGACGAATGGCAGATGGAGTTTAATTTAGATAAATGCGAGGTAATGCATTTTGGCAGATTGAATCTGGGGAAGAGTTATTCAGTTAATGGTAGGGCATTGGGGAGAGTTATAGAACAAAGAGATCTAGGGATACAGTTTCACAGCTCTTGAAAGTGGAGTGACAGGTGGACAGGGTGAGGAAGAGGGCATTCGGCATGCTTTGTTTCATTGGTTAGAACATTGAATAAAGGAGTTGATGTCTTGTTGAAGTTGCACAATACATTGGTAAGGCCACACTTGGAATACTATACGGTTCTGGTCACTCTTTTATAGAAAGAATATTATTAAACTAGAAAGAGTGCAAGAAAAAATTTACTGGATGCTGCTGCGGCTTGATGTTTTGAGTTATAAGGCAAGGCTGGATAGACTGGGAATTTTTCTCTGGATCAAAGGAGGCTGAGGAGTGATCTTATAGAGGTCTATAAAATAATGTGAGGCATAGATCAGCTAGATAGTCAATATCTTTTCCCAAAGGGTAGGGAGCCTAAAACTGGAGGGCATAGGTTTAAAGGGAGAGGGTCCAGAGGGGCAATTTTTTCACACAGAGGGTCTAGTGAGTGTCTGGAACAAGCTGCAGAGGTAGTAATAGCAGCAAATACAATGTTGCCTTTTAAAAAGCATTTAGATAGTTACAGGGGTAAGATGGGTATAGAGGACTATGGGGCAAATGCATGTAATTGGAACTACCTTAAGGGTTAAAAAAGGATGGCATGGACAAGTTGGGCCAAAGAGCCTGTTTCCATGCTGTAAACCTCTATGACTCTAAATTGTTTTGCAATGAAAGGCTAACAGTTTACACCCCCTTCAGGCTAGGTTAGCAAGCGGGCAAAGTGACCGTGTAATTGGATACAATGCATGAGTATCATTCTTGGCTCCTACCCAGCTATCCACTTAATAACCTATTTGCAGTTGGCCAACTGATGGGCCCTAAGTCTCTCTTGCACCACAATTTTTAACAAGACTGGTATTGAATGGGATGTCCAACTCTCACAGCTTGGGCCAGTGGGTGGGAAAAATGGAAGGAAAGTGGGGAAGTGGTTCTCCTTTTATGGGTCACTTGGCTCTATCAGAGGGTTCATTCCCTCAAGACCTTCTTTCTTCTACAGCCCATTCTCCAAATTCCCACTCCTTCCTGACCTGTCCAACCCATCTCTAAACACTCTCCCCAGCTTCCTTTGCCAGGCATTTATGGACCTGGCCCAATGAATTCCTACCGCCCCCTGTCCCCACCCGCTCCTCCCTTCCCCCATGAAACTTACCTACTCATCAGCTCCAATGAAGATCACCATTGGAGACTGGGTGCAATCCTAGCGATGGTCACCACTCCTGGTGGCGCTGCTGGGAGAAAAGCAGCAACAATTTGATTGGTTGACAGCTCTGGAAGGCAGGGCTTGCTCCCTTGATGGGGGCCAGCTTATGTCCAGCCTCAGGTCGATTAATAACCCACTGATTGAGGGGGTGGAGGGGGATGGGGTGGGTTTGGTGCAGTGATGGCTCACCACTAACATTTATTCCTGGGCACTGAAAAAGCCAGGCACAAAATAGAATTCAGCCCCAAAACTTGTTGACAATTCTCTTTTTGAGTTTCAAATTCTCTTGTATAGATTGGATTTTCATTGTTAACCAAACTTTCAAGTTGTTCAAATTCATTGAAAAATGGATTGATCTGGCTATTTGTTTCCATTTCCTTGTCAGGTTGCATATGGTTCAACATCACTGCCCTGAAGGGCTGATATACGGGTTTGTGTTTCTGGCACCGGATGCTCAGGTGGTTTTTTTTATGTCAATGAAGGAAAATCCCGAATGAGTTGGGTTATGGACTATTTTCCTTTCCACATTTTCCTAATGTATCACCAGTATTATTTGCACCTGGCATCATTCCATTCACAAATAGCACCAGGGATCTGGGTTCAATTCTGGTTTTGGGTTGCTGTCTGGTGAAGTTTGCACATTCTCCCCATATCTGCGTTGGTTCCTTCCACAGTCCAAAGACATACGGGTTGGGGGATTGGCCGTGCTAAATTGACCCTTAATGTCCCAAGATGTGTAGGTTAGAGGGATTAGCGAAATAAATACGAGGATGGGTTTGGGTGGGACGCTCTTTCAAAGAGTCAATACAGTTGATGGGCTGAATGGCCTCATTCTGTACTGTCAGGATTATATTGATCCAATTTTCATATTACCAGTGCTGCATGGCCCCAAAATGAATAGTAAAAATATACATTCACAAATTGCAAGATATGCTAATTTATGTTTTGTTAATGATATATTTGTGACATAAATACAGGGTAATAATAAATGGAGCAGTTAAGGGGATAGACTACTCACAAATTTGATATAGTTAACAATTGGATGCTCCAGAACAATGATTCAATAATTAAAACAGTGAAGTCCCACTGTTCAGGGGTGGTTACCTTCTCGCAGAGCTTTGCAAACAGCAAAATTGCAAATGATGAACATGTTTTTGATTTGATTTTTACTGTCACCAATATTAACATACAGTAAAAAGTATGCGCATTATACAGACAAAGCATGCCATTCATAGAGAAGAAAAGGAGTGAGTGTTACAGTCATATCTGGGGTGTAGAGAAAGATCAACTTAATGCAAGGTAAGTTCATTCAAAAGTCTATCAGCAGCAGGGAAAAAGCTGTTCTTGAGTCGGTTGGTATGTGACCTCAAACTTTTGTGCCTTTTTCCCGACGGAAGAAGGTAGAAGAGAAAATGACTGGCATGGGTGGATTCCTTAATTATGTTGGCTGCTTTGACAAGGCAGTGGGAAATGGACAGAGTCAATGGATGGGAGGCTGATTTGCACGATGATTGGGCTTACGTTAACGACCTTTTGTAGTTTCTTATGGTCTCGGGCAGAACAAGAGTCATACCAAGCTGTGATACAACCACAAGAATGCTTTCTATGATGTATCTTTTCAATGGGAGTCAATTAGATAGGTTCCAGCAACATAGAAGCAGCATTTGTTTGTGCATTTGCTGTGTAACAAATTGCGGTGTGCAATGGATGAAGAGAGCATCTGAGCTCAATGTTGTAACAACTACAGATTCACAACATACATTGAAAATTTTAAAAAGAGACAATCCTTATCTAAGCAAAACATGAATCATCTCAAAGTTAGATAGACAAGCATAAAACTTAAAAACTGATCATTGCAATATATTTTCATTTAAAAAAATAAAGTAACATTCCCTTGGAATTGAGCGCAATTCTCCCATCCTGCTGTGCTGATCTTTTAGTGCAGTGGTCCAGGAGATTACAGCAGCATAGGATTAGTGCAATCTGCGCTGGGTGTCCAGCCCAGAGTGTATCTGCAATGCTGTCACTGTCAGGCAATAGGGGGGTGTCCCAGGGCTTTGCCACCTTGGTAGTGCCAGCCTGGGCCTTTTGGTACCACAGAAAGGCAAATTGCCAATGCCCAGGGGCACAATGGCACTGCCCGCCATCATGGGGCAGAACCAACAGAGCAGGGTCCAAATGGGGTTATTGAGGCTGGGGCAATCAATGGGGGTACATAGAACATAGAATATAACAGCGCAGAACAGGCCCTTCGGCCTTTGATGTTGCGCCGACCATTATAAAAAAGCAATGACCCTCCAAACTAAACCATTCCCTTCTCTTCCATAAACTTGTCAACTAACCTCTTAAATGCCACCAAACTTGGCGCATCTACAACTGACACAGGCAGGGCATTCCACTCCCAAACCACCCTCTGGGTAAAGAACCTACCTCTGATATCCGTCCTATAACTATCACCCCTTAATTAAAAGCTGTGTCCCCTCGTGCTAGCTTTCTCCATCCTAGGAAAAAGGCTATCACTGTCCACCCTATCTAAACCTCTAATCATCTTATATGTTTCAATAAGGTCTCCTCTTAGCCGCCTCCTTTCTAACGAAAACAACCTCAAATCCCTCAGCCTCTCCTCATAAGACCTGCCCTCCATACCAGGCAACATCCTGGTAAACCTCCTCTGTACCCTCTCCAATGCCTCCACATCTTTCTTATAATGTGGGGACCAGAACTGCACACAATACTCCAAGTGCGGCCGCACTAGAGTTTTGTACAGTTGCAACATGACGTTGCGGCTCCGAAATTCAATCCCCCTACCAATAAAAGCTAAGACTCCATATGCCTTCTTAACAACCTTATCGACTTGATTGCCAACTTTCAGGGATCTATGCACATATACACCAAGATCCCTCTGTTCATCAACACTATTAAGAATCCTACCATTAGCCCTATACTCTACACATTTGTTATTCCTGCCAAAGTGAATTACCTCACACTTTTCCACATTAAACTCCATTTGCCACCTCTCGGCCCAGCTCTGCAACTTGTCCAAGTCTCTCTGCAAACTATAACACCCCTCTTCACTATCTACCACTCCTCCGACTTTGGTGTCATCTGCAAATTTACTAATCCATCCTTCAATACCCTCATCCAGATCATTTATAAAAATTACAAACAGCAGGGGCCCCAAAACAGACCCCTGAGGTACACCACTTGTAACCGAACTCCACGATGAATAACTCCCATCAACCACCACCCTCTGTCTTCTATCTGCTAGCCAATTCCTAATCCAATTAGCTAAATCACCCTCTATTCCCATACATCTGCATTTTCTGCAGAAGCCTTCCATGGGCCACCTTATCAAACGCCTTACTAAAGTCCATATATACCACATCAACTGCCTTACCCCCATCCACCTCTTTGGTCACTTTTCAAAAAACTCAATGAGGTTAGTAAGGCACGACCTACCCTTCACAAAACCATGCTGACTATCCCCAATCAATTCATTTCTCTCTAAATAACTATAAATCCTATCCCTAATAATTCTCTCCAATACTTTGCCCACAACAGAAGTAAGACTCACTGGCCTATAATTCCCTGGAAGGTCTCTCTTCCCTTCTTGAACAACGGGACCACATTCGCTATCCTCCAGTCCTCCGGAACCACACCCGTAACCAACGACGACCTGAAGATCAGAGCCAGAGGCTCTGCAATCTCCTCTCTTGCCTCCCAGAGAATCCTAGGGTAAATCCCGTCCGGCCCAGGGGACTTATCCAACTTCAAACCCTCGAGAATATCTAGCACATCCTCCCTATCTACTTCGATACCTTCCAGTTTGCTACCCTGTACCTCAGTGTTCTCCATAACTACATTTACATCTCTCTGCGTGAATACCGAAGAGAAATATTTATTCAGTACCTCTCCAATCTCCTCAGGCTCCACGCACAACTTCCCACTGCTGTCTATGACTGGCCCTAATCTTGCCCTAACCAATCTTCTACTCTTAACATATCTAAAGAAAGCTTTAGGATTCTCCTTAATCCTATCAGCCAAAGTCTTCTCGTGTCCCCTCTTAGCTCTCCTCAACTCACTCTCTAGCTCCCTCCTGGCTAATCTATAGCTATCCATTGCACTAACCGAGCCTTCAAGTCTCATCCTGACATAAACCTCCTTTTTCCTTTTAACCAGCGAATCAACTTTTTTCGTACACCAAGGTAACCTTACTCGACCATTTCCTCCTTGCCTGACAGGGACATACTTATCAAGGACTCGCAGCAGCTGCTCCTTGAATAAGCTCCACATTTCAGATGTTCCCAGTCCCTGTAGTTTCCTAGTCCAACCTATGCACCCTAATTCTCTCCTTATGGCCTCATAATTACCCTTCCCCCAGCTATAACTACTGCCCCCAGCTTCATGCCTATCCCTATCCATCACTAAGGTGAAAGTAACCAAATTGTGGTCACTATCACCAAAATGTTCACCAACTTCCAAGCCTAACACCTGGTCTGGCTCATTGCCCAGCACCAAATCCAATGTAGCCTCACCTCTAGTTGGCCTATCTACATACTGAGTCAAAAAACCTTCCTGCACACTTTGTATGAAAACTGACCCCTCTAACGAGCTAGAGCTATAGCTATTCCAATCAATATTAGTAAAGTTAAAGTCACCCATAACAATTACCCTATTACTTTCACTCCTGTCCAGGATCGACTTTGCAATCCTTTCCTCTACCTCTCTAGAACTTTTAGGAGGTCTATAAAAGACTCCCAACGGGGTGACCTCTCCTCTCCTGTTTCTAATCGCAGCCCATCTCAGGGGTAGAGAGTCCTGCTGCCACTCTGCAGTCAGAATCAGTGGGGGAGGGAGGCAGGGCTCGGGGCTGGCCATCGGCCTGGGGGCAGCCTGGTTGGGGAGGGAGATGGTGTATCAGGGTGGGGGGGAGGAATCAGGGAGGTCACACAACCATCATCGCAGGATCACAGGACTGGTCAGCAATCAAGCTGGCCAACACTCAGGAGGCTGGCAGTATGGGACTACTGAGCATGTGCCAATCTCTGCCTCGATAGATCAGCGCATGCACAGTGGTCCGCTCAGTGCTATGCTACCGGCCTCTCCAGCAGGAATAGGGCCCTGCCCACTGAATTTAATGATATTCACACTAATGCACTTTGTAGTGCACAGAGTGTGGGAGATTCTTCTCTTATCTCTCACTGAAAAAAAACATAAATTACTCCAGTTTCCTCGCAAATTCAACACTTAGAATTTTTTTGGAGAATCTCTCATGTATCCTTACTTACCTCAATCCACCAAAGTTTTACTGAATCAGATGTTCGTGCATTTACATAAATAGACAAATTAATCAATGAACATTTCAACATTGAACAAATAAGTTATTGCAGCTGAAGACCAAGAGATTCCAACATTTCCAGGTTAATTTTTCCATTCAATCTGCGCTGATGGAAAGAATCCACTTCTGGAGACTTCAACACCAAATCCCCGTTAAAACATGCTGAGGGCTCTGCTCCATCGTGGCTGTCATCTCCTCAACACCAACACCAATCACACATGGTCTCTTCTATTCAGAATAGGATTAGTGAAATAGAACAAGTTCTATTTTGAATAAAGTGTCTTCTCTGTAATTGTACAGGGCATTGGTGAGGCCACAACTGGAGTATTGTGTGCAGCTTTGGTGCCCATGTTCTGAAGAAGGATGTCCTTGCTATGGAGGGAGTACAGCAGGAGCTGTAAGCAAGGACATCCTTCCTCATGCAATGGATAATATGGTGTGCAAAGGCTTTTGCACACGCGGGCACAAGGAAAGTGCAAAAGCCAGAATTTTATTCTCATTAATTTTATTGTAGAACTATTATGTAAAAGAGCTAAAGGTTCAGGCAGGAGATGTGTGACGGTTTTACTGCTGATTATACATTCAGACCTTTTTTGAACAGATGTAGAATGTTGAACTGAAGCAACAGCATCTCTCAGTTTCTGAAATAAACACATCTTAGTCACTATCAACATGTATAATGCAGCTACCGCATTTCTTATAGAGATGGTACAGAGAAAGTTTTTCTGGTATGGGATGTGATATTAGCTGTTTGCCAACGTCAGATGGGGTAACCAGAGAAAACTTAACAAAATAATTCTCTTTGGCTTGCTACTGAGTTGTATGGATAATGACGATATGGGAGAGGAGAAGGGAGTCATTATTCTTCAATGAAATTGATGAATGAGATCACGTTTGCCTCTTCTCCAGAGCTGTCAACCTCTACAAGTTAATTGTATAAAGCAACGTAACACGAAGCTAAAATGCCCCAACATTTCTTGTAATTAGTCAAATTTTACCACAGCTCGTCACTAATTGATAAAAGTTAGAAAAGAAGCTGTCCTTTTGTTAGTAAGTTTATAATTAAATCAAAAAGAATTTTACTTTTTTAGATAAAATCAATGATTATAAACAAGAATGAAGTGAAATTTTCACTAGGATTATGGAGCACTCTGTAAAACACGCAGCTTTCATTGAGACTCTTCAAGCTCCCCTACCCTACTTTCTATAGCTTCGATAAGCAGAATTATTCAGCCAGACTGAATCTGAGGAAGCTTCTGATGGACACTTGTGTAGATTTGAAGTTTTCAAATGCTTTTCTGTTTGGCTCATCAACAGCAATTGGACAGAGGGCACTGTTATATTTCCTACCTAGATTGTGCTCAGGAACCATTCCCACAAGCGTAATGTTCTTGCTGTGTATTTCCAACATGCCATCATTTGGTTGAGGCAGTGAGATAATTCAATTGCTATTAGATTTGCTTAAGGGTATGTTGTTAGTTTGTGTGCTATTTTCTTCAGCTGGCACAGCTAGAGTGTGCAAGTGCTTATATTGTGATGCCTTGGCTTGCTGCCCCTTCTTGCACTGAACAGGGCCCAGAATGAATAACAATAATCTTTGTTTTTAAGTTCAGAACCTCTCCAAAGAATTACATTCACCGCATCTGCAAATTGATGAATATATGGCAGCCTATCTAGTCCCATAAGGTTATGATTAATCCTGGGTAACAAATCAGTAGCCCCGCAAATCTCCTAAATTTAAGATGACATTTGATGTAATAACTGTTGGAAATAATTTAGTTACATAACCGCAGCAATAAAGCTATCTTATCTCTGGATTCCTTTGTTGATTTCTCTCTTGAAAGTTTGAGATTGCTCCTGGATAAATCTGGCAGCATCTGTGAAGAGAAAACAGTGTTGATGTTTCATGTCAATGATCTTTCATCAGAATTGAAAAGATCTATTGTGATGCTCAATTGCGTACCAAGAAGTGAAGTGAGGTCTTAGGAGTGTAATTGAGCAGATATTTGCAATGATGCACTTTCACAGACTTCATTAGAAAGGCAAAAAGTATTTATTAATCATAAAAACTGTACAGCGGAACAACAGCCAGCATGGCTGCCCTAGTCCCCCACTTAAGAGAGGACTCCACCTTCTGGGGCGATTACCCACTCTGCATCCCAGTTGGTCCCCAGACCTTTATTCTGCTGTGTTGCACTGAAATAGACAATCACCACAACATTCAAAGGAGTTTTCTAAAGATTCTTTCATGGGATGTGGATGTCAACATTTGTTGCCCATCCTTAAGTTACCAGAGAGAGCTGATTGTTTGTTTTCCTGGGCGTGTTACTAAAAGCTTGCTAGTCCTCAAAAAAAAGATGGACACTCTCAAAGCATTAGGAGATGGAACAAACCAAAAGAAACATCGAGATATTAAAATTTATAGTACAGATCATTCACCATTATATGTGTGTAAGCACCTTGTCAGAGTCATTCAAAAGAAATTTTATTATCCTGCTCTCTCCCCACTATCCAATATTTTCCTCTACTCTAAATATTTTTTTTTAAAGCTGTGGTTGTGGTATCCACCTTTCCATGTGATAATACTCCAATGATCCACTGCATAAAGAAATATCTCCTGACTTTCCTGTTCAAATTTTGGAAATTCTTTTCAATTTATGGTATCGTGTCCAAGCCCAAATAAATAGTCTTTCCATAATCTCTCTTTCTCTCTCTCTTGTTGTTTAGCTACCATGTCCTAACAAGGCATTGGCTACTATGGGCCTCTAGACTAATCTTGTTCAAGAAATGCAGATCATCATTCCTGGTGGTATGTTCAACCAGTTCTTGAGGATCCTTCAGAAATATCTTTCTTTGTCTGCAATCCATCTTCCCCCCCAGCATCAAACTTCCTAAATTATGATTTCTTAATATGCGTCCAAGAAATTCCAATGATCTCTTCCTGATCTTGTTCAACAGAGTCCTTTTGCTCTCAGATTTAAATAACATCTCTTCATTGGTAGTGTGACTCGTCCAATATGTCTCCGCTATTCACCTAAAAACCAGAACCCCATATTCACAGCATCAAAAATCTTCATAGCTTTGAAAGTCTCACTTAAATCTTCCGATAGCCTCTGTTCAAATGGACATAGTCCCCTTATCTCAAGTATATCCTCATAACCAAGGTTTCCCATCTTAGTGAAATTAAAATACATGATCCAAAATAACCTTGGGCCTAAAGGTTCAAAAAAATATCCAAAATGTCAAAAATAATCATTTGAAAAGATCATGTCATTAACATTAATGGATTGTTGTATTCCAGATATTTGAAAATTCCATAAATTTAGGAATAATCTGAGCCCATAATTTTTCTTTAGTCGTTGTGATAGAATGGGAATGCCATTTAAAATGTAAACTCCTAAACACGAGAGCATGGAAAAATGCCAAGAAGAAAAGGATGGCACGATGGCATCCAGTGGTTAGTACTGTTGCCTCACAATTCCAGAGGCCTGTAGGTGGCAGTCTGTGTAGAGTTTGCACATTCTCCCTGTGTCTGTGTGGATTTTCTCTGGATGCTCCAGTTTCCTCTCACAATCTGAAAGACATGCTGGTTAGATCATTGACCATGTTAAATTCTCAATCACTGCACCCAAACAGGTGCTGGAGTGTGGCGACTAGGGGATTTTTACAGTAACTTCATGGCAGTGTTAATGTAAGCCTACTTGTGAAATGAATAAATAAACTTAAAAAGATTTTTAAAAAAACTAGATGAGAATTTAGAAAAAGGAAAACGAAAAGTCCTTTGCTCAGCAGAGCAAAGATAAACAGAATAGTCTTAATTTAAACAAAACCAAATACAGCATTGAAAAGCTGATTGTCAGTCAATCAATGGAGTTTTAGCAGAGCTTTAGATTTTTAAAAATTCAACAATTTTTTCCAAAGCAGATATTTAAATCCCAATTCAAAATATGACAGGGGGGTTCCCAGCGCATACAGTTCTGAATGCATTAAACACTTTTCTCAATGGGAAAAATAATATAATGCATGTCAACGCTTACACAGTGGTGGTCAACATAATGTTTAACTTGCCCTTTTCAGAGCTGCATGATGAATCATTGGAGGTAAAACCCTTCTACATTACAATACAGCATTACACTGTGGATTTGAAGAGGTCAAAACATTTAACACTTATCTGCTAGGATGTTCCAGACGCCTCTCAGCCGGCTTCCTCCACTGGTTACAAACTCTCAAATCTGATGATTTTTTTTAAGGTTTCCAAAACCTGTACCAATGCATGAAAATAGCATGGGGAAGGAAATTCAGATTTCCTATGGCCCTCAAGACTGAGTTAAGAAAATGTGCACACAATATTCACACACAAAGCCTTTTTAACCAGCAAAATGCCACACAGAGAAATGGTGGGTGGCTGAAATTTGCAGTTGAAAATCCTATGTTTTTTGCCTTTCCAAGCCCATTCCTGCCATTTTAGGATGATAGAAATCTGGTCCCTTTAGCGTTGCAGTTCCACGGCCTTGCATCAGACCTGGGAAAAATTCTTAGGTTTTGAACAATTTAAGCTCGGAGGGTGGAGGGAAGGTCTGTGAAAGGAAGATAATAAATTGCCATTTACCTTATTTCAAACTTTTCCATGTTCTGATGAAAGGTCACAAACTTGAAATGTTACCTTCATTTCTATTTCCACAGATACTGTGCTATTGAGAAGTTCCAGCATTTTCTGTTTTTATTTTAGTCTTAATTTAGACTGACTAACTTGAACAGACTGCCTATGCACAGTCAAGGCAGGGAGCATTAGCAAATGTGCAAAGGACAGATATGTGACAAAGGAGGTGAAGTGGTGCACAGTACTTTGTTTGAATTGTTGGGATGATATTATCACAACAGTCGCCTCCAGTGAATATTGCATATGAGAGGCAGAGGATACTTTCTGAAATGTGGAACAATCTGGTGAGCCATAAATCTTTTTTCCCTATGTGTTTCAATATAGCTGAGTGCAAATCCTGCCTTCTAATATCAAAAGGACAAATTAAGAGGAAGGGTTTAAGACACAAATAACAGATGGAAATAAAAGAGAAGTACAAGAGAAAAAAAACAGGATCTAAACTAAAATACATTCAGGGGAAAAGAAAAGACATAAGGGTCTATTTTGACTTTTGGTTAACCACCTGTTCCAGCAGGGAAGAGGCCTCCGTGATTTTGAGGCCCCAGTCTTATTAAATCTGGCAGGCAAGCTGTGGGTTCCCAAAGGGGCCCAAGTGAAGTTCGCTAGATTGAGGCCTCAGAAGCAGGCCGGTGCACGCAGTTGTCAGCAAGGTAAGTAACAGGGTTGACAGGAGGGGCATTTGCAGAGGTTGCTGACTCCAGGCAACATTGCCCATATTATTTTTCGAGGCCTAGGAAGCACATTCCCTGACAATGACCAGCAGTACATGTAAACACTAGCCTACAGAATTATCTGTAAAAATTGCTATCAAAAATTAATTTTTCTGCTGACCTGTTTAATGAACATTTTTTACTCGAGGCACTGCTTAGGAGCTAAGGATTGACAGATTTCTAATAACCAGCATTTTTGGGAAAAAAAAATCACACAGATGCTGCTTTTACCCCAGTGCTCTGACATTTTAGCCAAATTTAAAATGTTATCCCATTTTCTGATCATTTATTGACACTTGTACACAAGCTCCAGTGATACCACCCCCACCTCCCCCAAAATGTACATCATGTGGAAACAAGATGGTTACGCAGCTTAATGAACCTTAATGAAAGAGGACAAATAAAGGAAACAGGCACTAAAGTGAAATTCCAACGTTCCAAATTCAGTGTTTCTCAATTCCCATGTCATGAGGGCTCAAACACTACAAATCATGAGGTCTCTGAATTGGATGGAGCTGAGATGGAGAGCATTAGGGCAGAGTGAATTTTATCCTTTCATAGCGGCATTATTCTACAATGCAAGGAATAAATTCTCCATTAAATGCATGGGAAATAAGAATCATTGTCATGTGCAGTTGCGAAAATGTAAAGCCTTAAAATCTTCTTCTAGTAAAGAATAGGAAGACATCTTTTTCTGTAATGAATAAATAAAAATATCTGGAAGACATTATCATTTTGAAATGCAATTTCTTGAGAGCGTTGTCAATTGTGGAAGAAGCACTAGAATTCTTCCATTCTTTTCTTCACTCAGATGATGTTCATCCAGACAATGGTTTGAATACAAAGTTGTCACTTATCCTAGCACTGAGGCAGAACTGACACCAGTGCAATGTTACTTCAAATTCAAAATTGTGAAACATCTGTAGAAATAGAATGAAATCTCTTACTCTTGGTGGCTGGGTTCTGACTCCAGGAGCTAGCTGCTGTTTTATTATCCCAAAGAACTGGCATCATCCGTTTACCATAATTAACTTGATGATTTCGCCATCAGCAGGAAGTCACTGGCGACGGCTGTAGCTGTGTCCAGGTTCAACGACAGTTAAGTCGGAAGCCAAGTTGGGCAACCGGTATCGCAGCTGTTCTCTTAAACCCATACATTAACGTTCAGTGAAGTCTACTCCTTGATAAGGATCATATCTCCCTACATTTATCATTGTCACACAGATAACTACAATTTTAGCTATGATTTAAAAATTGTGTCTTTTTGAGAAACCCTATTTTTAATAAAGGGGGAAAAAGGCGAGAATTCATTCCTTCTGTTATGCACAATTCTTTTTCTCCCATCCCAGTGCCATAGTTAATTCTATGATGAAACATGTGGCTAATTCCAAGCTCTCTTTCAAGGTCCTCTCTGGAAATAGAGTCTGTAGAGTCGGGCTCACTCATTCTTGTTTCCTTTTCATTGTCTTTGCCTGTCTTCAATACCAGTTCACAGGCATCTTACCTTGTTTGAGATCAAGACCTCACCAATGGGAACAAGGTCAATATCCCATTCTAGCTTTTGATGCAGCGAATCAACATATCTCGACAAAGGGTTAACCTTGGAATCCTGATCTTTAAACCATTGTTTTTAGATGAATTTCAATTCTTTCACTTAGGCCTCAGGCAAGCAGGTATAAATATCTGTTTTCCTATTACTGCCAATCTTGTTTTTGTGGCCACATCTATAGGTGGCTTTGTACTCATTTGGAGTTTACTCCCAAAACATTGATGGCATTCCTCTGTTTTGTGCTCATGAATTGTATACTCTTCTGTATGTTTGGTCAGTTTTGTGTTTTAGGTCAGCCCTACAGCTTCTACCTTGCAGTAACACCTTGGGAATTCTAGTTGGAGTCTGTCAGTATTCAGTAACCAGTGTCTTTATTAAAATGGGATTTGAAGATATAAACAAATTGAAGGAATTGTGATTTTTGGACCTGCCATTGGGTAGTGTAAGTTTTGGCCATTTTTTGTGCTTTCAAATAG
This sequence comes from Sphyrna mokarran, assembly GCA_024679065.1. Classification (NCBI taxonomy): domain Eukaryota; kingdom Metazoa; phylum Chordata; class Chondrichthyes; order Carcharhiniformes; family Carcharhinidae; genus Sphyrna; species Sphyrna mokarran. The sequence continues at coordinate 95,722,310 of JAGIQG010000005.1, forward strand.
ACGTCAATATATGGTCTCAGAGAGCAAAAGTAACATTTTGTTTAAAGCGCAATATTATTTAAACAAGGTAACTAGAACAATACAATCAATAGGTAGAGAGTAGAGATGTGACAACATGTACAGGGGATTCACTGCTAAGTTATTACACAGCCAACCCAAAACCATAACCCTGTGCAAATCTCTCTAAAAATGCTTACCAGAAAACCAGTTCAATTTTGTAGACATTACACTTAAATGTTGAAGGATCAACTGAAGCTATCTTGACACAGATCCAACATCTGCGTGCCAATTTATCCAAAACATCCTCAGTAATTTTTTTTCTCTCTATTGACTTGAACAAGATTAATCTATATAGTTTTCCAGGATCACTGTGCTTCTAAATATTGCTGAGACATGAGATGTACATCCAACAAAAGAATATAAGGACAACAATGGAGGAGGAAGTGCTGAAAATTGTGTAGGATAGGGGCATTGCAGGTTATCAGTCAAAGCATAGTACCTATGTATGGCTTTGCCTCATATCCACCCAGAACTCTGACCTTTACCATTATCCCCATCACCCTGTCCAATTCAGAGTGTATTTTATACAGTTAGTACTCAATTCAATTCCAAAATACTATTATGTACAAATAATCGCTTATTTTCAGAACTTGTCACCCTGTCCAATTCAGAATGTATTTTATACAGTTAGTACTCAATTCAATTCCAAAATACTATTATGTACAAATAATCGCTTATTTTCAGAACTTGTCACCCTGTCCAATTCAGAATGTATTTTATACAGTTAGTACTCAATTCAATTCCAAAATACTATTATGTACAAATAATCGCTTATTTTCAGAACTTTATATGAACCTGGATTTGAAGACCCTTGCCTCTATATTACGATTATTATCTCTTAGTCATAGAATCATAGAACTCTTACAGTGCAGGTCACACAACCCATCAAGTCTGCTCTGACCCTCCAAAAGAGTATCTTATTCACGCCCTCCTCCTCATTCATCTTATCCCCGTAACCCCGCACATTTACCATGGCTAATCCACCTAACGTACACATCTTTAGACACTAAGAAGTAATTCAGCATGGCCAATCAACCAAACTTGCATATCTTTGGACTATGGGGGAAATCCAGAGCACCTGGAGGAAACTCGTGCAGACAAGGGGAGAATGTACAAACTCCACATCGTCACCTGAGGCTGGAATTGAGCCTCGGTCCTTTTTATATTGCCCTAAAAAAATTGCATTTGATGGGAATGGGTGATTATAATAACTTCTTTGCCTATGACAATTTAAACCTCCAAATATTTCCTAAAATCTTATTCATTTTCTGAACTGGGAAAATGTTTTAACAGTTTCAATGTCTCATGGGGATAATTACTTCAGTTAGGGTGTGGGGGTGGGGAAAAAACAAAACAAAAAAACTTTTCCGCATTAGAAAATATATTTTTTTGACCTGTTTGTTCATCCTTTTTCTCCCTCCATAAGAGTATACAGTAACCTACTGAAATCAGTGGCATGGAAAAATCAGCGAACAGCTGTTGTATTTTGCTAGCTTAGATCTAAATAGTAACAACACAAACAACTTGTATTTACATGGCATCTTTAGGCAGTAAGATGTCCCAAGGCGCTTCACAGGAGCATTATCAAACAGATGATGTTAGGGCAATTCACCAAAAGCTTGAGCAAAGAGATGATTTTTAAGGCATGTCTTAAAGGAGGAAAGGGAAATAAGGAGAGGGAGAGAGAGAGAGAGAGAGAGAAAGATGGGATGAGAATTTCAGGCTTAGGGTCTTGACAGCAGAATATATGGCTGCCAATGATGTAGCTGCATCAGAGGCTAGAGTTGAAGGGTCATAGGTTTGGGAGAGGCCAAGACATTGTTTAACTGCCACCTATTGTAGGTCAACTAGTACAGTGGCCCTGAGAGAATAGTGCCCAAAATGAGTGAGGATACATGCAACACCAACAGCAGAGTTTTGAATAAACTCAAGTTTATGAAGGATAGAATGGGTGGCCAGGTCTAGAGATAAGAAAGGCATGAGTGAAGATTTCAGCAGCACAATCAGCTAAAATCGGAGTTGGGCAATATTGCGGAGGTGGCAATAGAAGATCTTAGTGATGGCACAAATGTATGGTTGGAATTTCATCTTGGGATCAGATATGTCACCAAAGTTGAATCCAGTTCAAGCACAGACATTCATTACAAACAAGTGAGGACACAGACTGGATTTCTTCTTTTCCCATTCTCGCTTTGATTATAACAAAGGTTTTGAATTTTAAAGAATGCTGTATTGTCAATTCAGTGTGTATTGTGCGCAGTTTGTAACAATTAAGCCAGGCAGAGATTCTTGAGTTAAACACATCGGATTTATTGTTGTAAAACTTAACCCAGGAAAAAAATATTTTAAAATTTAAAATACGTTGGATCAGAAACAAATAAGAGTAATTGAGAAGGAATGAGGGCAGAGTTGGCTGGAGTGGACTGGAAAAGGAATATGGCAGAAACGATGATTGATCAGCAATGGCAAATGTGAATGAAAATAGTTCATGACTCAGAACAAAGGTATGTGTCCTAGTGAGGTAAAGGATTCTAGTAATGAGATGAATTAACCATGTTTAACCAAGGAAGTTAAGGATAATATTAAACTGAAAGAAAAAAACATGAAGGCCAGGATTTTCCGGCTGTACAAGTCCCACCACCTCTGCAAGCGAGGATGGAGTGTAGTGGGACCAAGGAATCCTACTGGCATGAACAGCCACAATATGATAAAGATTAAAGTTTAACCAGAGGATTGGAAATAATTTTAAATAATTTTAAAAACCAAAAAAAACCAAAATAAAGAGTAATGAGGGAGAGGTTAAATTATGAGGATAAACTAGCAAGTAATATAAAATGGACATAAGAGTTTCTTTAAATATGTAAAAAGGAAGAGAGAGGTCAAAGTGAACACAACCCCTTAGAGAATGAGACTAGAGCACCAGAAACTGGCAGAGGAGTTAAATAAGTACTTTGCATCAGTTTTCATAGCAGAAGACACTAATAGCATCTCAAAAATGCAAAATAATCAATGGATAAAAAACAGGGAAATAAATACAATAACCATCACTAGAGAAATAATACCAGAGAAACTAATGGGTCTAAAGGCTGAAACGGCCTGTGGACCTGATGGATTTCATCCTAGGATACTTAAGGAAGTACCTACAGAGATAATGAAGCATTGGTAGTAATCTTCCAAGAATCATTAAATTCTGGAAAAGTCCCAGAGGATTGGAAAACTTCCAATGTAAAACCTAAATTCCAAAAGGAAGAGAGCCAAAAAACAAGTAACTATAGGCCAGTTAACTTGACACCTTTAATTGGAAAATATTAGAGCCCATTATAAAGAATGTAATAGCAAAGTATTTAGAAATACATAATATAACCAAACAGAGTTAGCATGACTTCATGAAGGTAATATCATGCCTGACAAATTTATTAGAATTCTGAGAGGTGGGAATGAGCAGGATAGGAAAAGAGCTACCAATAGTTGTAATATACATGGATTTCCAAAAAGCGTTTGATAAGGGATTGCACAAACAACTATTCAATAAGATGAGCCTATAGTGTTGGGGGCAGTATATTTACATGGATAGAGGATTGGCAAACTCATAGAACACAGAGAATTGGGATAAGAGGAGCATTTTCAGGATGGCAACTTGTAACTAATGAAGTTCCACAGAGGCCACTATTATTCAATTATTTACAATATACATTAATGAGTAGGGCGAGGGAAATGAATGCACTATTGCCAAGTTTGCAAATGAGACAACAATACATGGGAAGGCAAGTAGTAAGGATGACACAGGAGTCTATAGGGAGATATAAAAAAGTTAAGAGAGTGGGCAAAAACTTGGAAGATGGAATATAACGTAGGAAAATGTGAAGTTATGCACTTTGGTGGAAAGAACAAAGCAGCTGAATATTATTGAAATGGAGGAAGCTGCAGCATAGAGGGATTTGGAGGTCCTCGTGCATAATTCACAAAAAGCTAGCATGCAAGTTCAACAGGTAAGAGGGAAAGCAAATGTTATGTAGGCCTTTATTTCAAAGAGATTGGAGTATGAAAATAGAGAAGACTTGCTAAAAATATACAAAGGCATTAGCTAGACCACACCTGGAATATTGTACAGTTTTGATCCGCTTGTCTAAGATATACTGGTATTGGAGGCAGTTCAGAGAAAGCAGACTAGGTATGGAGGGATTTTCTTGTGAGGCAAGGTCGAGTAGATTAGCCCTGTATTCATTGGAGTTTAGAAGAATGAGAGGTGATATTATTGAGATGGATTGGATTCTCAGTGGGGCTTGACAAGTTAGATGCTGAGAGGCTGTTTCCCTTTGTGGGAGAGTCTTGAATCAAAGGGCGTAACCTCAGAATAAGGGGTCACTCATTTAAGATTGAGTTGAGAAGGAATGTCTTCTCTCAGAGGGGAATGAATCTGTGGAGTTCTTTACCACACAGGGCTGTAGAGATTGGGTTGTTCAACATGTTCAAGGCTAAGATAGACAGATTTTTAATCAAGGATTGTTGAATGGCTCAACAAGGTGGTAAAATTCCACCCATATTGCAAAAGCTTCTACAAGTACACAGAAAGAAAAAGAGGAGCCACAGGGAAGGGCAATAAATGTCAGCATAGTCAGTGACACCCACAAAAAACAACAGTGAACACTAATTCCCCAGCCTCAGTCTCCAAAGGAAACAATGTGCAAAAAAAATGGCAGAGACTTTGAATAAGTCAATGTAGAACTCACAAAAAAAGCATCCCAAGAATAGTAAAAACATGAAGGGTGGAGGGGCGGTGTTGGAAAGGAGAATGGAACTTAAAACAATCATAATCACTAGAAGAAAAGTTCTAGGGAAACTAATAAGGCAAAAGGCTGACAAATCCTTTGGCTCTGATGGCTTGTGCCTGCGGGCTTTAAAAGATTTGGGGTAGTTCATTGTAATCTTCCAAAATTCTCTGGATTCTAGAAGGATCCCAGCAGACTGGAAAACCACAAATGTGACACCACCATTCAAAAAAGGAGTAGGGGAGGAGGAGGGACCAGGAAAATTATTCCAAAAAAAAAGGGATGTGCAGTATGGTGGCCTGACGTGTCCTTGTCTTCTTCAGAGGCAACAGAAAATCAATTGAGATTTATACATTGTTGTTTGCCCAGCATTACATGATCCCGCACTGTATCAGGAACTTAGTGACTCAGAGAAGGTGAGTGCGGAGTGTGAGGTTAGAACTCTGTGAGAATTCAGTGATCATTCTGGCACAATGTGGTAAAACTGTAAGCTCTTCTGCAGGCAGACAGAGGCTTGCCATTGTATAATTACTCCCCTGAGACTGAAATCATCATTAGGTCAGGCAGTGGTGCAGTGACTGCCATCCCCATCAGCCTTATTGCACCCCACCACCCCGAACAGTACTCCTCCCACTGCTATTCCATTCCCCTCAGTATCACTGTCAATGTAGACACAATGTAAAGATGCCGGCGTTGGATTGGAGTGGTAAGAACTCAGTAAGAATTTAGCAACACCAATTATTAATCCAACCGATTTATTTGATAGTAAAATGGCGAGCTTTCAACACTCCCATGTCTTCATCAGGCAAGTGCAGTGTTCTGGTCTGCAATAGCACACATCAGCACAGACAGTCAGAGATTGCTGATTAGAATGCGAATCCTTACATCTAAACTGCTATTCAAGTGTTAAAGTGGCTAACAATGTGTGTGAAGGGAATCCTGAGCATTGGTTACAGAATTGTGTATTTCCTCCAGACAGCACAGTAAGTGAGGTTTTTTGCTAACCCAGGCAAGTTACAGGGGTTACAGATAGTGTGTCATGAAGCCAAGATCCCTGTTAAGACCGTCCTCATGTGTGCGGAGCTTGGCTATCAGTAGACACAGTCAAGGCTGACTTGCAATGACATAGGCTCAATCAACCTACTGCGAGTCCTTAATAAGTATGTCCCTGTCAGGCAAGGAGGAAATGGTCAAGTAAGGGAACCGTGGTGTACTAAAAAAGTTAATTTGCTGGTGAAAAGGAAAAAGGAGGCTTATGTCAGGATGAGGCTTGAAGGCTCAGTTAGTGCACTGGAAAGTTATAGATTAGCCAGGAGGGAGCTAAAGAGTGAGTTAAGAAGAGCTAAAACAGGACACGAGAAGACTTTGGCTGATAGGATCAAGGAGAATCCTAAAGCTTTCTTTAGATATGTTAAGAATAGAAGATTGGTTAGGGCAAGATTAGGGCCAGTCAGAGACAGCAGTGGGAAGTTATGCGTGGAGCCTGAAGAGATTGAAGAGGCACTGAACAAATATTTCTCTTCGGTATTCACGCAGGGAGACATAAATGTAGTTGTGGAGAACACTGGAATACAGGGTTGTAAACTGGAAAGTATTGAAGTAGATAAGGAGGAGGTGCTAGATATTCTTGAGGGTTTGAAAATAGATAAGTCCCTTGGGCCGGACAGGTTTTACCCTAGGATTCTCTGGGAGACGAGAGAGGCGATTGCAGAGCCTCTGGCTCTGATCTTCAAGTCGTCGTTGATTACGGGTATAGTGCCGGAAGACTAGAGGATAGCAAATGTAGTCCCATTGTTCAAGAAGGGGAATAGAGACTTTCCTGGGAATTATAGACTGGTGAGTCTTACTTCTGTTGTGGGCAAAGTATTGGAAAGAATTATTAGGGATAGGATTTATAGTTATTTAGAGAGAAATGAATTGATTGGGGATAGTCAGCATGGTTTTGTGAAGGGTAGGTCGTGCCTTACTAACCTTATTGAGTTTTTTGAAAAAGTGACCAAAGAGGTGGATGGGGGTAAGGCAGTTGATGTGGTATATATGGACTTTAGTAAGGCGTTCGATAAGGTGGCCCATGGAAGGCTTCTGCAGAAAATGCAGATGTATGGGATTGAGGGTGATTTAGCTAATTGGATTAGGAATTGGCTAGCTGATAGAAGACAGAGGGTGGTGGTTGATGGAAATTATTCATCATGGAGTTCGGTTATAAGTGGTGTACCTCAGGGATCTGCTTTGGAGCTCTGCTGTTTGTAATTTTTATAAATGATCTGGTTGAGGGTATTGAAGGATGGATTACTAAATTTGCGGATGACACCAAAGTCGGTGGAGTGGTAGATAGTGAAGAGGGGTGTTCTAGTTTGCAGAGAGACTTGGACAAGTTGCAGAGCTGGGCCGAGAGGTGGCAAATGGAGTTTAATGTGGAAAAGTGTGAGGTAATTCACTTTGGCAGGAATAACAAATGTGTAGAGTATAGGGCTAATGGTAGGACTCTTAATAGTGTTGAAGAACAGAGGGATCTTGGTGTATATGTGCATAGATCCCTGAAAGTTGGCAATCAAGTCGATAAGGTTGTTAAGAAGGCATACGGAGTCTTAGCTTTTATTGGTAGGGGGATTGAATTTCGGAGCCGCAACGTCATGTTGCAACTGTACAAAACTCTAGTGCGGCCGCACTTGGAGTATTGTGTGCAGTTCTGGTCCCCACATTATAAGAAAGATGTGGAGGCATTGGAGAGGGTACAGAGGAGGTTTACCAGGATGTTGCCTGGTATGGAGGGCAGGTCTTATGAAGAGAGGCTGAGGGATTTGAGGTTGTTTTCGTTAGAAAGAAGGCGGCTAAGAGGAGACCTTATTGAAACATATAAGATGATTAGAGGTTTAGATAGGGTGGACAGTGATAGCCTTTTTCCTAGGATGGAGAAAGCTAGCACGAGGGGACATAGCTTTAAATTAAGGGGTGGTAGTTATAGGACGGATGTCAGAGGTAGGTTCTTTACCCAGAGGGTGGTAAGGGTATGGAATGCCCTGCCTGCTGCAGTTGTAGATGCGCCAAGTTTGGGGGCATTTAAGAGGTCAGTGGATAGGTTTATGGATGAAAAGGGAATGGTTTACGTTAGAGGGTCATTGCTTTTTCTTAATTGGTCGGCGCAATATCGAGGGCCAAAGGGCCTGTTCTGCACTGTAATGTTCTATGTTCTATGTTCTGTGTTCTAACCTCTCTAAATAGATTGCAATCCCAGAGGCAGCCTAATCGGTCACCCTTTGGAACACTGAACCGGGGTAGGTGCTTTCAAGGCTGTGCTACAAACGCAAAGATTATCTCGACAGATGAAAATATACTTCAGCCTTTAATGTGTCTGGCATTTGATGGTTTGTAAAAGTTAAAAAAAACTGCGACTAAATGCGAAGTGTTAAATCTGTCATTGATGTTATTTAAACGTAGGGAATCTCAGAGAATTCCAGCCACGCTCACTCCAAAACCAGAAAATCCCTCCTGAGGTCAATGGAACTTTGCATAGTCTGCCATCCCTCCACCACCACCTCCCTCCACCCCACCCCACCCCCTTCGCCCCCACTATGATTCCCATGTCAGTTGGAATAAGAAAACACTGAAAGAGACCATTGACTGTACGAAAATTTCAGTCCCACTCCCTACTGCCTCCGCCCATGAACATACATATATATGCATGCACACACACTTCCTCACAGCCCTGAAAAAATTTCCTTTCAACCTACAGTTCAAAGATGGAATGATGATGTAATGACTTTAATCAGGCAATTCAGGTGGTCCTATTAACTCCCTGAGTAAGGGCCCCCTTTGTGGAGTCTGTGAGCCATGTTTATGTTATGTGTTATAGGTTGCATCCCTTTTTCAGTTTCCTCAACAACCTTTTGTTGAAATTTGTTTGCACTTCAATCCCACACTCCTGATCTAGGGACCCCTGGTGCGGAGGGGAACCTCCTTGTGAACCTGCTCCTGGGTCTAGAGAGACGTGCCATCTATAGGTCCAAGCAACGGGCAACTGAGGGAGTCGTCCTACCTGCTCTCTTCCGCAGCTATATTCGTGGTCAGGTATCCCTAGAGAGAGAACATGCAGTGTCCAAAGGCACTGTTAATGCCTTCCATGCCTGCTGAGCACCACAGCGATTGGGGTGTATTATTGACCCGTTTAACCACATTTTAATTTGTTGTTTTAAGTTTCCTTTCCGCTTTGTCTTTTGTTTTGGGCTGTTCCCCTACTTTTGGGATCTGCTGCTTTTGAGTGATCTATTAGTTAATTTGATTTCACCTATTTGGGCATTAGAAGATGTCCCTGATTAAGGGCCAAATTAGGACAGTCAGGCAGCCTTTTACTTTGTATTTAACCAGGAGGGTCAGTTCTTCCGGCACTCCTAGTGTAGACTGCTCACTGAAAGCATTCTGTATGCTGTTCTCAGTCTTGTAAATAAAGGGATTTTGGTGAAGGGACTTCTGCCTCCAAGGACTTGTTACTGACGAAATCAGCATATTGACCTGAGTCCACCATTCAAAGCTCTCAAAGTGCTTATTATAGTATACTGCATTTTAGAGGTCAAACATGGATATATCCAGGTAAAATAGATCTTTCAAGCTGCTTCCATTGACCAAAACCATCCAGTGCATCTGCAGCCTGCAAGTAGAGCTCACAGACAGCACTAAAAAGAAAAGAGAACTGCTGCTATTCATATTCACCACATAACCCGCCAGCACTCAGAAACCGGAATGGCTACAACAGGTTAAATACAAAGTCCGGTCAGCATGCTTGTCTGGGCTGACTACAGTGCCTGTGGCAGCTGTCAGGAAATAAGTAGAAGAAACAGCCACAGATAAAGTGTTGGATGTTTAAAAAGCAGCAGAAGATAGACTCTGTGACAGGAAGTTGAGGTGTCAGGCCACTGAGCGATATGCTGCTCGCGCACACTTGTCATTAAAGAATGGAACCACCAGATAATGAGCAAGAGGACACAGCTGTCACCGGGATGATGAAGTAACTCCAAGGAAGTCCAACTTTGTCTGTGGTGAGTTAGCCCACACTTTGTTTGCTCTGAATTATGTTTATTTCCTCTTCAGCTTTGAGTTAGAGTTTATCTCTTCTGTTGATTTCACAATCTAAAGCATTTCAAATTTGTACATTTTGCAAATGTTCCTCACTTGCTTTGTTCTTCCACTGCAGATTTTATTTACACAATCACCAAGTGCAGATGGCTTGAAGAAACCCTGTTCCAGCAGCAGGAGTAGAGTCAAAAAGCACGTACAGCAACTCTTTCTGGGCCAGATCGCTTTCTGTTGGGGGAGGCAGGGGGTGCGGGAGGGACTGCTGCCACTCTGCAGGTGATTGGTCAGGCGAAAGGGGAGCAGAGGGTCGCACTTGGTCTGGATAGTGAGGCTGTGGGTGGGTAAGGGGGGACAGTTATGTTGTGGGGCTGGGGCGATATTTGTTGGGGGGGCATTGCTCCCGCTTTTCGCTCCTGGGCCACTTTAGCTGCTTTTTGCGGCCCGGGAGCAATGTGACAGGGGAACATTTTCAAATTTTTTTCTCAATGTGCATGCACAGTTCAAATCTCTGATCAGAGCTGCAGCAGTTCAGGTGCGATAAATCCCACCCAAAGCATGATTCAGACCCGCGATTTTTTTTCAGGCTGAGTGCGTATCGGGGCGCCTGGGCACATATTTCCAAATCGGATCTAAATGACACCCAGATTCATCACTTAGAATGAAAAATGGGGAAATCGGGCTCAATGAGTCCAGGACCTACCTATTGCATGGTGATGACAATGAGCACCTGAGATGTGACTTTAAACTTCACGATATTTAAATTTGACTTGTTTATGCAGACAAATAAATCTGGTGAAAACGCGACAAGAACCAGAAATTATACAGGAAATAATGTGATTGCGTTGAACCATCTCTTAACACAAACCATCCAGCTTCTCTTCCAGCTGTCAATGCTTTCAGTGAAAGAAAATGGAAATATTACCAACACCCAGAGCTATTCTCAAAGCCGTACTTCGAATGATAATGTTTTGCAGATTTGATACATATACGAGCAAGTTTTCCCGTGAAACAGTACACCAGGTCAATCTCCAGAGGTAAGGTCCCCAGGAACAAAGAGGCCGTTGTGCTTAAGCAGCGAAAATGGGCAGGAACCAGTCCTGTGTTCTGCTAGGTGACAACAGGTTCCAGGTATCAATGCAAACAAGAGTACATGCCACAACTGGTGGAGGAATGCCATCACTGTATTGCCATTCAGGTTTTGCCCAAAATTGAATATATTTTTGTGCTTCCTTTCCACACGCCCATTTTTTTTTCTGTCCAAGTAAATACCTAATATTCCCTTTTTCTTAACTTTGTCACTGATGCAGCTAGGCACTCTTTGTACGTGGCCTTATTGCCAGAATTGACACCGTAATGTGCAAGCTGAGGTGTAAGCTTTAGTTTAGAAATCAGTCATGACTTAATACGCATGACGGATATCACTTCCACCCCCCCCCACCCCCGCCCCACAACCCTCACCACCACCCAGCGCCTAGGAGCTGATTAGTAAGGAAACTGCTTTGTGGCCATAACCTCTCTGCAGCAGTGTTGAATTTTGACTCATTTTTATAAAAATTTGTATTCATTCTAATACACCGAGAGGTGACATCTCGGCGCTCAAACGTGAGGTATGTGCACACACTGCTGGCACACAGGATGTGGGCATCATTTCAACATGATTTCAGCTGTTTGGCTAAGCCTGTTGCACCTTCCTGGAACTGCGTCCACACGAGGAGAAGACTGTGGGGGTGTACCATCCTGTCTGGATTATGTGGGATGACGTCAGCAGCAGATGGCACTGCACATGTCATTCAAAATAGGGTAGCACTTGGTGTCAGCTGAATGCAGATTGTAGATGTGAAGCCGTTCCTGAAACATCCAATTCAAGCCTCCGTTTCTTCAGCAGCATTACCTTTTGTGTACGTTTAAATAGGCCGTGTTTAAAATGGAATAGAAAATCCAAGCAACACCATTTGCTCTGTTACAAAAAAAACTCAATCTTTGGAAATATAGAAGGCAGCAGATTTTTGTTTTAAATTGCGCTGCAGCTTCAGAAGAAGCAGCTGCACTTTTTTTTCAGAAGTCCATTTTGTAATTTTAAAGGCAAACTTTGTTGCTTTTCCATTGACAGTCTTTATAGAGCCTCAGAAAGTCTGTAGGGACATTTAGTGTTTAGAATTATCCGCAAGTTGTTTCAGCAGACACTCGGTGAGAAGGAAAGCGTGTGTCCTGTAACCAAGAGGTTGCACAAGATGTGGTCATTTGTAAGGCACTGACCTCTTTAATTAGTGTCATATAGTCAGCAGCTTTCTGTTGCTGGGATCTATTTTGACCTTTTTTTAAAAATCTGTTTGAAATATTATTTGAGCCCTAGGGAAGCTCAGCCATCTTTTCAATCAGCTTTGAGCCAAACAAGATCACTTTCATCATATTCCATCCTGTCCTGCTTCCCCTGGAATCTGGGGCTGACGTGGACAGCTCACACCTGCACCATTTGCATCACTATGCTGTGATTCATGTCGAATAATTTTGCAAACATCCTGAAGCACTTTGAACACGATGTATTTGTGTCTTTATGTCACCCATCTGCAGCATCAGTATGAGTGACAAACACTGTCAATTCCTCGTTGGGTATAGATTAGCAATCATTTTTTTTTAACGAAGTGCTTTTGTCGGGAACTAACATTGCACCGATTAAGTATGGTATGTGGAAAGGATATCATATGAACCAATAGAGATTCAACTGTTATCAGAGGATGCAAGAGAATAATTTGAGTTTTTTTTAAAGATCTTATTGAAACATATAAGATCCTGAAGGGGAATTGACAGGGTGGATGCTGAGAAGGTGTTTCCTCCTGTGGTGAGGCAGGAGGAGGGTGAGAGGGTATAGAACTAGAGCAGTTTAAAAATCCTACTCTCCCACTTAAGGCTGAGATGAAGAGAATTCTTTTCTCTCAAATTCTCCGTCGAATTCTATTCCCCAGAGAGCAATACGGGTTTGGTCATTGAATGTACTCATGAGATTTTTGATCGACGAAGGAGCCAAGCTTTATGGGGGCAGAGAAGAAAGTGGAGTTGAGGCCACAATCAGCTCAGCCGTGATATTATTGAATGGTGCAGCAAACTCGAGGGTCCGAATTATTAAGTTATTCCAATGAGACAAAAACTTTGCTTCAGACAAAACCCTTTCACAGGCTTCACACAACAATGACTAATGTTCACGTGATACTGGAGCTGAGCCCTTTGGATGAATACCACAGTTCTCCTGATGCACTCAGAACAATTTCAAGTCAGAACAGTTTCCCAGAACACCAGAGGAACTCTCTGATCAAACCACCAATGGCAGATTCTCTACTTTGGGAAGGCTATCAGCTAACCAGCAGAATTTCCCAAAACCAGGAATAGAGAGAGAGAGACTGCTTTCAGCCTGATATCCACTTCCTTCTAAACTAAACCCTGCAGCTCAGAACTGAAAACAAAAGAACTCCTATCACCTGACCTGCAAACATTCTTTCTCTTGACAATACAGTCATCAAACTAATTCCCAAAGCAAAAATAAATAATCTCCATTGAAGGAGCAATAAAAGGATTCCTCATAAACAGCTCAGCAACAGTGACATCAGCAAGACTATAAACTTCAGAAAACATAATTTTATAAAAAAAACGCTTATAGGTACACTGATGTCACAGCACCAACAGCAATCCCACCCCACTCCTATCTCCCTAACCCTATGTATTTACCCTGTTAGATCCCCTGACAGGGGCAACTTTTGGCATGGCCAATCAAACTAACCTGCAAATCTTTGGAATTTTTGAGTATATTTAAAAATAATGAGGCATATGAACAGTTGCAAAACTTTGGGACTTAACTTGCTTGGAGTGGCAATCGGCATCAACTTGCCCCTCCATACCCACTTACCTGCACTAAAATTCTTAACTATCAGTCTCACCCAACCTTCCTGACTCAGACAGTGCAGTGCATCCCAGGCTCCAGAATCAAAGTCCAAAGGGAATGGAACAAAGGAGGGTACATCACTGTTTTGTAGCACTAACTGCCGTTAAATAGATGAGTTGGTTGAACATGAGGGAAGAGGGTGCCATTGGAGGGGATTATTGGACATCACAGTGTGGGGGCGGGGAGTGATGGAGGTTGTCTCCGGGACAGGTGAGAGTTAGGTTAGGTTTCAAGAGGTCTGGTCAGGTGAGCAGGGGTCAGTTGGGGTGGGGTGGAAAATCCTGTGAGAGTTGGTGGGGTGGGGTTCAGTGATGTGGGTGGAGTCCCATGTGGGGCATGGTCTGGGTTTTTAAGATAGTCATGCTAAAGTTAACTATTTCTTCTAACTCTTTCAGAGTATCTCTTTGTGTAAAACTGATAGAACCATCCAAAGTCAGCAATTTAAATCACGTTATTGAATATTTTCCAGCACAATTGACTGGGGAAGTTAGATTCCCTGGAGAGAAACTGGTCGGTGTTCTCACCAGAAACAACACTCTACCATTTTTTTGATATGGTTCCCTCCTGACCTCACTCCTTATTCAGCATCTTTTCAACCAGAGGAAACAATCTTATCCTATTCATTCAATTCAAACTCTTCATTAATATATGAAGGTATAATAATTTAACCAAGGTATAATAATACCTCTGTTAAATCTCCTCTTGCCTCTCTTTCAGGAGAAAGTTTCTCCTTCTGCCTATAATTTTTCAGTTGTGTTATCACCTTGGTGAATTAACATGGAAAGTGGAATTTTATGAGAATGATTCTAAGTGAACAGCTAGCGTGAAGATGGGAGAGTTCTTGATCCGTATTTTGGATGAGTTTTCACACCCAATCTTACGTACTTAGTTAATGAAAAAATGGTGTTAACTGTTTCTGTTGCTGCAGGCAGTGGGCTGGGCTTAGTTTGCCTGTAGAGAGAGCTAATGCATACCTCTGATACTGCACATGTGCAATTACAGCAGGTGTCTGATAGACAGAGAGAGCTGTCAGGCCCCTACTGCTGCAGGCAGCCTCAACACAACCTCTCCCCAGAAAACACGGGGGGGCTGCAGTTAATTGCAAGCCTCACAATGCATAAATATCAAGGTCCCATGACCCCTGCCACTCCCACTCATCTCTCAGACCAATCGTCATATTCATGGGGATCAGGTGTTTTCCTCCCTGGGAAGAACTTCACCCAGCGAGCCCATAAAGGCAACTGAGGCTGACGATTGAGTGCTGGGCTCACTAAACACATGTAAAATAAGCATTTTAATTAATTATTCAGCTCTCAGCCAAGAGGCTGACCTCACATGAAATCCAACGCAATATCTGGCATGATCTTGATTTCTCGGCTCTTGCGCGATATTACTGGCTCTGAGTGGAGCAATTTGGTAGAATCCCAACCTGCATGTTCTAAATGAATTTCATACCCTTTCCATGGACAAGCACACAATCCTCTAACAAAATCTACATTTTTATGTATTTATATTATATATTATATATTTATGTTATATTTACTCATTTTCTCTTGTAGTTTATTGCTCTTATTTATAAAATCCAAAATGATATTGATCTTTTTATGGCTTTATCTACTTACACACGCACTTTAAGGGAATTATATAATTGAACCTTAGCTCTGTTGGTTTATCCACACCATTCAAATTATTTCCTTGAACTGGATACTTTTATTTCCTGCTATCTCTCTCTTGTGCACATTATTGCTTTCATTTAATCACCCAAGCTGCGAACCTATCTGTGCCTTTTTGAAATACATTACAATGCTCCTCACTATTTACCAAAGAAACTGTTAAGAAAATTGAGACTCAATGAAGTTAGAAGCAACTTTTTGACATGAGTAGGGAATTGGTTGGGATTGTACTTGAATATCAACTTCAATCCCACCACTGGGATTTTCCACTCGTACAGGCATTTAGAGATGCAAGGACTGATTAGGGACAGTCAGTATGGCTTTGTGAGTAGAAAATCATGTCTCACAAATTTAATTGTGTTTTTTGAAGGAGTAAACCAAGAAGGCAGATGAGGGCAGTGCCGTTAATGTTGTCTACATAGACTTTAGCAAGGCCTTTGACAAGGTACTGTATAGTAGGTTGTTGCGTGAAGTTAAATCTCATGGGATCCAGGGTGAGATATCTAAATGGATAAAAACCAGAAGCCAGAGGGTGGTTATAAAGAGTTGTTTTTCAAACTGGAGGCCTGTGACCAACGATATCCTCAGGGATCAGTGCTGGGCCCACTGTTATTTGTCATTTATTTTAATGATTAGGATGAGAATATAGGAAGCATGGTTACAATGCTTTCAGATGACACCAAGATCGGTGGCATAGTGGACAGTGAAGGAAGTTATCTCCAATTGCAACAGGATCTTGATCAATTGGGCCAGTGGGCTGATGAATGGCAGACGGAGTTTAATTTAGACAAATGCAAGGTGATGCATTTTGGTAGATTGAACCAGGGCAGAACTTACTCAATTAATGGTAGGATGTTGGGGAGAGTTACAGAACAAAGAGATCTAGGGGTACGTGTTCATAACTCCTTGAAAGTGGAGTCACAGAAAGTGATGAAGAAGGCATTCAGCATGCTTTGTTTCATCGATCAGAACATTGAATACAGGAGCTGGGACATTTTGTTAAAGTTGTACAAGACATTGGTAAAGCCATACTTGGAATACTGTGTGCAATTCTGGTATCCTATTATGGAAAGGATATTATTAAACTAGAAAGAGTGCAGAAGAGCTTTATTAGGATGCTACCGGGACTTGATGGATTGAGTTATAAAGAGAGGCTTAATAGACTGGGGCTTTTTTCTCTGCAGTGTAGGAGGCTGAGGGGTGCTCTTATAGAGGTCTATAAAATAATGAGGAGAATAGATAAGGTATATAATAAATATCTTTTCCCAAAGGTAAAAACTAGAGGGCATAGGTTTAAGGTGAGAGGGGTGAGATACAAAAGTGTCCAGAGGGACAATTTTTTCACACAGAGTGTGCTGAGTGTCTGGAACAAGCTGCCAGAGATAGTATTAGAGGTGGGTACAATTTTATTTTTTAAAAAGCATTTAGATACTTATATGAGTACAATGGGTACAGAGGGATATAGGCCAAATACATGCAATTGGGATTAACTTAGAGGTTTAAAAAAAAAGGTAGCATGGACAAGTTGGGCCGAAGGGCCTGTTTCAAGCTATAAACCTCTATGATGCTACCGAAAGTTGATGGACTCTTGGCTGGTCTGCTGAATCTCCCACAGCAGGTACCATCACAACCCTTACCAGAGAGTAGGGGAATGGTATGCGTTCAAATTGGCAGGATATCACAGGTGATTCTCGCCCAGGCTCCCAACATTTTGCTATATTTATACGTGGCATAGTTGAAGGAATAAGAACCACCCAAGCTTGCTTACTTCACTAATTTAAATGACAGTAAATTGTGTAAACAGAGAGAAGATGATGGTTACACGTTGACCAGATTCATTGACCTTGTCCACAGCTGGGATTCTCCAGTCCAACTGCACTAAATGAAGATGGGGCTGAGTGCCAAATTCTCTAGAGTTTTACCATCTTGCCCCACCCATCGATGGGTGGAGTAAGCCAATAAAATCGCATGAGAACCGAGAAATCAGGATCACCTCTTATTTCTCGGCTCTCACCATTTTACGAGATTCGGATTTCCGGCAAAGTCAGCCTGGAGGCCGTAAATGGGCAAGACACTAAGTAATTTATTCAAGTATATGGACATACTAATTTATATCTGTTTAGTGAGTCCAGTGGTCAATCGTCTGGGCTCACTTGCCTTTATGGCCTCTCCAGGAGAGGTTCTTTCCAGTGAGGAAAACACCTTCTCCCCATGGAACAGTCATGTTAGCCTTGCTGGTGGAACCAGAGACCATTGAGGTCCCCCACGGAGGCTGAGGGCAAAGGGGAGTGCCCCTTGAGCAATACCACTCTGGCACCTTGGCAATACCAACCTGGCAGCTGGGCAATGCCCAACAGGCAACTCGGCACAGCCCACTGAGCCAGGGTTGGGGTCTATGGGGGGGGAGGGGGGGCAGCAGGACCTGATCAAGAAGGATAGAGGGTCTGCAACAGAGGTACAAGTTACAATCAGTCTGGGCAATGGCTGGGGGGGGGGGGGGGGGTTGCAGATGTTGGATTTCCATGCATTGTGGGGCTTGTGGTGGGCTCCCACAATTGAGGGGGAGCTGGCTGAGGCTGCAACTGCAAGGGTCTGACAGCCAGAGTGGCACAGTAGCACAGTGATTAGCACTGCTGCTTCACAGCTCCAGGGTCCTGTGTTCAATTCCCAGCTCAGGTCACTGTCTGCGTGAAGTTTGCACATTCTCCTCGTATCTGCATGGGTTTCCTCTGGGTACTCCAGTTGAAGGAAACTTAGGGGTTAGGTTGATTGGCCATGCTAAGAAATTGCCCTTTAGCATCCAGGGATGCTTAAGTTAGATGGATTAGTGGGCATAATATATGGGGATAGGGCCTGGGTGGGATTATGTTCAGTGTATACTTGATAGGCCAAAGGGCCTTTTTCTGCACTGTAGGGTTCTATGATCTATTTCTCTATCAGTCTGTCAGCTGAAACACACATGTGCAGCACCAGAGGTCTGCACATGTGCAGCAGCTCCCTTTACGGGCTGTCTGGCGAATTAAGAACTCAGTAAGAATTTAGCAACACCAATTTTAAATCCAACCAATTTATTTGATAGTAAATTTGCGAGCTTTCGACACTCTGTGTCTTTGTCAGGCAAATGCAGTGTTCTGGTTGCAGACACAGAGAGTCGAAAGCTCGCAAATTTACTATCAAATAAATCGGTTGGATTTAAAATTGGTATTGCTATATTCTTGCTGAGTTCTTACTACCCCAGTCCAACGCCGGCATCTCTACATCATGGCGAATTAAGTCCAGCCCACTGCCTGTAGCTGTTAGAAATGGCCTTACCCACATTTTAATGAGTGTCTAAGATTGGCGTGAAGACATGCCCAAAAAAACAAATTAGTGACTCTCAAAATTTAACAGTAGCTTTGCATTTAGAATCATTCTCATAAAATTCTGCCAACTGTTCTTGCCAGCAGTGGGATGTGAACAGCCAGAGAATTCTAGCCAATGAGTGGCCAAAATAGCAATCGATGGCTCTCAACGTAGGTAAATATGAGATCAATCATTTTGGACCCAAGAAGGATATATCAGGATATTTTCTCAATGGTGAGAAGCCAGCAACTGTGGTACAGAGGGGGAGAGAGCATTGCCCAGATGCTTGTGCAAGGGGAGGGGGGGGTGAGAGGTCGATCCAATGTTTGTGGGGAGGAGGTCACCCCAATGCTTGTCGGGTGGGTGAGTGTCACTCTGATACTTGTGGGAGGGAGGTTCATCCTGATGCTTGTGGGAGGGGCTTGTTGCCCTGATGCTTCTGGGAGGGGAGAATCACCCCAGTGCTTGTGGGGGAGGGGAGGACACCCCGATGTTTATGGGGCATGGTGTTGTCCTGATGCTTGTGAAGGTTTATCTATGTCCATATTCATTCCCCATCCCTAGGTGATGGCCAAAACCTTGCCCCCAGACTGTGTGTGCACTGAGTGCCAGAGAATCTGGTGACGAATCTCAGCTCTGCAACGCCAGCTTACTCACTGAAACCAGTACTCTGACAATTTATTGGAAGATTCAGCCTGTAGTCACTGTAATAAAAGCAAAATATGCTAGAAATACTCAGGCACCATCAGTGGAGAGAAACAGAATTTCAGATTAATGACGACCTTTCATCTGAGTAGTAAAATAAGTACAATAGTCTTTAAGCAAATGAAAAAGCGAGAGGGAGGAAAGACAAAAATAAAGGTCTGTGATAGGATGGAGACAGGAGAGTTAAATAACTAAAAAGGTTTAATGGTATTGAGTAAAGAGGCAAAAGATGTATTCATATGATTCACACCTCCATATGAGGTGTGAATGGCTGGATAGAAACCAGCTGAATGCAAAGTGCACGCATAAAGAAACAAAAAATATCAAAACAGGAAATAAAAATGAAACAAAAAGGAGGCAAATTGTTGGGCCGAATCTCTGAATTCCGTAGGCTGTGGAGGGCTGAGGCAAAAGATGAGGTACCAGTCCTGGAGTTTGTGTTCATTGGAATGCTGTTGCAGGATGTGTTTAGAAACGTCATTGTGGGAGCAAGGTGGAGGAGAATTGGGGCGGCACAATGGTTCAGTCTTACAGCACCAGAGACCCAGGTTCGATTCCCGGTTTGGGTCGCTGTCTGTGTAGAGTCTGCATGTTCTCCCAGTGTCTGCGTGGGTTTCCTCCAGATGATCCAGCTTCCTCCCACAGTCCAAAAGATGAGCTGGTTAACTGCATTGGCCATGTTAAATTCTCCCTCAGTGCACCCGAACAAGTGCCAGGATGTGATGACTATGGATTCTCACAGTGACTTCAGTATTAATGTAGGCCTTCTTGTAACTTGGGGAGAGGGGGGTGTAAATTAACTCTAATTGAAATAACCAGCAACAGGAATTTCCTAATTAAACTCAATCTCTCTACCTCCTGTAACTGCCATTTTTTGTACTAATGCTGAACACATTTAGTTAGTCTGTTATATTTTGTATCATTGCAAAAATGCATTCACTTTGAATTTCACTGTGTAACAGGCAGTCTTCCTTTTACTGAAAGATGTCAGCCTTGGTTTAGTGGCAGCATTCCCTCCTCTGAATTAGAAGGTTGTGGGTTAATCCAGTCCCACTCCAGAAATATAAACATGTAACCTCGGCTGACACCAACTCTGTCGGATGTAATGTTAAACCAAGATCCTGTCAACCCTCTCAGGTTGGTGGAGGAGATCTACGGCATTATTTGAAGGAATGTAGAGAGCTCTCAACAATTTACTGGCCGATATTTATCCTTCAATCTCCATCATTAAACCAATATATCTATTATTTCATTGCTATTGTAGAATTTTGTGGTGTGCCACTTGCCTACTATGTTTCCAACATTAGAGCCATTCAGGCTTTTCTAATACTCTTAGCCTTTCTCCATCTTATTTTGACATATTTAATTTGCAGTATCCTTGATTATGTGAGACAAATGCATATCCGTTCAAACTAAATTCTATTCAGTTTTAAGTGTGGGTGACCAACTATACATGAATGAAGCAGTGTAAAGTGCATGTGACAGATAACTGTTTACCCCTTCTTTGAATTTAAAAAAAAGTAATTTTATTTACTCATTAATCACTAGTAGCAATACTTAGGGATGAAAATAAAAATATCACCAGAATTTCATTTCCTTCAAACTGATTCCTTGTCTATCTCCAGCGATCTATTTTTTTCTCATTTTGTTTCTCAATTTGCCTTCTAATAGGTCTGTCTGTCTGTCTCCCTCTCTCTCTATCTCTCTCAGCAAGTAGTTTGCAAACATGCTAACCTAAAAACCCAACCAACCGCTTCAATAAATCTGACTGCTCACAAAGACAGTGAGGGGATATAAGATTATTATAGGTAAAACTAAGGAGTTAGACGAAGTGCAGTGAGACATTGCCCTATTATGAGCTACACTGATATGGAGATATGTTTAATATTTCTTTATTTCAGTGTACAGTTAGGAACAGTGATGATTCAGAAATTACTAAAGCGGGCTATCATTGCTAAAAGTAACAAAGGTCATTTTGCAGGAGGGTATCACTTCAGGGGAATTTTTGATTGTTGATACCTGGGTTTTGTCTTTTTGGAGCCAGCAGTAATTCTGAATGTGACTCACGGTGTAATTTTTCAATTAAGTATAATGTATCATCACTCCAATTTCATTAACTATACCAGGGTTATTACAAATTGCCACATAAAACCAGTTAGTGTCTTCATGCCAGGGTGCATTCACCCAATGTTGATTTGCAATTGCCACTGGTGTTTTGAAGAAAATAATTTCACTTAAGTGCCAAGCATGCGAGGACTTTTTTAATGGAATTGCATTTCAGCAGTTTAATTATCATTTATAACCTATCTGGGGACAAACATGGACTGAACAAGCCTCTAACTGTAACAGAATACAATAGCTCATTGTTTGTTGCTCTTAGGTTTGTGCATAACAAACTTTGGAGAAAATACCATCTGACTGGCTCCAGTCACATTCATATTCACCGACCTATTTGGTTCCGACTGTCCCAACTTTCAAAAGGTTTCAGTGATTGATAGCACCAGCCTCCGATGCCATTGAATAAGCCTGATGTTTTCTCTTTTAAAACATTGACAAGGTGATGCATGGCTTGACTGTCAGTTTAAAAAGGTGATGATTGGTGTGTGTGCCTTTCCCCTTCCTCGGAGACACAGCCAAGACTCCAGTCTTTTGATCTGAAACCACAGCTCTTCTCAACAATCAGTTAACCCTAATTTCCCTTTGTAAGCAGGCCTGGCCACTGCAGTACCACTCAAATGTTCAAAGGAAGCCAAAGGGCATTTGACCTCGATCTTGGAGAGAGTGGCAGAGGAGACATGGTTCTGGGACCCAGAAGAAAACAGGTTATGAGGCCTGAGGTTTAGCTGTGTCTAGGTAGGCCCTTACAGCAGAGCAGGCAAACCTAGACCTCGTGAGTCTGTTCTTGGTCTTTATGAGATTACAGGGCCATAATTGTACATTTTTTAAAAATATTGGAACAGGGCGATAGGGAGCCGAGTGATTCAGTGCCTTTCCTGCTTCTGAACCAGAAAGGTCTTCAAGTCTTACTCCAGGACATATTGGCTAGAAAAGATCCCAACCACTGGTGGAGGCAACTCATGGCATGTATCAGTCTGGGTAAATGGGATGATGAGGGGCATGAAATCTGGCTATAAAATCACCAACCAAATCCAAAAATTGATGATGGTTTTGAACCAGCATGCAACATTAGAAAAGCTGAAAGATGAACCAACCAATCATTGGAATTGAGCCATAGGTCAGGGAGTCTCTCAGCTTCAGTTTGCCCGTAAATCCTGATTGAAAAACTCTTCTTCTCAATGCATTTTCCCGAGCTGAGACTCAATTACGTTCAGTTAATGACCCAGGGCACCATACCTATTGTGGGCATGAAAGCATGGATGGCACAGAATGAAAGTAGGTTTTGTCTCAGGCAGGCAAAGAACAGAGCTCCTTATGAAATAAGTTATGTCTCATTAATATTCATTCTTAACTCAGGTCTCAGAAAATGAATTGGGTTGGGAGTGTTAAAATGTGGGGGAATGCAGAAGCTTGCTGCTGGTGGGGCACGGGAGTGGTGTCTAAAGGGAGGTGAAGACAGTTGATGGTCGATAGTTATTTCACACTGCACATGGACAAGAAGGGGAGTTGTTCAAGTATGTACAAGGTAGAATGGGGGCAAATTTTTTATGACTTGATGAATTTTTGTGTGCTAATGTGATAATTATTATTTTGGGCTATGATGGTGATACTGAGTAACTGCAAAACTTGTGCATGACAGAAATTTTCTTTTGAATTATTAGTGGGAGAGAAAAAGTAAAAGGCTGAGAGTGAGGAAAGACTTTATTTAATTACAATCGATGAGATAATGAAAATTTAAAATAATGATCTGGAAAGCAGAAAAACAAAGAGACTGCACAAAGGTGACTGTCAAACAACAAGCAACTTAATAAAGCTACTGCTGAGTTTCCAATTTCACAGGTAAACACATAAAACTCTCATACTACATTCTGCATACATTGTTTTTATAGAGGCAGTAACCTATTTCAAATAAAAATAGCACACACACACACACACACGCACGACGCACGCACGCACACACACAGACACACACACACACCACACACACACACACACACACACACACACACACACCATATGCATGTTTTAAGTATTCTGATTTGAGCTTCACTGATTGAAAACTGATTCCTGACATCAAGAGACTATTCCGGCATTACCCGCCATAGGATTTTCTGGTCCCGCTGAAGGTGACCCACATCTCCCATCCCGACCAGCCCTGCAGTAAGATACGTGAGCTATGCAAGTTACGGTGCGATATCAGCAGAATCAAAAGATCCCACTGGCAACTAATAGCAAGCCACCTCTGCCTGTGGGGAAGTGGGGAGTGGGGTGTCAGGAGCATTAATTAAAGAAAGAAAAGAGCAAAGGAACTAAAATTTCTTTCACAAGATTCATGCAACCATAAATAAATGATAAATTTAATGTTTTTACTATAGGAAGCAAGGCAGTCAGTTTGCACAGGAACTAACAGCAACGAGATGATTACTCAATAAACTCCTTTAGTGAGGGATAACTATTGGTCCCAGGGTGCACTCCCATGCCCTAGTTTGAATGGTGTCATGGAATCCTTTTTGTCCATCTGAGAGGGCAATTGGAGCCTCAGCTTGAGATCTCATTCGGAAAAAGGCAGAGTACTTCGTCAGCACCTTAAGTGTCAACAACCTAAAGCACCACGTGTTCAGAGCGGGAGGATAATCCACAACATCCTGTCATAAAACATAGAATATTACAGCGCAGTACAGGCCCTTTTGCCCTCGATGTTGCGCCAACCAGTGTAACCAATCTAATGACCCTCTAATCTAAAATATTCCAATATTATCCATATGCCTATCCACTGACCATTTGAACGCCCTTAAAGTCGGAGTCCACAGCTGCTGCAGGCAGGGCATTCCTTGCCCTTACTAGCCTCTGAGTAAAGAATCTACCTTGACATCCATCCTATACTGTCTCTGAAGTAAAAGCACCACAAGTGAACCACGGTTCATTTCACCTGCCAATATTCTATCCATGAAAATGAATAGATAGAGTACATGCAGAAACCAGATTGTCCAGATTGCAAAGCCTTCTTTTTAGGAGCGGAAATTCATCAAAC
This sequence comes from Sphyrna mokarran, assembly GCA_024679065.1. Lineage (NCBI taxonomy): Eukaryota > Metazoa > Chordata > Chondrichthyes > Carcharhiniformes > Carcharhinidae > Sphyrna > Sphyrna mokarran. The sequence goes on from JAGIQG010000005.1 coordinate 95,747,012, forward strand.
CTATTCTTTAAGATTTAGCACCCAGTGAGACAATATGATTGTTACCAGAACAACTGTGTTCAGCAGATAGATACCAGTCGTGTCTGATCTTAAAGACAAAAGAAACACTTGCCTTTACATAGCATCTCTCACGACCCTGGGATGTTTGGTATATATCACATGTCGCTGTGATTTTTATGCTTCTATCTAATTAAACATCAGCTCCAGACTTGAAGGGCCGAATGGCCTACTCCCGCTTCTACGTTTCCAATCCAAATAATAACACTGGGACATTTATTGTCGATTTGTGGACAGTGCATCACAGTTATTGCTGATGCCAAATTTCATGCTAAATGGGTGACTGTTAACCGTGTGGCACATTAACCTGCTCATGAGAAGTTGCAGATATGCTAATACAAACAGCCTTCGTGCTGTGGACATAAGGTTGAAGTGTTCAGAGAAATCCTAAATTGTAACAGTTCCACCTGGCTGAGACTGTGCACCTCATTAACCACAAGTGCCGTTTCCTCAGAGGGCCACATGCATTGAAAATTGCTAGTTTGGAAATACTTGATTACATCCCCAGAGCACTCTGCCTGTCTGCTTCACATATCCTGTAATGTCAAGTTTTAAAATCACTTTACCGTGTTAATGGGCTATTAATGGACAGCAGAACACACATGTGCACATTCATTCTGCCCCTCTCATTTGCTTTCCACTGCCCTGCAAATGTGTCCAAATAAATTCCTTTGCAATACAAGATCACCCATAGACGTGCAGGTACTGCAGTGAAATACCATTGTGTAGAAGTATCTCACTTTCATAACAGTTACATATTTCAATGCTTAATGCAAGCAATAATATTTCCCTGTTAACTTATTCTGCTTGTCCTTGACACAATTGTTACCTCAGTTACTGTGCAAAATAGTAGAAAATGTTGTTTTTGACAATTAAAATTTGCAAAAGCTGTAACACTATGTTCCACATTCGCTCCTTTGCTTCTCCGTGTATAGTATGTTTTGTCTGTAAAGCATGCAAGAAACAATTCTTTTCACTGTACACCAATACATGTGAAAATAATAAATCAAATCAGATCAGATTAAGTTCATCAGTGGGTAATGAAAACTGATCATCTAGGACCGACATCTTTACCTTTCCTTAATGATCAATAGCAATCATGACACACCTGCATTCTTTATAATTCCTAAGCCAATTTGTTAAAAAGGTCACAATCCACAATATGTAATGTGAACATGGATTTGTGATAGTCAGTCCAGATCTAACCTATTTCATAGCTTTTTTTGAGGAGTTTCTTAGCATCATGGTTGGAGGAATGTCTATGTATATGACCCACATCATTCAGACGGCCTCTATAAGCCTAATGTCTATTGTTGGAAAAAATGTTGGAATCAATTATTAAGAAAGTAATGGCAGCACGTTTGGAAAATCATAATTTAGTCAAGCAGAGTTAGCATGGCTTCATGAAAGAGAAATCATATGTGACTAATTTAGTATAATTTTTTGAAGAAGTCTCAACCAGAGTAGACAGAGGGGAACCAGTAGAGGTGTTGTATTTGGACTTCAAGTAGGCATTCAACAAGGTACCTCACAAATAGTTAAATCATAACAGCCCATGATTTTGGAGGTAAAATATTAGCATGGATAGAGAATTGGCTAATGGGCGAGAAAGAGTGAATGGGGGTAGGGGGTTCTTTTTTAGGTCAGTGAATGGTAACCAGTGAGATTCCACAGGGCTCAGTGCTGGGACTGGAAATGTTTACAATATACATTAATAACTTAAAGGAAGGAAGCAAATGTACCATAGCCAAATTTGCAAACAACACAAGAACTGGTGGAAATGCAAGTTGCAGAGGGAATAAAACAGTTTACAAAGAGATGTTGATGAGTTAATTAATTGGCAAAAGTTTGGCAAATGGGGGTAATGTGGGAAAATCTGAAGTTGTTCATTTTGGAAGGGAGAACAAAAGAACAAAGAATCATTTAAATTAAGAAAAAAAACTGCAGAAAGCTGAAACACAAAAGAACTTGGCGGCACTTGTACAAGAAACACAGAAAGCTAGCATACAGGTGCAGCAAGTAATCAGGAAGGCTAATAGGATGGTGGCCTTATTTTAAAGAGGTTAGAGTATAGCAGCAAGTTTGAGGGGCTGAATGGCCTACTCCTGTCCCTACTTTTTATGGTCTTACAAGTAATGCTAGCTTCAAAATCCAAAAACTTTCCAAATCTGGCACACACCCAGTCTTGAACCACCCAGATATGGGGCCCAGTGCTTGGGTCAGAAATATGTTAGCTTAGAATCAGAAGTGAACTTGTGACACGGCTTAGTAAATGATTGAGAGATAAGGTTCAGGAAGTAGGGATAAAAAGAATCATCAAGATCGAACATGCAACAAAAAAATTGAAATAGTTGAAATGTTAGTTTTTATCTCATGATCAATCCCTTTGTGGATTTGGTGGCAGTCGTCAGTTAGAACAACTCTAATAATCCTGAATCTCACCCCCTTCCCATGCACTACCATCCCATCATCCTCCCCCACACCCACCACTCCTCGCCCCCATCCTCCGCCATTCTGACAGGTGCAATGGGCTGGATTTTCCCTTGGTGGGAACTGTTTCTGAGTGTGGAAGTCACCGCGGGGTGGCAAAGAGTTACTCGTGGCATTTCAAGGAGGTGCCCCTGTTATTAGTTTGGAGATACGTTTACTGTTCAATCTGGAAAATCTGGAGAGCAATTTGGAGATCTTCCAGCTGAAGAAAAGCACTAAGCTGTAACGCAAGGTAAGGAAAAGAGAGGGACCTTCAGAATGCAGACGTTCTTTCTCCAACTTCTTAAAACGCTTAATTAAAAAGTAAATTCAGAAGGAAAAACACCACTCTGCAGGGTGGCCAATGGCTCCTCCTGCATCCAGGCAGGCAGGGAAGACGTTTAGGCTCCTGGCCTGTTGCAGGAAGCTCACCTCCAGGCAAGTATTCCTGCTGACTCTCTGATCACACAAAAATGGGCAGGAAACTGAAGTGCCAGCTGACAGTGCTATCTTTAGCTTCCATCTGCTCCCATCCTGGCCCCGGGTGGTGAGAGTTGAAAATCCAGCCTAGCATCTGGGGTCATAAGCATTGCGAAATCTCTTCCTCATCCTTGTTATTTTTTTTTCTCCTCTTCATCCCAACCCATTTTCTTCTCTTCCTCGACTTCTTCCACATTCTCATCCTCCCCATTCTTCATTTTAAGAAATGAATAAAAAGCTTCCCTCACTTATTACTGATGACTACTTTTGAACGGGCAAGGCATTTCAGAGCTTCACTGAGCACAGGCTCTCTAACACGTCTTCTCATTCACATCTGCTCTGAGACAATTCTTGACACAAAGAAAATATCATTCCTAAGCATATATTTTCACTTTCACTATTTATTGGTAGGGAGTGCCACTTTAGATTCACTTCTCCTTTTCTCACTAAAATAGTGGACAGAGGAAAATAATCCCTCTGCTCTGCTTATCTATTAATAAGCAAGAAATGACCTCAGCTTACATGCTAGTTGCAGGTGGCTAATGCTTATTATTACTGCCTGGAATAAAAGAAAGAAAGCTCTTGCATTTTTATAATGCTTCTCACAACCTCAGTACATCCTACTATATTTTACAGCCGGTGAAGAAGTACGGTTGTAGCCAGTTTGCACACAGCGAGTTGCCACAAACGACAACTGGATAGTGGCCAGATAATTTTTTTTTCAAATTATATTGGTTGAGGGATATATATTGACCACAACACCTGGGAGAGTTACACTGCTATGCTGGAAGTTTATCACCTCACCCGCCCTGGAATTGGGGTGGGTGAGGCTCGCAGAACAGAATTCTCCGTTAATCGGCCTCTATTTTACGAGCCTCACCCGATCTGACAAGTGAAATGGAGTCCACGTGAGAGGGTAATTGAGTTCTCGGTTTAACAGCTTATCTGCAGCTCAGTACCGCTGGCAGTGCAGCATCCTCTCAGTGATGCACTCGAGCATCAGCCTGGGTTTTGTGCTCAAGTCTCTGCAGTTGGACTTGAACTATTAACTTTCTCACTCAGAGGCAGCAGCACAATTTTCATGCTTCCCTTATTGACCAGATGGATATAAAAATCTGTAGTCTCACACTGATTATGCTGGACAACTCATTCTGCCTCTCTGGAGTGATTCGTGGAAATTCATAATTCAAAATAGATGGGTGGGAGTTTCCGGCTGCACTCACCTCCAAACCAGAATATCCTACCTGAGGCCAATGACCTTTGCATGGTCCATACTTTCCCTCACCCCCATGATTCCCATGGAGGATGGGACAGGAAAACTTCCCCTGATATGCGGAATCACTACTTACCACATATCGAATATTATTGAAGTCAACAGTTTCAGAGGTGAAAATTTATATTTCATCGACATGTCTTGTCATTTCCATCTGTGTATTCTGTCAGGGTGAACTAGTGTTGCATTCATAGAAATTGGATGGCACATCACAATTTTGCCCCAATCTCTGATTCACACATGATGGTTGGAATTTTCTGACCATTCAAACCAGTGGAATTTCCCATCTGTCTGCAGTTAACAGAGATTTGGCTTGTCACCAAATTCTCCATCTTTGCTGCAGCAGGACTGTGCACGGCCATAATATCGCAGCCAATAAATTTCCCAATCTCAATCCCACCATTAGAGGAAGATGCTCAGTAAAGAATACCCCTCCTGGAACACTCAGGGGTAGAAAGAAAATGTTCCCCTCATTCATGCCATCTTTATTCACTTTTCAACCTTATACTCAACAATCTGCCTGATATTAGCTCTCAGACCTGATCTTTCAATTAAGGAACAATGAGTGACCCAAGAGGGTTGAAGCAGGCGATCATTTTTTCTCACATGAAGATGATTCTTTAGCGTAGTTACTTAATCACTGATAACATTCTTACCTGTTGTGTTGATATTCGACTTGGAAGCTGTACGGCAAAGAAAATTTGTAATTCCTTTAAAACATTGATGGAATCTGTAATCATGTTTTAAGATTGTTTGAAAAGAATTTTTAAAAGCTCTTATCAATTGTGAAAGGAATAACTGTAATTTTCTTGAGAAATACTGTTCCATGTGGCCTAGCAATGCTTGACCTAAAAATGCACCTATAGGAAGGATGATAGCATATGCATGGTGTGTAGTCACATGTAAAAGAGAGTTGCAGAGATAAAGAGCTGAAGAAGAAGGCACAGTACATGGGTGTGTGTGTGTGTGCGTGCGTGTATATGCGTGTGTGTGTGTGCGCATGCGTGTGTGTGCACGTGCATGTGCGTATGTGTGTGTGTGTGTGTGTGTTTATATGCAGACAAATTGCCAAAGACAGGATTATTGTGTGAAGTGGATAACTGTACTGCTGAAACTTCAGTTTGGTCAGAGCTCACCAGACCACTTAATGGGATTTGTTAAATGACTCTGAGGAATCTATGCCATCAAGTTTATCATGAACCTAGCTGAGGAGGTTATCATGAGTGTGATGACCATTTCTGGGGTATTGGATGTAATACTACTGTTGGTGAATGTGACTCAAGGGCCAAATCGATTGAGTGGGAAAGTGAGAGATCTTACCTACCAGATGCTGAGTTACAGAAATTTAGATCTGCACATTGTGTGACATGTTTACAGGGAGCCATAAAACTGTACTTTTATCAGACATACCTTTGTTGTATCAACTTCTCTAAATGAAATTTACTTTAATAATAAATAAATACTGATACTCTGAGGAGTGTCGTATTACGGAGAAGGAGATGTTGGAAGTCTTAAAGTGCATCAAGGTAGATAAATCTCCGGAACCTGATGGAGTATATCCCAGGGTGTTATGGGAGGCTAAGGAGGAAATTGCAAGTCCCCTAGCTGAGATATTTGATCCATGGATGGTCACAGGTGAGGTGCCTGAAGATTGGAGGATGGCAAATATTGTTCCTTTGTTTAAAAAGGGCTACAGGGAAAAGCCTAGGAATGACAGGCCAGTGAGCCTTATATCTATGGTGGGTAAACTGTTAAACTGTTGAGAGACAGGATCTACAGCACTTAGAGATGCAAGGTTTGATTAAGACAGTTAGCATGGCTTTGTGAATGGAAAATCATGTCTCACAAATTTAATTGAGTTTTTACAAGGGATAACCAAGAAGGCTGATGAAGGTAGTGCAGTTGATGTTGTCTACATAGAATTTAACAAAGCTTTTGACAAGGTACCACATGGTAGCTTGTTGCATAAAGTTAAGTCTCACGGGATCTAGGGTGAGGTATCTAAATGGATACAAAATTGGCTTTTTGACAGAAACCAGAGGATGGTTGTTTTTCAAACTAGAGGCCTTTGGCCAGCGATGTGTCTCAGGGATCAGCCCTGGGCCCACTGTTATTTGTCATATGTATTAATGATTTGGATGAGAATATGGGAGGCATGGAGGCATAGTATGTTTGCAGATGACATCAAGATCGGTGGCATAGTGGAGAGTGAAGAAAGTTATCTCCAATTGCAACGGGATTTTGGTCAATTGGGCCAGTGGACTGATGAATGGCAAATAGAGTTTAATTTAGACAAATGGTACCAATTTTGGTAGATTGAAGAAGGCAGGGCTTACTCAGTTAATGGTAGGGTGCTGGGGAGAGTTACAGAACAAAGAGATCTAGGGGTACATATTCATAGCTCCTTGAAAATGGACTAACAGGTGGACAGAGCGGTGAAGAAGGTATTTGGCATGCTTGGTCTCATTGGGTCAGAACATTGAATACAGGAGTTGGGATGTCTTGTTGAAGTTATACAAGACATCGGTAAGGCCACACTTGGAATACTGTGTGCAACTGTAGTCACCCTATTATAGAAAGGATATTATTAAACTAGAAAGAGTGCAGAAAAGATTTACTAGGCTACTACCGGAACTTGATGGTTTGAGTTATAAGGAGAGGCTGAATAGACTGGGACTTTTTTCTCTGGTGCATTAGGAGGATGAGGGGTGGTCTTATAGAGGTCTGTAAAATAATGCTGGGCATAGATAAGGTAGATAATCAACATCTTTTCCCAAATGTAGACGGCATAAGTTCAAGATGAGGGGGGGGAGATACAAAAGAGTTCAGAGGGACATTTTTTTTCACACAGAGGGTGCTGAGTGTCTGGAACAAGCTGCCAAAGATAATAGTAGAGGCAAGTATAATTTTATCTTTTAAAAAGCATTCGAATATTTACACGAGTATAATGAGTATAGAAGAATATGAGTATAGAAAATTGGGCCGAAGGGCCTGTTTCCATGCTATGACTCTATATTTGATACATTTGGCATTGTTTTTGCTAAGATGGTGTACAGATACAAGTCTTTCTTTTCACCTGTGTATATGTGTATTGGATGTGTTGTGTTTAATTCTGTTTTTCAAGAATGGGTCTGCAAAAAAAGGTGAGAAATCCATCTATAATGGCTTAAAGCAGTAGACTTTTGTTCTAACAATATAATTAATATTTCTAATGCATGACAACTGATGGCACCAGCCCAAGTTATAAATGGTTAGATATATCCCTGTGAGCACATTTAACCTTGATGATGATTCACTGCAGCAAGAAGAACAGTAATCCGTGCAAAATCAATAGATTGGTAATACTGCACTTTGCCAAAGATATTCAAGCTCCAAACTTGGTAGACAGTACTTCATGCTGATAGTTGCACTGTAAGGGCAATTGGCCCTAGTGCACAATCTCCAGTGCACTTATGCTGCTGGCAATAGGATGGCACTTGGCAGAAGTACAAAGAAAGCACTCTAGACAAACTTGCTATTTTCCCACTTACCCACATCAACAAGAAGAAGCTTATTCTATCAGTATTCAAGGTCAGGGATGTGCCAATCAATAAGAGGGCAGGTCAATGACCTAACAGTTTGCCTTTTTCACTATCACATACAGCCTGGTGAAATAAAGGTAACTAAAAGTTGGAGTTTCATTACTTAAAAAAAAAATCAGTTTTCAATCCATAGCAGGAATATTGTAATAATTACATCACTGGGTACTGAAACACAACAAGGACAGTGATCTTCAGTATAAAAAGCAACAGCAAAACAAGTGCTTGCATTCGAACCAAGTTTTCAATATAAAAAGGAAAAATCAGGCATGATATTTGAATTGATTAATCATTCTGTGCCCTAAAACAAATAGCTGTTCACTTTGATTTATTAGAAAATGAAATACTTTTTCTCAATAAACTACTGGAAAGTTTGTAATTTGTGACCTGGCATTGTCTTATATAATTTACATTTTTTTCCAAAACAATTTAACTTCTGAGATTTGTGTGTGCGATTCCTTCTTGAATCAGGCTTCTGAATGCTACCCAATGGGCCCTTGGAAAATGTGGGACATCATGAGAACAGGACTTCCCACTACATATTCTCCTCGTGGGTTTCCTCTCTGGTTTTCTCCCACAGTCCAAAGATGTACTGGTTAGGTGCATTGGCCACGCTAAATTCTCCCTCTGTGTACCTAAACAGGCACCGGAGTGTGGCGACTAGGGGATTTTCACAGTAACTTCATGCACCATTAATGTAAGCCTACCTGTGACAATACTAACCAAACTTACAACTTGACTTAATAGCCAGATCCCAGAGGTTGTGGCCAAATACATTAGGACGTGTTTCTCTCGGCAGGGAATCAACAACCTTCAGAAGAGTGGAGAAAACAGAGAGAAAAAAAAGAGCTTACAAAAACTACCCACTCTGTCATAATATTGTGCATCAGTCAGAGACAACTGGACACTTCTGCTCATATTGATCCTCACAAAATCATATTGAAAGTTCAGGTTCCAATCAACTCATTAATAGCTGCACTGAGAATACAATGAACCCAACCTGACAACATATGACTTATGGTCTTTAATATGAAATGCAGAGTGCAGCAAACTTTTTATTTCTATTCTGTAAATTAAGGAGATCAGAGTGAGAGTTTTGTGTGCGAAATTGCACATATTGGAGGGACCAGAAGAGACCGTGTTTTTCAGTTCAGCTTGGGAGCTGGGAAAGGTCACATTATTATGCTGGCTGGCCAATTAACAGCCGGATGTCCATATAAGGTCAGCATGGCTGGCAGGGATGGAAGCATGGTGGGCACTGGTCCATAAGATATAGGGGAAGTAGGCTATTCGGCCCATCAAGCCTGCTGTGCCATTCAATGAGATCATGATTGATCTGATACAATCCCCAACTGCATTTTCTCATCTTATCCCCATAATCCTTAATCCAGATGTTTGAATGGCATCATGAGCTACCTTTTCAAAGAATAACTCTTGCCACCCAGCAACCATCCATCAAGGTAAGCTGGGGTCACAAACTTGGCACTTGGGACACAATACATAGGCATCACAAGAGCGGATGAATGAGCATCGCTCAACAATCACCAGGCAAAACAGTTCCCTTCCTGTGGGTGAACACTTCAGCAGTCATGGGCATTCGGCCTCCGACCTGCGGGTAAATGTTCTTCAAGGGGGCTTTCGTGATACACGACAGCGCAGAGTCGCTGAACAGAGACTGATAGCCAAGCTCCGCACACATGAGGACGGTCTTAACAGGGATCTTGGCTTCATGACACACTATCTGTAACCCCCGTAACTTGCCTGGGTTAGCAAAAAACCTCACTTACTGTGCTGTCTGGAGAAAATACACAATTCTCTAACAATGCTCAGGATCCCCTTCACACACATTGTTAGCCACTTTAACACTTGAATAGCAGGTTAGATGTAAGGATTCGCATTCTAATCAGCAATCTCTGACTGTCTGTGCTGATGTGTGCTATTGCAGACCAGAACACTGCACTTGCCTGATGAAGACACGGGAGTGTTGAAAGCTCGCTATTTTACTATCAAATAAATCGGTTGGATTAATAATTGGTGTTGCTAAATTCTTACTGAGTTCTTACCACTCCAATCCAACGCCGGCATCTTTACATCATCACAAGAGCTGCCAGAGTACTTTGCACATGATTTTAATATTCATGGAGTATTAACTCTTCCATGTGGCAAAGGTGCCCACCTGGCATCTTGGTGGCCACATTGATGCAATCAATGCCACCCTGCTTGCAGGGGAATTCTGAATAGCCACAAGGTCTCTGGCCTATATCCCCTGGCTGGCTTGGTGTACTCTGAAATGAGTGAATTTAGAGGTATATAAGATTATGAGGGGTATAGATAGAGTAAATGGTGGTAAGCTTTTTCCACCATTAGAAATAGATAGAACGAGGGGTCACGGGCTCAGGGTGAGGGGGGCTATGTATAAGACGAATATTAGTGGCCAGTTTTTCACACAAAGGGTAGTGGGGATGTGGAATGCACTGCCGAGTAAGGTGGTGGGAGCAGGCACGCTAGGGTTGTTTAAGGGTCTCTTGGACAGCCACATGAGCGGTCTGCAGATAGAGAGATATAGCAGGACAGTTTGAATATCGGGAGGACCAAATAGTAGTAGACTATCTTTTAGTTTCGTCTCGGGAATGTCTTAGTTTTTTTTAGCATGTTTAATTAAGTCTTATTTGTTTCCGCAGGCAATTCGGTCCACCTTGTTGACCAACAAGGGGCATGCATGTGGCATGTCGTGCGAGAGCTGCTCTTGGAGGTTGTTTCAGGAGTTGCCTAGTGCTTCACGTTGTCAGTGTATGCTTAAACTGGACCATCTGATGGGCAACATGACAGCTCAGAGACTATCGCTGTTGCTGTGCAGACACATGGATTTGTGCCTGTGTCTGCGGGAGTTTGCGCGTTCTCCCCGTGGTTGCGTGGGTTTTCTCCGGGTGCTCCGGTTTCCTCCCACATCCCAAAAATGTGCTCTTAGGCTGATTGGGTAACAAATTGTCACTATATTGGTCCCTATATGGGAATCTTCAACAATAGGCATAGCCTAAAGTCAAGGATATGTCATTAAGACGTTAGGACGGTGGCGTGGGCTCGTTGGGCCGAAGGACCTGTTTCCCGTGCTGTGTTGCTCTTTGTTCTTTGTTCTTTGAATGTGCTTACCCAAAGGGTCAGTCACCAGCTTGGTGCAATTATGCAAGCTGACTGTAAGACTTCACAAAGATCACCCACTGACCCTTACAAAGATCCAAAGGCATAAACATTAAATGCTAGTAACCTTGAGAGCCATGGGCTTTAGGTGTTCATTCACAGAATTAGAGGTTATCTCTAGGCCATTCATTTGGTAAAAGGCCGTAATAGTTTCCCCTGGGAGGCTGAGCTTCCTGCAGCAGTAGACCTTGGTCATTTTGAGATAGTTAGATCATTGCCGGTAGACTCTAGTCACTGCATAGTGGGTCTTCTGCAGAACTGTCCTGCTTGCCCTCTCTATTGGACCTGAACATCCTGTGCCTGAATCTCTCCTCTGAGGTGATGCCTGCAGCCACACGGCTTCATCTCTCTTTGGCCTCTCTGTTCCTCATCTGAGAAGAGGTGCTTGTTGCTATACACAAAATACTCATCTACGGAAATGCTAATGGCACTGACCTGTGCATTGTAGGTGCCAAACGGTTGGGAATCTCAAGAGATGTTACAAGACTGATGTGCTGAAAAGTTCAGATGATATGCAGAAACCAGTGAAAACATTAGAAAACTCCAGGCTAAGCCCACACCAAACTCACTAACTCATACCAACTCAGCCTGCTTTTCCACCGCCTTTGGATAACAAATGGGCAAAAAAGGATTGGTTACCCTTTCCTGTTGCTTGTGCTCACTGATCCAAAAATCGGACAGGAAATGTGAAATCCCAGTTAGTTGGTGTTTAGATCATCCAAATTGCTTTCCTATTTGTTGACAGGTACACACCTGACTCACACTTGCCAACTGAGTGCATTCATATTGGGATGTGCGCCCAACGTCTTCTCGTATGATTGCACACATTTCCAGGTCCAAACTTTAGCAGTAAAATTCTGGCCCTCCATTTTGTAACATATTGTAATTATTTGTATGTTGAAATGATCATAATTGTGAACTTATATTATTTTACTTTTACTTTAGTGATTGTCTATGACCATGTCATGCATTCTGATGACTTGTTTTATTTGACTCCATCACTATTTGTTATCTGCTGCCAAGCTGACCTTTGACCTTTGTTTCAATAAACCAATCACTGACCTATTCATCTACCATTGGTGATCAAGCCTTCAGCTGCCTAGGCCCCATGATCTGGAATTACCTCCCTAAAAACCATGAACTCTCTTCTTCTTTTGCCTTAAATACAGGCCTCTTTGAATAAGTTTTTGATCATTTGCCCAAATATCTTCTGATATAATTGGGGGCGCGATCTTACCACCCATTTACACCACACTTCCGCTGCAGCAAAGTCAGAGAATTTGGTGACCGTCCAAATCTACATTCACTGCAGCAGAATGGGAAAACCCTACCAGAGTGAACAGTGGTAAGTTTCCAGCCTGGATGTCCAAATGTTTTGATAAGTCATAATCATAGAGTCATAATTTTACAGCCTAAAAAGAGACCCTTCGCCGCATTGTGTCTGTGCTAGCTATCGAGTAGCAATCTAGTGTAATCCCATTTTCCAGCACTTGGTCCATAGCCCTGTATGCTATGGTGTTCAAGTGTTTATCTAAATGCTTCTTTATATGTTACAAGTGTTCCCACCTTTACCATACTCTCAAGCAGTGAGTTCCAGATCCCCACCAATCACTGGGTGAAAATTTTTTCCTCAAATCCCTCTAAGTTTCCTGCCCCCGGACCTGAAATCTATTGAACCCTTTAGTAAGGGGAAAAGTTTTGGCCTATCTATGTCTTTTATAATTTTGTACCCCTCAATGAAGTCCTTCCTCAGCCTTCTCCATTCTAAAGTGCCTTGGGACATTTTACTGCATTAAGGATGCTGTATAAGTACAAATTGTTGTTATATAATTGTGCTCAAGGCCAACTAGTTTTGGAGTCTCTCAGAAGTCAAAATGTCCTTTCTACATTTAGCTTAGCAAATCCCTTCCTAACTTTAGTGCCACAATTAGGTTACCTCTCAGCTTTTGCCTTTCTAGAGAAGAGACCTCAGCTTGTTGAGTCTTTCCTGAACAAAGTACCAAATTAATACTGGCATCAAATTTGAAAATGTTTCTCTGCTCCCTCCAGTGCTTCTACGTTCCTTCTGGAGACTGAAACTCTGACCATTTTGCAGATAAAGCATAAGCCTCTTTGTTCACTATTAACCGATCAATGTCACTCCTCATTCCCTTTCTACACCACTGCAGAACACAGACCATGTGTTAGACTGTAATCTGATATGATCTGCCCTGTGTTATTTCAGTAAGAAGATGTCACATAAACAGTAGAGGGAATGATTTGAACTTAGATCAAGCTAATTTCAATTTCCTCTAAAAGTTGAGTAAAAGAATTTAGCATCTGCATCAAACCACCAACGACCCTATATAGTCACACCATCATGAGCTCTGTTAGAAATTAGCCAAAATGGCTATCGTCTACTTTAATGTCTCTCGACACTTTAACGATTTTATTTCAACAGTGATGCTGATGGCATTGTTAGAGGAGCTGGTTTGGAAGAACGACTTTGTCTGAGAGAGGAAAAGAGCTGATTTAACACACAATGTTGAAATTACAAGCTCACTGAAGCACCCTGGGGTTAATGACTGTATCTCTACTGATGTTAATTCAGCTTCCGCACACTGTTAGCAGAGTTAGAGCCAATAACACAGGGGTGCTTCAGCTTTAACTATGTATTTTCATTCATCTTTGTCACCCTGTCTGTCTCAGTAACTCCTTCCATCAGTTCCCCTGGGTGATGTCATTAGTACATACTGGTTAATGACAATATTCAAAAGAAATTACACATATATGCAGAAGAAAACAAAAAGGACATCAAAGTTAATCCTAATTCTTTGTAACTGGTTGATATTTCAATAGGCTCCTGTTGTCAAGAGTTTTTTTTTGAAGATGTTTCTGAGCAAAGCATGGGGAATTAGTTGTTTGGTACAAAATATTGGAAAGCCTTTTCGGCAAGGCATGCTACAAGAAGTATATATTCCTCTTTCCATTTGACCTGCACATTGCATTACAATGTTACCAACTTTTTGATCCCTATATGCATTGAAATGCACCAAAGCATCATAGTCAAAAAATGAAGATGACTCATGACGTTCATGTACATAATTTGTATGGTCACTTATAGTTCTCCTTGAACATTGGCAGTATTTTCTATGTCCAGATGCCAATAAGTTCCCTCCCCATGTTCTCCATAACCTTATCATTTAAAAAAAGAATAAAATAGGTCACTGCAAGCCATTTCTTTGACAGCCAATCTGTGGAATGCAAAATGCATTAAACCTTACATTTTCCTTTTGTAAATTACAAGCACTTCATTTTGCAATGTATTATAATTATTTGCATACAGACATTGTGCATTCCTTTTATGATTTCGTATTTGATTTTTATTTTGTTTTAATGATTGTCTGTAACTATATTAGGAATTATGTTGACATGTTTCATTTGTATATTCATCACCATTTTGCAGCTGCTACAATGATGATTTTTCAATAATCTAATTATCTATCTACCTGCTCTCTTATGAACTTTAAGCAAACCATTAAATCCTTTTTCTGTAGGGCAGCACAGTGACAAGTGGTTAGCACTGCTGCCTCACAGCGCCAGGGACCCGGGTTTGATTCCCAGTTTGGGTCACTGTCTGTGTGGAATTTGCATGTTCTCCCTGTGTCTGACAGGTTTCCTTTGGGTGCTCTGGTTTCCTCCCACAATCTGAAAGACATGCTGGTTGGGTGCATTGGCTATGCTAAATTCTCCCTCAGTGTACCCAAATAGGCGTCGGAGATTTTCACAGTAACTTCAGTGATAATGTAAACTGACTTGTGACTAATAAATAAACTTTTCTCTTGAAAAAGGAATGTGCAAAGGGTTTTCCTACCTAAAGCACATATTGATCTATCTTTTCATCTGTCCTATACTATTTGTCCTTAGCTATGATTTTCACAGCTCAGGAGCTGTTGAGACAGAACAGCAATCAATCAATTATCTCTTTCTATATTTACTCTAATACCCCTATCCTGTTCTCTAACCAGATATATACACAGTTCTTTCCAGCAGCATCAAAGTTGGCACACCATCAGTTGTTTTAGCTGGGTTTCTGCTCCCTGAAAACATTAAATGGGAAACATTTTTCTAATCACACGTCTTGGTTGAGATTTGATCATGTTAAGTTCACGTCCTCCAGCACTGTGCACTTTCTTCAGATCGACATGCTTCCATTTTCACTTTCTTTTCCTTTCAACGTTTCAATAACTTGGATCATGTTTCCTCTCACTCCTTCTCTTGTGAACAAGTTCAGTTTACTGAATGTCTGCGAACTCATATCGCAGTATCACCTCAATCTTTCCCAAGCTACCTCCAATTTGGTTGAAGACAAGCTGTCCCAAGATGATAACCGTAATTCTAAATATGGTCTTGTCAATCAGGTCATGCTAATTCACGTCAACTTAGGATTCAGCACACTTGGGATGAATTCAAAATTCTATCAAACTTGTTGATAGAATTGTGTGGATTCTTTCAGTTAAGTGACTAATAGTTCTGTGCGCACCAGCAGGTAAAATGAGCCAAACAGAAGCTATGGTAGAATTGGATCTCCATCACTGTGATATAAACAGAAAAGGCTGGGAATATTCAGTGGGTCAGGCAGCATCTGCAGAGAGCGTGACCAACTTAATGAGCTGCGTGTTCCAGCAAGTAGCTCTGATGCTGGGACCGCATGCAGCAAGTTAGAGATATCACAGGTTTTAAACAAGTTCAGCGGCAGAGAGAGGGACAATCAGTCACAGGCAGGAGAAATTGATTGATTTAAAAAAAATGAGAGCAAAAGGGGCTGGTAATAGGGCAGGTAAACATACAAAAGATGAGTCTTGAAAAGCTCTAATAGGAAAACAGAATAACCAATAACACCAATCCCAATGCAAAAAAAACAGAGAGCAGTGTTTATGATCTAAAACTGTTGAACTGGATAATGAGTGTAAAGTCTGGAAAGTATCTAATCAAAAGATGAAGCCCTGTTCTTCAAGTTTCAGTGGAACTTTGTGAGAGCAGTACAGGAGCTGAGTAACGGAGTGGTCAGATTGGGAGGAAATTCAAATAACAGGAAGGTGGACGTCAGAGTCACATCTACAGCCTCAATATGTGTTTGGTCTCCCCAGTATAGAGGAGGCTCCATCATGAGCAGCAAATATCATACAGTAAATTGAAAGGAATCTCAGTAAATTGCTGTTTTGGTCCTGAACAATGAACAGAGCAGTCTGAAACCCAGCCAAGCTGCAGCTGGATTTGTTTTGAAAAGATGGCACAGTGGTTAGCACAGCTGCCTCACAGCACTGGGGACCTGGATTCAATTCCTGGCTTGGGTCACTGTGCAAACTCCCAGTGTCTGTGCGGGTTTCCTCTAGACATTGCAGTTTCCTCCCACAGTCCAAAGATGTGTGAGTTACATGGATTGGCCATGCTAAATTGCCCTTAATGTCAGGGGGACTAACTATGCTAAATGCATGGGGTTATGGGAATAGGGCCTGGGTAGGATTGTGGTTGGTGCAGACTCGATGGGCTGAATGGCCTCCTTTTGCACTGTAGGCATTCTATGATTCTATGAACATTAAAAACAAAAATCTTTCCTTGCTTCATGTTATATTAAACTTGCATCGAATATTGGTTAGGGTACACTTGGATCTGGTCTCCATTTTATGAAACAGTATAGAAACTTTGGAGAAGGTGGATTATACCAGAACTGAAAGAATATACTTATCAGAAATGATTACAAGGTTAGAAAACAGAGTGTTCAGGGGTGACCTGCTAGAAACTTTTAAAATAATGGGTAGTAACTGTCACCCAGCGGTGTAAAGTCCTGACCCGCTGGAATTTCAAGAGTTTAATTTGTACTTACCTGTTCTTGAACACTTTGTTGAAACCTCCCACAGGCTCCAGCATGGTCCAGCAGACTCAAATTCAGGGAGACATGCCCTCTGTTTCCCCATACAGGCTGCCATAAAGCAAGAAGGTTTAAACAGGCCAATGAAATTTATGGACCAGAGAGATGGTAAGTGTACAATGTAAGTGGATGAGATTTGGGTGGTTGGGAGGACTAGAGGATAGTGGCGACAGGGGTTTGGAGATTGGTTAACTGTTGAGGGGAGGGGTTATTTGTCATGGAGGTCAGTCATCAGTTAGGTAGGGGGGGTCGTTGGGGTGTCAGTCATTGGTGGGGGTGCAAAGGTTGGTTGTTAGGAAGGTGGAGGGGACTAGTTAGTCATCAGGGAGGATGGAGGAGTCATCGGAGGGTGGAGGGCCATCTTTGAAGCAGACGGTATCAGGTGCTCGGTTGTCAAGAGATGGTCAGTCATGGGGATGGTGTGTCAGTTCTCCAAGGTGTTGGAGGAGACCATCGATCATTGGAAGTTGGTCATCAGGTGTGGGGATGTTCAGCTTTGGGGTGAAGGGGAGGTGTCAGGCATAGAACATAGAACAGTACAGGCCCTCTGGCCCTTGATGTTGTACCAAGCTATGTCCGAACCCAAATCAAGCTATCCCACTCCCTATCATTCTGGTGTGTTCCATGTGCCTATCCAATAACCGCTTGAAAGTTCCGAAAGTGTCCAATTCCACTATCACAGCAGGCAGTGCATTCCACACCCCAACCACTCTCTGGGTAAAGAATCTAAGTTGGACATCCTTCCTATATGTCCCACAATTAATCTTAAAGTTATGCTCCTAGTAATAGCTACATCCACCCGAGGAGGCTGGAGGATTTGTGCGCATCAGTGGCAGGCACAGTTGGTAGGGTCAGGTCAGGGAGTGTTGTGTCGGTGGGGTTGGGGAGGGTGAAGTGGGGTGGCTGAATGAGAGTCGGGGCCGTGGGATTGTCGGGGGAAAGGGGATTCTCATTGTTGTGAGTTGGGTGGTCAGGGTTTGGGATATATGGGTAATTCCATAGTGGGGTGAGGGCGGGGAGTAGTGTTGAATTGATAAATATGGTGGGGGGGTTGTCTCATTTAGGGCTCAGTCTGGGTGCTTAAAATGATAGGCTGTATTAGAAGTGGTTTTACTTTTTTTAACTCTTTCAGAGTAACTGTTGGCATAACATTGTCAGAACCAGCTGATGTTTGTGATTCAAATCACTTTATCTAATGGTTCCCAGTGCAGTACAATTGTCCTGGGGAAGTTAGAGATTCTGGAAAATTTTCACATAAACCCTTATCTGGGAATTTCAAGGGGCATTCTCCACTGTGTTCTTGGTATATTCACAAATCTGACACTGGGAATCGAGGAAGTTAAAAGCCAATGAAGGAGTTTGTAAGAATAGATGTAGAGAAAATATTTCTATTTGTCTAGCAGACCAAAATGAGAATTCATAGATATAAGATATTGCTGAAAAAAGAGACATGTTAAATGTTTTTGTCTTGCATTCATCAGGAGACTCGCATGAATATTGGTCTAAGGGGTAAAGAGCAATTTATACTGTATGAGAAGAGAATGCTGAATAGTTAACATGTGGATTCTGATTGGTAGAGGCAATGCTATGGAGAATGCACCAGTTAATGGTGACTGACAAATAACTGCCAAGCATTGTTTGAAAATGAAACTTGTTAACCTGACCCTGGTTGGTCAAGGTATTGCCAAGGAAAATGAATCAGCAAATGGCTGTTACTTACTTTGTTTAGTTGTAGAAGGTGCAATGTGTGTGTGTGTGTGTCTGTGTATTTCTGTCTGCAAATAACAGGGCCCTGTTTGTTAACATATATACCTCCTAGTACACATAGCTATGCTAGAACAGACTGCAAGCCTGACTGACAATTTTAAATTGGTTGTCAGTGTAATTCTTGACACACTGAAGATTATTTAACAACAACTGCCACATTATTTAACAACAACAACCCACCAACAATTGTGGAAATATATCTAACGTTATATGCTGTGTTTTGAAATTTACAAGCATGGGCTGGTTGGTACATTCTGTATCTTGCTCATTGCAAACAGCAGCTGGGACACGCTGTTTGATACAATCTACCAGTTTTTCATTCTAGAAACAGAAAATAAGAGCAGGCATAGGCTATTTGGCCCTTTGAGTCTGCTTTGCCATTTAGTATGATCATGGTTGATCCTCCATTTCAGCACCATATTTGCACATTCTCACCCCTTTGTTTTTTAAGAGTCTGGTAACCTATCTATTTCCTTCTTGAATATATTCAGTAACTTGGCCTCCACAGCCTTCTGTGATAAAGAATTCCACAGGTTCACCTCTCTCTAAGTGGAGAAGTTTCTCCTCATCTCAATCTTAAATGGCCTACCCTGTAACCTGAGAATGTGACTCCTTATTCTGGGCACCCAGCCAGAGTAACCAATATCTCTGCATCCAGGCTGTCCAACACTATCAAATTTTTATATGTTTCAAATAGTTCCCCTCTAATTCCAGTGAATACAGGCCTAGTCAACCCAATCTCTCCTTAAACGACAATCCTGCCACCCAGAAATCAGTCTGGTGAGCCTTTGTTCCATTCCCTTTAAGTAAGTGTATTCTTTCTTAGATAAGGAGACCAGAACTGCACATAGGATCTCGCCAAGGCCCTGAACCAGCTGCACTAAGATGTCCTTGTTCTTGGCATAACAAAGAAAGACTGAAAAATGTCACTTTGGACTGATTTTCTGAAATGGGACATCAACATTTCTGCGCCATGTAAGAGGAAGTAAAGATGGCCAGAATTATTGACTTTGGCTGTTGCTGCATTGACAAGGTAAAATAGCTTTCGTCAACTTCAATACAATGTGAAAGAATTGGCAGTAACCATAAATTTGGAGGGGTGGAGAGATTTTCCAGCCATTCGCACCCCACTACCACTGCCAGCAAGGACAGAAAACTTGGCACTGAGCCAAATCTCCATTCATTGCAGTGGGACTGGAGAATCTCGCTGGTGTGAATGGCTGGAAAATTCCACCCATCATTTTTAATTCCCACCAATAATCAAATATTGATAGGAATTTTAATAAAGTTATGAAGTAAATGCATATCATATAACAAATGCAATGCAATGGGAAAGTCATACTTTCCAACCCATTTTAAACTATCACTGCTGTAATCACAAAGTCAGACAAGTAACCCTGATAGATTGTATGGTGTTTTGTACAATGTGATTCTCTCTTTCACTCAGATCTGACTTATAAGTGATGCAATTTGCTTCACTACAGATGAATATCCTGACTTGTGGCTTTGCACCTGGTGTTTTGGCATTTCCCCATTGCAGTTGGAGTGGGATCATGTGCTTGTTTGTTTGATTAAAGCCTGCAGCAACAGCTCATCAAAGCTATTACAGCAGTGTGAGCCTAAATGGGCATTTTGTGCAGCTCCCCGTCCAGCAAGATGGTATAGTAAAAATTTCACACTCTCTCCTGGCCATAGCTGGTCACAAAACCACCCTTAGCGCTCTTCAGATATTTATGGCCTGTGTACCTTCTTGCCAAGGTTATAAAATCTGCAAATTATCTCTCAAAAACTATGCTGCTTTTCTCATGAGGCTGTAACAAGCAGTGCACTGTTGATAAAATGTTCAATTCAGAGAGGATAACACCAATTTCATCATTTCTCACAAAACCAAGGCCTGTAACTTCCGGCCTGCATCCCGATTTAAATGATTGTGCACTGCACATATGTGTGTCGGGACATGATGAAAGTCTTGACACATGGACGCGTGTACTTGAAGTGCTCCAGGTTTAAGCGTCTGATTCAGGTTTGTAAAGTCGTTAGTATTAAAGCACTGACCTGCAATCTCTCCCTAACTTCCATCACTTGTGCTGAGTGAGTATTTGCACTTACTTATTTACACATTCTTTTGAGGTCTAGATGCAACGAGTAGAGGCAGCAAACATTCTTTGGGTGGGTTAATTTTTTTAGTCAATGTTTTAAAAAGATGTTCAACATATACATAATGCACAAAAAGTAAAAGAAAAATTTTTTAAAATGTTTTTACAGCTTTGTCATGACATTCTAATTCCAGTAAAAAGTACATTCATATGTAACAAGTGGATGTTAGTGACTGGAATCATAGAATCCCTACAATGCAGAAGGAAGCCATTCAGCCCATCAAGTCTCCAACAAAGCATCTCACCCAGGCCCACCTCCTGCCCTATCCCCAGAATCACACATTTATTCCACTAACCAACATATCTTTGGATACTAAAGAACAATTTAGCGTAGCCAATCCTCTTATCTTTGGACTGTGGGAGGAGACTAGAGTACCCAGAGGAAACACATGCAGATACAGGAGAATGTGTAAACTCCACACAGGCAGGCACCCAAAGCTGGAACTGATCTTGGGTTTCTGGTGCTTTTAGGCAGCAGTGCTAACCATTGTGTCACCAGCTAAAGGCCTTTCGTTTATCCCTGTCTTAAGAGTCTCCCTGATGTAATGTTGATTCTTAGAAGCCTCTTGACGAAGTGAATTCTACATTTACAGTGGGAAGTATGCAACTTGGCTAGTTCAAATGCTTCAAGAAAGTATTCCTTAATTTGCAAGTAAATTGAGGTGAACTCTCTATCTAATAAGGAATTGTAGAATCAGTGCAGATTGATAATCTGGAATCGTATTCCACCACCTCTGCTACCTCACATTTAAGCTTGGCTTCTTAACCAAAGTTCTTTTGAGGCTTCAACATTTGTGCAGAAGAGTCAAGCTACATGTAAAATGTGCAAATTTTATGTCCAAATCCTCCCTTTTACCCATACCAACAATGTTAACCTAGAGAGTGGAATAGACTGTAACACCAGTCCTGAGATTTAAGACAGAATTTCACTTAAAAAAATGAAAAGTTTTCATAAGGTGCATTTCAAACCTCAGAATGTCCCATAACCAAAATAACATTTTTGAAATGTAATCACTGTTATAATGTAGTCATCCCACTCATAACTCTAGGTATAGATATTACTCTAGCTGCAATCTAACCCTGTGAGTGCTAAGATTTTTCATTAATGCCTCGGCTATCAAACAAAGCCCAGAGTTTCTTTTTAAATTTAGGTTTTGAATTTTCCTTATTGAAACCTATACTATAATTAATTGCATTAGGTTAAAGTCCAACAGGTTTATTTGGTATCACAAGCTTTGGAGCACAACTCCTTCATCAGGTGAGTGGAGAGTTTGGTTCACAAACAGGGCATATATAGACACAAATGTTTTTTTATGGTGGTTGGGTTTGATATACTGTAATTACCTTACCTTGAAAAGAGATACTTCATTAACATACTTAAAGCAGCTTTTCATAGCACAATTGTAGGCTGCAAGTCGGAATTTTGATCCAACAGTTATCATGTAGTTTTCCTATGGATCAGAAAATTCAGCAGCAAAAGGGACCATTGAGCTCCTGGCTCTAAGAATACCTTTTTGAGGAATGCTTAAACTTATCACTCCCGACAAAGCCCCACTATATTTGCTGACCAGCTCTCATCATCTCCACCCAGCACCAAGCCTTTAACCCCCTCCCAATTGCCAAAGTCTGGCCCCAGGGATTCCTGCTACACCTCCTGCAATTGCTTTTCTTCCCTTAAAAATATTCAATGACCGCCCACTCCCCCCCCCACACCTTCTGAGACAGGGAGCTCTATTTTACCATTTTGATTCTAGGACATACTTGAAACTGGGAGTGTTTCGGATCCAATATTTAGATCTGTTCTGAGGTGCCCCGATACACACACTGTCTGCCCCACCCTACAATATTACTGACCTCCTTATCCCCCCACCCTCTCCCACCATCCAGATCGATTCCCACTTTCCCCAACTTATCTCAGGCAGAATGGTGGCAGACTCTCCATCCATCTCATTGATCTCAGTCAGAGGGGAGTGGAGCTCCCCATCTTCGCCGTCGCTGATCTCAGGCAAAGTGGCAGCGAACTCAAGCAAAGAGTTGTAAGTCACTCGGTATTTACCTCCTCACTAACTGGAGTGTCTGAATCGGACTTTTATAGAGCACGTCTGTTTCATGCTGATTCTGGATGGGTGAACATGGTCGTAGAGGGAGAAGTGCCGGTAAAGTTGTATGTGCAGCTCATTAAGTCAATTTAAATGCATGCAAATGCATTTAAATACCATCATGCCCCGTTTCGTGCATGGTCCAGATCAAGGCCATTTTCGGGCCTTGGTAAAGGGGGAACTGGTGTGGAAGCAGGCATGGATCACACTATTCACTTAATGTCCATCTTTACCAAGTTTCTGCGCCCAAAAACGGGTGCAAATGATAGTAAAATTGGGCCCAGAAAGTTCTAAAGTCACAGAGTCCTCATCTCTGTCCTAAAAGGAGAACAATAGAGATTACACATAAAATCATAGAATCTGTACAATGCAGAAAGAGGCTATTTGATCCATCGGATCTGCAGTGACAACAATCCCACCCTAGCTCTATCATTGTAACCCCATATAATCCCCCGACACTAAGGGACAATCTCATTCAAACCTGTTCCCCATAACCCAAAGTATTTACCCCGTTAATTCCCCTAACCTATACATATTAGGACACTAAGGGCAATTTAGCATGGCCAATCTACCTAACCTGCATATCCTTGGAGTGTAAGAGGGAACCAGAGCACCCGAAGAAATGTACCCAAACATGGGGAGAACATGCAAACTCCACATAGATGTCCAAGGTCAGAATTGAACGCAGGTCCCTGGGCACTGTGAGGCAGTGGTGCTAACCACTGGGCCACTGTCATGCCATGCGTTCTCTCAGCAGGTTAAATCTTTACAATAGTTTACATGTCATACCCAAAACAATTCAACCTGAACTCATGCTCTTCCCCTGAAACTTTCCCATCAAAAACAGAATGTCCTGACGTTCACTGCTGGGAGGGGGCTCTCTGTGTATTTCCAACACAACAATAATGGCTGCAGTTCACAGTAGTTCACCTAACGTAAATTGCTTTCATACGTTTCCAAAGTCTAAATGCATGGCTGTTTAGTTTTTTATAATTTTCTCTCATGATTCAACAATTGCTATACCCGTGAGCTAGCATGTTGTGAATCAACGTGAGGCGGAAGTACATATATTGAGACTAACACAAGATCAAGTGCATGTATTCAAGCCTAGTCAACTGACTAGTGATCATGAGGAATCAGTTAACAAACCTATAACCTGTATATCTTGCCTGAGGCAGCCCGTATCCTTTACACCCAGTTCTTCTTTGTCAAGTATCTGATCTTGTGTAAGTGGCACCTTCTGGTGTATGCAAAGATATCTGTACACTTTGTGCCTATCGGGATATGAAGCTGGACCCTGTATTTAGAACCTGCTGTGTTTATCAGCAAGATACATTTTAATAATATATTATGCAACGGCATCCACATTCTGAGTTGCTCCCATCACTGTTGTGAGTAGTGTTGGCAACATCTGTCATTGTTTCTTCAGCAATGGTGTAAATAAAACTTTACATATGGTTGAGGTTATAAAGCTAGGAGGTATAAGCTAAAAATAATTGGCTAGACTAGAGCCAGCAAAAGAAACAGGATAGAAAATTAATTCATTAATTTCCAATAGAGTTTTAGTTAAACCACATCACCCTTTATGTTAACAGATCTAGTGAAAATAACAGTGTTTTAATCACTAAAATTCCCACAATGATTGATATTGAGCAGGTAGCAATAGATATAACGTTCTTATTCTCCATTACTTTATCAGTATCTATAAAGTGCCATCTATTGTTCAATCCAAATATTATCCAGGATGAATTAAACAATTATGAATCACTTGTGTTTTTCACTAATTTATCAAGATTATAGAATATGTTTCTTTTGTTACACGTGCCACAAAATCTGACTATATTCAAAGGATATATTTTCATTGACAACAAATAAATACAACAGTTTTACTTGGAAACTATAACAGGCATCAGAATAAAAAGGTGAAAATGGAAGGTAAAATAATGAAGCTCAAAGGTGTTCAGAAATGAATAAATACTGATTCCTTTTATATCGACTTTTGGATTGGTCTGATTTACTTTTCTTGTCCTCACAATCATTGAAACAGGTTTCCATTCCCCTGATGGCTGGAAAAGGCCCAAATGGAATAAGTTCCGGCATAACCATCAGTCAGTAGAAAAAAAAGCATTTAATAAATTATAGAAACATAGAAGATAGAAGCAGAAGGAGCTCATTTGGCCTTCGAGCCTGCTCCACCATTTATCACCATCATGGCTGATTGTCCAACTCAATAGCCTAATTCTGTCTTTTCTCCATAACCTCAGATCCCATTCGCTCCAAGTGCTATATCCAACCTCGTCTTAAATACATTCAATTTTTTAGCATCAACTATTTTCTGTCGTAATGAATTCCACAGGCTCATTACTCCTCGGTGAAGAAATGTCTCCTCATCTTCTTCCTTAATGATCTACCCTGAATCCTCAGACTGTAATCCCTGGTTCTGGATACACCCACTATTAGGAATATCCTCCCTGTATCTACCCTGTATGGCCCTGTTAGCATTTTGTAAGTCTTTATGAGATTCCCCCTCATTCATTTGAACTCCAGTGAAAATAATCCAAACCTAATCAATCTCTCCTCATCAGTCCTAACATCCCTGGAATCATCCGAGTAAACTTTTGCTGCACTCGCTTGAGAGCAAAAACATTCTTCCTCAAAAAAGGAGACCAAAACAATTATAATTAATTGTTACTACTTTGGCAAATATTTAGAAAGTTACAAGACGGGATCTTGCATTGAGTGAAAACGTATAGCCCGGGATTTCAAAGGACCATGTCACACAGGACAAAATCAAAATGGGGAAAGTATTACAAATCACTGTGCTAGAACTTCATTGGCATTTACAAAAATTGATCAAAAGATTTGATCAGCCATCTTCTAATGTTTGAAGAGCTAGCAACATTGGGGATTATTTTCCAGCCTCACCATGCCTGGCACAATTCATGCTGAACCTGGAAAATAGTGAATAGGCATAAAAATCAGTTCCGCATACAGTGCCAAATTGTTTGCAATCGTCCCAGCCCCTTTCTACTGGTGCAGGCTAGAGGGGGTGCGAGGCTGATTAACGTGAGATTCACTGGATTTCAATCTCATTAGGGAGTTTGGCATGCAATCAGGCCCCTCCCAGTTCACTGGCAGGATATCACATGGGCGCGAACCAGGACAAGTCCCCTGACGTGTTGTTCAAGCGCCAAATTGCAAGGAAATGAGTATCGTTTAGTCCCAACCTCCTGGATGCAAGGTCAGCCACTGCTATGGTGCAGGCTGGGGATGCCTACAAGTGTACACGGAGGGCTTGTCCATAGGGATACTCTATACACAGTATAGGGATTTCTGTATACACAGAATTTGCTCAGATGAGGAGGATCGTGACAGACACCTCCAGACGCTGAAGGATGCCCTCGTGAGAACAGGATATGGCGCTCGACTCATCGATCAACAGTTCCGATGTGCCACAGCGATAAACCGCACTGACCTCCTCAGAAGACGAACACGGGACACGGTGGACAGAGTACCCTTTGTTGTCCAGTACTTCCCCGGAGCGGAGAAGCTACGACATCTTCTCCGGAGTCTTCAACATACCATTGATGACGATGAACATCTCGCTAGGGCCATCCCCACCCCCCCCACTTCTTGCTTTCAGACAACCGCACAACCTCAAACAGATCATTGTTCGCAGCAAACTACCCAACCTTCAGGAGAACAGTGACCACAATACCACACAACCCTGCCACAGCAACCTCTGCAAGACATGCCAGATCGTAGACATGGATGACATCATCAAACATGAGGATACCATTCACCAGGTACACGGTACATACTCTTGCAACTCGGCCAACGTTGTCTACCTAATACGTTGCAAGAAAGGATGTCCCAAAGCATGGTACATTGGGGAGACCATGCAGACACTACGACAGCGGATGAATGAGCATCGCTCAACAATCACCAGGCAAAACAGTTCCCTTCCTGTGGGCAAACACTTCAGCAGTCATGGGCATTCAGCCTCCGACCTGCGGGTAAATGTTCTTCAAGGGGGCTTTCGTGATACACGACAGCGCAGAGTCGCTGAGCAGAGACTGATAGCCAAGCTCCGCACACATGAGGACGGTCTTAACAGGGATCTTGGCTTCATGACACACTATCTGTAACCCCCGTAACTTGCCTGGGTTAGCAAAAAACCTCACTTACTGTGCTGTCTGGAGAAAATACACAATTCTCTAACCAATGCTCAGGATTCCCTTCACACACATTGTTAGCCACTTTAACACTTGAATAGCAGGTTAGATGTAAGGATTCGCATTCTAATCAGCAATCTGTGACTGTCTGTGTTGGTATGAGTGCTATTGCAGACCAGAACACTGCATTTGCCTGACGAAGGCCATAGTGTCGAAAGCTCGCGAATTTACTATCAAATAAATTGGTTGGATTTAAAATTTGTGTTGTGAAACTTTACTGAGTTTACCTTCTTGGGTACAGGATGGTGCATCTTTTCCCCATGGCATCCAGAATTGTCCTAAATTTCCCTTTATGAAGCCTGGCACTGTTCGATGCGCTGCCAACCTTCTGGAGTGAGTAGCTGTGAGTGCAGAGGGATGTTTAACAGTGCACAACTGTGAGCCTGTTCAGGCGAATCACACGCCTGAAGACTCTGTATCAGTGGAGTCATGGCGGGTTGGAGGGTTTTATTCAGTGCACTAAGTGTGGATGATTGCAGTCTGGACCACACTCATTTTGCTCCAGCTATGACATTTTTGTGGGAAGGGAGGGAATTCCACACATTATCTGAAAAGAAGACGTTTTTAACAAATTACTTGGTAAAGTTATGAAATTGGACCAGTAAAAGTAAGTACTATGATCAGTAAATACTGCTACAAATGTTTGGTCGACAGCCAATTTTCCCCAAATCTTGTACAATCCTGCCTGACTGATGGTGTCAAATTCTTCAGTGTGATCGATGGAAGTAAGGTAGAGAGCTGCAGAGACGGAGAACTTTCAAAAAGAGATGAATTTCTCAAATGAGGAATGGAAATAAACTTAGAGACAAGATTTCATCTTTTTTAAAAATCCATCTTTGACTGTTTAAAATAATCTATAATAAACATATATCAAAGATTAATTGGCAGGCAAATAATATACCAGATGAAAGGAAGAGGTAAATTTCACATTCACTAACTGACATGACTGAAATATGTTTTGCGGAACTCTTTCACATAACACCACATTTCTGGCCAATACGTAGCATCATGGGAAAAGTCCCACAGCTACTGGCAGCCCGCCACCAGAGGTTCATTTCTCACTGCAATGCCAAAACTTTCAGCGTCCTTTGACAATTTCATGGCCTGGGGCTTGGCTCCTCCCTCTGTGACTGGATCTGAGATTTCTTAACCCAGAGACTACAACCAGTAAGGATAGGCAATGACACTTCCTCCAAGATCATCCTCAGCACCAGTACCCCACAAGGCTGTGTCCTCAGCCCTTTACTATACTCTATACACCTATGACATGCAGCCAAATCCTTCTCAATCCTTTTCAAGTTTGTTGACAACAGCATCTTAGTGGGTGGAATCTCAAACAATGAGATGGAGTGCAGGAAAGAGATAGAGTATCAAGTAAACTGGTGTGACAACTATAATCCCTCCCTCAATGTCAGCAAAATGAAGGAGATAATCATCGGCTTCAGGAAGCGTAGTGGAAAATATGCCCCCGTCTATGTCAACAGGGATGAAGTGGAAAGAGTCGAGAGTTTCAGGTTTCCACGTGTCCAGATCATCAACAACCTTCCTGATTCCTTCACATCGATGTTACAGTTAAGAAAGCCCACCAATGCCTCTACTTTCTCAGAAGACTATGGAAATTTGGCATATTCACTACAACTCGCACCAACTTTTACAGATGCACCATAGAAAGCATTCTTTCTGATTGTAATACAGTTTGGTATGGCTCCTGCTCTGTCCAAGACCACCAAAATTACAAAGAGTCATGAATAAAGCCTAGTCCATCACGCAAAGCAGCCTCCCATCCGTTGAAGCTGTCTACACTTCACACTGCCTCAGAGAAGCAGCCAGCATGATCAAGGACACCAACCATCCCAGACATACTTTCTTCCGCCTTCTTCTGTTGAGAAAAAGATACAACAGTCTGCGGTCACGTACCAACCAATTCAAGGACAACTTCTTCCCTTCTGCCATCAGACTTTTGAATGGACCATTGCATTAAGTTAATGTTTCTCTACATCCTAGCTATGACTGTAGCACTGCATTCTGCAACCTCTCCTTTCCTTCTCTATGTACATTATGTTCTGTCTGTATAGTCTGCAAGAAACAATACTTTTCACTGTATACTAAGACATGTGACAATAATAAATCAAATCAATTTTTCCACTCAGCTTGAGTTTTCCCAGATACAGTTACCATCAGCAAGGTATATTTTGGTGACTCTCCAACCCCTGAAGTCTTCAAAAGCCCTGTCTGTTCTGTTCTCTTCCTCTTGAGCAGAAAACTAAACTCTCCAACCATGTTTCTTGGTCATTAATACATGTAAAATCCCTCATACTTCTCCTTGGCTTATTTGAGTGCGATTGCCTGCTCCCATTTGCCAGTGAGATCTTCCTGTCCTACTAAAGTCAATGGACCTATGATTGGCTGCCTCATATGTGGTGGTGGGACCCAGCGTGCAAGGGTTGGAAAATCCCAGCGTTTGTTCCTGTATCCTGTGGATTAGCTATCCCTCTTCTGTGAGAAATTGTGACAAGATGTTAAAACTGCCACCTGACACTGGGTTTTATTTGTGTTTCTCCCCCCATGGCAACCAGATCACATAAGCATTTTTTCCAACTGAGGTTTTAAAGGGATTTCCAATTGCACTTTACAGAAGTCTTTTGCACTTGGGATTTAAGGGGACATTTAAAACAGAATAGCCTTACAAAGTTCAGCATTTATGACACATGTAAAGTTAAAGAAGTTTATTTATTAGTCACAAGTAAGCTTACTTCAATAAAATTCTCTTAGCTGGTTACCATCCTAATGCTCACTGACTACCTTGCAGCTGATGGTCAGAGAAGATCATGTCCATGAAAAAGGCACTGTGCTTCTAGATAGGCTCAATCTGCAAATGAATGGAGTATTTTAAATATGACCCCAGCAAAAGTCTTCCCAGTGATGCTAAGAAGCAAGATGGTCCTGCAGTTGATACAATCTCCTTTTTGCACAAAGTTATGACTTTTAGAGTCATGTATGTGAGAGGAACTGTTCCGAGCTTCTACCAGAGAAGGAGGAGTCCACAAATAGGGAGACAATGGTGCATTGGTATTGTCACTGGACTAGAAATCTAGAGATCCAGATTAATACTGTGTGACCTGGGTTCAAGTCAAATGGTGAAACTTGAATTCAATAAGAATCTGGAATTAAACGTCCAGTGATGACTATATCCTTTACCCAGTCTGGCTTACATGTGATTCCAGATCCATAGCAACGTTGCTGACTCTTAAATGCCCTTAGGGATGGGAAATAAGTGCTGGCCCAGCTCTGACACTCACATTTCTTGAATGAAGAAAAAAAAGTTGTAGCAGCAGATGGAACTTTCTGTGTTCAAGTTGTCTGGTTGGCAAGTTATCCTCATCAGACATTTCTTTTTGCTTGCTAAACAATAAATAATCTTTTTGAGCTCAAGTGGCGAGAGTTTTTTGTCTAATTAAACAATGACAGGAAACTGCAATGTTGCCTGGAAAATATCCATCTCATGGAGGTACCGCATTCAACCCAAGGGAACATTTGTTCCCTTCAGTCAATGAGTACCCCTCCATCTGCTGATTTCAAGCAGGCAACATTTGTGAAGATAGGACCATGCACCATTTGATCCTCTCACATATAGCTTGTAGATTTCTGTTGTCATTGGCTGTTTTGCATTTCTTCACATAGATTGATCCGGTATTTTCTTGCTCTTCAGCCTCATTCTTTTCATAATGGCTAATACTTTACCATATAGCTTGATGGCACCAATTTCAACAGTTTCAGGGTAAAGAATGGAGTGAAACAGGTCTGTGTCCTACGCCCACTATGTTTGGTTTTTTTTATTTCTGTGTCCTGACCATTTCTTTTCCTGGATATGGAAGGAGCTTCTCTGCATACTAGATCTGCTACCAAGCTCCACAATCTGCCCAAATTAAAAGTAAAGATAAAAATACAGCATGTTTGTGACCAGTGAACTCTACACTGGTGATACTGTGCCAATCGCTCATATGGAAACCCAGCTATAAAAATGTATGAATTGTTTTCCCAATATTTGTAACCTTTTCACACTTAGTAACTCACTTCTCACACTAAGTAAACCATGGTAATGGGACAGGACGTCACATCTCTGATCTCGATCATAAAACAACATGTGACTGGAAGTGGTTAAGAAATTCTGCTATCTTGTGTCAACTGTGACAGACATCCGGTCTTTTGTTGCATAATGTAATACACACTTAGGGAAAGCAGCTACCACCTCTGGCTGATTCATGAAATGTGTATGGAATAACACCAAGTTCATTGGAAAGGACAAAGGTGCTAGTTAGTGAGGCCAGTGTTCTCAGCACTTTGTTGTACAGTTGTAAAATATTAATGGCTTAAGATATCATGAAAGGAAGCATTTCTCTTAGAATAGTATCCTAATAGTGCAGAATGAGGCCATTCGGCCCATCGAGTCTGCACCGACAATAATCTCCCTTCAGGTCCTATTCCTGTAACTCCATATATTTACCCTGCTAATCCCGTGACGCTAGGGTCAATTCAGCATGGCCAACCAACCTAACATGCACACTTTTGGAATGTGGAAGGAAAAGGGAAGATCCACACAGATAGTCACCCATGGCTGGAATTGAACTTCCGTTGTTTTGTGATCGAAGTCAGGTGCTGTGAGGCAGAGTGCTAACCACTGTGCCAGCATGCCGCACCATCATCGTCACTGTTTTTCGTATATTTTTATTGTCTCATTGAGGAATAAATAATGAATGCAGCGGTCTTCCTGACTATTGGTGGTCATCAATAAGAGGCAATTTAGCTGCCTCAGTTACACGTGCAGAATGGAAGACAATCATTTGCCTGAAGACTTTCTATATGGCAATGTAGCCAGATCCAAAGAAACAATTATCAATTGGCCTAAAAACCCATGTGATTCCCTGATGCCATTTAGGGAAGTAATTTGTCATCATTACCTGGTCTGGCCTACACGTGACTCCAGACTCACAACAATGTAGTTGACTCTTATCTATACTCTTGAGATGACCTTGCAATCCACTCAGCTGTATCAAACTACTACAAAATCTAAAAGGACTTACTCCACATGGGCTGCAGAAGTTCAAGAATGTAGTTCACCACCACTTTCTCCAGGGCAGTTAAGAATGGGCACCAAATGCTGACCAAGCCAATAATGGCCACATCTCATGAATAAATACATTTTAAAAGATCAGGAGGATGCCCAAAGCTTTGCTTCAAGGCTACTTGTAAATATGACATGGAGTTCCTAAATATCAATATTCACACCCAGGAAATACTGACAGATGATAAGGGAAATGGCAACATCACCTGTAGGGCAATGTGCATCACCAATATAATTAGAGGCCACAGCACTATGACAGCAAGTAAAAACATCAAAAGCAATAACCCAAAGTGATAACTATTTTGTATGCAGAGTTAATGGCAGCAAATATCTCTCATGGCTTAGTTTCTTCAGCCATAAGAAGCTTTTCTATCCTGAACAGATTGGATTTGCTGTATTTTATGTCGATGGAAGGGTATTGCAGTTGCAAATGTTAATTACTGTAACTGCACAGAGCACACTAATTACAACGGATAGTTATCAATGATAACATTGGATCTGTTATAATGTAACCAATAGTAACACAAAGTGAGGATCAACTGACCCAATAGACAATGTAACCAATGACAAAATAATGTGGTGGTCAGCTGACCCAGTATAAATAAGAAGCAAATGGGAATTATGGGGAGCGTCTATGGCCCAGGGTGTGGCCTCAAGTATTGGAGTAATGGAATTTCTTTACTAAACCTTTTTCTCTGATTTACTCTCTGAAGTTAGTTCTTTTATTGCTTGAGAATGAAGTACCCTACTGTTGGATGAACAACTAGAATAATGAATTATAAACTCACTGGAGGGGAATTAACTTTGTCCAAAGCAGAAAAGGAGCTAACTGATGGACAACCCAGTTAAAATCAAGAGAAATGTAAAACAGTCTGCTGATTCACTACCAACCATTCTACACTTGGCACAAATTCAAAATTTTCACCAAAGAGAACTGGAAAAGCAAGTGATTTATGACTGAATTTTTTGAGACTCCGCACAGTGCTTTTCGGTCCCATATTTATGAGTTATGAAGTCCCAGGAGGGGAATGGCTTTGAGGTGCTCGAACTATGCATAGTAAATGCCTTGAAAATTAAGTACTATAGATGTGTTAAGTACTTCGACAAAAAAACACCTCCAGCTAGTTCTTATTTTCAAAGAGAACAAAAAACAAAGAAAAGTACGGCACAGGAACTGGCCCTTCAGCCCTCCAAGCCCATGTCTATCATGGTGTCTCAACTAAACTGAAGGAAAAACCTTCTGCCTTTACTCAGCTTGTATCGTTCTATTCCCTCCCTAGTCATGTACCCATCCAGATGCTTCTTAAATGTTTCTAATGTGTCTGCTTCCACCATCTCCTTTGGCAGCGCGTTCCAGGTACCCATTATTCTCTGCATGAAAAGCATTCCCCCGTACATCTCCCTTAAACTTTCCCCTTTCTCCTTAACTTGTGCCCCTTGTAATTGAAAGTTTCACCTTAGGAAAAGCCTCTGACTATCCAGCCTGTCTATGCCTCTCATAATTTTGTAGACCTCTATCAGGTTTCCCTCTACGTTTGTCTTTCCAGTGAAAACAATCCTAGTTTATTCATAGTCAATGCCTTCGAGACCAGGCAACATACTGGTGAATCTTCTTTGCACTCTCTCCAAAACTTACACTTTCTTTTGTTAGTCTGGCGTTTCTTTTAACAATTTGTTTTGAAAATACCACTGCTTTGTGTATCTCT
This sequence comes from Sphyrna mokarran, assembly GCA_024679065.1. Taxonomy (NCBI): domain Eukaryota; kingdom Metazoa; phylum Chordata; class Chondrichthyes; order Carcharhiniformes; family Carcharhinidae; genus Sphyrna; species Sphyrna mokarran. The sequence goes on from JAGIQG010000005.1 coordinate 95,781,063, forward strand.
GTAAATTTTCAGTTCCTTAGTCAAAAATGAAGCATATTAACCCCTGGTATCTACAAGGAATTCTACACCATGAATGATCTGCTTACTGCAAGAGTCCTTGTGTTGTAGCAATAGTGCTCCTACCTCTGGACCAGAAGCTCTTGTTTCAAATCCAACATCAGAACTTGTTGGTCATAGAAGAAAGGTTTATAACACAGTTCAACAGGATGATAATTAGCTTGGGAATCCTTTCACTGCTTCCTCATTATTTTCCAAAGGGAAAAGCAATGTGTATAAAGATGAGTTAAATAAGAACAACTTGCCAAAGCAACTTCTTCAGAATTGATGGATTTTGACTGTTTTCAAAATGGTAAATAATGAGGCCTCCGGTAAAGCAGCATAGGGTGATGCTTATCGATCATAAAGCTGACTCATGGACCTACTGTTCTAGCTTTTCCCTCCACAGTACTGAAGATGCAAATTCAACATGATGAAAGTTGGCAAAACATTTTAATACAAGCTCCCCTTTGGAAAACGCTACTCTTGATATTGTCACAAATAGCACACATAGGAAATCTTCCACTCGGCCATCAGCCTTGGTACCTCTGGCTATCCAATGCCTCTTAGAATCATAGAATCTTACAGTGCAGAAGGAGGCCATTCTGCCCATTGAGTTTGCACTAATCCAGGCCAATGTACCCAGGCCTTTTCCCCACGCATTTCTCTGGCTAATCCCTTTAACACGCCAATGCATCTAGCCTGCACATCTTTGGACTGTGGGAGGAAACCTGAGCACACGAGGAAGCCTGTGCAAACACAGGGAGAAAGTGCAGGCTCCACACAACAGTGACACAAGCCTGGAATTGAATCTGGGTTTCTGGTGCTATGAGTCCTTGCCACTGTACCACCATTTGAAGGTTTTGAATGAATTGAATGGGCACAATGATTATCATCTCTAGAATAAGGTAGTCTGCTCAGCCTATTTACTATCAATGCTAAGAACAGAACATTTGGATGAAGCACATAGATAACTGGCATTTATGTATTGCCTTTAACATAATAAAACATGCCGAGCCGCTTCACAAGAGGGTTACCACGTAAACTCTGACATTAAGGCTCATAAGGAGATATTAAGGTAAGTGACAAAAAGCTTTCCCAAAAGAGTAGGTTTTAAGGAGAGGAGAAAAATGAAGAGACAGAGGTTTAGGAAGATGATTCCACATGTAAGCATTGAAGCTAAACCGTGACAAATGGAATATAATGCAAATAAGTGTGAAGTTATTCACTTTGGTAGGAAAAACAGAAAGGCAGAATATTCTTTTATGGTGAGAGGTTGAAAAGTGCAGGTGTCCAAAGAGATCTGGATGTCCTTGTTTATAAGTCACTAAAAGCTAGTAAGCAAGCAGAAAGACAAATGGTATGTTAATCTTCATCAGAAAAAGTTTGAATACAGGACTAAGGATATCTTACTTGTAAGAAATATAAAGCCTTGAGATTTCACCTGGAGTATTGTCACCATTTTGGTCCCCTTATCTAAGCAAGGATATACTTGCCAATGGAAGAGTGCAGCAGAGATTCAGCAGATTAATTTCCAGGATGGCATGATTGTCTTATGGGGAGAAATTGGGTCAGCATTTTCCAGAGTTTCAAAGAATGAGAGGTGGCCTCACTGAAACTGATAACATTCTTATAGGGTGTGAAAAGGTAGATGTAGATGAGATATTTCCCGTGGCTGAGGATATAATCTCAGGATAAGGGGTAGGCCATTTAAAACAGTGAGGAAGAGGAATTTCTTCTCTGAGGGTGGTGAATATTCAGAATTCTCTCCCCCAGAGGGCTGTGGAATCTCAATCATTGAGGTATGTCCAAAACAGAAATCAACAGATTTCTGGAGACTGATGAATCGCAGGAAATGGAGACAATATGGGAGGGTGTTATTGAGGTCAATGATCAGGAGAAAGCTCAATAGGCTCAATGGCTGACTCAAGTTCCAAATTTCCTAAGACATGGCCATCAATTTTGATTCATGTTTGTGGAAACTCATACAGTATCTTCAAGAGGAGGAAAGGGAAAAAAGTTCGCACAGTAAAGTGACATTGCCAATAATATTGGAAGCATGTTCTATTTTAGTCATGAGTTAACCTGGAACAAGATAAGTGATAGAACCTATCAAACTCCTCTTCGCAAGGAAGAGAGGAGATGCTGGAAGTCTTAATGCCTATAAATGTAGATAAATCCCCAGGACCTGATGAAGTGTATCCCAGGACATTATGGAAGGCAAGGGAGGAAATTGCAGGTCCCCTAGCAAAGATATTTGAATCATCGACAGCCACAGGTGAAGTGTCTGAAAATTGGAAGATGGCAAATGATGTGCCTTTCTTTAAGAAGGGCTGCAGGGAGAAGCCTGGGAAACTTTACACCTATTGCGGTAGGGTATACAGGCATTTAGAGATGCAAGGACTGATTAGGGACAGTCAGCATGGCTTTGTAAGTAGAAAATCATGTCTCACAAATTTGATTGATTTTTTTGAAGGGGTAACCAAGAAGCTAGATGAGGGCAGTGCAGTTGATGTTATTCACATGGACTTTAGCAAGGTATTTGACAAGGTGCCACATTGTAGGTGTTTACATAAGGTTAAATCTCACAATCTAGAGTGAGATAGCTAAATGGATACAAAATTGGCTCGATGACAGAAGACAGAGAGTGGTTGTAAAGGGTTGTTTTTCAAACTGGAGGCTTGTGACCACTGATGTGTCTCTGGGATCAGTGCTAGATCCACTGTTATTTGTCATTTACATAAATGATTTGGATGAGCGTGTAGAGGGCATGGCTTGTAAATTTGGAGATGACACCAAGTTTGGTGGCACAGTGGACAGTGAAGAAAGTTATTTAGGATTGCAGCAGGATTTTGATCATTTGGGCCAGTGGGCTGATAAATGGCAGATAGAGTTTAATTGAGATAAATGTGAGATGATGCATTTTGATAAATCAAATCAGGACAGGACCTACTCAGATAATGGTAGGGGAGAGTTATAGAACAAAGAGATCAAGGGGTACAGATTCATTGCTCCTTGAAAGTGGAGTCACAGGTGGACAGAGTGGTGAAGAAGGCATTTGGCATGCTAGTTTCATTGGTCAGAATATTGAATACAGGAGTCTTGTTGGAGGCCACATTTGGAATACTTTCTACAGTTCTGGTCACCCTATTATAGAAAGGATATTACTAAACAAGGAAGAGTGCAGAAAAGATTTATTAGGATGCTTCGGGGACTTGATGGTTTGAATTATAATGAGAGGCTGGATGGACTGGGACCTTTTTCACAGGAGCATAGGAGTGTTAGGGGTGATCTTAGCGAGTCTATAAATTAAAGAGGGACATAGATCAACTAGATAGTCATTATCTTTCCCCAAAGGTAGAGGAGTCCAAAACTAGAGGGCATAGGTTTAAAGTGAAAGGGGAGAGATACTAAAGGGTTCAGACAGGCATTTTTTTTCACACAGAGGGTGATGAGTGAGTGGAACAACCTGCCAGAAGTAGTAATAGAAGTGGATACAATTTTATCTTTTAAGAGGCCTTTAGATAGTTACATGGGTAAGATAGGTATCAAGGGATTATGGGTTAAACATGGACAACTGGAATTAATGTAATGGCTAAAAAAGGGATGGCATGGACAAGTTGGGCCAAAGGGCCTGTTTCCATGCTGTAAACCTCAATGACTCTAAGTTACATTCAAGTTGTGTTCTACTTAATTCCAAACAAACCACAGATATAACCTCCAAAAATGTAAAGCTAATCAAGCAAATGCAGCATTTACTTGACAGAATTAATCCATGTTCAGCCACATTCCACCGATGACTCATCAGATTTTTGCAATTACGCAGTGTCTTATTAAATTAAAATGTTTTAAAGTGGTTTATGTAATAAATTATTCTTTGAAATTGTCACTGCTCTTGTGTAAACATATCCGGCTGAATGTCTGCAGAACAGAGCTCACCTTGGTTTGAGAAGCATTGATCTGTTCTTATTGTACAATTTCAATCTCCTTCTTAACAAAGTATTAATCGCCCTTACACAATTCTTTTCTGATACATTGAAGACTATATCAGTGTTGCTTCATGCTCCCATATGGAACTAGAAAGTTCATCAATCTTTCTTCTAAATTCCCTACCTCTCCCGCTTTACATGGTTCATCACTTCTGTTCCCTTCTTCGACTTCTTTGTCTTCATTTCTGAAGATAGACTGACTATTAATATTTATTACAAGACCACTGTTTCACACAACTATCTTGATACAACTCCTCACCATCCGCTTCCTGTAAGGATGCTATCTCATTCGCCCAGTTTCTCTGTCCACATTGCATCAATTCTAATGATGCTACTTTGCACAACTCCACTTCTAACATCTTCCTGTTCCTCTGACAAGGAATTTTCCCCATCTTGGTTAATAGGGCCCTCAACTGTGTCTCATCCATTTTCCATACTATTGCTCTCATTCCTTCTTCTCCCTCCCAAAACCCCATGATTCAGTTCCTCCCTCCTCTTCATCCAAGGCCCAAAACACTCCTTCCAGGTAAAGTAGCAAATCGCTTAAACCTCTTAATTTAATGCATTTACTGCAATCTACTGCATTCACTACTCACATTGAAGTCTAAATGCAGACTGGTTGGCATGGTTGAATAGTGGTTAGCACTGCTGCCTCATAGCACCAGGGATCCAGGTTCGATTCCTGGTTTGGGTCGCCGTCCGTGTGGAGTCTGCACATTCTCCCCGTATCTGCTCCAGTTCCCTTCCACAGTCCAAAAGACGTGCTGGTTTGGTGTATTGGCCATGCTAAATTCTCCTTCAGTTTACTCAAACAGGCACCGGCGTGTGGCGCTTGGAGATTTTAACAGTAATTTCATTGTAATGTTATTGTGTGCCTACTTGTGACACTAATAATAGAAGTTTGAAATTTTGCCTTGCAGAACACCTTTGCTCAGTCCACAAGCATGACCTGACCTTTCATCATTTACCATTTCAATTCACCATCTTACTCTCCTGCTCATATTTCTGCCCTCGGCCTGCTGCAATGATTGATTGAAGCCCAACCCAAGCTCTTCTGATTAAACACTTTACAGCTTTCTAGACTCAACATTACATTCGACAATTTTGGACATTGGACTCTGTTCTCCATTTTGATTTTTTTTTCAATTGCCAGTCTGTATTTTGTTGTTATGTTTTCGATTTCAGATGCTGCTGAGCCTTTCTATGAAATAACACATTCTGCTATTCTAGTTTCAAAAACCCTCTGTTTCTCTCGCTGGGGGCTGCTAGACCTGCTGAGGTGTTACAGCATTTTCTATTTTCTATTGATACCATTGCCTTTTTGAAACGTAGTCATTTCTGAGAGTTATACTATAAGGCAGTCTGCTATGATGAAGGGGGAACCTTCTTTTAACTATTCTTGTTGCATGCATGCTGGTATTGCTTTTGTACGCATTCTAAATGGTAACCCGTAGAATCGCCTGAGTCCCAGGTGACTACAAGCTGCTTTCTGCTTTGAAAAATAGAGCCAATTGGTGATGATTTTAATCTGAGATCACTACGTCTCAGGCAAGGGCAAGGTTGAGAAGGAAGGGGCTCTATGAATAACTTCAGCCAGTATTGGAATTGGACCCTTGCAATTGGCATTGTGCTGCATTACTAAGCAGCTGTCCAACCAAATGAGTTCATTCAATAGATACTGCAGTTTCTGAAGAGTTCCCTGACAATTGCACATCTCCAAAAGATTCCCAATAGGTCAATAGGGAAGTTGTGAATTGAAAGGTGCTTGCTTCAATCCCTCTACCTCATTCTTTGTCAATTTCAGTGGCAAGAGTTTTAACAAATGACCTCCGTGTAACATTATCAATTGTTCTTATTCCCAACCACTATACTGCTGCTTTTACATGGGGGCTTGCAGAATGACAGGATTGACATCAGTGGCTGTACCCGTCCCCTGCACAGCTAAAACAAGCTGCCACCACTCAATGTCTTGGCTCAAGATTGAAGAATAGTTAACTTCATTGATATGTATGTTTGGAGAATACTCTTTTCCAACCAATTTAAAATGTAGTACTCATCAAGCCTATTTTCTCCATCGACTATCTATGGAACTGCATGAATCAAAAACAAAGGGGGAGAAATGGTGAGAAAATTACATATGGACAGGTTTTCTCCTAGAAAGTTGAGTACAAAAGATTATCAGATGTCAGATATTTTCAGTCAGGTGATTGAAGACCATGCAATAATCACGTCACATTTACCTTCCATCAAATATTCCTACTGTCAATTGCATCAATCCATAAAGTCATTACAGTGCAGAAAGCGGCCATTCAGCCCATCGAATCTGCACCAACTCTCTAAAAGTATATCTCACCCAAGCCCTCCCCTCTGTCCTATCTCTGTAATTTCACCTATTTCCTATGGATAATCAACCTAACCTATACATCTTTGGACATCAAGGAGCAATTTAGCATGTCCAATCCAGCTAAGCTTTGCACATCTTTGGACTACGAGAGGTTAGCACCCAAAGGAAACCCATGCAGACAACGGGTGAATATGTAAACTCCACACAGATAGTCACCCAAGGTTGGAGTCGAACTCAGGGCCCTGGCACTGTGGGGCAAGAATGCTAACCATGGTGCCACCTTCCTGTCTCTCTTGGTATTATGAATAAAATGAAATTCAGACAAAGCAAGAATTAAGTGGGCAAAAGGACAGATGTTTTCAGAATGCATTGTTAAGAATCCAAACTTAATTATCAACAACTTGTTTCTTAGTAATTCTAATTCATTATCTTTCATACATTATCCTTTGAGAAGTTATTTTTATTGTGTTGCGCTTACTTGTGTTTTATTAACATTGCAACTTCAAAATCAGTTCCAAATATCAAGAGAAACAGAGAAAAGGATTACCAGCTGTCTGAGTCCAAATTTTTAAAAGTGACAGGCACTTTGGTGTGAAATGTGCATAGCAGCTTTAAGGCTGAGCTAGTTTGGGCTTCTGCAAATTCAACAGACACGGCGATCAGTCACACCTTTCTGCACTGAGTTTTCTTCGCAGCTACCAAGGCATATTGTCTGTCAAATGCCATCTGCATTCAGAGAGCACTTTCTGTGTTCTCTGCCAAGTCAAGTCCAGTGCTGCTGTGTTCTACTGGTCCTGAACACTGAACTGAAATTCATACACACCATGAGACATTTAGTGCTATTATATAAGTAGCATATCTTGTCACACTTATCTCACTTGCAAGCAACACATATTGGTTTTGTAAACATTCAGACCTGCTGAGTATTAATGTCATCTGGCATGCCTGTCATGCCACCCTTATTGATCCAGGGGCTGTTTATTTGTCATAGTGTGGGTTGAAATTCATAATAAATGCACTGTTCTGAGCATTTATTTATTTTTACTTTTCTGTGTTGTGAGCATCACTGCAAAAGCCAGCATTTGTTGGCTGTCCCTAATTGCCCTAGAATTGCGTGGCCTACTCAACCAGCTCAAAGTGCATTTAATAGTCATAAAATCCTATAGTGCAGAAGAAGGCCATCGAATTTGCACCAACCACAATCCCACCTACGCCCTATTTCCATAACCCCACGCATTTACCCTAGCTAGTCCCTCCATTATTAACAGGCAATTTAGCGTGGCCAATCAACATAACCCACACATCATTGGATTGTGGAAGGAAACTGGAACACCCAGAGGAAACTCACTTAGGCATGGGGAGAAAGTTCAAACTCAAAACAGATAGTGACCCAAGTCAGAAATCAAACCCGACTCCAAAAATTGTCAGACACACTTGTGGCTGAGAGACGTGAATAAGATTGTATGTCTGACTTCCATAGATGCTCAGGAGAATTGCTTTGTGCTCCCCTATTTTGTTTGCCTGGAAATAAAACCTGAGGCATTCAATATATTTACTCCACCTCCATTGACAAGTTGAAAGAGTTGATTCACCTGAAGAAAGACATTCTGGGGAGTTTTTTTTACATTTCAACCACAGAGCTAGATTTAATCAAGGATCATTTTCAACCCAAACCATCAGTCATAATCCAGAGATTCAAATTTAATGCAAGGGTAAGTGCCCCAGGTGATTTAATTATCACTACATTGCTAAACTAAAGCAATTATCAGAGCATTGTCATTTTGGACTGACCCTAAATGACATACCATATAAGATTGGTTAGTTTGCGACGTGAGAAATAACGCCATAGAGTACCAATCATTAGCAGAAATCAACAAATTTCATATGGGGAATGGAGATAGTGCCGGCTATGGAAAGCATTGAGAAAGATTCACAGAAGCTGCAGAGCAGTCAGAATAGTACGTATACAAATTAGGGTGGGAACCTGAAGCCAGCCACGGCACATAAAACAGCCAAACCAACAGCCAAGCACGAAATATTTCCAATCACCCACTGGACAAAGATGTACAACAGAGGTACGCAGATAATGATTTTTATGGTGAAATGTTACTGATGTGTGGGTAACCATATTCTTTCATCATATAAGTATATGACTGAGTGCCAATATTGTCACAAAAGGGGACATTTGATAAAACAGTGCAGTACAAAATCAAGACTGCCGACTAACCAATCAGCCAAGATATCACAAGTAGACACTGAAAAAACCTGACACCATTGATTCTGATATTTATACCATTTTTAACCTTGAGGTAGTTAAGATAGATCCTATTGCTGTAACACTCTGTGTAAATGGGAAGCCTCTACCTATCTTCAGGAAATAGGGGCATCAGCCACTGTGATGGATGAACATACATTACAGCACCTGAGGGAGGGAGTTCAGCCATTAAACCAGGAAAGCACTTCTGCCAAGTTAAAGATGTACAAGACAGAAGCAGTAAGAGGAAAAAGGCACCACAATAATAGCAGTGAGCTGTGAGCAACAGTCTGCCCAACTCCAGTAATAATAATAACAATTGAAGGACCAAGCCTTCTTAAAGTTTTTAATTTTATTTATTAGTGTCACAAATAGGCTTACATTAACATTGCAATGAAATTATTGAGAAAATCCCCGAGTCACCATATTCCAGCACCTGCTCGGGTACACTGAGGGAGAATTTAGCATGACCAATGCACCTAATCTGCATATTTTTAGACTGTGGAAGCAAACACAGGGAGAAGGTGCAAAATCCACACAGACAGTGACTCGGGAATTGAAATTGGGTCCCTGGAGCTGTAAGACAGTAGTGCTAACCACTGTGCCACCATGCTGCCCCAGTGATGATTAGACCAGGGGCAGCACAATTGGCTGAAAGAAGTCAAGTTGAATTGGTCCAAAATTTTTCAAGTGCAGGCAGTGCTACCAGAATTGTTAAGAAAATACAGTGCCTTCTGTGCCAAATTAGGCAAAATCAAAGGCTTGCAAACTCTAATTTACTTTGATTGAGAGGCAACACCCCGAATCTTTAGGACAAGACTGATACCATAACTCTTACAAGAGAAAGTGGATACTCAATTAAACAGATTGAGAGAATGAGACACCATCCAACTATTTCAGTTTTCAGAATGGGCAGCACCCATTGTCCTCATATTGAAACTAGGTAGGGTCATCTGCGTTGGCAGCAATTGTAAGCTAACAGTTAATCAGGCCACCAAGCTAGATAAATATCTAATTCCAAGAATTACAGAGCTGTATGTAAAACTGTGAGGAGGTCAATCTTACACAAAGCTAGAAATGAGTTACACGTACCAACTCGAATTAGATAGCACTTCCCAGGTGTACGTCACAATAAACACACACAAAGATAAGATTAATTCTGTCCATCTGTGAATATACTTCAAACACTGAAATGGAATGTACATAGCAAATGCAGATGCATTTTGCCCTCTACTCTTGTGAAAGAGGATTCCTGTACCCCTATGAAATCATCTTGGTATTAAACATTTTAATACATTTCCAGTTTGTGTGAAGCAGATCAGAAAATGGACCAGTTGAGATCCACTTCTATCCAAAATGAGAGACAAAATGCCTACTGCATAGGTAAACGATCTAGTTACCAGGGAAATGAAATCATTCTTTACCTGCAAAAGTGAATTCAGTTTCAGGATAGCATGACACTTTATGAGCAAGAATAGTCATTCCTGTACCAGGCAGAGAGCTGCTCCTGACAGAATTACACAGCGCTTGTCCCAAAAACTCTAAAGTAAAGTTGCTTGCCAGAATTATGTGTGGTGGCTTGGCATTGTTATGGATATAGAGAAACTAGTCAAGCATTGTCAACAGTGCCAATGGCAATATAAGTTGCCAAATGCAATCCCATTACACATTTGGGAGTGGGCTGATCAGCCATAAGTAAGATCCATATTGACATTGTTGAACAGGAGTATTTTGCTCTTGATCAACACCCACTCTAAATAGATGGAGATTTTTGAGATGAAGTCACCTATATTGCATGCTATCATCAGATTTCAAAACCATGTAAATTGTAATTATTTCTCAGGTTTTGATTGTTTTTATTCACTTATATACTGGTAAATAAAGTAAAGTTTATTTATTAGTCCAATGGAAGGCTTACATTAACACTGCAATGAAGCCACTGTGAAATTCCCCTATAATAATAATTGTAAAAATGAGTTACAGAGAGCAGGGTATGATGATTGTCACTTTAAGAGCAACCTTATTGAATAAGGGTCATATGGGTGAGTAAGGTCACTTACCAGTATCTGAGGAGGACTGGGAGATTATAAATGTGTTGAATACCAATACCTGGAATTCTGAACAGGATCAATGTGCTCTTCTGAGCTGCTTTGGAATTAAATTTCTCACCAATGTTACTACAATAAACACCAAATAATAAACAGTTATGCAAGATACAGAGACCAACCATCTATAATTTCCTAACACATCATCCATTCTCTTCACCAAAAAAAACTGAAACCGCAAAATGGTAAGATGAACTTGGAAAAAGAGCTGTTTCTTGATGATTATGGAGAATAAGTCACAGAATCGTGACTTATGTTCCAAGAAAGGACAAGGAATCGTGTTCCAGGAAAGAGACAAATCAGGGGATCCAATGACATTGATAAGTCACTAACTCAAGTTTCACTCCTTAAGAGGCTCTGCAAACCCATCATGTACTTCAGCCCGTCACACTAAGTGTTTCTCAATATACAAAAGGGCCCAAGGGAATCAGTACTGCAACATCACATTATACACAGTTGAAAGTGTGATGAATGTTTTGTGTTGAGCTACATTCAAAGTTCATTTAAAGGGACCTACCCTCTCAGTCATCTGTGATCTTTACAAAAATTCCAGCAGCACTAACAATTTATGATGATCTGTTTCAATACTCTGTTTTCAAAGGGGATTTCTAATGTTTGTACACATTAACAGTAACTCAGAAAGACTTATAATTAGGACAGTTTATTTTCCATAATTAGCCATGAAACAAGATATCCTTTAGACACAAAAAGGACCAAATTACCTGAGAATCTGCTAAACGAATGATCCATTCCGACTTAATGTGCAACCAGTTTATTAGGAAAAATGTGAACTCAGCCTCACTCAGTGTCATCGCATCAGCAGTTGGCTTTTGTGGTTTTGAAGGTTGAAAAAATACTGTTGTATTGTGGTTAAAGATTGTCTTTCGTGAATTAACTGATACGTATATTCATAAGAAAAAAAAATGACATTGAACATGCCCAAGGCTCTTTGTGAGACCACAATCACTTTGCAGTTTTTTTATTGCCTGCATTTTCCCTCAGATGTTTTGTGTACACAGTACAATATTTGATGAGATTGAAGATTTGGCACTTGAACATGTAGTTGCACTTCTGTTTAGCAGTATTGCTAAGAGCCTCATTCACAGTCATTTAAATAGAGATTGACACTGCTTTAATTTTCTGAAGTAAATATTCTTGTGCAATACAATCACGTCTTCATAAACCTTAAGCAGGATAAATAAAATAATTGAGGAATAAGGTTCTTAATGTATTTGGAGTATACCTCACATCCTTCGACGAGGGGTCTGTGGACTTAATATGGATCCGAGAGAAATTATATTACTCAGACACTTTTCATTTAATTACTCCTTGCTCCATTAGTAAAGTGAGTTGCCATGACATTATCGTTCTTCCTAAGAATGATGAGTATTGGATATAATGAAGGACACGGTTAGTGATATGCTTTTACCTGCTTAGTTGGTGATGATTTAACCAAAATGGTACTGACAAAAAAAAGCTGACATGCAATCTATTTGTCTTTTATAGGGCTGTGGTTGCATTTCCATCTATAGCAATTTACATATTTTCAGATAATAAATATTTGCATATTATACCTGTCTTTTCCCTGGTATTTGCAGCATCCTATCAGGCCACATCAAAGTCCCTGCCATGCAATGTAGAGATGTATGTGGACGTGAGGAGAACATTGCATTCCTTATTACAATATGGTTTTTATCTCCACTGCAATTCAAAACATAGAATCCCTACAGTGCAGAAGGGCATTCGACCCAGCAAGCCTGCACCAACAACAATCCCACCCAGCCTCAAATCCTGTGACGCTACAAATTTATCTTGCTAACCCCCTGACGCTAGGGTAAATTTAGCATGATCAATCAACCTAACCCGCACATCTCTGGACTGTGGGAGGAAACCAGAGCATCTGGAGAAAACCCACACAGGCTTGGTGAGAATGTGTAGACTTCAAACACAGACGGTCACCTGAGGCCGGAATTGAACGCGGGTCCCCAGTGCTATGAGGCTGGCTCATAATATCCGTTAATGCCAAAGCTGTCACCAGAGAAACACAGAAGTGAAACACTATGATGCTGAAAATCTGAAATGCAAACAGGAAGTGCTGGAAATATACAGCAGGTCAGGCAACATCCATGGAGAAAACAAAGCAGAGTTCGCGGGCTAATAACATGGCTACTTGCAGAGGGCAGAACAGGCACCCAGAAGTGGGTGTTTTTCAGATTCCCACTGCACACGAGTTGGTGAATTCAGTAAAAAACAGCAATTCTGCAAACTGAGGGCGGGGAGGACAGGCTTTCTGGCAGCAGGACCCAAGGAGATAAGGCATTCTGTCCAATCAGTGTTGGAGAAACCCAGCATCCACACTGACCTGGAAAGAGGTCAGGGCCAGTTAATTAAATGGCCACCTGTCACAGGGCACTGTTGGAGTACCCAGCAAGTTCATAGATTCATTGAGGTTTATAGCATGGAAACAGGGCCTTTGGCCCAACTTGTCCATGACACCCGGTTTTTACCACTGAGCTTGTCCCAATTGCCCACATTTTGTCCATATCCCTCCATACTCATTTTACCTATGTAACTGTGTTTTTTAAAAGACAAAATTGTATTTGCCTCTAGTACTACCTCCGGTAGCTCGTTCCAGATAATGCACCACCCTCTGAATGAAAAAATTGCCCCCTCTGGATCCTTGGTATCTCTCCCCTCTCACCTTAAACCTATGCCCTCTCATTTTGGACTTCCCTATCTTTGGGAAAAGATGTTGACTATCTACCTTATCTATGCTCTTCATTATTTTATAAACCTCTATAAGTTCACTTCAAAGCCTCCTACATTCCATTGAGAAAGTCCCTGCCTATCAGCCTCTCCGCATCATCCCTGTCTATCTAACCTCTCCTTAACCATCAAGTTCCAGCAGCATTCTAGTAAATCTTTTCTGCACCCTATCTAGTTTAATAACATCCTTTCTATAATAGGGTGATCAGAACTGTACACAGCATTCCAAGATGGCCTTACTAATGTCTAATGCAACTTCAACAACTCCCAACTCCTGTATTCAGTGATCTGACCAAAGAAACAAAGCATGCTGAATGTCTTCTTCACCATCTTGTCTACCTGTGACTTCACTTTGAAGGAGCTATGAACCTGTACTCCTTGATTTCTTTGACCTATAACTCTCCCCAGTGCCCAATTATTAACTGAGGAGATCTTGCCCTCATTCAATCTACCAAAATGCACCATCTCATATTTATCTAAATTAAACTCCATCTGCTATTCATCAGCCCACTGGCCCAATTGATCAAGATTCCATTATAATCCTAGATGACCTTCTTCACTGTCCATTATGCCACTAATCTTAGTGTCATCTGTCAACTTACTAACCATGCCCCATAAATTCTCATTTAAATCATTAATATATATATAATAAATAACAGTAGACCCAGCACATATAATAAATAACAGGGCGCACCAATGACCTCCACTCGCAAAACCATGCTGACTGTCCCTAATCAGTCCTTGATTCTCTAAATGCCTGTAGATCTCGTCTCTCAGAATACTTTCTAACAATTTACCCACTACTCACTAGTCTGTCATTCCCAGGCTTTTCCCTGCAGCCCTTAATAAATAATGGCACAACTTTTGCTCCCTTGTAATCTTTAGGCACCTCACCTGTGGCTTCCTCCAACGTCCCAGGAGTTCCTGGAGATTTATCTACAATGATGAGCTTTAAGAATTCCAGCACCTCCTTCTCTGTAACATGTACACTTCTCAAGCTATCACTATTTATGTCCCTACACTCCCTATCTTCCATGCCTTTCTCAACAATAAATACCAACGAGAAATATTCATTTAGAATCTCATCCATCTCCTGTGGCTCCAATAATAGATGAGCTTATTGAACCTTAAAAGGTCCTATTTTCTCTCTCATTATCCGTTTGCCCTTTAATATTTGCAGAAGATCTTTATATTCTCCTTTGCCTTATCTGCCATATCAATCTTGTGTCCCCTTTTTGTCTTGCTGGTTTCTCTCTTAACTCCACTCCGACTGTCTCTATACTCTTCGAGGGATCCACTTGATCTCAGTTGCTTGCCATATGCTTCCTTATTCTTTTTGACTAGGCCCTCAATATCCTGAGTTATCAAGGTCCCCTACTTCTACCAGCTTACCCTTCACTCTGAGAGGAATGTACTTACCCTGAATCCTGCTTAACACACTTTTGAAAGCTTCCCATTTACAAGATATTGTGTTGCCTACCAACAGACTCCCCAAATCAACTTTCGAAAATTCCTGCTTCATACCATCAAAATTGCCTTAAGCCAATTTAGAATTTTAACTTTTAGGCCAGACCTATCATTCTCCATAGCTATCTTAAAACTAACGGACTTATGGTCGTTAGTCCCTAATTGATCCCTCACTCACACTTTTGTCACCTATCCTTCCTTATTTCCCAAGAGGTGCTAAAGTTTTGCCCTCTCTCTAGTCAGGCCTCCTGAATCCATTCAACAAATTTCTCTCCATCGAAGCCGCTAATACTATGGCTGTCCCAGTCAATTTTGAGAAAATTAAAATACCTGTTATCGCCATATTTTGCTTGGAGCTAACTGTAATCTCCTTTCATATTTTCTCCTCAATTTCTTGCTATTTGAGGGCCTGTAGTCCAATCCTACCAAAGTGATCGTTCCCTTCTTATTTCTCTGTTCTACCCATGTAGAGTAAGTGGGCGAACCCTTGGATATATCCCCTCTCAGTAATGCCATGACATTCTCCCTAATCAAAAATGTGACTCCTCCTCCTCCCTTACCTCCTGTTCTATCTTTCCTATTGCGTCTATCCTGGAACATTGAGCTGCCTGTTCAACTGCTCCCTTAGCCATGTTTCAGTAATTGCTATAATATCCCAGCCCATTAACCCATCCATGCCCTGAGTTCATCCGTCTTGCCCGTCAGGCCTCTTGTTTTGAAATAAATCCAGACTTCCCTTGCTCTCTGCTCTCTGCCCTACTTTCTCAGACTATCTATTCTGTCATGTTTTGTGCACTCTCCCTGTGTTTGATTTCTTGTAGCCTTACCGGACTCATTCACTGAGTTCTCCACAGTCCCTGTACTCTGCACTGTAGCCCTTTTTGATTTTTATCTTTGGTTTTTCTGCCCTCCACTTTTCCTCTTACTGCCTTTTGTCCCCACTTTACTTCCCTCTGACTTCCTGCATCAGTTTCCATCCCCCTGCCACATTAGTTTAAACCTTTCCCTACAGCACTAGCAAACATTCTCCCTAAGAATTGTTTCCAGTCCTGCCCAGATGCAGACCATCTGATTTGTACCCATCTCCCCCAGAACCAGTTTCAATGTCCCACAAATTTGAATCCCTCCATCTTTCACCATGTCTCAAGCCACATATTCATCTTCGCTATCCTGACATATCTAATCTGACTAGCACTAATCCTGAGATTACTACCTTTGAGGTCCTACTTTTTAATTTAACTCCTAACTCTCTAAATTCAGCTAAAATTCCCATTTTTTATCTATATTGTTGGTGCCTATAGGAACCAGAACAGCTGGCTGTTTACCCTCTCCCTCCCAAACGCCCTGCAGCTACTCCAAAACATCCCTGACCCTTGCACCAGAGAGGTAACATGCCATCCAGGAGTCTGGTTTGCGTCCTCAGAAACGCCTGTCCATTCCCCTTACAATTGACTCCCCTATCACTGTAGCTCTGCCATTCTTTTTTCTGCCCTCCTGCACAGCAGAGCCGGCTACAGTGCCATGAAGCTGGCTGCTGCTGTCTTCCCCTGGTGAGCCATTTCCCCCCGACAGTATCGAAAGCAGTATATCGGTTTTGGAGGAAGATGACCACAGGGGACCCTAACACTGCCTTTGTACTCTTCCTCTGTTTGGTGATCACCCATCCTCTATTTCCATAGAACCATAAAACACTACGGCACAGAAACAGGCCCTTTGGCCCTTCTCGGCTGTGCCGAACCATTTTTCTGCTTAGTCCCACTAACCTGCACCTGGACCATATCCCTCAACACCCCTCTCATCCATGTACTGACCAAGTTTTTCTCAGATGTTGAAAGTGAGCCCGTATTTACCACTTCATCTTGGCAGCTCATGCCACATTCCCACCACTATCTGCATGAAGAACTAATATTCCCTTTAAACTTTTCCCCCTTCACCTTAACCCATGTCCCCTAGTTTTTTCTCCCCTAGCCTCAGTGGAAAAAGCCTGCTTGCATTCATTCTCTCTATACCCATCATAATTTTATATACCTCTATCGCATCTCTCCCTCATTTATTTTTATCTGCAGTGTGACCAACTCACTGACCGTGCTATCCATGGCTTTCTTTGCATCATGGATGCTCCAGAGTGAATCCATCTGCAGCTCCAGAGCCACCAAGCAGAATAAGAGGAGCTGCAGTTGGACACTCCTTACATGTGAAGGAGCCAGGGACACCTGAAGAATTCCTGATTTCCCACTAGACATGAGCTGCTAATGCCAGCTGATGGGAAGCAAAGAATTCCCTCCGTCAGATGTACAGCCTGGGAGAAGCTGGTAGTGGAGGTCAACGGCATTGGCTTACTGTGTCATACATGCCAGATAAAACTCCGTGACCTCCTGAGGTTGGCCTGTGTGAATACGTTCTCAGAGTGCATATGCAGGATGGTCTTGAGAAAGCTGGAAACTCGTGATGTATTTGGAAGTCTAAGGCAGTATTCCGCAGCAAAGATATTGGTCATGCACTAACATTCATTTTGAGCCAGTGGGAGAGCAGCAGGATCTATACAGACCCAGATCCAGATGGTGGATTGTGTTTTGGCTGCCAAACATTGTGCAGATTATGCATAAATGGCGTGACATCAATTAACCGTAACAATATTAATCATTGCAATTTTCAGGTGAAGTATACTCTTGATGCCAGGGAAAGAAGCTGAGCTGGAGATGGTGTTCCTAAGTGGCATGAAGGGGAGGTTCTTCTGCTTTCCTCACCTGAATCTTCCAGATCTATTAGCAGGGGCAGGATTGGAGGAAGGTGTAGTTGCAGTGAGAGAGCCAATGGCTGAAACTGGGACAAAAGCGGGCTACAGCAAGTGGGAAGTGAATTGATGATTGGCATTGTTCAATAAATGTTAGAATTCTTGTCCTGTAGCCAAATGCCATCCTAATGAAAGTTCCTGATGTTGTTGGCAATATGTATAATGTTTGCGTTATGTCATATCCCACATTGTACATGACTGTAATGGTGCTGTGCATTGTGACTTGCAGTCCTTGAAATGTTTGGAAAACCAACTAATGCCCTTTTTGCTGTCTCTCTTTATAGGTAAGCTAATGGAGAGGATCCTCAGGGACAGGATGTATGAACATCTGGAGCGCTGCGATCTGATCAGGGATACGCAGCATGGCTTCGTTAAGGGGAGGTCGTGCCTTACGAATCTAGTGGAATTTTTTGAAGAGGTGACAAAAACGTTTGATGAAGGACAAGCCGTTGATGTCATCTACATGGATTTCAGTAAGGCATTTGACAAGGTTCCTCATGGTAGGCTGATAGAAAAGGTGAAGGCGCATGGGATACAGGGCCAGGTATGTAGATGGGTTGAGAACTGGTTTGGGAGGAGGAGACAGCGGGTATTAGTGGAAGGCTCTTTTTCCAACTGGAGGTCAGTCACTAGTGGTGTGCCACAGGGCTCAGTACTAGGACCTCTTCTATTTGTGGTTTATATAAATGACTTGGAAGAGGTGGTAGGTGGTGTGATCAGCAAATTTGCTGATGACACTAAGATGCTTGGATTGGCAGGAACTGAGGAGCAGTGCCAGGCAATACAACAGGACATAGATAGGCTGATAGATTGGACAGATAGATGGCAAATGGAATTTAATCCAGATAAATGCGAGGTGATGCATTTTGGCCAGAAAAATGTAGCGGGGAGTTACAGGATAAAAGGTAAAACTATCCTGAGTATAGAGATGCAGAGAGACCTGGGGGTGCAGGTTCACAAGTCTCTAAAGGTGTCAGTACAGGTGGAGAATGTGATAAAGAAAGCGTATAGTATGTTAGCCTTCATAGGAAGAGGTATAGAATACAAGAGTAGGAGTCTAATGTTGCAAGTGTATAGAACGTTGGTTAGGCCTCACTTGGAGTACTGCGTCCAGTTCTGATCGCCTTACTACCGGAAGGATGTGGAGGCCCTGGAGAGAGTGCAGAGGAGATTTACCAGGATGCTGCCTGGTATGGAAGGGCTGTCTTACGAGGAAAGATTGAACGCACTGGGGTTGTTTTCCCTTGAAAGACATTGGCTGAGAGGGGATCTATTAGAGATATATAAGATTATGAGGGGTATAGATAGAGTAAATGGTGGTAAGCTTTTTCCACCATTAGAAAAGGATAGAACGAGGGGTCACGGCCTTAGGGTGAGAGGGGCTATGTATAAGACGAATATTAGAGGGCAGTTTTTCACACAAAGGGTAGTGGGGGTGTGGAATGCACTGCTGAGTAAGGTGGTGGGAGCAGGCACGCTAGGGTTGTTTAAGGGTCTCTTGGACAGCCACATGAGCGGTCTGCAGATAGAGGAATATAGTAGGACTGTTTAAATATCCTGTTTGTTTCCACAGGATGTTCGGTCCACCTTGTTGACCAACAAGGGCGTGCATGCGGCAGTTCGTGCAAGAGCTGCTCTTGGATGTTGCTTCAGGAGTGGCCTAGTGCTTCACGTCATTAGTGTATGCTTATACTGGACCATCTGATGGGCATCATGACAGCTCAGGGACTATCGCTGTTGCTGTGCAGACACATGGATTTGGGCCTGTGTCTGCGGGGGTTTGCGCGTTCTCCCCGTGGTTGCGTGGGTTTTCTCCGGGTGCTCCGGTTTCCTCCCACATCCCAAAAATGTGCTCTTAGGCTGATTGGGTAACAAATTGGTCCCTATATGTCATTAAGACGTTAGGACGGCGGCGCGGGCTCGTTGGGCTGAAGGGCCTGTTTCCAGTGTTGTGTTGTTCTTTGTTCTTTGTTCTTGAAACAAAATATCAAAGCCAACTCATCCTTTCCATCCAATGAGGAGGAAGGACATCAGAGGAAACAACATATCAATGCCAACCCATCCTTTCTTTGCCTCAAGGACTAGCACAGACATTGGCGTCACAGCAGGGATTAGTGCGCCACTTCACAATCACATGTGTAGCTGATGGATAATGTGATGGAGCAGGCCTTGGGCAGTTGGAGGAGTGCCAGGGATGATCCAGAGTCTGATGATGAGCCTGTTGGAGTCGTCTGTAAGGAAACAAGCGGTGGCTATCCAGTGAGGTGCAGGGAGATTTGACCGATATACAAGAGGGGTTACGTTCTCTGGCTCAGATTGCGGAGGTGTCCATTCAGGCCATTTACACGGTAAACATCTGCTCTTTGGATTGCCAAGCTCCCTCCATGAACAGTCTGGTTCTTCTTTGACTCATTTCTTTAAAATGAGTCATTTTAACTCATCGCCACATCAGTATTGTCAGCTATCTCTTCATTAATAACCCTTGAAATCCCGCTGAATAGTGCAGGCACCTGAGAGTTACACAGAATGTACAGCTTGTGGCTACTACCAGGTACCTCATGTATACCTGCATTATCCACACTTACGGTTATGGACCAGCTGGTTGTCCAATGAGTGAAATCCCTCCAGGTTAATAAAGGTACAAGACTGGCCAGCGACAGCCTTTATGGTGCTGTGCAAATAATGGCTCTCTGAACCATGGGGGAACTGTAATTGCCACTAACCTTCTTACTCTTTCGAGTTGACTGTAGTGATCCACTGTGAAAGAAACATGCCCTTCCAAACACAGCAGCAATGAAAAGGGATATAGGAGGACTGTTTAAATACTTTATTTGTTTCCACAGACTATTCTGTCCACCTTGTTGACCAACAAGGTGCATGCATTCGGCAGGTCGTGCAAGGGCTGCTCTTGGATGTTACTTCAGGAGTGGCCTAGTGCTTCACGTCGTTAGTGTATGCTTAAACTGGACCATCAGATGGGCAACATGGCAGCTCAGAGACTATCGCTGTTGCTGATCAGACACATGGATTTGGGCCTGTGTCTGCGGGAGTTTGCGCGTTCTCCCCGTGGTTGCATGGGTTTTCTCCAGGTGCTCCGGTTTCCTCCCATGTCCCAGAAATGTGCTCTTAGGCTGATTGGGTAACAAATTGTCCCTATATTGGTCTCTATATGTCATTAAGACGTTAGGACGGTGGCGTGGGCTCGTTGGGCCGAAGGGCCTGTTTCCCGTGCTGTGTTTTTCTTTGTTCTTTGTTCTTTGTTGTATAAGTACAGGCTGTTGCTGGTCCAACTGAGGCATCAAAGATGATGATATTTTGCTAAGGTAGAGAAAAATGATTTGCTCAGAGGGGGAAGTCAGAACATGGGGATACAAGCTTAAAATTAGAGGCAGATCATTCAGAAAATGATCAGAAAATCACTTCAAAAGCTGAGAATCATAGATTTTTGAGAGAACAATTTGTAAGGGCTTATGGATCCAAAGTAGGTGAATGGAATTAAGATGTAGATCAGCTATGATCTAACTGAATGGTGAAAGAACTAGAGGCATTGAGTGGGGTGCTCCAATTCCTCCACACTGCTGATCTCTATTTTGAAATGGTTGGGTCAGGAGCACAGATGGATGCCTATCTGAATGTTAGGCATAATCATTTCTCTAGAAATGGATGGGAGTCAACTTCACAGTGAAAGATCAGGCTGCAACTCAGTTGAGGGTTTACTTTTATTCACTGGCAACAATTCACAGAGGATATATGTCCTCAAGCAGTAGGCATACCCATGCAGCCACTTAACAAAGACCGATATCTTCACCCAAATTCTAATGGCAGTTGCTGCCCTCCTACTGAAGATGTCATGGCTGTTTCTGCTGATGGTCCACCTTGCAAAGGCAGACAGTAGCCATCTATGAGGGCCCTGGTGTTTGGTTCTCCTGAAGCTGGACGCTAACCTCAATGGATGGGATCCTGGAGGTGGCCAGTTAAGAAGATGCTTCAAGGATGAGTGCCATTAAACACACTCATCTGTCCTGGGATAATTGTGATGTAGAGATGCAAACATTGGACTGGGGTAAACACAGTAAGAAGTCTCACAATACCAGGTTAAAGTCCAACAGGTTTATTTGGTAGCAAACGCCATTAGCTTTTAGAGCATTGCTCCTCAGTCACATAAGTGCGAGTTCTATTCACAAACAGGGCACATAAAGACACACCTTGGAGTTCTCCAACACGGCCTTCATGACACACGACAGTGCAGAGATTGATAGCCAAGTTCGGTACACATGAGGACGGCCTCAACCAGGATCTTGGGTTCATGTCACACTATCTGTAACCCCCTTGACTTGTCTAGACTTGCAAAATCTCAATAACTGTCCTGTCTGAAAACAATATACATGTCTTTAATAGAACATAGAACATAGAACACTACAGCACAAACAGGCCCTTCGGCCCACAAGTTGTGCCGAACACATCAAAACCTACCCAGCCATAGACCTATCTATAACCCCCAATCCCATTGGTCCCATATACTCATCCAGAAGTCTTTTAAAAGACCCCAGCGAGTTCGCCTCGACCACCACCGACGGCAGCCGATTCCATTCACTCACCACCCTCTGAGTGAAAAACTTCCCCCTAGCATCCCCTCTGTACTTGCTTCCCTGCACCTTAAATCTGTGCCCTCTCGTCGCGACCATTTCAGCCCTGGGAAATAGTCTCTGAGAGTCCACCCTATCTATTCCTCTCAACATCTTGTAAACCTCTAGCAGGTCACCTCTCAACCTTCGTCTCTCCAGGGAGAACAGTCCCAGCTCCCTCAACCTGTCTTCATAAGGCATGCCTCCCAATCCAGGCAACATCCTTGTAAATCCCTCTGCACCCTTTCAATAGCTTCCACATCCTTCCTATAGTGAGGCGACCAGAACTGCGCACAGTACTCCAAGTGTGGTCTGACAAGGGTCCTATAAAGCTGCAGCTTACCTCCTGACTCCTGAACTCAATCCCTCGATGAATGAAGGCCAGTACACCGTAAGCTTTCTTA
The DNA here is from genome assembly GCA_024679065.1 of Sphyrna mokarran. Taxonomy (NCBI): domain Eukaryota; kingdom Metazoa; phylum Chordata; class Chondrichthyes; order Carcharhiniformes; family Carcharhinidae; genus Sphyrna; species Sphyrna mokarran. Next base: position 95,803,847 of record JAGIQG010000005.1, read on the forward strand.
ACCACATCCTCCACCTGGGAGGCCGATTTGAGAGTCTTATGGACCCGGACCCCAAGATCCCTCTGCTCTTCCACACAGCTAAGGCTCCTACCTTTGATAGTGTACTTATTCATCCCGTTGGATCTGCCAAAATGGACCACAACACATTTATCCGCGTTGAAGTCCATCTGCCACTTCTCCGCCCAGTCTTGCATCCTGTCAATGTCATGCTGCAACTTCTGACATCCCTCCAGACCATCCACAACACCACCGACCTTCGTGTCATCAGCGAACTTACTCACCCATCCCTCCACTTTCTCATCCACGTCATTTATGAAAATGACAAACAGCAAGGGTCCTAGAACAGATCCCTGGGGCACTCCACTGGTGACCGACCTCCATGCAGAAAAAGAGCCATCCACAACCACCCTCTGCCTTCTGCAGGCCAGCCAGTTCTGGATCCACAAGGCCAAAGCCCCTTGGATCCCATGGCCTCTCACCTTCTCAAGAATTCTTGCATGTGGGACCTTGTCAAATGCCTTGCTGAAGTCCATGTACACCACGTCCACTGCTCTTCCTTCGTCAATGTGTTCAGTCACATTTTCGAAGAACTCAATTACGCTCGTAAGGCACGACCTGCCTTTTACAAAACCATGTTGACTATTTCTAATCAACCTAAACTTCTCCAAATGCTCGTAAATCTTGTCCCTCAGAAGCCTCTCCATCAGCTTACCAACCACTGAGGTCAGACTCACCGGTCGGTAATTTCCATGACTATCCCTGTTCCCTTTCTTGAAAATAGGGACCACATCCGCAATCCTCCAATCCTCCAGAACCTCTCCCGTCTCCATCGACAATGCAAAGATCATCGCCAGGGGCTCTACAATAACATCCCTCACCTCCCACAATAACCTGGGGTACATCCCATCTGGTCCCAGAGACTTGTCTATCTTGATAGCATTTAAAAGTTCTAACATATCCGCTTCCTTAATATCTACATACTCAATCTTTTCAGTCTGCCGCAAACTTGTAGTGCATCCTCCCAGTTCACTTTCCACCGTGAATACTGAGGCAAAGTACTCATTAAGCACCTCTGCCATTTCTTCTGGTTCCATACAGACTTTTCCCCCTTCACCTTTTATAGGTCCTATCACTTCTCTTTTCATCCTTTTACTTTTCACATATTTGTAGAAGGCCTTGGGATTCTCCTTAATCCTACCAGCCAAGGCCTTCTCATGACCCCTTCTGGCTCTCCTAATTTCCTTTTTAAGCTCTCTTCTATAAGCCTTATACTTCTCTAGATCCCCAACACCTCCTAGCTCTTTGAACCTTTTATACACCTTTCTTTTCTTCCTGACTACGTTCACCACAGCCTTCGTGCACCACGGTTCCCGCGTCCTACCAAAACCTCCTTGTCTCATCGGAACATTGTCGTGCAAAGCTCCAGACGAGCATTCCTTGAATATCTGCCACCTTCCTTCTGTGCTTTTCCCCAAGAACACCTCCTTCCAGTTTATTCGCCCCAACATCTGCCTAATGCCTTCATATTTCCCCTTATTCCAGACAAACACCTTCCTAGCCTGCCTGATCCTATCCTTTTCCAATGCAAGGGTGAAGGAGATAGAAATATGATCTCCATCCCCAAGATGCTCTCCTACCGAGAGATCCATCACCTGTCCTGGTTCATTAGCTAGTACCAGGTCCAGTACAGCCTCTCCTCTCATAGGCTTGTCCATGTGCTGTGTCAGGAAACCCTCCTGAACACACCTAACAAACTCCTCCCCATCCAAACCCCTTACACTTGGGATATTCCAGTCGATGTTTGGGAAATTGAAGTCTCCCATCACAACAACTCTGTTATTTCTACATCTCTCCAGTATCTGTTTCCCTATCTGCACCTCAACTTCCCTGTCACGATTGGGCGGCCTATAGAATACACCCAGCAACGTCACCGACCCTTTGCTATTCCTAACTTCCACCCACAGAGACTCCGTAGACATTCCCTCCTCGGTATCCACCTTCTCTGTAGCCATGACACTGTCCCTGATCAACAGTGCCACTCCACCACCTCTTTTGCCTCCCTCCCTGTCCTTCCTGAAGGACCTGAATCCTGGGACCTGTAGTACCCAGTCCTGTCCCTGAGACATCCAAGTCTCTGCGATGGCCACCACATCACAATCCCAAGCAGCAATCCACGCCCTAAGTTCATCCACCTTATTTACTACACTCCTGGCATTAAAATAGACACAGCTCAGTCCTTCAGACTGGACATTTCCCTTCTCCCCCACTCGTCTAACCTGCCTCTCATCCTGCCTAGAGTCCTTCCCTACCTGGCAGCTAACTTCCTTGCTCCCAGTCTCCACATCACTATTCCCTCCCCCTAACCTTTCTAGTTTAAAGTCCCCCCAGTAGCCCTAGCCAGTCTTCCCGCCAAGATATTAGTCCCCCGGGATTCAGCTGCCACCCGTCTTTGCTGTACAGGTCACACCTGCCCCTAAAGAGGTCCCAATGATCCAGGAACCGGAATCCCTGCCCCCTGCTCCAGTCCCTCAGCCACGTATTCAACCTCCACCTCATACTATTCCTGCTCTCACTCTCTCCCGAGGCGCAGGCAGCAATCCTGAGATTACTACCTTCGCTTTCCTCTCTCTCAGCTGCCTACCCAGTTCCCTATAATCCCTTTTCATGTCCACTTCCCTCTTCCTGCCTATTTCAGTAGTACCTATATGTACTACAACTTCCAGTTCCTCACCCTCCCCTTTCAGGATGTCCAGGACGCGTCCAGAGACATCCCGAATCCCAGCTCCAGGGAGACATACCACCATCTGCGACTCCCGTCTGCGTCCACAAAAATGCCTGTCCGCCCCCCTCACTAGGGAGTCCCCTATAAGCACTGCCTTTTTACTCTGTTTTTTAGGTTTTTGTTTTTGTTCAGCTCCAGGGAGCTGGCCACCGCTGCCTCCCTTGGATGAGCTGTCCCCCACAGTAGTACTCAGGCAAGAGTATTTATTTTGAAGGGGGACATCCACCGGTGTACTTTCCATCACCTGAGGTTTCCCCTTCCTAATAGTTACCCATGTGCCTTCTTCCCTTTGCCCTGGTGTGACTACTTGTCTGTAGCTCCTATCAATACTCTCCTCATTCTCCCTAATGAGTCGAAGGTCCTCAAGCTGCATTTTCAGTTCTTTTACCTGGTCCCATAGGGATTGCAGCTCCACACAGCGATCACAGGTATGGACATCTGGGAGACCAGGAGCCTCCAAGACCTCCCACATGTTACACTGGCAACAACATGCTGGCCTCACACCCATGCTTGCCCCTTTTTAGTAACCCAGAGAAAAAAAAAGTAAGAAAGATTTAAAAAAAACTTACCTTGCCTCCCCTTTTTTCTTAGGCCCTGTGAGCCAAGGACCTTACAGCTCACACAAAAGCAAACTTACCTGCTCCTTCTCAGAGCTCCTCTGTGCTTAATCAGATTAACAGATTAATCATTAATCTGTGCTTAATGATCTCTCCACTCACATTGTCTGTATCTTTAAGACTTGATTAGCTGTAAAGATTTGCATTCCAATCATTATTCTGTAAATTGAAGTTTGTGTCTTTATATACTCTGTTTGTAAACAGAACTCCTACTCACCTGATGAAAGAGTAGAGCTCCGAAAGCTAGTGGCATCTGTTACCAAATAAACCGATTGGACTTTAACCTGGTGTTGTGAGATTTGATACTGGGATAATTGCACAGAGGTGAGTTCAGTATTAGGGAGACATCCCAGCAGGGTTTCCCACTGCATTCCTGTCACCACCCCTCCTCCCCCCACCCACCACCTCCCCACCCCTCTCCTCCAAACCCATCTCCACAGCACTGAGAGAATTCCTGTTCCTTTGAATACCAGTAATAAGCCTGCCATGACCATTACTGTCAGTCTGTGTATGTTTTAAAACTGCATTGCTCAGCAAGATTTTGCAGCAAGGAATGTTTGTCTGGGGCACTGCAAGACAACGTTCCGAGGAGTCAAGGAGGTTCTGGTAGGATGCGGGAACCGTGGTGCACGAAGGTAGTGATGAACCTAGTTAGGAAGAAAAAAAAGGTATATAAAAGGTTCAGAGAGCTAGGGGATGTTAGGGGTCTAGAGGAGTATAAGCTGTGTAGAAGGGAACTTAAAAAGGAAATTAGGAGAACCAGAAGGAGTCATGAGAAGGCCTTGGCAGGTAAGATTAAGGAGAATCCCAAGGCCTTCTACAAATATGTGAAAAGTAAAAGGATGAGAAGAGAAGGGATAGGACCTATAAAAGGTGAAGGGGGAAAAGTCTGTGTGGATCCGGAAGAAATGGCAGAGGTGCTTAGAGGAAAAGAGAGGCTCTCTTCCTCTTCCTGGTTAGGTAGAACCAGGAAGATCAGTCCATGACATCTTTGTCAATCTCTCCTTTGCTCCAACCTATTCTTGTTCTTCTATTGTGCTCCATCTCCTCCATTCCCCCTCTCTAACAATATAATCCATTACATCTATATCACTCTTTAGTCCCATCAGAGAGTCATTTAGATTTGAAATGTTGTGTGGGATTTTATGACCTCTCGTCTCAAAAACATAAAATCCTGCCTGAGGTTAATGGACCTTTCCATGGTCTGCCCCTTGCCCATTCCAATTCCCATAGCGGGTGATGTGGTAAAATTCCACCATTATTCTTCATTTCTCACTCCATAGATGCTGCCAGACCTGTTGAGTTTATCCAGTATTTTTTGGTTTTATTACCAAGGAAGATCAGGTCTGTGTACAGTCCATACAGAGTTAGTAATTTCACCAGAGGACTAGAAACTGATCTCAACACTCCTGAGCTTGGTAGGGAACACCGGACACTATTGAGATCCGCTGAACTCCCTTCCACCACCATCCACTGAACGTATGTGGAAGTGAATGTTGGATGATGGCTGGATTGAACACAGCTACACACCACACAGCAATAATATTCTGTCAACACTTACTGTCAAGGCTCCCAAATGGTGTGGGTTAATTGGGCATGAAAACAGGAAGAAGAAGCTGTAGGTTTTTGCCCTCGTCCACTTCACACCTTCCCATGTGTGTTTAAGTGTGCTTTTCTTCTTTTTTCACAATATTTCCTTGCTCTGCTACATCACTGCTTTTTTGTGGGTTGTATTTTTAAAAAATTGCCTTTATGTAACAACTTTCATGATCTCAGGATGTCTCAATGTGTTTTACAGCTAATTAAATATCTTTTGAAGGAATTGAAGTGGAACCAATGTTGTAATTTAAGATAACTTATGGCTACAGATCTGTAGCCTAGCAAGGAGTCAACATATTCAAGAGAGGAGAAGAGGAGAGCTTGACAAACACAATTGGAAGGAAGAACCATGTTTCTTTTAAATTAAACAAACTAACATTGGCGGAGGAAGAAGAAAATATACTTACACTGAATGTTTTGCAGGCAGCTGAGAGGGGAGAGAAGTGAAACAGTAAATATAAGAATCATTCGCTTGGTTGGTTTGCCTAACATCTGGGAGAGGGAGGGGATAAAAGTAACTTTATGAATGAAAGTATATTTAAAGATTTGGAGGAAGTGAAACTGCTTTCATGAAAATGAATTTGATGATCAGTTCAAATAACTGGAAGGGACAGAAGAACTGATTTTGGAGAAACCGATTTAACAATTTAGAGTTGAGAGAAGTTGAAATAAAATGATATTGCATTGGGCCCATTATTATTTCTTCAAACATGCTTATTTTAAATCTTCTTGAAAGCAATCTTCCTTACTTGCTGTAACAAGTCAATGAAATGCTACGGGTATAATCTTACTAGCTGTTCACGCCACACTCCTGCTACGGCAAGATTGGAGGATTTGGCACTCAGCCAAATCTCCGTTCACTGCAACAGGGTAGGAAAATCCCATTGATATGAACTGTGGTAACATTCTGGCTGGCGTCTTTATCAGTATGAGTACATTTGGGGCTTTTTGTTTTTTTTCTCTAAGATAGTTTGTATTTGTAGTGGGAAACCCAGGCCTTCTCTTTGTCCCTGGGATCCTTTCTAACCAAGTCAGCGTTAAATAGATTACTAGTTCCAGCCAACTGCAAAGAAATTAGCAGTGGTGCTAAATTGGATAGATTCATTGACTGGAATTTTACCATCGCACCCACCACAGGAATCGGAGCAGGCGAGGGATGGACGGTAAGAAGATCTGTTGATTTTGGGCAGGATTTTCAGGACAAGCCTGGCCATAAAATCCTGTCCATTCTGTCAGAACAATGGTAACCTCTAAAAATATCTGTACAATCCATCCAATATTAACAGAGATTCACTTTACATACAATTAAGATTAAGCTACTATACTCTTAAATTAAGACAAGTCTCTTTTAAATATCCTTATTAATAAAGGATGTATGTGTTTGCACCAATTTTATATACCATGCTCTGGGGCTATCCATGTGTGCTAACTGCACAGAAATTATTTTTTTCTAACTTACTGTCTTATGTTTATGCCTTAAAACTCAACCAAATAAAATGTTTGAGTAGAATTAAATATTAATAGTAACTTGCAATGAGAACCCATACATCAGAGTACTTGTGGATGTGATAAACAAGTTGGCCATTTATCTACCTGAGTCCTTGAGGTAAATTTCTACCTTTCCCACTTATCTGGTAATCAATGGAACAGAAAATGGATAGGTACCACAACACTCAGGCAGTTCCACTCTGTCTAATTACTAGCAAATAGCAAGGACAAAAAACTATTCCTTAAGGAGGAAACAAGAGCACCTGAAGGAAAACCACGGAGACACAAGGAAGAGTGTGTAAACTCCACACAGAAAATGACCTGAGGCCAGATTTGAACCTGGGTCCCTGGCACTGTGAGACAACCATGCTATTGTGCCATGGATTATAAGTCTGTACAACAATGCCACAACATCACTGGGCATCCTCTACCTTTCTGCTACTCATTTTATTGCTTGTCATCTATAATAGGGCAAATTATCATTCACACCCATGTGCCCATCATAAGGGATGGGAATGGTATTTTGATAATGGACTGCATTTTCAGATTGAACCTGATGCTCAAATAATTTTGAGGTCCTGCTCTCACATCAAGTTAGCATCAGCAAAGAAAAGCAATCTTCAAATATAATTCAACCAATTGGGCTGGGGCCAGTATGGCACCCAAACTGTGGCACAGGCGCTGACAAGGTGTTGGGAAATGATTCTGGATTGCAATATTGAAAGGCACACGGCAGCCCTGACAGACTCACCATTGACTTGCTGAATGGGGTAGGTAGCAGCTCAGAACTCCAGTAACATTAAGGTGCATAAAAGTAGCCAGGTAAGTGTAAATAAACAAGTAAACGTTCACCAGGAAGATAGATGGAGCATTCTATTTCAATCACCCTATTTTTTCTTCAAATTGAATCATTTTCAAGATCAGTAAGAAGTTTCACATCACCAGGTTAAAGTCCAACAGGTTTATGTGGAGTCACGAGCTTTCGGAGTGTTGCTTCCTCACCAGTTGAGTGGAAGTAGGTTCATAACACAGCATATATAGACAAAGACACAATTGCAAGGTAATTGCAAGTTTGAATGTAAGGAATGGTTGGAATGTGAGTCTTTACAGGTGATCAAGTCTTTACAGGTACGAACAGTGTGAGGAGGGAGAAGTCAGGTTAAAGAGGTGTAAATTGTCTCTGATTTGCATTCCAACCATTCCTCACATTCCAACCTGTAGTTATCTTGTTTTTGCCTATATATGCTGTGTTTGTGAACTTATGTCCACTCACCTGATGAGGGAGCAGTGCTTCAAAAGCTTGTGACTCCAAATAAACCTGCTGGATTTTAACTTGATGTCAAGTGTGGCACTCAAACTGTGGCACAGGCACTGATGAGGGAAATGACTCCAGACTGCAATATTGAAAGGCACATGGCAATCCTGACAGGCTCACCATTGCTGGATGAGGCAGGTAGCAGCTCTGAGACTTCTTACTGTGCCCATCCCAGTTCAACGCTGGTAACGCCACCTCATTTTCAATAACAAACAATATCCAATCACATTACCGACAACAGATAATGACAGATCATTCACAACTCCTGTGTTCCAGATTGAAAATTCTCTTCTCTCCAGCCCAAGCTGGAGTGAAGGATAACAGGCCATTAATTGAAGGTGAGAATGTTCCTAGCTTCCTCTCCCCATACTCACCTTGAAAAACAGAGTGTAGCCCTGAGGTGTCGGGATCTAAAGACACTCTCCAGGATCACGCCCACCTACACCCATTCCCGACCCTATTAACAACAGAAAACCTAGACCATTGAAAACAGAAGCCGAATATTTGCACAACTCTGGAATCATTTAAGGAAAAGTTGAATACTACAGTAAGTGGATAAATAAATTATGAAAGGTCATATAGATGTGCTCACTCAACCCAATTATCTTGAAATCCGATGGCTCTGCATTCTGCCTTCAAAGCATTCACTTTTCACCATGATTTGTTCTGCCTGAAGATGGTATGTTCAGTTGACGCTGAAAGTTTAATAACAGACATTGGAAAATAGGAAGGAATGAAGCTCATGTCATTAGGGGAACACACCCAAATCTCTGAAGCAGTGATGAAGGAATAGATGAAAGTTTCAGCAACAGTAGGGAGGAGGGAAGACGGCAATGTTACAGAGGCAGGAATGTGTAGCTCTGATAATTGGCTCAGGCTAATGCTCGGAGAAGACATGGAGGCTTTAAATTCGATCACAGCAGGGAATTTAAATTCAATTAATAAAAATAAAAATCTGGACTTGAAAGCTAGCCTCAATAATGGTGACCATGAAGCTATTATTGATTGATGTAAAAGCCCATCTGCTTCAGGAATGACCTTTAGGGAATAAAATCTTCCTTAAACCTTCTCCAACCATACTCAAGAAGCTCAACACCATCCAGGATAAAGCAGGTCCCTTGACTGCCTTCCTTTCCACAAATATTCAATCCTAACACCACTGGTGGTCATTGGCAGCCATGTGTACCATCTACAGGATGCACTGTAGGAATTTATCAATGTTTCTTCCAAATCCACAGCCACTATCATCTACAAAGACAAGAGCAGCAGATACCTGGGGACCAGCACTTGGAGATTCCCATCCAAGCCACTTACTGTCCTGATTTGGAAATATATTGACATATCTTCACTGATGCTGGATCACATTTCTGAAGTTCCCTCCCTAAGAGCACTATGGGTGTACCTACACCACATAAACTGCAGCAGCTCAAGAAGGCAGCTCACCACCAGCTTTGCAAGGGCAACTAGATTGAGTAATAAATGCTAGATTGCTGGGGTGGTAGCCTTTCCAGTAAAAAAGTTGACTCATGGGGTGGAACTTGCAAGAACATACAGTTGTATGGGGGAAGTGAAAAAGATCATTGGGAGCTGCCTATGGTTTTGTATTATGGAGCAGATCATGGTGGTATTGATCATGCTGGGCTGGACAGTCCAGACCTTGATAAAAGCAAATTACTGCGGATGCTGAAATCTAAAACCAAAACAGAAAACACTGGAAAATCCCAGCAGGTCCGGCAGCAAGGAGAGAAAAGAGTCCAGATTAACTTTTGTCAAAGCATTGTCAAAGCCAGACCTTGAGACAGGGTGTGCCCATGGTGGTCTCTCGAGAGAGAGAAAGAGAGAGAGGGCTGAAGAAGGTTGTGGGTGGGGGTGAAGGGGGGCAGTGATGTCGGATGTGATGATGCAGGAGCAGGCAGATCATGGTGAGGGATTTTTTTTTGGATAATTGTTGGGCCTGTAGAGAACCTTTCTATTTCTTCTGGCTCACAAGCAATGCTATAAAGACATGCACTGAATGTATTGTCAAATTTGCCACTGCCTAGCAAATCCAGCCTTCTATGGTTAAAAATATAAGACTGTCATGTTGAAAGCATTCAATGTCAGCACAATACTTACATGGTGAACCCACTTCACACAAATGATTTGACCTCATTTGTCCTTTGTCCCACCTTCATTGAATCCCAAATTAAGTGGATTCAAGACAGGTTTTACACCTGTTCCATATTTTTTCATAACAAACTCTAAACAACCCATTTTTGGGAATCACAATTCAGCTTTTAATCTTTGAAATGATGGACAATCCAGTTCAGGATTTCCGCATGCACATTTCATGGAGGCAGCTACCTGTGCAAAACACAGCAGGCTTGCAGTCATGTTTGATTTCCATTATGTAGAGATGGCAGCATTGGACTGGGATACACATAGTAAGAAGTCTGACAACACCAGGTTTAAATCCAACTGATTTACTTGATAGTAACCTCACAAGCTTTCGACCCTATGGTCTTTGTCAGGTGAAGCAAATCACCTTTGTCACTTGACAAAGACCATAAGGTCGAAAGCTTGTGAGTTTACTATCAAGTAAATCGGTTGGATTTAAACCTGGTGTTGTCAGTTACCGATTTTCATTAGCCAGGAGTGGAAAACATGGCAGATATAGCTTAGAGAGACAGATCTAAACTTTACACTGTCTATTGGAGAGGTGGAGACTTCTTTTGAAAAGGTGGGGTACGAAGACTTTTCTGGAAGAAGGAAGGAGCTCTTTGGGATTGTTAAATGTAGACATCAGTATGAATAATCAGTGCATAATCTCATTGGAATTATCAAGAGAGCTGTCAAGAGGAACTGTCAAGATATTTAAAATGACTCCCCTTTGCATAATTGAGAAAATGTGTGGAGCATTAAAACAAATTGATTACTTTTTACTCTGCCTATTGACACAAGTCTGAGGACTGCATCACTGGATTAGAGTTGCATTATTTATTTCATAATCTTTCATTGTCACGGTGAGGTGCCTGCCATTTCACCGTTTGACTGACAAACCCAAATAGTTATAAGCTCTTCGAAATGGGATTATGAACTCCAATACTTATTTTTAGAAGGCATTAAGCACTTGAATGAAATGTTGTTCTTAAAATAAATTATGTAGTTTATGGAATATAATGTAGTGAACTGGATTTTATGAGTCAGAGTGTTTTAGAACATAGAACATAGAACAATACAGCACAAACAGGCCCTTCGGCCCACGAGTTGCGCCGATCACATCTACCAATCCACAGACCTATCTATAACCCCCTATCCTATTCTTTTCCATATACTCATCCAGAAGTCTCTTAAAAGACCCCAGTGAGTTTGCCTCAACAACCTCCGACGGCAGTCGGTTCCATTCACTCACCACCCTCTGAGTGAAAAACCTACCCCTGACATCTCCTTTGTATTTGCTTCCCTGCACCTTAAATCTGTGTCCTCTCGTAGTGACCATTTCAGCTCGGGGAAATAGTCTCTGAGAGTCCACCCTATCTATTCCTCTCAACATTTTATAAACCTCTATCAGGTCGCCTCTCAACCTACGTCTCTCCAGTGAGAAGAGTCCCAGCTCCCTCAACCTATCTTCATAAGGCCTGCCTCCCAATCCAGGCAGCATCCTTGTAAATCTCCTCTGAACTCTCTCAATAGCCTCTACATCCTTCCTATAATGAGGCGACCAGAACTGCGCACAATACTCCAACTGGGGTCTGACAAGAGTCTTATAGAGCTGCATCATTACCTCCTGACTCCTAAACTCAATTCCTCGATTAATGAAGGCCAGTACACCGTACGCCTTCTTGACCACTTCCTCCACCTGCGAGGCCGATTTAAGAGTCCTATGACCCGGACCCCGAGATCCTTCTGCTCTACAACACAGCTAAGACTCCTACCCCTTACCCCTTACCCCTTTTCTTTTTAAATAAATTCTATACGAGATGCTTAGAACTTCAACTTAATTAATCTTAGCATCACTACTGATATCTTTGCATTTTGGATACTGAGTGAGGTAGCACATGTGTAAGAGTGAAGCATGAAGGACAGTGAGTGGAGGGCATGTACTGGCACTAAATTGGACAGGTAACTAACAGTGAGGTGGAGTGTCTTGGCTACAAGAAGATATAGGCATAATGGTCAAATGGACAGGTAAGTGACAGACAGAATTTAACCTTGAAAAGTGTGAGTTGGTACACTTTGGAAGGAGTAATTACCAAGAAAGTACTCAATGAATGGCATGACACTAGGAAGTTCTGTGGAACAAAGGGACCTTGGTATGTTTGTCCACAGATCTCTGAAAGCAGAAGGGTATGTTAGTAGGGTAGTGAAAAAGGCATATGGGACACTTGTCTTTATCAAATGATTCATAGATTTCAAAAGCCGGTGGTCATTTTGGAGTTGTATAGAACTTTGGTGAGGCCACAGCTAGAGTACTGTGCGCAGTTCTGGTCACCACATTATTGAAGGATGTGATTGCACTGGGAGAGGTGTAAAGGAGATTTACTGAAGATGCTGCCAAGGATAAAACATTTAAGTTCTGAAGAAATGTTGAATAGGCTTTGGTTGTTTTCATTCGAGCAGAGAAAACTGAGGGGCGACCTAATTGAGGTGTTCAAAGTTATGAGAGACATGGACAGAGTGGATAAGGAGCAGTTGTTCCCTTTAACTGAAGGGTCAGTCACAAAGAGACATAAGTTCAAGGTGAGGGGCAGGAGGTTTAGGGGGGATGTGAGGAAAAATGATTTTACCCAGAAGGTGGTGATGGTCTGGAATGTGCTGCCTGGGAAGGTGGTAGAGGCGAGTTGCCTCACATCCTTTAAAAACTATATCGATGAGCACTTGACACTTCATAATGTTCAGGGCTATGGGGTTAGATGTGAGTTCAGATGTTTCTAATGTGTTGATGCAGACTCCAAAAGCCTCTTCCATGCTCTATCATTCTATAAATTGGCACTAAGGGTTTTAAGGGGCCATGGAAGGTGGGGTAGGGGGCATGAGATAGCTTGGATGAGACATGGGGAGTATTTGGAAGAAGAAGAGGATGAGGGGTGGTGTCTGGAGTGCTATATTTTGTTTCAACGCTTTTTATAAAGTCTTTGACAAAGTACCAGTGCATTGAAGCAAGCCTGCCTCCACACCCAGAAGCATCCACATTTGTTCCAGGATCATACAACCCAACTCCCAGAGAGTCCCAACAGCCTGGAATGGGATACTTTCTCCCAGTTCCAGTTTGTGAAGTGGAGGAGTCAGATCTCTGGCTACATTCATAGGTTACTGAACCAAATTGGTTTTTAAAGAGTGCATTACACTAGCAATATCCTCCTGTTCAATAACACTCTGTTGTCTTGGAAATACAGTCTTCTGAACATACTGGCTGGAATTCTCCAACATCACATGCTCCACTACCAATGCCTGTGAGAACGGAGAAATTGATGTTCAGCCAAATCTCATTTATTGCAGTGGGATTGGAGAATCCCAACCGCAGACAAAATCGGAGAATTTCAACAATTGAAGACCATGTGAGCTATAGTTAATACTTCACCTTAAACTAAAAACACGCAGCCAGATTCCTTCTCTTTTCACGAGGACAATCATGGATTGATTAGAAGTAGCAGCAGATGAAAATGTGAAGAGTGGGAGCAGAACACAATGGTCATGGAGGGTCTATTTGGGTATCTTCTCCCCAAGATACCTCAACAATGTAAAGATGTTTTTAGATTCTATTAGTTCTGTCAATAGAGAAAGTCTCTTATCCTCAGCTGCACTCCATAGGGCAAGTAAGCCATCCCAACTCAATGAGATAATGTACAATTTGACTCTGCTACTTAAGAAAGGCAGTTCCAGCAAGGCAGTTTTCTCTTTGTGGGACTTTGGGGAAAATGCAGTTAATTTAGCAAAACTTGTGGAGGTCAGAAACCCACTTATAAAGTTAAAAAAAAGGATTCAGCATGAAGATAAAACTGCTTTTAAAAAAATCTATCCAAAGACTATTATTCATGTTAAATTCCCAGGTTTTAGGAGTTAATGAATATTGTTTTAGAAAGTGAAACTTCCTTTTCACAAGCCAGTGCTTCTGAACTTATAAGTACCTAATTTTTAACTTACTTTTATCACCTTCTCCCAAGGTTGATAGCAACTTAATATAGTTCCGAATTTTATAGGCCCAAGTTAAAAATACATTGATATTGTTAAATTTAGCTATGTTTCAGTATAATGCCCGTACATTGATTTTTGTTTAAATGGCCTTTCTTAATTTGTGTAAATAACAAAAAAATCATCTCAGGAGATCTACAATATGAGTGTGCTTGCTCCAAAGAAACTATCTTTGATCATTGATAATTATGTTTTAAAGGTTCCATTTTGTCAGTAATTTTAATGCAAAGAAAGAGAAATTCAGTTTCACTAACAAAATGGTGAGCTGGAAATATTAAAGATTAAGAGCAATTCTATATCAAACCATCATAACAACAGATTTTCTACAATTCACACCTTAAAACACTCCAAGAACTGCCTATTGGAATGATTATAGATGAATAAGCATTATGATTTTTTGGGCTGTAATCCACTGCTAGACTAACAATTCAGGCTGTTCGAAGTTGTCATCATAATTGTGCCCCCTCCCCTTTGAAATGATACGTGACCTTTGACCTATCTGTAGACAGACACATCCACGCCTTCCACCCACTACCGATTCTCTAAATAATGTACCCACATTCAAAACAATTTTGGCATTGATGTGAAAAAAATAGTAATAAAATTAAGAAAGGTCAACCCTCCCCATGTTGCCAGTTGTGTTTTTACAGATTGCAGTGTGGCATTATTGCTCAACATTCAAAATAACTAGCAATTATGTATAAACCCTGTTCAGTAAGACAAGTATCCCTATTGTCTGCTTGTATAGGCTGTATTTACAATCTCAGTGAGCCTGCACTACATCCTTTGTTACTTATCTTAGCTTTTGCATGACGTTCAAGGTATTTTGCTTACATTTCAAAATACAAAATTGGAAACAGTCCTTAAAAAGTTGTGTCGTAGCAAAAAAATTAATAAAACCTTACATTCTCTTTAATTTTTAAAATTGATTAATATTTTCTTGCTTCCAAAGTATCTTGCTGCAGCTTCTTCGATAGAAGTGGACAGGCTTGAATAGGTAATTGGTTAAGACGTAGCACACAGAGTAGAGGCAATAGGCCAGATTTTCAGCTAGAGGCAGGTAGCTCAAGTCAGGAAATTTCATGGCTTGGTACATTAGCCTTGGAAAACATTCCCCAAATGGCGGGATTTTTGTTCTGGAAGGCAAGTGCAGGATAATGATAATGTATGTACAGTGAGACCTGGCTGAGAGCCCAGAATTTCATTAATTTGTTGAAACAAAAGGGAAAACATTGCCTGATTGATAAGTTGACTGCCTTTTTTCTGTGATCTATTTTGTCAGTGGCTGAATGTTTATTTACACAAGAGATGTCAAGTGCTTATAGTTTCTGCTATTGTTAGTTTAAAGACGCAGTTAATTAATTACTTTTTTGAGTTGTAGCAACAGCAGTTAAGAAAGTTATGAATGGCATTTTCACACCTGCAACTATTATTACAAGATTCATTATTTTCTTTATTCTTTTATGGGATGTGAGTGTTGCTGGTATGGTCAGCATTTGCTCCCCATCCCAAGTTACCCTTGAGCTTAATTTCTTACCAGGCTATTGCTGTGGCTCTGCAGTCACATGTAGGCCAAACCAGGCAAGGCAAATTTCCTTCCCTAAAGGACATTAGTGAACCAGGCAGGTTTTTTGGACAATCACTATTAATGAGATTAGCTTTATATTTCAAATTTTATTAAATAAATTCTAATTGCACTAGTTGCCATGATGGCACTTGAACCCATGTCACCAAACAATTGACCTGGTCCTTTACTATTTCAGCGACATTATCATGATGCACCCATTAGTTCTGGAAAAAATGTATCCTGGTTGAATATACAGGGAAGAGTTACGAGTTGGCATGGAGGTTATGACAGGCATTGGGAGTGAGTGGGTGTTGGCAGGAGTTGGTTTGGACGATATGGGATGCCTTTTTGTAAATGGTTGGGAGGCATTGAATGGTATAGAGACCTCTCTTGGCTTCATGGGTAGAGTTTCCCATCTGTAGGTAGACATAAGATATCGTGCCCGATGTAGCAATTGCCCCTGTTGAGGGTTCCCATTGATGGAGGTGATCGATATGCTTTTTTATAATCTTCTCCCACCTTTACTGTGCATAACACAAAGCCTGTTTTTGAGAGGATCACTCCTGGGATCCACAGGGGGGCAATCTCCGAAATTCTGTGCATTGACAATGTATCGCAGGTCCTGTCAGGCTTATGTTCATCGTGATCCCTTTTTCGGGCTTTATTTCTTCTTTGACTTTGCCACACGGGTTCAGGAAAGTGAGGCTAAACTTTGGCCGAAGGCGTCAGGCCATCAAGAGTTCCACTGGGGCTATTCATGTTGTGCTCTGTGGTGTTGTCCTATTATTGAAAAAGAAATGTGAAAACCTCATTTTCAAAGAGTCTACCATTTGTCTTTTCGTGGTGATTTTGAATTCCTGGACTGTTCGCTCGGCCAGAATGTTTAAAGATGGGTGACAGGGTGTTGTGTAGATGTATCTCATTCCATTTCTGTTTACAAAGTTTGAAACTCACCAATGGTAAATGGAGTCCCATTGTCCATTACAAGGACTTCAAGTATACCATGTGTACAGAAAGATTGCTAGAGTGTTTCTATAGTATTCTATAGCCGTCTGGTGCACATCAATCCATTTTGAATGAACATTAATCAGAATTAAGAACATAGAGCCCATAAATGGCCCTGTGAAGTCTGCATGTACTTGCACCCAGGGTTTCCTTGGCCACTCATAGAATCATAGATATCATAGTGCAGAAGGAGCTCAGTTGGCCCATCAAATCTGCACTGAGAACAATCCCATCCAAGCCTTATCCCCATAACCCCTCATATTTACCCCACTAATTCCTCTAACCCACACATCCCGGATACTAAGGGGCAATTTAGCATGGCCAATCAATCTAATCTGCACATCTTTGGCGTGTGGGAGGAAACTGGAGCACCCTGAGGAAATCCATGCAGACACAAGGAGAACGTGCAAACTCTACACAGACATTGACCTGAGGCCAGAATTGAACCAAGGTTGCTAGAGCTGTGAGGCAGCTGTGCTAACCACTGTGCCACCATATTGCCCTAGGGGTATATCAAGGCTACTGTTGGAA
This sequence comes from Sphyrna mokarran, assembly GCA_024679065.1. Lineage (NCBI taxonomy): Eukaryota > Metazoa > Chordata > Chondrichthyes > Carcharhiniformes > Carcharhinidae > Sphyrna > Sphyrna mokarran. The sequence goes on from JAGIQG010000005.1 coordinate 95,820,922, forward strand.
CCTTTAGATTTTCTTGGCAGTTTCTACACCACTTGACCAGGTTTTCAATATCTTTGTCCATACCTGATCATCAGACATAACTAGTTGCAAGCATTTTAGTTTCAGAAATCCCTGGGCGATTGTTATGCATTTTGTGATGTATTGGATGCTAGCCTTAAGCTGGACAACCACACAGTTTCCCAAAAGATGGTAGCATCCTTAGCTCTGGGTATTTGGAAGGATGTCCATTTAAGATGGAGACAAGGATGTGTTTCTTCTGTCAGAGGGTTGAGACTGTATTTGGAATTCTCTTCCCCAGTGAGTAGTGGATGCTAGGTTGTAGAATAAATTCAAGGCTGAGTTAAACAGATTTTTGATCAACAAGGAAATTCATGGATATGGGGGAACAATCAGAACATTATCTCATTGAATGACAGTTCCAAGTGGCTATAAATGATTAGCTATCTTCGATATGGAGTTCTGTGGGGCTGTTTCAATTTTTAAAAATTAGTTTCCTAAAGGAAATCTTTGTTTTTATAACTGATTGAATACTTGAAAGAATTCAAATGTACTGAAGTGGCTTTTATCATTTTTTTAAAATATAATGGAGTCTGCAATAGAGACTTAGAATTATATTTTATTGCCTCTCATCATGGCTCCTGATGTCTGCCCATGGTGGATACTGAGTGAGTTGACATGGAAGGTATAAGAATAAATGGTAGTAGGTGGGGGGCATGGATTGGCATGAGTTGCCCTTTTTTGGCATGGGGAAATAAAGGGCTAAGGGTATGAACAAGTATATGTGGGTTGGCATAAGTTGGTTCTACGTGGCATAAGGGCTATGGGGATAGGGGTGTGATGAGTTGGTATGATTGGCAATATATTGCTATATACAAAGGATAGTGGGAGTGAGTAGAGGGGCATACATGAAGGGTCTGAGGAGCTGAGGGGGCATGTGCTAGGCTGAGTTAGCATGGATGAGTTATAGAAAGCCTGTGAGATGTGAGGCGGGGGAAGGGGGAGTAAGGACTTGAAGGCTCTTCCTGTTGTTCTACAACTGGGATAAAGTTCCAGGATGCTGAGGTAGATCTTTTAAACACCTTGCCTTGGCGGCAGGCAGCCCCTGTAGCTGCCTCCAAACTCTTCCTCAGGGTGATGGACCTGACTCCAGTTAGCATTCACCTCCCTGGAATAAAAATCTGTCCCTTCAGGGCACGTTCTTCCATGACAGTTTTATCGAATTGGACAACTTTCTGACTCCACAATCCCATCTCAGGAGCATAAATCCAGCCGAGAGAAGAGCCAAATCAACCAAGTTTATTGTTTCTGACCAGCGCATCACACTGTATTCAGGATTAAAGAGTTAAATTATAATGACAGGCTGTACAAACTTGACTTGTGCTCCTTCGCGTTTAGAAGGTTATGGGGATAATCTAATTGGCATGTTTATAATTCACCAAGAAATCAACCAAAAAGAAATTTCTTCACTTCAAGAGTAGTAAGAATGTGGAAGTTGCTACCACAGGGAGTGCTTGAAGCAAACAGTATCAATGCCTGCCGGGAGAAGCTAAACAAGCATTTAAGGGAGAAGGGATTAAGACGGTCAGGGTATATTTGGATAAGGAAAAATTCAAGAAGACTCAAATGGAGCATAAACACCGATATGGGCTGGTTGAGTCGGATGGCCTGTTTCAGCACAACATATCCGATATAAACATTATAAACGGATTGAATAGGGTGATGGAGAGGAGCTATTTCCTCTGTTGGGAGAATGAAGAATCAGAAGCTTAATCTTATTAGAGGTCATCCAATTAGCAACAAAATCAGGAAGCATTTTTTCACATGGAGGTATTTTAACATCTGGAACTTTCTCTTCAGGAAGGCTATGGATGCTGCTTCAATTGAAATTGAGCAGACCGAGTTCGGAAGACGTTTGTTAGGTTAGGGTATCATGGGAAATGGAGCAAAGGTAGATTAAAAGAGAAGTTGAAATACAGCTCAGTTATGATCTAACTGAGAGGTGGAATGGTCTGAGAGGCTGAATAGTCTTTTCCTGTACCTGTGTTTCTAGACAATTGCAGGAATTTTCCAGCTGTTTCCATCAGCAGTATCTCATGGTCTCAGGAACAGTGAACTCCCACATGGGTTTACAGGCGGCAGGGGGTTTACACAACAGGAAATCCCATTGACAGCAGGAGGGCCAGATGTTTCCAGAGCCGACCAATAGCCGGCTGTCTCCACCATCACCAAACACACTATGGGGGTCTGGGAGGTGGCGGGGGAGGGTGGTGGCTGAGGAAATCCCATCAATGACAGCTACTGTAAATGAACAGGTTATTCCTCCAGTATCTGTTGCTATACAATGACAGCTATTGTAAATGAACAGGTTATTCCTCGTACCTGTTGTTATACAATGACAGCTACTGTAAATGAACAGGTTACTCCTTCTGTACCTGTTTCTATACAGTGGCTACTGTTATAAATGATAAATACATGAAATATTGTGTGAAGGGATATTTACGTCCAATTTTCATGTATGTTACAAGTTTTGGTTTTTACTGAACAATTTCTTTTGCAATATGTCTTCCTGCATCATAGATTTATAACCTGTTTGAGAAGCTAATGTTAGTTTTTTTACATCAGAGCACATATTTGCAATTTAAATCAACAGCCAAATCTTCAATCAGTAATAAAGTACACCTGGTTTTAAAACACTGAGCATCAATATAATGAGTAACCTTTCATTTCAAAAGAATACAAGCAAAATGGTAAATTTGCAACAAGCCCCAGTGGTCAAAACAGCTGGGTCTAATAGTCTATGTCCATGGATGAAGGATAATTACATTGGTAAGATACCACATGGCTGGGAGCACTTGTGACACTGTCACATTATAAGTCACTGCCTTTGAGAAAAGTGAGATAGAGAGAGGATAATCAGAGTAGATAATAAATTAAAGGAAAACACAAGCACAGAATGATAATTTTTTAAAATTTTGCTGCCTTGATGGGAACATGGGTCAAAATTGAATTGTGTTTGCAGTTCATGGCTTTCCTGATTTAACACTTGCTAATTTTAAGAATCAGAAAATCAGAAGCGCTGCGTCATTTGCACTAGTGGAAAGAGACTTTGAACCCAAAAAGTGAGTGGGTCTGGGAGCAGACGGCTCAATAAAAGAACCATAACTGGCAGAGCATCAGAACTCACCAATTGCTGCCCTCTAACTTCAACACAATGTGCTGTCTACGGGAAACCATGGTGTGGGAAGACAGGCTAGAATCATAGAATCCCTACAGTGCAGAAGGAGGCCATTCGGCCCATCGAGCCTGCACCGACAACAAGACCCTAGCCCCTTAAATCCATGTATTACCCTGCTAATCTCTCTGACATTGGGGGTAATTTAGCATGGCCAATCAATGTAACCTGAACATCTTTAGATTGTTGGTGGAAACTGGGGCACCCGAAGAAAACCCACGCAGACACGGGGAGAACATGCAAACTCCACACAGTTACCTGAGGCCGGAATTGAACCCGGGTCCCTGATACCATGAGGCAACAGTGCCAACCACTGCGCCACTGTGCCAGTTGTCAAGTATAATATGTAAAAAGCTCACTCAGAACTGTTTTTACCGTGAGTTTGAACTTTTAACAATTTGTGTAGAGATTCCTGGACTTTGTGGAACTTATCAGTAAGGATGAAGAAATGACAGGAAAAAAAATCTTTTAAGCACAACAATCTTACACTTGCTTCCTTGCCTAAGTGAAAGGATTTTGCTCTCCGGAAGTGTTCGGAGAGTGTGCTTTCACTACTTGAGGTGATTTCTCATATGGAGGTTATCTCTAAGATATTGAAATTTACTGTACTTGACCTACACATAGCAACATTTGAATTAGGAGCAATTGTGGGATGCTCAGCCTTTTGAGCCTATTCAACTTTTCAATAAGACAATGGCTTATTGGAGTTGATTTTAACCTCAACTCCACATTCCTGCCTATTACTGATAACCTTTCATCCCCTTTCTTATCAAGAATCTACCTACTGTTGCCTTAAAGACATGCAGGACACTGTCTCAACCATCTTCTGAGGAAGAGAATTCCAAGATCTCGCTGCAGTCAGAGAAAAGGATTTTCTCATCACTGTCTAAAACCCTTATTTTGAAACAGTGATCCTGAGATTTAGGCTGGGATTCTCTCAAAGAGATTCTAAGTCCGCAAAGTGCAGGAAAATGAGAGTAAATCCTGCTGGATTTTTTAGTGTGATTTTCAGATTGAATCACTCTGTGCACTGCAGCATGCCTCAGCGTGATTCACACAGAAAATCAAGATGTAGGTCCCATTCTTACTCAGAGAATGGCAGCATAGCTGAGCTGTCAGCATGGAAATCAGTGCATACAATGGTCCCGCATTGCTGGCTTCCCAATCATTGACCAGCCCCGCAATTCCCCATCACTGGCCTCCTCTACCACTCCAAGCCAGCACCAATGACAACCCCACCCTCCCCCTGCCCCACTCCCCAGGACCCTTCCCCCTGTACTACTGCCCTGGCCAGCTCTGATTCCCCCGACCTCCCACCTGGCCAGCTCTGATCTCTCTAACACCTAAGCCAGCCGACCCTGATCTCCCGAAACCACACCTCCTTACATCCTCTTCACAGCTCACTTTCTTATATGTTTCTGTCACTGTCAAATTTAATAACTGTATCATTAGTCCCTTCCTCTAAATCACTAATATTAATTGTAAGAATCTGAGGCATCAGCGCTGATCCTTGCGGCACACCACTGTCATATCCTGCCAACTGGAAAATTAGCCATTTATGCCTATTTTCTGTTTCCTGTTTGCTATCATCCATCCCTCCTAATATATTACCTCTAAAATCATGAGCTTTCATGGCACCACATAAAATGTATTCTGAGAATATAAGTAGAACACATCCAGAAGTTCCTGTTAATCCTCAGCACCTGTTACCTCTTCAAAGAACACCAATAAATTGGTTGAACATGAGTTCCTCTTCACAAAACCATATTAACTCTATCTGATAATCTTGAATTTATCTAAGCGACCTATTCTGACATCTTTAATAACAACTTCTAACATTTTCCCTATAACAGATGTTAAGCTAGCTCGCCTGTAATTTTATGCTTTCCGTTTCCCTTTTTGAAGAAAGAGGTTCCATTAGCTATGTCCAACCTAATGGAACCTTCCCTAAATTTTGGAACATTAAAACCGACACAACAACTTTCTCACTAATCACTACTTTTAAGAAACTGGATGAAATCCATCATGGCCCATGGCACATGTCAACATTCAGTTCCAACAATCATCCGTCGAACATCATTACAGCTTGGGGGCTGCTTTTGTAGCTTTACCTTGGGCCTCAAGACGAACATCAGGAGCAGAAAGAGCAACTGCAGGCCTCCCCTCACTGGCTTGCCACTCCACAACGTGAATACTATTCCATCTACTCATGACAGGTTGATACAGAAGGTGAAGTCATATGGGATCCGCAGTGAGCTGGTAAGATGGATACAGAACTGGCTTGGTCATGGGAAACAAAGAGTAATGATGGAAATCTGTTTTTTCTGATTGGAGATCTGTAACCAGTGGTGTTCTCCAGGGATCAATGCTGAGACCCCTGTTGATTGTAATATATATAAATTGTTTGGAGGGGAATGTAGGCTGCCTAATTTGTATGTTGATGGATGACACAAAGATTGGAGGAGATACAGGTATGAGGAGAACTACCAAAGGATACAATAGGATACAGATTAGCTGGAGACTTGGGCAGAGGAGTGGCAGATGGAATTTAATCTGGACAAATGCAAGGTGATATATTTTGGAAGGTGTAATACAGAAGGGAAGTATACAGAAAACAGCAGAATCCTTAAAAGCATTAACATACAGAGGAATTTAAGTATATAGGTCCACAGTTCCTTGAAAGTGATAACACAAGTGGATAGAATGGTAAAGAAGGTACATGTCATGCTTGCCTTCATCATTGCATAAAAATTGGCAAGAAATGTTGCAGCTGAACAAAACTTTGGTTAGATCATATTTGGGATATTGCATTGCAGGTCCTGGTTACCGTGCTATCAGAAGGATGCGGAGACTTTGGAGAAGGTACAGAAAAGGTTTACAGAATGTTACCTGGTTTGGACGGTATTAGTTGTCAGGAGAGATTGGACAATTTTGGTTTGTTTTCAATTGAATGCCGGAGGCTGAGGGCAACCTGAGAAGTTTGCAAAATTACAGGAGGCAACGATTGAATGGATAGTTGAAATCTTTTCTCTTAGGGTAGAAATGACAATTACTAGGGGACATGAGATACAGGTAAAAGAGAGGAAATTTAGAAGAGATGTGAGAGGCAGATTTTTACACAGAGTGTGGTAAGTGCTTGGAATGTGCTGCCAGAGGATATAGCAGAAGCAGATGCAATAGAAATGTTTAAGAGGCAGAAATACACAAAAAGGCAAAGAATGGAGAGATATGGATGCATAGAGACAAAAAGTCTTTAGCTTAGAAAGGCGTCATATAGGCCAAAGGGTATGTTGCTGTGCTGTATTCTTCTTTGTTTTCTTTGTTCTAGGTACCCACAGGAAATATTTACAAGGTTTCGCTATCGGTTGCCTATGAATGCATTTCACAGTGTCCGTGTCCAAGATCAGCAATTCCACACACTTCTCAGCTGATGAGACCAGTCAAAATTAGCAGTGGTCAGCTTTGCAATTCTGAGTGGCTTCTCCTCCTCAGCCTGGGGAATCATCAACTGCACTCTTGCAGTAATCAAAACACCCCAGATTGCCCTGGAGTCAACATCAGCTGTTGCTTCCATTCCATCAATAGGCAGTTTGTGAGCAACCACGAAAAGATTGTACCTAAAATTCCCAAGTCGTCAACATACCCGGTGGCACTAATTCATTGGAAGAACAAAAGTTGGATTCAAATACAGTGGCTGGATTAAAAAGCTAATGATAAAACACACTCCTGGAGTTTCCTGGTTCCCATGCAGTCCCAGGCTCCCCCACTGCCAGAGATAAAATCCATCCCACTGACGTGCGTGCTTAATTTTCAGATCCTTGTGCCCATTAACTGCAAGTGGAACTTTGTAGAATTTAACATTCATACCATCTGTCAGAAGTAAGTAATAGGATTTGATGTGAAAATATTGGAAGTAGGGAGGTTAGTTGACAGAGTCTGTTGATAGGCAGCACAGTGGCATAATGGTTAGCACTGCTGCCTCAGAGCGCCAGGGACCCGGGTTCAATCACAGCTTCAGGTGACTGTCTGTATGGAGTTTGCATGAGTATCTGCATGAATTTCGTCTGAGTGCTGTGGTTTCCTCCCTCAGTCTAAAGATGTGCTGGTTAGGTTGATTGGCTATGATAAATTGTCCCTTAGTATCAGAGAAGTAGCAAGGTAAATATGTGAGGTTCCAGTGGTAGGGCCTGTTGTCGGTGCAAACTCAATGATCTCCTTCTGCACTGTAGGGATTTTACGAACCTATGATTCGAACTCGTTGGGATCTTTTAAAAGACTTCTGGTTGAGTACATAGGATTTAATGGAATTGAGAGTTATAGATAGGCCTGGTAGGTAGGAATATACTCGGTGCAGCTTGTGGGCTGAAGGGCCTGTTTGTGCTGCAGTGTTCTATGTTCTATGTTCTATGATCCTTCCAAATTGGAAAACAAGGCCCTTCTTCCATTTCCACTACCATCAGGGCCTCTGTTTTCAAACATATAATTTCACTGATGCAATATTTAGTGCCAGCGAAAACTAAGTCAGGCTCATTAGGAAAGGTTAAGTGGTTCATTTCTTGTTGTTAAAAGAGAAGCAAAGCCTAAGGGAGTACTTTTTATACAAATTACTCACATTGCATACCCTGTTTATTCAAAGGAGAATATTGTTGTATTTTTCCTCAAACTGAAATATTCTACCTTTGATAGATGGCAATATAGATCAAAAATGAATGCTTGCCACAGTAACAGCATCATAACTTCAGTAAAAACAATTTGTGCAAGTTTATTCCACTTGGTAAAAAAGAAAGAGGGAAAATAAACTGACTCATAATACTCAATAAATCAATCATTGCCCATTTAAATCTAAGATCTAGGTCATCATTGGAAAGAAAAGACATTTCAGTTCCTCACTTCCCATCATGAATAGAAAGTCATCAACAGCACTTCATTTAATGATTTTTAGAATAGAAGTAATTTTGACATCTATTTTGTCATTTAATTAACTTTATTATACTATTTTTAACAGAACAAAATTGCACAGGTCATATTTATTAGTGTTTCAAAAAGAACGTACCAATTCAACAGAGAAAATTCTTAATCATCCAGTGAGTAGCTAATGTTGTACTGTTGTTTAAAAAGGGTAGTAGGGATAACCCTGGAAATTGGAGAAAGATCAGCAGGTTGCGGTTGCGGTGGTGGATGTGACGGTCCGTTTCGAAGACAATTGTGACAGCTTAGAGAAGGTGTGGCAGGAGAAGTGCCAGAAGTATCAACACCTCGGACCAGAGATTGGAAAACTGACCGGATGCCCAAATCCCCAATACTTTGGATTTGTTGTGGGCGCCAGGGGCAAGTGGCTGGAAAAGAATAACAGTCTCATGGCTTTCCTGGGTATAAAGAGATTCCGTTCATTCGCCCAACAAATTTCAAGGCTCACTCTGTCACTTACGTTGGAGCTACTGGGGATCTTCAATGACAGGTGAGAGACGATAGAATACCGCAAGACAAGCTGGCCACTTGTCAGACATCAGGGCTTATAGCCTGCAAGGAGACCATATGAACGCATATGGTGGACTCACTGGTGTGTTATACTGTCTGTATGTGTTGTTTCATGTATTTCATGTGTACTAACGACACCTATTCCATCCACAGGTGCCACAATCCACCTTGTCAGTGATAAGGGGTATGCACTCAGTGAGTCATGCTTGGATGGCTCTTGGGTGTCAATCTGAGAGTTGTCCAGCACTTCACTGCCGGCAGTGTGTGCTAACCATGGACTGATGCATTAGCACTGCTGGCTGTGCAGCTACAGAGATCCAGGGCAGACTCCCGGGCCTTGGTCAATGTCTGTGGGAGTTTGCACATTCTCCCAGTGCTTGCGTGGGTTTTCTCTGGGCACTCCGGTTTCCTCCCACATTCCCAAAAGCATGCTCACTAGGCTGATTGGCAACGACAAAAGTGTCATTTAATTGGATCACCTTTAATTTGGCCTAATTGTTACCCAAATTTCCACCCTCCCGCTGGAGTAACTCGTGCACTTGGAACCAACAAATGGCTTACCAGTAGGCCCATAAAGATCTGGAATGACGCTAAATAACCTAGCTATAACATCTTAGTTCTAACCTCAACTCACGTTCCTTAGCTATACCATCTTAGCTTCAACCCCAATGCACGTATCTCAATCAAGATCAAGTGGACCCTTGACTGGGGTTCCGCTAGAGGTAGACAAAACCGTCGACGAGCGACGTAAAGACTTGAACAAGGCACTCACTCAAGTGTATTAAAATAGGCCGGTGAGTTTGACATCAGTGGTAGGGAAGCTGTTGGAGGGGATGTATAGACACTTAGAGCATTGCGATCTGATTAGGGATACACAGCATGGCTTTGTTAAAGGGAGGTCGTGCCTTACGAATCTGGTAGAATTTTTTGAGGAGGTGACGAAAACGGTTGATGAAAGGCAAGTCGTTGATGTCATCTATATGGATTTCAGTAAGGCGTTTGACAAAGTCCCTTATGGGAGGTTAGTTGAAAAGGTCAAGGCTCATGGGATACAAGGACAGGTAGCTAGATGGATAAGTAACTGGCTTGGTAATAGGAGACAGAGAGTAATAGTGGAAGGGTGTCTTTCTGGCTGGAGGTCGGTCACTAGTGGTGTGCCGCAGGGCTCGGTACTGGGACATCTTCTATTTGTAATATATATAAATGACTTGGAAGAGGGAGTAAGGGAAGTGATCAGCAAGTTTGCAGATGATACAAAGATGGCTGGACTTGTGGATAGTGAGGAGCATTGTCAGGCGATGCAGCAGGACATAGATAGGCTGGTAGCTTAGGTAGATAGATGGCAGATGGAATTCAATCCTGATAAATGTGAGGTGATTTCGGGAGAAAGAATGTAGGGGGGAAGTATATGATAAAGGGTAGACCTATTAAGAGTATAGAAATGCAGAGGGACCTGGGGGTGCAGGTGAACAAGTCTCTGAAGGTGGCAGAGCAGGTGGAGAAGGTTGTGAAGAAAGCATGTGGTATGCTAGCCTTTATAGGAAGGGGTATAGAGTACAAGAACTGGCCTTTAATGTTGCAGTTGTATAAAACGTTAATTAGACCTCATTTGGAATACTGCATCCAGCTCTGGTCGCCATACTGCCAAAAGGACGTGGAGACTCTGGAGAGAGTGCAGAGGAGGTTTACCAGGATGCTGCCTGGTATGGAAGGTCTGAGTTACGAGGAGGGGTTAGGCAAATTGGAGCTGTTTTCCTTAAAAAGACGTAGACTTAGAGGAGATCTAATAGAGGTGTACAAGATTATGAGGGGTATAGATAGAGTAAACAGGGTTAAGCTTTTTCTTAGAATGGACTCGAATAGCACGAGGGGTCACGGGCTTAGGGTGAGGGGGGTAAGGTATAATTTGGATGCTAGAGGGAGTTTTTTCACACAGAGGGTGGTGGGGTATGGAATGCGCTGCCAAGTAAAGTGGTGGAGGCAGGCACTCTGGAGTTATTTAAGAGATACTTAGGTGGGCACATGAACAGAATGGGAATAGAGGGGTATAGAAAACTGATTTAAAATAGGGATCATGAGCCTTGGGCATTCCCTGGAAGTGTGTAAATTGTTGATGATATTGATGTATTTGTTTTTATCCTACAGGTACTTTGGTCCGCCTTGTTGTCTAACAAGGGGCATACACGTGATGGGTCGTGAGAGGGCTACTCTTGGATTTTTCGAGAGTATCCTAGTGCTTCACATCGTTAGTGTACACTTGACCTGGATCATTTGAGGGGCAACACGACAGCTCAGTGACTATCGCTGTGCTATGCAGATACATGGATTTGGGCCTGTGTCTGTGGGGGTTTGCGCATTCTCCCCATGCTTGCATGGGTTTTCTCCGGGTGCTCCGGTTTTCTCGCACATCCCAAAAATGTGCTCTTAGGCTAATTGGCGGAACAAATTCTCCCTAAATTGTCTCAAATTTGGTTTCAATGCATAGATCTATAAACATAGATAGGGATCAGGGGTAGAAGTGGGAACATCGAGGTGACGGCGCGGGTTCATTGGGCCGAAGGGCCTGTTTCCCGTGTTGTTTTGTTCTTTACTCTTTGTACTTTAGTTCACCCAAACGCTTTGACAATGAGACACAAAGTGAACTTTGTGGCCAATTGTAAATATAACATTTTTATCCAGAAATGTTAATCCATATAGACTGATCTTTGCCGAGTCAAGATTATCAAAATTCAATTGTAACTAACGTTATTTCTGGCAATTGGCTGTTCCTATTTGTTTCTGTTACCTCTCAATTGTTCAGAAATTAGAGGGTTCAAATGGTAACTAATCAGATACAAGATTAGTCCCATGAGGGAAACAGACTGAATCACTCACAAGTGTTGCAGATGAGGAAGAGAGATGGTACTGTTCCCACACAAGAATGAAATTCCATAGATAGCAATTTGCCATCATCTGTTCAATTTATACCACAAGTATGATATTCATACGTCAGTAAAGTTATTCTGGCTTTAATTTGATTTTGTTCCCACCTTCTGTAACCATTCAATACACTTTGTGACATAACAGATAAGTCTTTGACTGGTCATGCTAAAATTGTCCCCTAATGTCCTGAGATGCATAGGTTAGAGGGATTAGTGGGTAAAATATGTTAGGGATATGTGGGTGGGGCCTGGGTGGGATTGTGGTCAGTGCAGACTCGATGGGCAGAATGGCCTCTTTCTGTAGTATGGGGTTTCTATGATGATTTCTATGATTTTTTTTAATATCTCTTCCAGAGTATTCAGTTGGCATTTTGAAAATTCTTTGAGGAGCAATTGAAGAAGGATGTTAGAAGCAAATACATTCCACACAAAAAAAGATTGAAATCAAACAAGTCACTGAAATCTATAGCACAGAATTATTACATTTGAGCAATAGTCAGGGAGTTCCTTTACACCCAAAAATCAGCAACGAAGCCACAGGGTGGGATTTTATGGCTGCGCTCATCCCAAAACTGTAAAATCCAGCTTGAGGTTGACATACTTTTCCATGGCCTGTCCCTTGCCCGTTCCAATCCCCGCGGTGGGCAGAAAAGTAAAATTCACTCCACAATTTAATTCAGCAGATCATGAGAACGTATTAGTTGTGAAGCTGAAGTGAGGAGCACATTCTTATTGTAAGTGCTCAATGCTTAAAGCCAAATGTTAGGTTTTTCTAATGTTGACAATGAGTCACACAATTAGAAGTTTAAGTAAATGACTGAAATATTCTGTTTTCAGAACTATATTGAGTTGCTGCAGGGGAAATTCAGAAAAAAAGTTTTGGTCTCTTCACCTGAATGAATTATGCAAATAAAAGCTTGCTGAATAACAAAACTAACTGTTTTGTTCCGCCTGGTCCCTTATCACTGGGTAAAAAAACCTACTGCACCACAAGCACTTCAATGTGCATAAGTCATTGGCCCCCTCACTTTCACTTACACACAAAGATACATTCCTGCCATCGTGCTGCTTGTTCCCAGCAAGGGCACACGATTTCTATTCCCCAATACTTTAAGACTTCTGATCACATTACGAAGCAGAGGGCCATAGCAACTGGGCTGGGAGACCACATTGCTTGTCCCCCAGAAATTGTGTTTCTACAGTTTTTGTCCATAATGCCTAGAAAATCACATCGATTGTATCCAGATGGAGCTCAACACTAGTAATCATTGACAGTGCTTCATAACACACATTCTGCCTTGCAGATAAAGATGAGGGTCATATTCACCATCTCACATGATTTTCAGAATGTCTCCCTGCAACTGACTGAAGAGGAGGTGCATTAGTGCTTAGTGCTAGCGAGTAATCCAGAAGGTTCTGTGAAATAGGGGACAAAGAGATAATTAAAACACAGTGAGATTGCTGAGTACTTTAATTAGCTCAGTGTCCCTTATTCAAGTAGAAAGATCTCTGGATGATTCACTACTGCCATTAATACATGCATCAGCATCAGCCATTTTTTAAAAAAAATCCTATTTGGCAAGTCCAGACTACTCCTTTTACCTCCCATCCCACAGGCACCGGCTCTTGATGCAGCACCATTCCACAGACACATGTCCGTCAGCCATGTGTTCGTTCTTTATGTATGAGGTCGGATGGCATTAACAGATTTTGCAACCTAAAAGAAATTTGTACTGTCAAATCTGATCACTTCGCTACCTCTCTCATTCTGTCAATTTTTCTCATTATACTCCGAAGAACTTTTTTTTATTAATTCGTGGGACAAGGGTGTCGCAGGCTGGTTAGAATTTATTGCCCATCCCTAGTTGCCCTTGAGAAGGTGCCCTCTTGAAACTGCCTTCTTGAAATGCTGCAGTAGCGATTGATACAACTGAGTGGCTTGCTAGGCCATTTCAGAGACCAGCTGAAAGTCAACCATATTGCTGTGGCTCTGGAGTCACATGTAGTCCAAACAGGTAAAGGCAGCAGAACTTCTTCCCTAAAGGAGATTATTGAACCAGATGGGTTTTTCCACAACGGTTTCACGGTCTTCAGTAGTTTCGTAATTCAAGATATTTTTATTGTATTCACGTTCGAACCTGTGAGCCTAGAACATTAGTTGAGTTTAATAGTCTAGCAATAACACCACTGGGCCATTGCCTCCCCTTGCCTTGGGATATTTTACGACTTTACAGGTGCCATACCAATGCTGGCCATTGCTGTTGTTGTTGATCCTGTTCAAAGTTTCACTTTTTCTTCACCAGGCAGAGAGTATTCAAGACCAATTGATCAGACATGTTTAAATCAAAGAAAAGATAAATTTATTGACCCTGTGGCCCAAATTAAAAATAAACTTTCCTGGGACCCATATACATGGATACAGACATTTGCACATATTAGTATGGATGGTAGAACATGAGGACAGACAAAGACTTTTTATACTTAAAATTAATAATCGATGAAATAAATGATCATTTATCTCATGCACAGTCTCGATGCAGCGATTCCATATTGATCTGGTCTGTTTTCTTCCAGGATGCACAGAGCAGATTTTCATGTTTTATCCCAAAAAAATCTTGGTTAGCAGTAGATTTTTCTTCTAAGGATGTGCAAATATGTACAATACTTTGAGAGAAAGAGATAGTTCTTTGCAGCCTTTCAGCCTATCCTTCCGATCTTTGTTCTGATGACGTCTCTCCGGCTTGATAAACCAATACTTAAAGTCCTACTAGCTGTACCTTCCGGAGAAATGAAATTACGGTGTCTGATGCTGTTATGGTTTTGTCGAACAGCTAATGGTATTTTGATGTCTCATCTTAGAAACTTTTAACGAATTTCAAGATGGTGTAAAACCCAACAACAGTTGGGTATTTCACATTCCCAAGGGAGTTTGAGTGGCTTTCCCCTTACATTCCACCTGGTTTGAAAACAAGTTATGTATTGTGGTTTGCTAGCAGTCCCAATTGTTTAATAAGATTACAATTTATTAAAATCCAGCCAGGAAAGAAAGGAATTAGAGAGTGTGTCTTTTTTTAAAGTAAAACATCCTCAGCATTGCACGTCAAACCTTCTTTGGTGTAATGATGATCTTGATTGCCATTGATTCCATTAGTAAAGTGCCTTGCTAATTGTCTCTTGCTCTGCTGAAGTAGATTATAAACTACTGCTGTTAAGCAGGTTTCTGACAGTCTTATATTCACAGGGACTACAGTTGCTTTATTCAATAGACATGCATTTCACTGTTATTAATATTCTTGACCATGGAGGTGGCTCCAATTAGGTTTGGTGGGAAAAAGCTGCTCCATCTTAATTAACACATCAGCTCTCTTTGACAAGATCTCAAGTTAACTGCTCGAAGATTGTTATGAATACAAGTTGAGAATCTAGCTCAGTAACAACAAACCTTTACTGATAAAGATGCAAAAGGATGCACCATGCTTTTGCTTCATGCATTCTCAAGATGTGAGTGTCATTGGCAAGGCTATCATTTATTGCCCATCCTTAATTGCTCCCTGAGAAAATAGCACTGGTCCTTTTTCTTGTTAGTAGTGGTTTGATCTAACCGAGCTAATAGCCATGCTAGGCTACTTCACAGGGGCAGTTAGGAATGGATCATGTTGATGTTAAACTGAAGTCACCAGAGTACAATCTCAGGAAAGGATAGCAGATTTCATTGACAAAAGAACTTTAGTGATCCGTGTTCAGAAAAATCACGGATGTGAAAAATTGAGTAAATTTTCAACTTTGGGTCACAAAACACAAATGGACAGCTTGACATCTTACAAACTACGCCCATGAATGCCTTCTGACTTTACCCACTATTTTCATCAATTTAGACAGGCAAAAGGTTCTGGATGCAGATTGTGAGCTGCAATTGGTTTCAGGCTCATGGTCAGGGTTGGAAAACATCCAAGACAGCAGTGGGTTCTATCTGTTCTCTGCCCAGGATACCAAACAGCACAGCACCCACAGATCAGCCTAGATAGAGCACTGGCACATTGCTGGATGTGACCTGTGACCCTTGACATGCAAATGAACGTATTTGTTTGCTTGTTGATACATTGCTGCCCTGTGTGAGCTGTCCATTGATTCAAAGAACAAAGAACAAAACAGCACGGGAAACAGGCCTTCGGCCAACGAGCCCGCGCCGCCACCCCAATGTTCCCACTTCTACCCACAATCCCTGTCCATGTTTATAGATCTATGGATTAAAAACCAAATTTGAGACAATTTAGGGAGAATTTGTTTTGCCAATTAGCCTAAAAGCACGTCTTTGGGACGTAGGAGGAAACCGGAACGCCCGGAGAAAACCCACGCAAGCACGGGAAGAATGCGCAAACTCCCAGAGACACAGGCCCAAATCCATGTATCTGCACAGCACAGCAATAGTCACTGAGCTGTCGTGTTGCCCATCAAATAGTCCAGGTCAAGCATACACTAACGATGTGAAGCACTAGGATACTCTCGAAAAAGATCCAAGAGCAGCCCTCTCACGACCCATCGCATGTATGCCCCTTGTTAGACAACAAGATGGACCAAAGTACCTGTAGGATAAAAGCAAGTACATCAATATCATCATCTATTTACACACTTCCCAGGGACTCCCAAGGCTCATGATCCCTATTTTTCTATTCCCTTAGTTATTTATTTCTGTGCTTTATATCAGTGTTAACATTCAACCTACACTATCTAATCACTTCCTGGCTCTACCAGCCTAATGATGTTCACCCCCGTTAGTCTCTGACTTCTGAACAGTCCACAAATCTTGTAAGGCACCAGAGCAACATACTGGAGAATATTCCTCAGCTCCAGCTAATAAGATATTGTGAGACGTATAGTAGATTCTCCCATAAATTTCAAACTAGACAATCTTGCAGTTTTTGTTTGTCGCAAGATTCAAACTGAGATGAAGCCTCACCCACATTCCACAAGGTCAATGATGAAATTACTGTTATACTCTGCCTGCAGTGCAGATCTGTCTAGCTCTCATTCATTCTAACAAACTTGTCACAATGAGTGTAATTCACACAAATTCCAAACTGTAAGTAACAAATCTCCTCAATAAACACCCAGATAAATTGAAACCTCCATCCATCTCCATGATGATCTAGCCTAGTCCCTACTATTCTCAAACTAAACTTTAAACTAACCAGAATTTGTTACCAATCTCTAATTGCCCTGGAGTAGGTGATGGTGAATTGATGAAATCCATGTGGTGAACGTACACCCACTGTGCTGTTTGAAAGGTTTTTGACTTGTGATAATCAAGGAACAGCAGGCAGTAAAGCTTCAAATCAGGATGTCGTGTAACTCAGAGAGGACACTGAGAAATGGGAGATGTAGTAGTGTCATGGTGTTTTGACTGAACTAGAGATGGAGTGTAATGATCTAGGAACCCAGGTTCCAATCTCATCACAGCAGATGGTGAAAATCTGTAAAGAAATCATGATCATGAAAACACACAAGATTGATTAAGGAATTACCTGATCTTGCCTCCCTGTGACTCCAGACCCATACAGCAATATGGTTGAACATGAAATGTCTCTGAAATGGCCCTGACAAGCAAGTCTGGTCGAAGGCAACTTTGTTTGTGCAGCAAATGCTAGCCCCACTGGTGAAATCCTCATCCCACGAATGAACAAGTAAAGATCCTTGAAGACACATGAGTTAATAGTGCAAGAGTTGGTACCATTGCAGTTGATTCCCTAGCTACGATCAGGTAGAAAAAACCGGAAACAAGCAAATGCTGTCAACTGGAGAAGGATGGTGTGGTGAACTGTGAAAAAGGGTGACAATGGCAAGAGAGGTATTTTACCTTTGTCACATTCACATAGGATATTACTCATGACTTTGATAAGAGTTGGTTTGGTATTATGGGAGGGAAGAAACTTAATTGGAGGGATTCAAACACGAAGTTTGAGAAAGGAGAAACATTAACTTGAGAGGTGACCAATTCAAGGACTTTGGAGAGCATGATGGGGTCAAAGTTTTATATTTTGAGGAGATAGGTGATGACAACTGATACGAAGGAGAGAGGGGCAGAAACTGAGGAGAGAGAATCAATTAAAATGTTAGTTAACATGGTAGCGAGAAAAAGAAGTTTTATTTCTTCTTTGTTTTTTGCCTCAGACTAAAAGTCAGTCATTTAATGGGAATAGGGTCAAGAGAGCACGAGGTGTGTGTCATGAACAAGGCGAACTGTGAGATGGCAGAATAGAGGTAGGAAAAGGCTGGGAGGGGAAAGGGAGTCTGCTGGGCTAGTATAAGGGGAGAAGCAGCATAGGCAACTGAGACTGTTCAAGTATTAATGACAGTGAATTCTGTGATCCCCTCACACTTGTCATTGGAGCCAAAATTGGAGGATTCAGGGAAGAGGGACTTAAAAGTATATTCCGCACCCCTCCCCCTTTCCTTCTCCTTTATATACTCTATGACCAGTATGCTTTGTCTGTTTAGTGCACAAGAAACAATACTTTTCCCATACATGTGGCAATAATAAATCAATTTAAATCAAATAAGAAGACAGCTGGCCTCAGACTAAAGAAGTCGGAGATTTCTTCTGTGATAATCCTGGAATAGTGAATAGTTTTTGAAAATGACAGCAGGACATGATATTGCTTTCTGCTTCCTGGAAAAGCCTGGCAGTGAACTCTCATTACTGTGTCGTATTTACCATTGTGAACATAATTATAGGTCAGGCTGATATGAAGTGGCCAATGTAAATGTTGCAAGCCATGGTGATTGTTTTCTATGCTTCCCCATTTCCCATCAGACTGGAGTTTTATTATTAGTTTAAGGCAAGAGTCAGTTAGTGAGCTGGGAGTCAGTCTTCTCCACCTCTGTCCTTTTTTATTAATCACTGGAAAAAATGACTTGAAACTATTACATCTGTTTTCCGATAATGCAGTCAACAGCACAGATGATATTCAAAGTATCCAGAAAATGGTATTTTTCAAGCCTGTGACAGGTGTAACTTTACTGGTATTTCTAAGTTTGTTTTCACATTGAAGGTAAGAAGTCGAATAGCCTGTGGTAGGCAGATATTACATTCCTAGGAAAAATCAATAAAGACCTACTCTGGGTGGCACAGTGATTAACATTCTTGTCTCACAGCACTAGAGATCCAGGTTCAATTTCGGCCTTGGTCACTGTCAGTGTGAAGTTTGCACATTCTCCCATGTCTGCATGGGTTTCCTGCGGGTGCTCTGGTTTTCTCCCACAGTCCAAAGATGTGTGGGTTAGGTTCATTGGCCATGCTAAATTGGCCCTAGTGTATTGGGGACTAGCAGAGTAAATGTTGGGAAAACGGGAATAGAGCCTGGGTGGGATTGCAGTCAGTACAGACCTGATGTGCCAACGGCCTCCTTCTGTATGTAGGGATTCTATAAATTCTATGAACTGCAGGAGCTGGGTCACGTTTCGGAATTGTTCCAGACTCAATGTAAACTCCAACAATGGTAATTCAGCAAGGATTCGACAGGAGCAGGGATACAAATAAACAAATCAATAGATACTACAGTTTGGGATCCTGGTTCAAAAGAGATGAGAATCAAATTCAACCTCTAAGAGAAAGATGTTCGAAAGATTAAACGAGATATTGAAAAAGAAAAAGGCACATCTTGCAAAATGCAGGAGACAATGCGAGAAGCCATAGGCAGAATTTAGTGCGGACCCATGGAGCAGGAAACCAGTTTAGAAGCAGCTCCAAAAGCTTCTATACTGAATTGTCCATGTTTAAAGTTAGGAATATGACATGCCTTTCCTGGACATGACATTCACTGCACATCCAAATGCACAGTGTACAGGGGTTAACTTTGTGCTTTACTGATTCCCAGAGGAATGGTGTTGGCATGTCCAGTAGTTCAATCAAATAACTTTTGAAAGAAAGGAGTTAAGTGAATATCTATTAAAGAAGAAGTTTAATGATTATCAGAATAAGAATTAATAATACAGGATGAGAATGATTAATGTATGGAATGCAAATGGTTCATTCCCAACAGGGGAGAAGAGTGTAACTGGCTGCTAATATTGCCAGCAGTAAGCTACCTCTCCCAGGAGATTGCATAGTTGTAACATAGTGCATGGTGGAGTAGCTCAAGGAGAAAATGGGCTTAATTGGCTGGAAGACATTATTTCATCCCATTCTTTTTCTTGTGCCTATCCTTTTATTGATGTCCCACTTCCATTTTGTCAGGTGAAATTTCCTTCACATCAAAATCTATTTGAAGGCCAAGAATACAGGCAGCGTGCTTGTGTCACACTGCAATAAGCTACAGAGGGGAGTCTGTAAGACCATTGAAAGGTGACTCAGCTTCTGATTTTAATGTTGCTTTCCTCTGGGGAGGTGTCTGGGGTTTACCACCAAGCTCAGTTTGAGCAGGGCAATCCCCAGTTCACTGAATGGGTCTTGTGCAACTCCGCACTTGTGATCGCTGCATTCAGCAGAGCAGGTGGTGAGTTTACACAGGATGTACAACACCCTAAACGCACTGCACCAAATAAACTGAAGTCAACTGCTGTTGCCAAGATGGGCAATCATACAGCTTATCTGTTCTCAAATACGACCAAAGGAAATGAAGCACGGCAAAGTTGTTTGGCCTGTGAACTTTTCTGTTACATAGATATTGTACAATTAAAATTATTCACACATGCTGCTGGTAGCTATAGTGGAATCAGAGATCTCCCAAACACACACTAACTCTCAAATATGCTGTGGATCAGATTTACTTTACATTCAGGTAAGCTATACTAAGTCCAGAAACCGCTACGGCCCCCATAGTATCAAAATTTACATGGACTGCTGACTCAGTAGGCCAAACCTCTTATCCCCTTTCAAAGGCACCAGCATGGATGCGATCAGCGTGGAGGCTGTGCCAGGGATGGGGTGACTAGTAAGCTGGTGGAGAATTTGCTGCAGCTTTGTATAATTATAATCATTATTATCTGCACAAAGCTGTTTCGACAGGTGCAAAGCAATGACTGTGGTATGTGCCACGAAAAGTGCCATGTAAAAGCTGCACCACATGCCTAACTGTGTGCACTGGCCAATCTTCACATTTCACAAATGTCAGTGCTCCAGAAGCAGCATCTCAGCATCAATCTCAGCAGAGAGCAGTGTCCGCACTAGCTCATAGACAAATACCCTGGAGAATATTATTGATTGAGAAGAGGAAGCGCGGGCTGAGTCACTTCTTGTGGGTGTGGAAAGGGCAAAGGTGGAGGCGATGGAAAGGCAGCTTGTGGCTGAGCTGAGAGACAGCATTGTTACACACCCTGCTGAGTCAGTTCATGATTCTGACCTCATGGAGCCAGCTGTGAAATGAAGGATGCCTCAAGAATACAAATGGCCGGAGCAATATCTCGCATGGTGCAAGCAGTTGGTACACAGTAGAATAATGTTGTGCAGCAAGGGTTGCATTGAGTGGCATGCAGCAGAATAGGAGCCAGCGGGCTTGCAGCCATGAGTACAGTTGCAGCTTTTATCACAAATGGCACCACTGGTGTTGTTGGGATATTGGGACTCATTTTGACTTTGTGCAATGGTGGTCGCGAGTCAAAGGTCTGTCTTTCCTTTCCATTTCGACTGGAGTCAATAGAAAATGAAAGAAACTGAACAGGACTGCAACCATTGATGCTGAATCAATTATAAATTTTAAAGCTGAGATTGAAAAAACTTCTGTTAACCAAAGATATTCAGTAAAATAATGAAAATGTGGGCGAGTGAAATTATATTGCAAATCACCCACAATCTCATTGAATGGCACGATAGCTCGAGGTGCTAAGTGGTCTACTTCTGTTCCTATATTCCTGTAGAAATTTGAGCCATTGATTTTGTGAATGATTTGCATCTACTTTGCACCCAGGCAACGCTCAGCTGTCAGGCACAAAGCAAAAAAAAGACAGAAACTCAAGATTGGCAGCACAGTGGCACAGTGGTTTTATTTCTGGTTTGGGTCACTGTCGGAGTGGAGTTTGCACATTCTCCCCATATCTGTGTGGGTTCCCTCCAGGTGCTCCAGTTTCCTCCCATAGTGCGAATTAGGAGGATTGGTCATGCTAAATTGCCCCTTAGTGTCAGGAGGGTCTAGCTAGAGTAAATGGGGGGGGGGGGGTTACAGCGATAGACTGTGTGGAATCGTGGTCGGTCCAAGCACAATGGGCTGAATGGCCTCCTTCTGCACTGTATGGAACTATGATTCTATGATGCTGCGTCTTTGGCATTACCCAGTAGTTTTTCCAGGTTTCTCCAATGGTGATAGTAGAGGCACTGGAGTGAGTCCACTTGGAGTAAGTGCAAGAAATCAAACTGAATCTAAGTTAGGTGTTGGAGCATCTCCCATTTCACAGCTCAAGACAGAGGTCAATTAGCTTAGAAGATCAGAAGAACCAGCCATTCAACCTTACCTATTGGCTCCGTGTTATGTCAAACCAATCCACATTTCTGTTCAGCAAAAATTATCCCATAAATATTCACTGATGGGATTGTTGCTTGCAGACAAAATTGAACATTTGCACAAATCTAACAACTAACTGTTCCTCCATTTAATTTGCATGTTGCCTTCCTTTGCACCTTCTTTTTGTCTTTCTGTTTTCCCTCCACTTTTTCTAACTCCTTTTCCTCGATCCATTGTTCTGAGCAGATTATTCTCTTGCCTCTGAGGCTTTTAGACTCATTTCATTTTTTTGTCAGTTCGTCTTTTGTCTCTGCAACATCTTTGCCATTTGTCCAAAATACCGCCTTAAATTCTGTTGTGGGGGAAGTGGGGTACATTTCTGGATCCGTGGAGAGGGGAAGAACTTTCGTGCATTTATATGGCACCTTTCTTTACCACAGTCTGTCCCAAAGTGCCTCACGGCCAATTAAGTACTTTGAAGTGTATTGACTGTTGTAATATAGGGAAACATTGGCTACTCATTGCACAAAGCAAGTTACAAAAACACCAAGAATATCTGATTATCTCTTACCTTAGAAATAACTGGTCAGCAGGACACTAGACTAAAGCCCCTAGTCTTCCTCAAATAGTATGGATGACAATTTTTGGAAAAATGTAAAATAGAATGGGAAAGATCTTGTGGGGACAGTGACAAACTTGCAAACAATGAAAGCGAAGATCAGTGTTAAAAAATCCAAGACAGATGAGTACAGAGCCAACAAAACACAATCTCTCGGAACCACAATCGAGCAAGAGGGGTTAGAAAGAGTGGAGGGAAAACAAAAAGCCTAAAAGAAGACACAGTAGAAAAGAAAAGTGCAATTTAACTAGGAGGTTATCAATTATTTCTGGGGTAATTTTTGCAAAGCAGAAATGTGGATTGGTATGAAATTAGAGTATTATTGAGCCAATTCTGTGACCTGTGCTCTAACCTGATGAGACTTTATCCCAGAAGCATCAACTAATGTACCTATTTCTTTCATCACTCTTTCCACTTACTTTTCTCAACGCGAAGATGATTCACTGCAAGACTGATGCATAACATAATTTTGGCAATCACGACATATATTTATAAGTAAAGGAAAATATTAAAAAGTCTGCAATTTCTGGTTAATTCAAAACAACTGTAACACACCCAAACACACCCCAAGATTGCTGTTCTCAAATTAATTCATAATGTACAAGTTAGCACATGAATGAAAATTGGCAGCAAGTTGACTGTTTGCATAAATATATAAAATCCATTATCAAATGCATAGCCACTATAGTTTACAACACCCGACATTTTAGCGATTAATAGACACCAATTGATAGGCTGATTCAGGATGTTGGTTGGCCTGGGTAATAGAAAACATTCACACTTGTTTGGTAGGTGGTATTCCTTCGAGGTCATAATTGAGCACATTGTTGAGGCAGCATAGAACAGGAAGTTTCTGACACTGCATCACAAAATGTGATTCCTGTTGAAATGAGCCCCATTTGCTTCAACCTTCACCCCATCATGTTAATTAATAATCCCTACTGTTAAACCAAAAATGATAAGTCAAGGTCACTTTAGTGCCTAAACATTAACATCCACTGCAACATTGGGGCAACATGGTGGCACAGTGGTTAGCACTGCTGCCTCACAGCACCAGGGACCCGGGTTCAATTCCCAGCTTGGGTCACTGTCTGTGTGGAGTCTACACGTTCTCTTTTTGTCTACGTGAATTTTCTCCGGGTGCTCTGCTTTCCTCCCACAGTTCAAAGATGTACTGGTTAGGTGGATTGGGCATGCTAAGTTGTCCCTGAATATCAGAGGGACTAGCTAGGATAAATACAAGGGATAAGGTCTAGGTGGGATAGTGATTGGTGCAGATTTGATGGCTGAATGACCCCCTTCCACACTGTAAAATTCTACAATCATAACTTTTTCTGAGACCCAAACTGCCTTTTCCCAGTTGCCTGGCTAAACATGGTTGATGAGTGAGTTCTTGTTGTAGCAGATACGGGAGTGTTACCGTGGTGCAGACTCGTGTCCTCTGGGAATTAGGTTGAAGCTGTCAATATTCATAACAATTAAGGACCTTAGTATGCATCACAGAGAGGACACTTTCATCCCATCTGTCACGGCTGGATTCAAAGCCAGGTGCTAGGAGTGAAAGGATAGCTTTCTAGCTGCACCACCCAATCCCCTGGTTTATTGAATTGCTTTGTACACTACTGACATTAAGCATCTCTTCCTACTCAATGCTGATTATCCAGATTTACAAAACAATGTGCATTGTGGCCTGTATCAGTGATGGTTCTATTTTTCTTATTCACAAGGCAGTGATTGAAGTGGAATTCATGAAAGTCCTTAACAATGTGGACGGCAATGCAGCCAATGAGCGACCTGGTATTTCTAGAATAAAGCCAGCAGGACCTTTAGCACTCGGCACTTCTTCAAAGCACAAATAGCTCTTTTATGGGTTGAAATTGTCCAAATCACACAAAGTCCAGGACATTACATCAACATAACATCCAAACAATAGTGTCACCAACCTGGCTGCAGGTGCCCAATTATAAGAGGAGCCTTTAAAGACTGGAAATGGATCAAAGGTATACTTTTTAAAATCTGAATTATAAAATCTAGAAAAATTTGTGCTGTCAATAGAATTAAGTAAAGCATATTTTCTGTGTGATTTGAAATTCAGAGAAGCATTTTGAATCAGGGCAGTAAAGGCACATCACTGAATGGGAGGTTTACCAGGATGCTGCCTGGTATGGAAGATCTGAGTTACGAGGAGAGGTTAAGCAAATTGGGACTGTTTTCCTCAGAAAGACGTAGACTTAGAGGAGATCTGACAGAGGTGTACAAGATTATGAGGGGTATAGATAGAGTAAGCAGGGTTAAGCTTTTGCCTAGGTTCGACTCAGATAGCACGAGGGGTCACGGGCTTAGGGTGAGGGGGGTAAGATATAATTTGGATGTTAGAGGGAGTTTTTTCACACAGAGGGTGGTGGGGGTATGGAATGCGCTGCCAAGTAAAGTGATGGAGGCAGGTACTCTGGAGTTATTTAAAAGATACTTAGATGGGCACATGAACAGAATGGAAATGGAGGGATATAGAAAACTGATTTAAAATAAGGATCATGAACTTTGGGCATTCCTTGGGAAGTATGTAAATTGTCGATAATATTTATGTATATATGTTTTATCCTACAGGTACTTTGGTCCGCCTTGTTGTCTAACAAGGGGCATACACGCGATGGGTCGTGAGAGAGCTGCTCTTGGATTTTTTTTCCGAGAGTATCCTAGTACTTCACGTCGTTAGTGTACGCTTGATGAGCAACACGACAGCTCAGTGACTATCGCTGTGCTGTGCAGATACATGGATTTGGGCCTGTGTCTGTGGGAGTTTGCGCATTCTCCCCGTGCTTGCGTGGGTTTTCTCCGGGTGCTCCGGTTTCCTCCACATCCCAAAGATGTGCTCTTAGGCTGATTGGCAGAACAAATTCTCCCTAAATTGTCTCAAATTTGGTTTCAATGCATAGATCTATAAACATAGACAGGGATCACGAGTAGAAGTGGGAACATTGAGGTGGCAGCACGGGCTCGTTGTGCCGAAGGGCTTGTTTCTCATGCTGTTTTGTTCTTTGTTCTTTGTTCAGGAGAACAGTAACGTTATGGATAGCTGTTCGTGAATTCAGAACTTGAGCATTGCTGAACAAGGGAATCAGGCTGTCAAAGCTTTTCATCGTGCACTCATTAGGACAGATTGCAACATTATGAATAGTATATACTGCATGAGAAGAGAGTGCTAATTGGTCAGCAAGTGGACTCTGATTGTTAGAGGCATTGCCCCATGAAAAATGCAGCAGGGAATAGTTAACTGCCAAACTTTTGTTCCAATTCAAACCAAATAGATTGACTCTGATTGGTTAATAGATTGCCATGTGGTATGGACCAGGGAATGGCGGTCGCTCAAACTTTTATTTTGTTGAAAAATGTGCAATACCTGGACATTCTCCATCTATCTGTGTGTGAATATGAATGGCTTCTAACATAACAGTGACGGAGGAGTGTTGTAGGGTGGTGGATACCATTCAGTAGGTCTTAATTAAGTCTTTGTAGCATTAAGTAAGTAAGTTAATCGAGTGTACATATTAACTACAATAACAATGAACACATAAATATAGCAAAGGGTTCAAGCTGGGAGCATTCTCCTTGCTTGTTTGTACACACAGCTCTGTCCAACATTCAACAGACCCCTAAGTATGAGTCATGCATTCTCTCACATCAATGTGTGAACAGTATTGTACTCAGTTCCGTTAACTCTATACGTGCCAGATCTTTGCTTCATCTCCTGTCAAGTCTTTATCCAATACATTTCAAGTTATTCTAGTTTACTCTATGTATTTATATCATAATTGGAGCCATCTCCACCCTCCCATAGCCAGCCCTCCCCCCCCCAATCAAATGTCTGAACTTGTAGGTTCAGGCAGTCTGCTGGCCTATTGTATTTCTATATTTCATTTGCCCTACTATTCGGGGAGTGGTAAGCCCTGATGCTTGAAGTTCATCAACTTTTAACTGAGGATCCATTTTTATTGAATTTTTTCTAGAAACTCATCATTGAAATATTTCAAGTCACTTTTCAAATATTCTGCTTCCTGTGAGTGATATTCCAGTGTTCTCAGTAGTTCTCCTTTTGCCTTATCAAACACCTCTTTTGCATTTGCAATTTGATTCTCCACATTGATCAGTTTTTCTTTGGCAGAGTATAATCCTCTGTGCTATCACTCACATTGTGTAATCTCCTTCTGCTAGTTGTTTCTGAGACACCTAACACTCTTTTGTGAGGATTTCTACTTTTTTGTGCCATTTTTTGTTCTTAATTTTTGTCTCTTCATGTATCTCTGTAGAAATGTAAAGTTTTTCCAGTTTTTTTCTTTCAAACATCTAATCACCTTCTCCAGCTATGTAGTCTCTTTCTTGTACTTGTATGATATCTGAAGATTTGTTTGTTCAGAGTTTGAATAATTTGGTTCACTGATGACTTTTGTGTTCCATGCATTTTTGCAGGGTATATACTCAGCTTGAATCTTGAGTTTCAAGGTTTCCAACTTAGTTCTGATATGAATACTTTCCATCCTTATTTCATCATCTTTTTGTTGGGTTTGATTATCTTGGATTTCATCAGATAGTTTTCCTTCATTCACAGCAAATTGCTCACTCTGCACCAACATCTATCATTGCAATTCAGGTAATACAGCAAGAATTCCAACAAGATATATTTCTGAGACTTGTAGAAAGTTCCCTTCCTTCTCTGCATCATGTGATTTACTTGAATATTGTCTTTTCTCTTTTAGTGCTTTACGGGGGGGTTTCTGGATATCTTTTTAAACCCTGTGCTCCCCACAACTTGATTTTTAAAATATTCATCAAAAGCTTTTAATATTTCATCAAAGCTGATTGAGGATTCATCAATGCAGTGCAATGGGTTTACTTCATCAGCAAGTTCACCAAACCAATATAAAAAAGTATTAATCTGAAGTCTTGATGACTTTCTACTTAAGTATGGGCTAGGATTTTTCAGACCTGCTGGCAGTCACCCTCAACTGTGGGTTTTCCTCTGGAGTGAAATCAGTGGGAATTCTTACCGGCAGTGGTGGGACCAGAAAATCCCACTGCTAGCAAACAATGCACCACTTTGGGAAACATGCAGCTGGGAGGCTGAAGAATCTCGCCCATGATGTACTCTGGCAGCTTAAGAATTCTCTTCTCAAGGACATCTCATTTTCTGTCCAGTTTGGACCATTGATGAACTGTTGAATGATAGTTAAAAATTTTAAAATGTAGGTTTGGCTTTAAAAATTGCTGAAATTGAAGATGGCGCTGCCATTCATTTGAAGAGCATGCCACTTCTGACAAGCTCCCACTACAATAACGTTCATGTTCAGTCTTGAAAATGTTTAAACTATGGCTTCAGACTTCTTCATTTTGGTACATTGCTTCAGGAACATAAAACTGTCAAATTCTGAACTCTGCTTATCTCCAAAGCTAAATCTTTAAACATAATTCCTCCAAATTCAATCATTCATTCTTTTTCAGAGGAAAATCAGATGCTAAATATTCAGCCACTGATTCAAGAATCTATTTTTCTCCTGACTGAAGTTTTAAACAGCAATTTCCGATCATTGAACTATTTAAAAGTTTCTCAGGATTTACTTTATCCTGGAATTTAAAAGCTTTAACTCACCTTTGCTTGGTCTGGTGATATGCATTCTGGTAATTGAAGCTGATCTTCCAAGAGATCACAAGGAGTCTTCTGCTGCAGTGAAAAATTTTTAATTTCTACCTTCAAATTCCAAACCTTTGTTTGGAGTTTTTCCATAAAGATTTTCCTCTGCACATCTGTTTGTTGATCCTTTCTTCAGGTCAGAATATTTCTTTGTATTTTTCTTTGGTCTTGCAATATTGTTGTATTTCTCTGCTTTTTTTTGAGGTTTTGGATTTTTCTATTCGCTGCCACCATGTTATACGGTGTTACATACTGTTTGGTAGGTCATAATGAAGCCTTCATGGTCTTAGGTAAATTAACTGTCTGTATTTATTAATTATAAGAACAATGTACACGAGGTAATAAGTTCAAGCCAGAAGCTGTCTCCACGCTTGCTTGTTTACATGGCTCTATCCAATATTAAACTGATCCCTACAGGTGGGTCATATGCTCTAATGCATCGCCATGTGGCAGTACTGTACTCAGTCCCATGTTAACCCATGATGTGCCACATAAAATCTGTTTCAGATTCAGATGTAGCACAATATTGCCCTGGGGCTGGATTGTCTGACCCTGCCGCAGCTCAGATAGTCCAGTCCCACTGTCATGAACGGAGATGTGGCTGACAGCTAAAGTTTCATTTCTCGCTGGCAGCAGTGGTGGGATGTGAACGATTGGAGACTGAATGTTAAGAATTCTGTGTCATATATTAATGTCATTTGAGTCAGCGCACCACATTAAATTATCATACAGTTGTTGCCCAAGTGCTTCCATTAACTTAACTTCTCTCTGACATAGCCTAAACCCTATTCTCTTTTGGCCTGCATCCTGATGTTCATGTTATTTACTTATTTTATCAAGATCATAGGGGCAATGCGGCAGGCTTGTTAACCATGGGTACAAATCTAGTAATAGCTGCTAAATATCACAAGAGATTTGAAATAGGATTTATGCTGGCGAGATTTCCTAATGAGGTCTTCCTTGGTGGGTTTCCCCAATGACACGATCAGGATGCTCCCAGGAAGGACGTGAACCTGATTGACATGAATTTGATTTGATCAGCATGTATTTAGTCGGGTAAACCTTGTATCTTTAGCCCTCATCGAACCTTCCAGGTGTGACGTCACACCAGTATAAGGTATTGCTGCTTTTTTTTAAAAACGGGGATCAGGTGTCATGGCCCCTGAGAGGGAAGAAGGGCAGAGAACCGCTTTCTCTACTGAGCATCACTGTCTCCACTGAGCACCAGGGAGTCCAATGGGACAGAACTCTCTGGTCAGCTCCGGAAATTGGGGGGTGGGGCAGTGGGCGGTCATGGTTTTTGGTGGGGTGCGGGTGTGGGTGGCTGGGTGTATTGGGGGTTGTTGACGGGAATAAACAATTGCTGCAGTTTATCCATATGCTCTTTGAATTTCTTCCAGTGCCGATCCACCATCATCCCGTTAAGTAACATTTCCCAATTTCAACATAGCCAATTTGTGCCTTATACCATCATAGTTTCCTTAATTAAGATTCAGGACCTTCATGTCATCCTCCGCCTTGATGAAAAATTCTATCCTATTACAGTCATTCAACCTCAAAGAGTCTTGCACAACTAGATTATCAATTATTTCTTTTTCATTACACAATATCCAATATATGAAGACCTGTTCTCCATTAAGTTTTCCAATATCTTGGCCCAGAAAACTACTCCTACGATATTGTGACTAATGTGATTTGCCCAATCTACATGCAGATTAAAATCACTCATAATTACAGATGTTCCTTTGTCGCATGCATCTCTAATTTCCTGTTTAATATCATTCCCAACATCAATACTACAGCTTGGGTATCCACACAA
Source organism: Sphyrna mokarran (assembly GCA_024679065.1). Taxonomy (NCBI): domain Eukaryota; kingdom Metazoa; phylum Chordata; class Chondrichthyes; order Carcharhiniformes; family Carcharhinidae; genus Sphyrna; species Sphyrna mokarran. The sequence goes on from JAGIQG010000005.1 coordinate 95,851,110, forward strand.
AACTCCCCCACTAATTTTTTTTTTTAATCCCTTAGTGTTCCTCAGCTCTACCCACAACAGATTCACATCATTGGAGCTAGTATCTCTCCTCAGTATTGAGTTAATTTCTTCTTTAATCAGCCATGCAACTCCCCTGTCTTTTCCTTTTCGCCTGTCCTTCCTAACTACTGAATGCCCCTGGATGTTCAATTCCCATCCCTGGTCACCCTGCAGCCAAGTCTCCGTAATCCCAACTATATCATACCCATTTACATCTATTTGCACAATTAACTCATCAACTTTATTGTGAATGTTCTGCACGTTAAGGCACAAAGCCTTAAGGCTTTTCTTTTCATCATTACATGTTCCATTCCCACTATTTGTCATTGTGGCCCTGATTGAATCTGGTCCTTGATTTCTCTGCCTATCCATTTTCTGATTTCCCTTTCGGTGAGGAACATACAACACTACAAATGAGCCTTTAGGTAACTGCCCACCTCTAATCACTGACCTTGTTAAGATATTAATAGATAGAAGTTTGCTAACAAAAATAAATTCTTTACATTAGCAGGATGCATAAGGCCTAAAAAAATATATAGGAAGTTCATTTCAATTAACTTTGATTTGACTGTGAAATTCATATGATCACTAAAGGCTATTATAAGACACTGGTGTACCATATTGATGTTCTTAGGCTCTACCTCCAAGGGTGAAGCAAGGGATGGGGGCTGGGGGAATTCTTTGTGAGCCATTCTTCCAGCAAAGCATGTGATACACCTAATCTGTCTTCTCATGAACGGTGCTCAAAATATATGCAAATCCAAGTGGCACTAATGGGTTTTACGTAATAACTTTAAAATTGGATACAGTTGTTCCAGTGTGAGAATTTCCCACAATCGTTTTTTTTTCCCTTTCCTTTAAAAGTTAGTCATAGCACAGAAGTTACTGTGTTATTGTTTTCATGTGTGCTTTAACATTTTGGCATTTGCCTGTGGTTTGGTTGAAACATCTGAAGATTGATTTTGGCACTAGCTTGAGCACACTATTTGAAAGTCATCTGATGTGTAATTTTGCAGCATTCTTTTAGACTAATTAAATTCATATCATATATCATCTCCAGATTATTCTTAATGCACCTATACATCAACTAAAAAAGTACCAACTATAAACAATCAAACTAATTAATTCCTCCAGTTTTATAGGTGCTGAGGCCAACTTGCATTTATTTTTATTTATTTGTGGCACAAATAGGCTCACATTAACACTGCAATGAAGTTATTATGAAAATCCCCTAGTCACCACAGTCCAGCGCCAATTCAGATAGGTAGAAGATACAAAAACATAGAAGAGAGAAACAGGGAGAGGCCATTTGGCCCTTCAAGTTTGTTCTGCCATTCATCACAATCATAGCTGATCATCCAACTCAATAGCCTAATCCTATTTTCTTCCCATAACCTTTGATCCCATTCACCCCAAGTGCTATGTCTAGCTGCCTCTTTAATATTTTGGCATTAACTACTTCCTGTGTTCATGAATTCCACAAGCTCACCACTCTTTGGGTGAAGAAATGTCTCCTCATCTCTGTCCTAAATGGTCTACCCCAAATCTTCAGACTATGATCCCTGGGAACAACTTCCCTGCATCTACCCTGTCTCATCCTGTTAGAATTTTATAAGTCTTTATGAGATCCGCCCTCATTCGTCTGAATTCCAGCGAAAACAATCCTAATCAAGTCAATTTCTCTTCATACATCAGTCAGGCATCCCCGGAATTAGCCTGTAAAACTTCACTGCACTCTCTCGAGAACAAGAACATCTTTCCTCTGAAAAGGAGACCAAAACTGTACACAATATTCTGAGTGTGGCTTCAACATGCCCTGTACAATTGCAACAATACATCCCTGCTTCTGTACTCAAAACCTCTCGCAATGAAGGCCAACATACCATTTGCCTTCTTTACTACCTGCTGCACCAGCATGCTTACCTTCGATGACTGGTGCACAAGGACACCCAGGTCCCGCTGCACACTCCTCTCTCCCAATTTACAGCTATTCAAGTAGTAATCTACTTTCTTGTTTTTGCTTCCAAAGTGAATAACTTCACATTTATCCAAATTAGAGTGCAACTGCCATTGATTTGTCCATTCACCCAGCCTATCCAGAACATCCTGAAGGATCTCTGCATCCTCGTCACAGTTCACCCTCCCACTCAACTTGTTATTATCTGCAAACCTTGAGATATTACATTTTGTTCCCTCATCTAAATCGTTAATATATATTGTGAATAGCTAGGGTCCCAAAACCAATCTCTGTGACACCCCGCTGGTTATTGCCTGCCAATTTAAGAAGGACTGAGAGAGAATTTAGCGTGGCCAAGCACATAACCAGCATGTCTTTCAGATTGTGAAAGGAAACTGGACCACCCAGAGGAAACCCACACAAGCACAGAGAGAGTGTGCAGACTCCTCACAGACACTGACCTAAACCGGGAACTGAACCTCGATCCCTGGTGCTGTGACACAGCAATGCTAACCACTGTGCCACTATGTCAGTGGCTCTGATCTGTAACTCAACTCCCTTTATCCAACTAACCCTTATATCCTTACCTAATGAAAATCTACCAATCTTAGTTTTGAAAGCTCCAAATATCCCAACATCCACAGACTCTTTGGGAAGAAAATTCCAGGTTTTCACTATCCTTTGTGTAGAAAAGTACTTCTCACTTTCTCTCCTTAAAGGTGAGCTCTAATATTGAGATTACACTCCTCCTTCTCGATTATCCTTTCTCCTTATCTATTCTGTCAAACCCTTTTAACATTTTAAATATCTTGATTAGTTTAGCACCCCCCATAATCTCTGCTCATGGGAATATTAGTCAAATTATAGCCTGTCCAAATAATTTAACTCTCTGAAACTTGGCAACAATCTGCTGAACTATCAAATACTGAGCTGAACTAATACACAGCCTCATCAGCCTCATAGTTCCTTTAATTCAAAAGCCATTTCATTTTCTATATCATCCACTTTGAATGGGTAGGATGGATTGCAGACTGCCAGACTCTTCCATGGCCTCCATTATCAAGGCTATGCTAATGGTGAGTAGTTTAGCAGATATTATGCGTGCAATGAGGCACACCAGCTGTCAGCTGATATCACTTCGGAAAAACCCATCCAGAAGTTCAGCTGTAAAATGATGAAACTCACCGCACATATGGTTAGCAGGTTAGAAACAGAGAGCCAGAATTGGAATTCACAACTGCAGGCAACGTGTGAAGAAGCAACTTATCTAGCCAAGCGACTAGATCACCTGAGCGCAAGCTTTTCTAATAACATGAAAAGCTTTTATCATAGGAACTTGGGCAGAAAAACAGAAAACAGAAAACAATAAGCCAGAAATGTTATTAAAGACAGAAAAGTTTCAAGTTGCAGAGGAATTGGCAGGGCCTCAAGCTGGCGTTGATGATTCAAAAAATGTCTCCCTGGATTCACTTTCACAAGAATGAGATTCCTCACAGCTGCACAATTGATGTACAGAGCAGGGGCCATAACTCGAGATTACTGCTGCAATGACAAGTGATTCTCATTTCATATCCCAAAACTCTAGTGCTAACAAATGTCATTAGGCAAAGGGTCATCTATAAGCAATGTTGTCTTGTTAAGATACGCTTCAAAGTTTCACAACCCAGGAATTATTTTTAAAATGAAAGTTACCAAAAGTCTGATATTTGGTTGAATTTCATTGTGCATTGCTTAGTGACTTTTAAGTAAAAACCCTACAGGAGCATTGGCTAACCAGGGATAGAACATGACTTTGCTGGAAATTGGGTTTGAATCCAATTTGAAAGGGTTAAAGTCTCCTGTTTTCTGATTATTATTTAGACTCATATTAATAAATTCAGCCACTGTCAATCCAGATTCTCAATGGGTTTTAAGAGCACAGTGCGAAAATGTAAATAATGCAACATTAATTGACATTGAATTAGTATTCTCATTCCTTTGTGGCTCATTGGAAAGGTTACATTGGGGCAAAAGAAGATGGTACCCCAATGTTGGGATAATCTCTACTTTTCCCAGTGCCCTGGGAGCAGTTGACATGCAGAGTGTAAAAACTGGGGGGGGGGAGATTGCCATTCCTAGTAAGGAATTGTTTGCAAGAACTGATACCTTTTGCATTAAATAGGAAAAGTATGAGATGAATATATATGATTTTGAATGAACCAAAGTGTATAAGTTGTTTGAAACACAGACTGTGTAACACAACTGTGTGTGTCTATCATAAACTTGAGGAAATATTAAGGTTCCTACCATGGTGTCAGCTTTGCCTTGAACTGCCGCCTCTAAGACAGAAGGCTGTAATTTCAAAAATCACTCCAGGGATTTTGGGATGAATTTCACATTCCCCACCAGCTTGACGTCAGGGGGGATTTTCAATCCAGTGAGAGGCTTGCCCGCTGCCGATCCCCAGCTGCTCCACTGCAATTTTACCAGTGGTGGCAATGGCCGTGGGCAACCCACTCATCTATGGACCAACTGAAGCCCTAAGTGAGTAATTAATGCCTACTTAAGGACTCATGTAACTGACTGCTGGAGAAGCCCATGCCAAGCACCAAGCCTAGCCAGTTTCCCTGTATGGGCTAATGACAGGTGGGGGTGGCCCATCCTGAACTGGCATCTTAGGCCCTTCGAAGGGCCTTTCCAAGGGGTTACCTCAGGTTCCTCTCCAACTTCTCACAGGGCCCAGGTAGGGTGTGCAGCCCATGCCAAACATTATTGCCTTGGGTCAGTATGTGGAGCACGTGTGGCTGCATAGATCAATGTTTCAAACAGTTTTTCATACACCATGCTGAACAGCAAGATCTGCATTCTTATAGCCGGGGAAAGGTTGGAGGGGGGGTTTGGAGGGAGTTTGGAAGAGGGATTTGGGTACAAGAATTGGGGGGGGGTCAGGGGCAGGTCAGTGAAGAAGTTGGGAGATGATTGGAAGGAGGTTGGTGTAAGTTAGAGGGGGAAGTTGGGGGAAAGATTAACTACAGATTTGAATTGTGTAAATATAATGATTCTTTGTAGCCACTTTCCTAACATCCTCAAGAAATAGCCCATTTTCACCCCTTAAAGCACTCCTTTTAAGAGTTCTGCCAATCATTTCTCAAGGTTTTAGTCCGAAAGTTGAGAAGGTCTGTTGAATTACAGGGTGAGGACATCTATCCTCTCCAGACCTTTCCCATGCCTATGCATGGTGTAGAAATAATCAACCACAAAATAAAGATCACTATGGTTGCTCGAAAACACAGATCAGCATGTGAAAGGGCGAGAGAGAAACTCTTGATGGATCGTAAAGTTGCAAAGTAATTTTCTTCAAGTATGCAGTATATGGTTTTGTTCAAAGTACCTGCCATTCCATGATATGTTTCATTCTAACCTATCCACCCTAGTATTTCCTTCCACCAAAATTAAGGTTTTAAAATGTAGACTTTACTCTGTTACAGATTAAATGTAAAACATAACAGAAAATCCTGTTATTCAAGTCAGATAAATTGAAGGAAAACTACTTGTGAATGCATTCCAAAAGTAATAGGTTATGTGAAGTTTTTTTGAGTTCTTTCAATCTGCTAGTACTGAATAAATGCAAATAATATTATTCATCTTTCTGTAGCACATTTCAGAACATCAGGCATATAACAGTATGCAAGGTAGATTTATAATGAGTCAAATTCTACTTTCACATATATTTCAAAATATTCATGTTTTGAGATCACACGCTTTGAAAACTGGAAGTGGTAGCTTTGATTATTACAATTGATACATGATTATTCAACCATTCCGTGGCCTTCCCTCCAATAAATCTAATCAATTTGAGGAATGCTCTATGAGATTGGCTATTGCTGTAATGTTACTGAACATAATGTTCATCTGGAGATTTGGGACTATAGTGTTCTCCACATCTCTTTCGGAAGATGGAAATGCTAACTTACCCGTTAATCTCCATTTTCTTTGGGTTGCTGTGGAAAATTTTCATTCAAAAAAAGTCGCACATTGAAATCCATTGCAAATAAACTGGATCGGCCTCAGATTTCACTTCCTGAAGGAGCGGGAAGATCAGAGTGAATGAATGGTCACTCCTGGTGAGGAATTGCACTCACCAGTTGGGAAAACATAGATGAGTGAAGCTTGCTTTTCCATCCAATGAGGCAAATTTCCAGGATTCGTTAAAGTTGTTAGCTTCTCAATCTTTATTGTTAGGGTGGCCAATGCCAGAGGTCACCAAAACCAGACACCTTCACCAACTGCATCGGGCAATGTCATCGTGCATGGTATAAAGCCACACCAAGTGCAACATTGTCATGTGCTCAGCAACGGTGACATCGTCAACTTCAGGATTCCTCGGCCATTGGAGAGAAAACAGGGACTGAAAAGAAATGAAAAAGCAGTTGACTTTTGCATCCCCATTGCATCAAAGATTTCGCAGGTGAAGACAGGAATGAGCACAGGCCACATTGGTACCTTACTAAGGTAAGTGGGCAAAAATCCTTTGTGTGAAGCCATCTAGTACAAGGCAGCTGCCAGACAAGCTAAAAGCCAAACTGTCCAGTGCAAAAAAGTTGTCTGGCCACCCTGCTTACTCATGACTAACATTGCCTCTCACTAGGGAATCAAACTTGTGCTCTTGCTCGTATAGTTTTGAGTGTAAAAGACTATGTGTGATCTACTTTTAATGTTTAAAATGATCAGAAGAGTTGACAAGGTGCTGAGGGAGTTCAGAATAAAATTCCAGCAAGGTAATCAAAAATGATGTCCAGATATCTGATGCGAGATTCTCCGGCCTCCAACCACATGTTTCCCTCTGATGGGAAATGGTGCTTTGTTCACTAGTAGCGGGATTTTCCAATCCCGTTGCTATCAATGGGAATTTCCATTTACAGCACCCCAGGCCAACAGGAAACAGAGGGGTGGGAGTGCACCGCGGACAGAATCGCAGAATCCTGCTGGCGTGAACAGTCAAAGAATTCCAGCCTTGGAATTCTCATCCTGCACAATCTGTTGTAGCTAAATTTATTGAAAAATTCAATCTGCGATTGATAGATTTTTGTTAGATAAGGATCTTAAAGATTACTAAATAAAGGCAGGTAGTTGGAGTTTATGTACAAGTCAGCCATGATCTAACTGAATGATGGAATAGGCTTGAGATAATGAAGGCCTAATTCTGTTCTTTTTCTATGACATTATTTCTAAACAAAGTTGTACTCACACTTCTAAGGATGGACTGAAACCACTAAAGTGATACTCATGTAGTTTTTCAACTGCGATTTCCAACTCGCAGTGTAAAAGTGCTTGAATCCCCATAAATATTGTCACTTGCTTGAGATTTCTGGACTCATATTGAAGTGACACAGGCTGGAGGTTGGGCCCATCTATCACCATGTACGCGCTTCTGCAGTTTGCACCCACAGTACCTGCACATCAAGATGGCAATTAAAACAAATGAGAGAATGAAGGAAATTTCAGAAATTACAAGTCCTAAATTCCATTTGAGGAAGAAACCAGCATGTTTCGGGTCTGAATTATGACTTCATAATTCTGTTTAGCTCTCAGAGGATTTAAATTCATGGAGTAAGAAAGCTTTCAAGTCTGGATTTGCTTTCAGATGGGGCATCTGAATCAGCATGCTGCAAATATTGAAAAATAGTTTGACACTCTAGTGATTGTTCGCACTCATTGCTATTGTGAAAAATCTATTTACTTCAACACAGATGCTGTCATTTCCAATTAGACTAGCAGATTCCACTCAGAGTGTGAGGGATGTCGGTTTAGTAGAAAGCAAACATTGGATTCAAACTTCTTAAAAACAGGGAGAACTACAATTGGAAGCAGGGAATGTCTGCAACGAAGATGCAACATACAACATACATGCAACATACATGCAACATACGTGACCACAATTCGGTTACGTTCACCTTAGTGATGGACAGGGATAGGCCTGAGGCTGGGGGCAGTAGTTATAGCTGGGGGAAGGGTAATTATGAGGCCATCAGGAGAGAATTAGGGTGCATAGATTGGAATAGGAAACTACAGGGACTGGGAACATCTGGAATGTGGTGCTTATTCAAGGAGCAGCTGCTGCGAGTCCTTGATAAGTATGTCACTGTCAGGCAGGGAGGAAATGGTCGAGTAAGAGAGCCTTGGTGTACGAAAAAAGTTGATTTGCTGGTTAAGAAGAAAAAGGAGGCTTATGTCAGGATGAGGCTTGAAGGCTCAGGTAGAGCAATGGATAGCTATAGATTAGCTAGGAAGGAGGTAAAAAGTGAATTGAGGAGAGCTAAGAGGGGACACGAGAAGATGTTGGCTGATAGGATTAAGGAGAATCCTAAAGCTTTCTTTCGATATGTTAAGAATAGAAGATGGGTTAGGGCAAGATTAGGGCCAGTCATAGACAGCAGTGGGAAGTTGTGCGTGGAGCCTGAATAGATTGGTGAGGCACTGAATAAATATTTCTCTTCGGTATTCACGCAGAGTGCTGGAAATGTAGCTATGGAGAACACTGAGGTACAGGGTTGCAAATTGGGAAGTATTGTAGTAGATAGGGAGGATGTTTTAGAAATTCTCGAGGGTTTGAAGTTGGATAAGTCCCCTGGGCCGGACGGGATTTCCCCTAGGATTCTCTGGGAGGCAAGAGAGGAGATTGCAGAGCCTCTGGCTCTGATCTTCAGGTCCTCGTTGGTTACGGGTGTGGTTCCAGAGGCCTGGAGGATAGCGAATGTGGTCCCATTGTTTAAGAAGGGGAAGAGAGACCTTCCAGGGAATTGTAGGCCAGTGAGTCTTACTTCTGTTGTGGGCAAGGTATTGGAGAGAATTATTAGGGATAGGATTTATAGTTATTTAGAGAGAAATGAATTGATTGGGATAGTCAGCATGGTTTCGTGAAGGGTAGGTCATGCCTTACTAACCTCATTGAGTTTTTTGAGAAAGTGAACAGAGAGGTGGATGGGGGTAAGGCGGTTGATGTAGTATATATGGACTTTAGTAAGGCGTTTGATAAGGTGGCCCATGGAAGACTTCTACAGAAAATGCAGATTTGTGGAATAGAGGGTGATTTAGCTAATTGGATTAGAAATTGGCTGGCAGATAGAAGACAGAGGGTGGTGGTTGATGGGAGATTTTCTTCGTGGAGTTCGGTGACGAGTGGTGTGCCTCAGGGGGCTGTTTTGGGGCCCCTGCTGTTTGTAATTTTTATAAATGATCTGGATGAGGGTATTGAAGGATGGATTAGTAAATTTGCATATGACACTAAAGTCGGTGGAGTGGTAGATAGTGAAGAGGGGTGTTATAGTTTACAGAGTGACTTGGACAAGTTGCAGATCTGGGCCGAGAGGTGGCAAATGGAGTTTAATGTGGAAAAGTGTGAGGTAATGCACTTTGGCAGGAACAATAAATGTGTAGAGTATAGGGCTAATGGTAGGGCTCTTACTAGTGTTGAGGAACAGAAGGATCTTGGTGTATGTGTCAATAGATCCCTGCAAGTAGGCAGTCAAGTGGATAAAGTTGTTAAGAAGGCATATGGAGTCTTAGCTTTTATTGGTAGGGGGATTGAATTTAGGAGCCGCAGCATCATGTTGCAACTGTACAAACTCTAGTGCGGCTGCACTTGGAGTATTGTGTGCAGTTCTGGTCCCCACATTATAAGAAAGATGTGGAGGCATTGGAGAGGGTACAGAGGAGGTTTACCAGGATGTTGCCTGTATGGAGGGCAGGTCTTATGAGGAGAGGCTGAGGGATTTGAGGTTGTTTTCGTTAGAAGGAAGGCGGTTAAGAGGAGACCTTATTGAAACATATAAGATGATTAGAGGTTTAGATAGGGTGGACAGTGATAGCCTTTTTCCTAGGATGGAGAAAGCTAGCACGAGGGGGACACAGCTTTAAATTAAGGGGTGATAGTTATAGGACGGATATCAGAGGTAGGTTCTTTACTCAAAGAGTGATTAGGGAGTGGAATGCCCTGCCTGCATCTGTTGTAGATGCGCCAAGTTTGGTGGCGTTTAAGAGGTTAGTTGATAAGTGTATGGAAGAGAAGGGAATGGTTTAGTTTGGAGGGGCATTGCTTTTTATTTTGGTCGGCACAACATCGAAGGCCGAAGGGCCTGTTCTGTGCTGTAATGTTCTATGTTCTATGTTCTATACAAAATGAACTAAAGATAACCCACTTAAGCAGAGCATTTTCATTGCTTTACACTACTTAAAGTCATACTGATGTATGATGTAAGAGATTTCAATGATTACTGGTATTCTGAATGTTCAACTAATGGAAAGCAAAGCAGTACAATGATTCATATCAAGCCTCATTTTATCAAATGTTCAGCACAGCCTACTCTCAGAAACATTGAAGAAATACACACATCAAAGCCAAAAGTATCTATTGTTACATCTCTGAGTTATATTGTTGGGCAGGCATGTATAAGGCAGTGTGTGTTAACACCCGTAAGATCATGGCATCAAAGTCATAGATTTTTACAGCAAGAAAGAGGTCCTTCAGCCCATCATGTCTGCACTAGCCATCAAATATCAATCTATTCTAATCCCATTTTCCAGTATCCTTGTATGCAATGTTCAAACAGTCAAGGTAGCATGACATCACATTTACAGCAGGCCTGAAATTGTAACTGACACTGCAGATATTCATATATATAAAGGTGAAACCACATACCTTCCCCAAACCGAGGGTGAACAACACCCAATCTTTAGGTTTGGTTCCTCTAGTTACTTCTTACATATACATAAACATTGCACAGTTAGCCTCTTCCTAAACAAACCATCTTTTCTCGGCATGTTTCAAGCTAGGGTTTTATGATTTGTCCCTGTGCTGTAATTGTAAGCCTGGAAGATGAGTGCTCACAGCAGCCTGTGACATTTTCACCACGAATGGTAAGTGTTAGTCCAGCTACATACATTCTGAAAGATGTGTATGGGAAGGTCACACCTGGGAAGTCACAGACCTCAAGTGAGGAAGATTATATGGTGGTATTAAAGAAGAAACAGAAATACCTGCTGCTCCATTCCAAAAGCTACCAACAATGATACCCTCCACGGAGGGGAATGCAACAGTGCAGTTTTATTAGATAACCCTGCCAACTTCCTAATGCCTTCATTGGGAGGGAGGATAAAAGTGCTTGTGAGGTCAGGACATTGATTGATATAGCTGCTGATCCCCATGTTAAGCTGGAAGGAATCTTAGGCAGACATACCCAGGTAAGAAGTGACCTTAACTGTCATCAAGAGTTTCATCTTTGTGGCAGATGGTGCAGCCTTGTTGTTTTAAGTTCTGCAGAGGCAAAAAATGGAAATAAATCAGACGCACATTGCCCAATATCATTACAAAAAGATAATACTGAAAACTTAATGTAAAATTGCAAAATAAAACCTAATACTTGTGCTGCATTGAGAGGTCTATCGCAATTGAGAATTCCCTTAGCCCACATCATAAAGCCTTTTTAAGCAGATGGAAAATTGGGCTACATTTAATTTAAATGCATCCAATTTAAATAAGGTTTGTGTCTGGGCAAGACTGTTTTAGTGTAGCCTACAAGGACAGCTAGGTTATCCTGCTCAGTGTAAATGTAGCACAGATCCAGCCACCCTGCATCTACATCTGCATTTCCAGCCTTATTTCACCAGCTGGGCCTACACAACACTCACAGTGACCAAAAAAAATCTACCCACATTCTGGCAGAAATGTCGCTGTGTTTAATTGGGCCTTTACTCCTCACAAAACAGCCACGATACTCTTTTGAAGGTTGGCATTATAATTAATGTTTCTGGTTTACATTTTGAACAGTATTTACTAATTATTACATTGCATACTGTTTCTTAACGCTAATTACCCCAGTAGTTCCGTAGATGTAATTACAAATTTCAGAAGCATTTACAAATCAATAACATGTTAAGAAGAAATGAATTGCTAATACTTAAAGTAAGACCTTCAGCTGGATGCAGTGTCAGAGGCCCAAAGCGTGCCTGGTTTAATGCATTTCCAGGCCCAGCAGTGAAGCCTATAGTGAATTCATTTGATAACAATTGGAGGTTATTAACTGAGCTAATCCACCTGGATAGAACAAGATGGCAAGTAGATCACAAGGATTCCTGAATGTTGACACCTCACATGTTGTGGTATTTTAATTCCATAACATGCATGTAATATCACCAACAGGTCTGCTGCCTGGACATCAGCCTAACTGGTAGTCTTGGCTAAATTCCAGTCAGGTAGAAAGCAGTCCAGAGGAATTCCCCAGGAGCATGTAGATCCATATCTTGCTGGATGGTGGAGATGTGACACTGATCCCAGAGTTCAGGGTGAAGAAGGAGGTTGCGGGGCATGTTTAGAAACTGTACAAGGACAGTTAGAGGCTTGGGAGAGAGAATCTGGATGGGTTTGGAGACTTCGATTTGAGGCCTCTGGCTTGGGATTCAAGCCTTAGGGTGGAAGTTGGAGGTCTGGAACCTGGGCCAGTGAGAAGGGAGACGGAGGGGGTGGAGTGCCACTGGAAGATCTGGGGAATGACCGGAGGCCGAGGAAGGGTGGGGTAGGTTTGTCAGCTATAGGTATTTGAGGGGGGCTGAGGGGGGGATGGAATTGAAGGCCAGAGCTGGTAAGTCAGGGCCTCAATGCGGACATCAGAAAGTGATTGGAAATGCTGGGGAGAGTGAGTGAGTGAGGGGTTTTGTGATGCAGCAACTCTGAATCCAGTGGAATGAAATTTACCTCCTGATCCAGCAGTCCTTCATTTCAGTTTAGCTGTTGGATTTTCCAATGCCTGGGAAATAACAGTGAAGCACCCAGCCTCATTAGAATATTTAAAGTGCTTTGATGCAGAATCGTAATTCACCTCCTTTACAACTGCAAATAGATGGCTTGAATGTAGATTAGTGTTGAAATATAGACCGCTAACACTTTAATTGACCCAACTCTGCCATTCATTGTGGTTAAAATTCCTCAGGGTTTTTGCTATCTTCTCATTCGGGTTACCAACAAAGACAAAGGCCTGGATTGTTGCCACACAGGTGAGTAGCTCCGATTGAGAAATATTCTGACTGAGCAAACCCATCAGATATGATTCAACTGACCTACAAAAGAATTTCTATCAAACAAAATTTATCTAAGAATATAGTTAACATATAGGGAACGAAAATTGGCAATAATTTCTATCAATTACAAACAAAAACAAAACAATCATGATAATGTATAACCCTTAACAAATATATAAAATCATTAATAGAATCCCTACAGTGCACAAGGGGGCTATTTGGCCCATTGAGTCTGCACTGACCACAATCTCACCCGGACTCTATTCTCATAACCCTCATATTTACCCTGCTAATCCCCCTAACACTAGGGTTAATTTAGCGTGTCCAATCAACCTAACCCGCACATCTTTGGATTGTGAGAGGAAACTGGACATGGGGAGAATGTGCAGACTCCACACAGACAGTGATCCAAGGTCAGATTTGAACTCGAGTCCCTGGCACAGTGAGGCAGCAGTGCTTACCACTGTGCCACCGTGCCATCCTTAAAATGTTTAAGCTGTTCCAATGAAACAAAATTTCCCATAGACGAAAAGCCCTTTTCCACATGTTTAACACAACAAAGACTAATTCTCATGTGATACAGGGATTCAGTCCTTTGGGTGAATGCTGTAGAACAAAGAACAAAGAGCCCGCGCTGCCATTTAATAATGTGAGTTCCCTCTTCCACCCATGACCCTTGTCTATGCTTATGGAAATCCACATTGGAAACCAGATTAAGGGGAGACAATTTAGGGACAATTTGTTACATCAATCAGCCTAAGAGCACATCTTTGGGGTTGTGGGAGGAAACCGGAGCACCTGGGGAAAACTGCAATCATGGGGAGAATGCACAAATTCCCACAGATACTGGCCCAAATCCACGTATCTGCACAGCAAACAGTGATAGTGACTGAGCTGTCGTGTTGCCCATCAACTGGTCCAGTTTAATCGTACGCTAACAACGTGAAGCACTAGGCTACTCTCGAAGCAGACAGGGTTGGTGTCAGTACAGCTTCCCAGAACATCAAGGAAAGACTCTGGTCAAGCTACCAACAGCACATTTTCTACTCCAGGAAGGCAAGAAGCCTTGCTTTCAGCTACCCAACAGAATTTACAAAAAAAAACAGAGAGAGGAACATTTTTTTCCAGCTTGTTGTCCCTTCTAAACTAACACTGCTGCCAACCAAACAGAAAATGAAACCTAAAATTCACTAGAAAGGAAAAAGAGCTTTCTGAAACACATGACCTTTCCTCCTAACAATACACGGTCATAAAAGATCCCAGAATAAAAGTAAACAAACCCCATTTAAGTAGTAATAAAAAGGACTTCTATTAGCTGGCCCGGCAGCAATGAGAGCAAAACTGCTTATAACTGCAGAGAACACGAACTTTAAAAAAAATCTTAAGGGTACGCTAATGTCACACAAGGAAACTGGGAGATAAATTTCATCTTCTCTTGTCCTGTTGTTTTCATGACAACTGCTTTCAAACTTTTCCACTGCACAATTTGGTTGCTGGGCTGATCACAATTCATGGGGCGTTTCATCTGTGTTGTTGATGTGCCATAATGTGTTTTTGAGTTTTTGCCAGCCTGTTGATGAATTGCTGAAATTTGATAATTTTGATATCAAGATCTTTCGGTACACCCCAAGCAATCTTGCTCTGCTGCTGCAACATGAGACGTTTTCATTCCATAAAGCAGAAACTTATCATTCCACAAAGTGGACACCAACTACTTGCTTCCATGCACCAACCTACAACACAAGTATAACATACAATTCTGAGCTGAAGAATTGAGGCTGACTCCAAAAAGGAGTATTGCATTTCTAAACAGGAAAGGGGGTGGGGGTGGGGTTCATTTATACAGCAAGTATATGCTTAAACATGACTTTTGGCACTATAAAAATTGGGTCATTTTATATGTCAGGTTGATTTATATGCCATGATCTAAGACATATAGAAAAATATATCTGAATCAAGACTTAAATGGTTTCTCATCATCCAAATAATGTGTTGCTATAATGATACAAATGCACTAATCACCCATGAGAGAATTAGCAGACATACATGGAATGAATGCTTGAAGACATCCCTTTTTCATTCTATGTACTGGATGGACTTTATTTCAAAGCTGAAGGATTACAGCCATGGTACTCACTACCTTCCTGTATGACTATGAAGCATAGACTGTGTGTCGAAGGATGCAAGACAGCTCAATCATTTCCACATGACTTGTCTTCGCAAAATATTATGCATCAGATGGCAAGACAAAGTACCAGACACTGAAGTTCTCTTTAGAGCAAGTCTACCATCAGTCCACACACTGTTGATGGGAGCACAGACTCGGTGGGCAGGTCATGTCATCCCTATGCCAGACAAGCGCATATCCAAGCGCATAACTTTTTTGGGGAACTGTCTGCTGGAAGACGCTCGCATGGAGAGCATAGAAAACATTTCAAAGACACACTCAAGGCTTCCCTGAAGTCGCTAGACATAGACACGACCACCTGGGAAACATTGGCACAAATCCGCCCTCCCTGGCGCTGCCTCATTCACAAGAGCTGTCAAGCTGTCAAGGTGGATTGCTGAAGCACAACTTAAGCACAAGCTGCGCAAGTCTAGAGCCACCAGTGCAACAATTACAATGTCTACACAAGTCTGCCCAATATGTACCAGATCATTCCGTGCCCAAATAGGCCTGATTAGTCATCTCTGGACACACTGCATCAAAATGGTATTGAGGTCTTCATCGACAACAATGGACGAACAACAACATTTTTGTTCTATGTACTGGGAAGACTTGAATCTGGGAGTGTTTCAGATCTGACCTGTAGACCCATTCTGAGGTGCCCCCATACACACTCTGCCAGCAAAAATATCAGCGAATCCAAATTGCGCTGCTGATGCCTGTAGGAGGGGCTTAAACCCTGCAGCTCCAATCAGTGTCTCCAACTGCGCATGCACAGAAAAAGAATGATAGAATACTACTCCCCTGCCACAGCCCTCCCAGGCTGGACAATGCCTTCCGCATGGCTCCCACAGACATTGTTCCACCCCTACAATATTACTGCCCCAATGAGAACATAGAACATGACAGCGCAGTACAGGCCCTTTGGCCCTTGATGTTGCGCCGACGAGTGGAACCAATCTAATGACCCTCTAACATAAACTATTCCAACGTTATCCATATGCCTATCCGCTGACCATTTGAACACCCTTAAAGTTGGCGATCCACAACTGCTGCAGGCAGGGCATTCCACGCCATTACTACCCTCTGAGTAGCGACTCAATAAATTACTCCCCATGCCCTCCGCCACGCAGACGAATTGTGGGCCCCTCCTGCCTTCTCCCTCACTGATCTCAGACAGAGTGGCAGCGGACTTCCCCTCCCCTCCACCCCTCTGATCTCTGACAGAATGGCAGTGGACCCCCTTTCCTGCAACTGACCTCAGGCAGAATGGCAGTGAAACCCCCTTAAAATCCATTGTTCTTCGGCAGAGTGGAAGCAGACCCCCCCCTCCTTCTCCAATCTCAAGCAGAGTGACATCTTCCCCCCATCCCCCGATGTCAAGCAGAGAGCCATCAGACGTGCTTAACGTCTTATCTCCTTAGTAACCCTCACTGATGGAGCTTCCGAATCTCCTTAGTAAACCTCACTGACGGAGCATGTCTGTTTCACACCGATTCCTGATGGATAAATGCGATGGTAAAGGGGGAAGTGATGGTAAAATTGGGCATGCAGCCCATTAATTAAATTAAATGCATGCAAATGCATTCAAATGGTTTTCACACCAGTTTCCGGCGCAGTCCTAATTGCGGCCATTTTCGGGCCTTAGTAAAGAGAGAACTGGAAAGAAGGTGAGCGTGGATCATGTGACTCACCTCATGCCTGACTTTACCAAGTTTTCATGCCTGAAAATGGTTGCAACATGATGGTAAAATCAGGCCCATCAGCAGCAGAGCTGTGTGTGTGTGCTCTGTTCAAAAGCAAAAGTGAAACTAAGAGTGGATTGCATGATACACTTCCCCTTTAATGGTTGTCATGCAGTATCCTTGAAAGACATTTAATAAACAATAGGAACAGATACGCTTCTACATCAGGAAGGACACAGCTATAGAAAAATATTTGTCTATAAAGATTGGTTTAACATACAGCTGTCCAGTTATTTGTGATGGGTGGTTTGTTTACTGCTGTTTACACCAATTTCTGTCACTTACCAATTAAAACCAAAAATTAATTTTATCTTAGGAACAAAGCACACCCAAGTAGTGCACAGCTGTTCCTACACTAACTTCCTGTTTTCTACCTTAGTTGTCATTCAGGCATATACCCAACAGGGAATCAATCACCATTCAGAGCTCAGACATTTATGTGGTGTGATAGCCAGTGTTACTGTTGCTACTTGATGAATTGGAGCAGTCCTTTAAAGGGAAGGGTGTTGGTGTGAGAAAGAGACTTAGTTACGACAAAAATACAGTTGCTTATTAGAATGGAGCAGTGTAAAAACTGAATGTCCAAGGTCAGGGTGACGAAGTGGTTCCAAACTAGGATGTTCTGTTTAATACTTCAAGATATCCCCCCAATAGGCAAGATGTCCTTGAGAGGAGATTAAGTACTGCGTCATCCAATCAGAGGAACAGATAGTAATTGAAAAAGGGGTCTGCGGATCCGGAGAAATCATGCAAAGTAGAAGAATGGGCTTTTCTGCGCCATTGTCAATTAATGCCTATTTTGGAGTCTCACCCTATCACTGCAAGTTTTCAATGAGGGCAATTGCAGACAGGAAGCAAACCCTGTTGGAGGCCTATGATTGGGAGGTACTTAATTTGACAAGCCTTGCTCAAGGGAGGGCTCTTGGTGGTTCTCCAGCCAGCGTGAGGTGACCCCATTTCCTGCATTGAATATTGCTCCACATGTGCATCTTCCAGTTTCTCTGGTTTTCAACATGAATGAGCAACACAAATGGTTTGAGACCTTAATTTTCATAATCAACATAATGCCGTTCGAATGTTGAGCTTAGTAAGATTTAATCAGAGTAGTGTTGAAAAGATGGTGGGACCCAAATACACCATCCCAGCTGCCTGATTAAATGCTCTCCCTCCTTCAAACTTGCTCCAGAGGAGAGCATTAAATGCCACCAGAAATATAAGGAGCCAGGGAAATGTGTGAGTATGACATTTTCTGGCTTTTGCACACACTAAATTCTACTGACCAGAGCTATCACACCAGAAAGAAAAATCTTCTTTAACAGAGAATTTAATCAGCAAAATGTCTTCAGTCATTTATGGTATTCCAAATGAGCCAAACTGTACATTTACAGCACTCTCATAACGAACAGTTATTTAGAGGAGGTAGCAGAAAGTATTAGTAAAGCAAGTACTTCCATTTCTATAACACCTTTTAGGATCTCAGCATGTCCCAAACTGATTTCTCGACAATTCAGTGTCTTTGAAGTGTAGTCACCGTTGTAATAGAGCAAATGTGGGGCCAAATATATGCACAGCAAGCTCCCACAGATAACAACAGGGGAAGCGAAAAATATCACAAGGCCAAAAATCATCGCAGCATGACGGGAATGTCAATTAAATATTTTTCCATCTCATTATCATAAAATCAGAGAATCTCGACAGTGCAGAAAGAGAACATTTGACCCATTGACCCTGCACCAACTTGCCGAAAGAGAATTCTACCCAAGCCCTCCTCTCTGACCTATCCATGTAACCCTGTGCATTTACCGTAGCCAATCCACCAAACCCGCACACCTTGGGACTGTGGGAGGAAACCAGAGCACCCGGAAGAAACCCACTTGCCAGAATCAGCCCTCCATGCCTGCAATCCACTGCCCCCTCCCTTCACACACACAAACTTCCCCGCCAACGATGGATCATCAGATCAGGTCAGAATAGCATGCAATTACAACGATACGCCTGTACTGGGGGCAGGTACGAGTGGGGAAAATCGCACTCGGACACATGACATGGGGAAGGTTGCAGGGGCGGGATGAGGATGGTGGTATATGTTGAACAAAGATGGGATTGAGTAAGGTACGCACAGGCTATTGGCACATCCAGTTAAGATTGTTCAGAGGCTAACAGACAATGCAACACAAGCACAATGGGATCAAGGATTGAGAGGATTTTGACGGAGGGAAATCTGAACATGAAACTTCTCCGGGACAATGGGAGAGTTTTCCATACTCTACAGGGAGGGTCCAAGCTGGTCTGACAGTGAGAGTTCAGCAGCACCATCTTCCAACTCCCACAGCAAAGGCACAGTACTAAACTAAACCAAGGAGAAGCTCTGCTGGCGGATTGGAAGGCAGATGCATGCATTGGGGGATGGGGAGCAGCTGATTGAAGGGGCACCCGGCCAAGCTGTGCATTCCCCAGGCTGATGAGGCAATGGTTTAACCTGCTGTAAGGGCAGTTTCTCATTGCAGTACCATTGTACTCCTAAAGTAGCTCTTGGCTCAATGTCATTGCCCTTGAAATGCTACACCACTCTGAGAGCATTCCAAAACATCTATTTTGAGTTTGAAAAACTGAGATATTTTATTGGAATGAAGTTTAAATCACTTTGAACAATTAGATTAGCTGTTTAGAACAGAAACAGACGAATCTAATTTTTGGGCTTCTTTCTTTAATGACCATCGGTTTCTTATATATGGATGGTTTCACTCGTGTGTTTTCACACTGGTCTTATCTTTGTCTGTTTGGGCATGAACATGCAAACCTCTTAAATGTTGGACAGGAAAAGACCTACAGTTCTGAATGCGTTATGCATCATAACACAGGCTTTCTACCCATCCAAACCCATGCCATCTCAGATGTTGTACATTGAGTCAGTGAAAGGAGGGGAGAGACTCAAGAGCAGTCCTCCTGCTTGTCCCAGCTTATCCCAGATAGCCATCCACATCAGGCAACTGTCCACCACAAATCTGTCATTCCCAGGGGTGTCGATTGCAAAGACACCATTTACAGCATATCACAGGACTGACTCAGCCAGAGACTTCAAACAGCTGCACGCACCTCATTAATGTACCAGAACTTGTCACTATATCCTTTCAGGAAGCTGACCAGATGACCATCTCACTCTCTCGCTCACATGCACTATTTTAATGGTGGGAATGGCAGCAGTCAGGGCCACAGCCTCCTGTAGCAGACCTAAGGTGGAAACAGAAACAGCTGAATGCTGAGATGTGCCTCAGTCCCCTTGTACATCAGCTAAGTGTTAAGCACCCTAGATATTACCCCTCACCTCCTTCACCCCACCCAACCCCTCATATCACCCTGGCCATCTCCATAACCCTCTGTCCCTATCTTGTGCTCCCTGCATATTTCTATGTCCAGATTGCCTCTAGGCCCCTTCCTGTATTCCTCTTCGATAACCCCCATGCACCTTCATATCCCTTTGAGCTTCCCTTGCTTTCATATTTCCCATAGTGTCTCCACACCATACCTTCCCACCTCCCGCCCCCTCACCATGCCTTCAGCATTCCCCTGTGCCCACTCAAATAGTATCCACATTAGACAAAATCCACAAACCCTATGATAAGCAAAAGAGAAAATGCTGGAAAGTCTCAGCAGATCTGGCAGCATCTGTAAGGAGAGAAAAGAGCTGATGTTTCAAGTCCGGATGACCCTTTGTCAATCCACCATAATTTGCGTTTAACCCTATGATAATATTGGGAAATCTTTGAGACGCTCACGAAACTCTCAAAATTAACAAACATATATTCCCCTTAGGAGCTTGTAAAACTGGCTCCTACACACCCAAACCCATGCCATTTCAGGCTTTGTACCTCAAGTGAGTGAAAGGAAGGGAGAGACCAAGAACAGTCCTCCTGCTTGTCTCAGCTTATCCCAGATAGCCATCTACATCAGGCAACTGACACCACAAATCTGTCATTCCCAGGGGTGTTGATTGCAAAGTCATCATTTACAGCATATCACAGGACTGACTCAGCCAGAGACTTCAAACAGCTGCATGCAAAACCATTTAAACTCCACTTGGAAAAAAACTTTTACTCCACTTCTGTGGCCATAAAAAAGTAGCCGTTCAAAAAGCCTGTTCAAAAACATCACCCCATTAACTGCTCATAAAACTGTCAATCAAATCAAAGCTCACAGCCCCCTTGATAGTTGCATCAACACTTTCTGAGCTGAATCAATTTGTTGGAGTTAGAACAAAGCCAAGCATTTTGGGGTGAATTTTCTGCCTACCATAGAATCAGAGCAGGTGAGGGGTGCACCATGGAAGGGCTCATTGACCTCGGACGGTATTTTCCAGTTTCGGGGTGAGCGCAGCCTGAAAATCCCATCCATAATTACACAGCTGTATCAACAAAGTCTCCAAAGCAAAGTAGACTAAACCTTTGAAGAAACGTGGTCATATGTTTCATTGATTCAAAGGCTGAACAGGTAGCTAGATTGTGCTTTAATGTAAAATTTGAATCTTGGGAAAAATTGACACTTTAAAATCTGAACTTCATTACTGCTTAATATAGAAGAGCACTTTATCCCATGGATAAAGTTCTCTAATGCATCCGAGTACTTTGACAATGCTGGTCAATGTAATAGTCACCTAACCTTTACAAACAATGCCCTTTTATTAATCACTGTATTAAAAACATACCCAATTTATCATCTACCATTCCTTTATGTCACGTGAGGCTGTCAACGCATTTTAAACCCACCTGTCAAAAGGATTCCAACTGTTACCAAAATGGGCCTGATTCCATTGAAATAGTGGATGATCTAAAATGCCCACCCACAACGGAGTAGGAAACAGTGGGGTTGCTGCCTGTGAGTTTGCTACCTGTGTCCTTAATAATTTTACACGGTGTACAAGGAAACAAGAATGTCAGAATTGGAGCCAGGCCACTATGTTTAAATTCCATCTGCCTCCATTATGATACAGATGGAGGAATGAAAATCTGGCCCAAAGAGTCAAAAGCTGAATTGCCTGAGGCAGAAAGAGTGTACGGGGTTCTGCTATAAG
Source organism: Sphyrna mokarran (assembly GCA_024679065.1). Lineage (NCBI taxonomy): Eukaryota > Metazoa > Chordata > Chondrichthyes > Carcharhiniformes > Carcharhinidae > Sphyrna > Sphyrna mokarran. The sequence goes on from JAGIQG010000005.1 coordinate 95,873,138, forward strand.
AGTCTGCATCCCCACAGCTTATTCCTAGCCTGTGGGACACTCTGAGCACAGAGGTGTTTTTATCTGTGGTTCTATACTTGGACTTATTAGCAGATCATGAAGAGAGAGGCAGGCAAGGCTTCTGATGCAAGGTCAAAAAATAGGGTTTATTTCAAACAAGATGAAGTCACCAAACTTACACTTCAATAATACAATGATGGGTGAGGGAAAAATAAGGGAACGTGCAAATACAATATACCATAAATCAAAGGAAAGAAACCCAACATCAACTTTCCACTTTCCCTTCCCGATTAACTAGATTGGGATATCAGGATCTAAGCTCACCACTGGGATCTGGACAGAAGCTTCCAAAATGCAACTTCGGTTCCCCCTTGGCTTTGCTGGTTGGAAGTGCCATATTCCAGACGTCGTTGAAGCCTTTGGCTGCGTTCGAGGTCAGTTGGGGTGTGTTCCATCGGTATTTCTCTGCTGAGGTTTCTATTGCTGATGTTGGCTCCTTGTTTGATCTCAATGTACCTGGATAGCTAAGCTTGAAGCTCTGAACTGCTAGAACAGGATTGCACCCATTTCTTTTAAGAAGCAAAAGAAAACCAAATTCTTGTGTTCTTCCACCCATATTATAGTTGCTAGGACGGCTTATCTGCGTGCCAAATCTTGACTTGGTTTTGTCTTGCATTTTGTGATACTAGATTTCAGGATGAGCTAGTTAGGTGTTAATTGTATGACCCATTGTCTTGATGTTGTGGGAAAGCTACGTAGATGATTTGATGGGACTTTCTGTTACTGAGACTTTGTTAGAATGGAGGCGTTAATGGGATTTGTGGACTATATTTGCACCATATCTGGAGTTATCTCCATTGTGGGGCTTCCGGAGAGGCCATGCTTGAGCTCAGTCTCAGGCTGTATTTTTAAATGTTAATGCCTCTTGGGGTGTGATTCACAGTCAGGTCACTATTCCATGACCATTTTTAAAAAACAGGGTTTTTTTTCCCATTTTGTGGCTGTTCCAAAGTGCAAACTCATAAACCATAACTCTGGGGGATTATTGAACAGTTCACATAGGTCCGACACAAGGAAGACACAGCAACTATGGAGTTATGAGACAAGCACAACAGAAAGATTTTCAGTATTGTCTGATCGCATTATTATTATAGAACATCTGTAAGAAGCAAAATGCTGTACATTATTTAAATTTACATTCCTACAGAACAGTCCATTCATCATAAAAGCTAAAGTCCTATGATGTTTCATTATCCACAAACATCTTCTTTGGTGCAACCACCATGCTTTGAACTGAAAAATGCTGATCATAAAGCTAATTTCTGGCAAAAATAATTTAAAACTACAATTTTCCCAGTGATTCTTTTGTTTTTTTTCTCATTTCAATTTTAATATTTCACCCTGAGGATCAGAATTCTGAAATACGGATGGCAGCTCTGTAAAACCCACATGTTCTTGGGACTGGGGTTGCTATTGGGCTATTGAGTCTTGTGTTGGACTGAGATCTTCAGAGATTTCCCTTGCCCTTCCTTTCTAAAACATCTCCTGCTCTCTCACAAGGCATGCAATTAAGATATTGGTTGTTATCAATCTATGAGAAAACAGACCTTATTGTGTTAATGGTATTCTTTACTGACTGGGACAGAGTATATTGTATAACATGTAGACTCTCTACACTTCAGGTCTAGAAATCCAGTCAATGCTGAATTCTCCATCCCTTCACCCTCCATCCCAGGCTTAGATGCCACCGGTCAATGCTTGCACACCCAGGGTGATAATTTGGCTGCAGGTCTGACTTATTCTTGTTGACCATTGTTCAGAAGCTCTCCCTCTTATTACCACAAAGGCAGGATCTGCAAATCTCCCATCATCTATGATGTCTATGCCCTCTGCTTACCCACCCATCCCTGACCTGTTTGAAATTTTACAATAGTCCTATCTGCTATTGAGGCTCTTAAGTGACTAACTAATTGCCATTCAAACCTTCATCTCACAGCTGCCAGTATTTTATATTAAATTTTTTTTTTAACAAGTAAGGCTTACATTAACATTGCAATGAAGTTACTGTGAAAATCCCCCAGTTACCACACTCCAGCATCTGTTGGGGTCAGTACATCTATCCAGCATGTCTTTCAGACTGTGGGAGGAAACCAGAGCACATGGAGGAAACCCATGCAGACATGGGGAGAATGTGCAATGACACAGATAGTCACTCAAGCTGTGAATCGAACCTGAGTCCCTAGTGCTGCGAGGCAGCAGTGCTAACCATTATTCCACCGTGCTGCTCTAGCAACAGGGAAGGGCATCCCATGCAGCAAACCTGGCAGTTTTAGCAGCAAAGTTTGCTCCAAGGCAAGGGTGTGACCTACTTTGGGAGACACATGGGACCATCTTTTATGTCCACCTGAGACAGTGCATAGGATCTTGGATTGACAGTTCAACCAAAAGTGCAGCATTCCTTCAGTACTGAAGTGAGTCCCCACTCCCAACCCCATCACCACCACCCAACCTGCTTCTTGGCTGCTTAGTGGCATTTTGTTACTTTTGAAAAGTTGAAGAAAAAAGGCGTGTCTATCTTGGGTTGTCCTTTCCTTCTCACTGATCTTGAACGGTCAACATTTGCTTCTTCAATGCGGGGACCTCCCCCAACACACTGCCCCCCCCCCCCCCCCCCCCCCCCCCCCCTCCCTACACACACACACACATGCACTCTTTCCAACCACACCACACCTCCCCCCTCCACCCCCCCAACTCCCCTGGAGTAAATCCTGCCTCATGACTTGTGAGATTAAATGAGATACACATCCTCAGCATCAACCAATTTTTTAGCAACATTACCAAGTTCAAAGCTGCTATAGGTACTCAGGACTTTATTTAGTTGTAGGTATTAATTATTAATTGTAGGTATTATTCAGGTTATCTGTTAACCAGGACATATGGTAATAAGGATACCCCTTCATCAGGGCTTTAATTAATCAGAATATGTATTAATCAGGACATATAATAATTAGGAAATATGTTACTCAGGACATTTATTAATGAGAATGTAACTTAATTAAGATATATATCAGGATATTTTTATCAGGATAAATTTTAATCAGGGCATATGTTAATTAGGGCATATGTCAGTCAGGTTGTGTGTTGCTCCAGATCTATGTTAGACAGGGTATCCTAATCAGGATATTTGTTAATCAGAACCGATGCTAATTAGAGCATTTATTCATTACTATAGATATTAGATGGATAGGAAGTAATTGCTACCTATTATTCTCATTTAAAATCTTTGCAAGTTCCCCGAATGGCACAGTGAGTATAGACATCTGGTCATGGTGTAGTACTGTGCCATATGGATAAGAAGATCCCTGGTTTGATCTCTAGTGAGTGCTGAGTTAGCTAATCACAACAGAGCAACAGATGGTCATTACAGTTGGTATCAGCATCCCGTCCATCTCCCTCCCACCCCTCACCCACCCGAGCTAGGAAAGGAAAAATACTGTTAAGGTTCCTGCTCCCTATCCGGTAACTCGCACCAGAAGGTGGGCCTGCTGTGGTGGGATAAGATTGTACTCAGTAGGAATACTTTCCTTCAACAAACAGCCCATCAAAGTCTTTGGCTGACACATGTGCCGGAGGCAGCCTTTGCACGTGGCAAAGTAACCCATTATCAGTCGGTACTCTCTGGGAACAGGAGGAGAAGCTGAAGAAACAACAGCAAAACAAGAAGCACCTCAGTGACAGCCACAAACAAATCTTAAAACTGTGACCCTCGGAACAAATTACCTCATAAGAAAGGCAAAAGGCTTGGCCTTACTTTATAATAATCTTCTCAGCTAAATAAAGGAGTATTTACTATACTATGTACTTCACTTTCTTCATCAGAAGTATTCAAGCCACATCCTAATTGATAATAAAACTCTAACAGAATTTTTGTGTGCATGTTTTGCATCCTGCTTTCTTAGAAATTGCATTTCTCTCCTTTCTGAAAAAAAGACTTCTTCTTTTAATTTGTGAGAACAGATGTTCTAAAAATTACTTGAAGGAAGTGAGGAGATGTGGAGGGCGGGACAAGGTTAGCCGTTGTGTTTGCTTTGCTCATACGTCTCTCGTCCCACACAACCTGACTAGTAAAATCCAATTTATTAGACCAATTATAGTCAATTTTAGGAAATAACAAGAATGGTAACTAACACCTGCGAAATCACTGTTTTTTTGCTGCAATATGTTACCACACTGTTTTCTGCTTTTGATTATTTTTATATGCACTTAATTATAATCACAGAAGAAAAGAAAATGTAGGAGACCACTGCAATTAAACAGGTAAGTTTTTTGGATGAATACACTTTAAAATGCAGAGAGTTGAAATCAAATTTCTCTTCAAATTCTAGTTACAGCTCTCTGAATAATTTACTGGAAAACACTATTATGATCTCTGCGGGCTGTTTTTTTTGTCAAGTTCAAGTTTGCTAAAAAAAACTAATGATGATTGGAAGGTTTTCTCCCATGTTAAACGAGGGATTGTTTGCTGAGAAGTCATGATTATTGAAGGGTTTTCACTCACAAGAAAGCCTCGCTGCTCACGAATCCTTCAGGGAAGTGTGAGGCAGTTACGAAAGGCCACCATAATTGGTGAACCTCTGAAATCATTGAATCTGAATTGGAATTCTCTTGATGAAATAAATTGCCCCCTTCCCTGGCCAGCACATCATTTCTATCCAATTTTTAATGCTTGTTTTGAACTCAAAACAATGTTTGTTTTGCCAAAATATTTAGCCACCTAAGAAAAATGTTTCCAAGATTTCTTCATGCACTCCATTATTTTTAGCAAACTTTTAATAATTGATGTTCACCAAATAATGATCCTATTAATTAAAACAGTAAAAGAATAGAATACTATTCCAATCCATCTGACTTACTTTTACAAACCATGCAAACCATTCTGTTATAAATTCTCCTCCAATTAATTAATCCCCTGAGGGTAAGTGCTGAAAAACTTCTCCCTGGTCTTCAAACTGATTCCAACCATTGTAATGTAAGACTTTATGATATCCATGTACACTTATATTTCACTTATAACTTTATGCAAACTTTGGCTAACTATTGGCAAGTAACATTCATACCTCACTAGTGACAAGCAATGAATATTTATTAGAAGGGAGAGTCTAACTGTGTCCCTTTGTAATTCAATTGCATTGCTGTCATTGGTATTGTTAACTCACCATTCCCGAGGGAGTCACTGCGAACTAGAACCTCAGCAGGCCCAGCTGGATAAATGCCATGGCTCTTAGACCAGATGAGAAGTTGGCAAATCTGTGGCAATTGGCGCAATTCCTGACTTCCCCAAATCTCTCCAGCATCTACAAGGTACAAGTCAAAAGAGCATGCTGCTTTTATCAGAACTGGCAACACAATGTGTCAAATAACCTCCTTCTGGACCATAGCAATCCTGTGATTCTGTTACCTGAGCTACAAGTTCTAGTGTTCTGGAAGCATGACATAAGTCAAAAAAGCCCAAAACCATCCAAAAGAAAGCATCCACTAGCCTCTCCATCTCCCGTCTTCACCACCAGTGCACCATTGGTGTAGTCAGTGAGGTGCAATTATAACTACTTAAGACTTCTTCATCAGCATTTTACAAAATATGAACTCTATCACCTAGAAAGACAATGGCAATAGATGCACCGAAACAACATTATCTTAAATTATCTGTCCTGATCACATACTTGGCTTGAACATGGAAGTCAGTTTGTTCACAGTTGCTGGGTCAAGATTCTGGAACTCCCTTCCTAACATGACTGTAGGTACACCTTCATAGCCTGCAGTAGTTCAAGAAAAAGACAGCTTACCACTACCTCCTGAAGGAAAATAAAAGTGAGTAATAAATGGCTTTAACAGCGATGCCCCCAACTCAAGAATAAATAAAAAGATACAATGTGCCATTTATTTGGTCCCAGCATCAGAAGAATTATTGCTTCAATTGCTTATTTAATTTGTTCATCTCAATCTTTGTTAACTAACCCCATTCCTAACTAGATATTTATTCAAATGTTTTTAGGAGTTAGCCAACCTGATAGTAAATCTTATTGTTGAGAGTCTGTCCCTCAATCCATTGTCCCAGAGGATGAAAAAGCTTTTAATCTCAAGGCTCTCGCAGTTTAAGTTAGATAGGCTGCTTGGACCGTCTTTATCCATGGCTGAACATTTCAAAGATCTGCGCATAAGAATGCTTCAGATTGAAATGTTTCATAACATTATGAGTATGTTGAATATGTTTATGACACATATTTTGAATATGTTTATGATGTAATTACAAATAATGAGCAACCAGAGAAATTCTTCCTTTGTTCCCTTCTCAGTCATCTTGTTGTTACAATGGATCTTTGTGGAATAGCAGTTACGTTGAACTTCTGTACACCAGAAAGACATTGAGCCTTCAGTCAAAATCATTTTCTCCTACAACATTATAGGATTCATTATTCATTTCACTTGAACATACTCATATTACAGGAGAATAATCAACTTTATTAACATTGTGATGATTTTCAACAGCTATCGCTTTCTTTTTTGCATAGAGCAAAACACATTGAAATGATTTAACTTCATTATGCTTCTCTATTATTGTGGTAAAACCGGCCCCTAAGTACTTCCATTTTTTGGCCTCCTCCTTAATGTCTAGCTTGTAGAAAAAGGAACAGCTCAGAGAACGGAGCATTGGAGGTTCCTGGTTGGCCCCTTCAGATTGAAGGAACTTAAGAGGCTTCCAATAACTTTCTAGAATCTCAGGTATGTTTTATTCTCTGTTAGCAGGATGAAGCAATCCCCTCAATAGGCTGTCACAGTGCAGTTTCTGAAAACAACCAGAAGGTCTAAGACCCATTAGCAATATGTACTCATTCGGGCCCTTGAGGCCTGCGGTTGCACTCAATTTCCCTCTCACCTCCCCACATCGATCTGGGCCCAGCTCACATCTGACAAGCAATATTTCCAAGTGACTCAAATCTAACCTATGCGGAGGTACTGGTCCCAAAACGTTCACCTGGGTTTAGCCTGGTTTTAGGCTATATTCAAGCTGGCCCAGTTTCAAATGTGGGTTTCTCCCGATTTGTACTGGGTCAATGGGTGGTGGGAAAGGGGAGATGGAGAAAAATTAGTCTTACAAGTCTTGCAAGAAATCAGATTATCAACTCAATTCAGGAGTTATTCTGTCACATTCACATCGTATGCAAGACCAACATCAGAATTGGTCGTGCAACAACAACTTAACATCAGCACGGAGTTGATTCTACAAAAGGCAGGTCAACACCAACTTATTTAATCAGATCTGGACTTTAATAATTGACTTAAATTGCTCCTGTCAATTTGGCATTCACCATTAAAACGATAGTTTAATAGCATGGGGGCAGTTCAGAGTAGAAGTAATTGCTGTGATATTTTACCATCAGTTTACATATCACAGTTGGCAGTAAACCTGTGGTAATAATGTTGCAGGCAGCAACATATTTATACTAAAACACTTGACAAAATGTATGCAATCCCAGTGGTCTGTACAGACACTCCATTCAGGTTGCATGGACCATTTGGTTGGCTGTTCTGCGGGGCAGAAGGAATTACACAATTTTGTGAGATCCAGGGTTTTTTCTCCAGGCATAATGTTGTTGTTCGATTACAAAAGAATTGCTGAGATCAGAGCTGCTTCCCACCATTGCTATGCAAACTGAGCTGTAAAATACTGTTGATTAGCATTTCAAGGAGCACCACATTAGTTCTGGCAAGGAGAGCTTCTCTCGGTGGGTAGGAGCGTTTTTGTCCTCTCTCCTGACATCTGTTGTAACTTTTCCAGCCCAGGGGGAGGGGTGGGCAGGGGATAATGTGGAAGAGGCTTGCAGGAGGATCTTGGTGCTTATATCAATGCTTCAAACAAACAAGAATGTAAATCTACAAAATGTTTATCGGTAAAACTTGTTTGAGATCAATGTATGGCAAAGTATATTAAATTATAAAGAAATAACTTATGGCGAGCTACAATGGTGGAAGCTTAATAATATATAATTATATGAATGACTATATTCTGAATATATATATATATAATATATATTTATATATTTATGTGTGTATAAATGGCCTCCTACTCATCATTTGGACTACACCACACATTTTCTCAAGTAACAAAGCCACAGCCAGTAGTCAGGCAACCCAGGCAGCAGCTTCAGGCATGCTTTTTCTATCCCGATTTGTAAATGTAACACTATTCAGACAGAAGTCTGCAAGGAAAGTCATAATTTTGCGTACTGCAGAGAAAATAGCCTATTCCCCCAAAATGTGTTTACTGAGAGAACAAACGCAATTGTCGCTGCACTCAATGAAAGGCAAAGAACAAGCATTGTTTAAAAAGTGCCAGGTTGTCAAAGTGTGAATAAATAATGATGTCCTTAACAGAGTCTTAGATGCTAAGCGTAAACAACAAGTGTTTGCATTTGCAAAAGTGGTGCAATTGAAGACTGAAGCGGTGTTTACTAGATCCAGCTTGCAGCATTTCTTCAGAGAGCTTCCATCACCTTCATTCACTCCCTCTACCACCAATGCACAGTGGCAGCAGTGTGTACCGTCCACAAGAAACACTGCACTGCCAAGGCTTTTGCAATCGCACCTGCCAAACCCACGACCACTGCTGCCAGAAAAATAAAGAGGGTATAAGCAACACCACCTCCAGGTTCCCCTCAGAGTCACACACCATCCTGAGTAGGAAATATATAGAGGTTATTTCATAGTGGCAGGGTCAAATTCCTGGAAGTAACTCCCTTCCTAACAGCACTGTGGGTGAACCTTAACCACATAAACTGCAAGCATTCAAAAAGATGGCTCACTACAACCTCCTCAAGGGCAATTAAGGACAGGCATTAATTGCTGCCCTTGCCAGCAATACCCACATCCCATGAATGAATAGAAGAAAAAAAATCTTGACTGTGTTTGCCTTTTCCCTCCCTTCACTCCAACGCAGATCCCCTATCGCTGTCAGGTGTGAGTGTGACAATCCCACACTGGTATGTGGTTAAGTAAGTTAATATACTGAAAATATCACGCAAACAACAGTTCAGACCGAAGCCAGGTACTGTCATGTTTAAAAGCCAATTAGGAGGCCATTCATTGAGGGAAAACAAACATCAGGTGGGTACAGAATAAAACATTGGGCGGGATTTTGCAGCTGCACTTGCCCCAAAACTGGAAAGTCCCACCTGACGTCTACAAACCTTTACATGATTGGCGTGGCAGACAGAATGGGAAAATCCCCCCAGTTGTCTCCTGACAGAATGGGCAGAACTTTCTAGCCTCACCAGCAATGGACATCATCGCAAGCAGGACAGGAAAATTTGTAGAGAGGCCTGACTTTTGGCCACTCGACAAATGTTTTCGTCCTGCTTGTAACGGTGCCCATTGCAAGTGGGTTCATAAAATCCCAGCTAATGAGTGTTTTTGCAAAATGAATGATAAACAGCAACGAAATAGGTAAGGTTAATACAGGAGGAGGCCATTCCGCCCTTCAAATCTGTTCATAGTTAAATCACGATTGTTCTACGTCTGAAACGATAAAGAAAAGCTTGCATTTATATAACACTTTTCATGAGTATTGGATATTGAACCATTTCAAGACCAATGAAGTACTTTTTAATTGCTGTCATAATATAGGAAATCAGACTGCCAGTTTGTACACAGCAAGTTCTCACAAACATCAATGTGATGATGATGAGATAACCTGTTTTTATGATATTGATAGAGGGATAAATATTAACCAAGAGACCAGGTATAATTTCCCTAACTTTTACTCCTTCACGGAATTTTGGCACTGTTCGCAACAGCATTTGTTGCCCATCCCTAACTACCCTTGAATTGTAAGGCTTGCTTGGCCATTTCAAGGGGCAATTAAGAGTCAGCCACGTTGCTGCGGATCTGGAGTCACTCTACAAATTTTCCTGTCCCGCGTGCAACGATGTCCATTACTGGTGAGGCTGGAAAATTCTGTAGGCCAGATTGGATAAGGACAGAAGAGTTCCTGAAAATTCTGTGGGCCAGATTGGGTAAGGACAGAAGAGTTCCTTCCCCAAAGAGCATTAGGGAACCAGCCGGGATTTTACAACAATAACGATTATTGTCATGATCATCATTACTGAGACTAGTTTTATTTTTCAGATTTATTAACTGAATTTAAATTCCACCAGCTGTCCTGGTGGATTTACCATGTGTCCTCAAAACATTAGCCTAGATTTCTGAGATCACTAGTCCAGTGACATTATCTTTTTGTCACCATCTCTAATTATTATGTACCTGCATCTCACTGTAGTTAAGCTTATTTATTAGTGTCACAAGTAGACTTACATTAATACTGCAATGAAATTACTGTGGAAAATCCCCTAGTCACCGTACTCAGCACCTATTTGGGTACACTGAGTGAGAATTTAGTAAGGCCAATGCATCTAACCAGCACACCTTTCGGGCTGTAGGAGGAAGTTGAAGCACCCAGAGGAAAGACACACTGACACAGTGAGAATGTGCAGACTCCGCACTGACCGTGACTCATGCTGGGAATCGAATCCAGGGCCCTGGCGCTGTGAGGCAGCAGTGCTAACCATTGTGGGATCTTTTATATTCATCTGAAAGAAGGAAATGGAGCCTTGTTTTGACATCCCATCCAAAAGGCAACTTCTTCAACATCACAGAACCCTCCTGTTATAACAGCTCAGATTTAATGCTCAAGTACTTGACTGGGATTTGAACCCAAAACCTTCCAATTCACAGGTGAGAATGTCAGCTGAACCACCACTGAACTCCATCGATGCATTTTGTCTCCGCAGCCTTTAATATCCCTTCACAGACTAGCACCTCCCCAATTAAAATTTTCAACTTTACCCAAACAGCTCCTGAGGGAGAGAATTCCAGATTTCCTCTCAATTCTGAGTGAAAGATGTGTCCTGACATTCACTTATTTTAACAGCTTAGCTCTAATTTTAAGGTTTCACCCCCTCATTTCTCTTTATCTAGTTATCAACTCACTTTAACATCATGAGGTCAAAAGAGACTGTAGGCTCTTTAGCTAGCTCTATGCTAAACAATTCCAACTAATGCAGAGCAATAATCACCAAGGGAAATAGGATCAAAAACAGAAAATGCTGAGCAGGAGATTCTGTTTCAGGTTCCAGCATCTGCAGTATTTTGCTTTTATTAAAGAAAATAGGATGCTCAAATGCACAGTGAAAGTAAAGTCAAAGGAACTTGGTTTAATTCTCGAGTCCTCTCTAAAGATAAGGGACAAATCTGGAGCCCACACTCTCCATACACAGCAATAACATCTTGAGCTCAAAATGTGGAACGTTTGAAAAATGCATGAATCTCACCAGTGCGATCACAACTTCTGATTTTGAGCTAACCTTCTCTTACAACAGACCTATATAAACATGAACCTGGTGACTTCACCTCTGAGCGGAATATCAAAGGTTAAATGCTCAGGCAGCCATTATTTCTCAGGCAGTCCAAGATTCAAAAGGGAGAATGCTGGATATACACAGAAGTCACTGTCAGGGTCACTGTCACCATCTGGGGATAGGGTGTGGGGTGTGGACAGGGGCAATTTTGGGTTGTGGGTGGGTCGCTTAGCCTTATCTTTGTGCATAACAGGTCACTCCTTGCTCTGGCTGCCAAGCAAGCTTCACTTCATGGTTCCTCCATGCTATGTTAGTGTTCAAACAGGAGCTGAGTGGGTACCCTTCCTTGTCAGGAACTGCAAAGTGAGTGGGAGATGGCCATACCGGGGATGGTGGTGTGGGCAGTACTGGAGCAACTATGAGTGGTATACTGGGAAATACTGCAGGTGTCCTCTGTGCTATCCTGGAACATCACATGCAAGGTAGTAAATAGCATGAAATAAATAATTGAGGGACAGTACTTTAAATTAGATTGGGTAAGTCAGACAATGGGCATAGACTCAAACAAATAAAAAGGATCACTGAGACTGACATTAGGAGAACCATCTTCATCCAAAGCATAATCAATACTTGGAATAGATGCTGAGGCTGAGTGGTGGAAATAAAATTTGTGGATGCTTTTGAGAAACAATTAGAAGCTGTGTTAGGAGGACTGTAAGTTGCTTCTGTATGGATGAATATAAAAGGGGTCTTCCTCATCTGTAATGATCTCGTCTGTTACATATCTGTTGGAAACGGGGAGTGAATGGTGGTATGTCATGGAGCAACACATTTGACAGTAAATCTAGAATACAGCATTTTCTGGAGGATATTCATACCCTGAAGATGTGCCTTAGTCAAAGGCTGAAAACACATCTTGACACCTGGCCATGATATAAGTGGGCTTATATTGTGGTCTTATATTAAGACCTGAAGATCTTCAAGAATCTTTGAGTGCTGCTGAAACTTGTAATGGTCGCTAGAGTGTTCCACATGGCAATTTGCTCTCAATGCACAATGACCTTTCCAAAGGGAATGGTACATGGGGTGAGGCTAGTTTAATATCAGCACAGACAAGGCAGATATGGTGACAGCCTCAAGAGCTTTAAAGCTTTGAATATCAGAACAGAATATAACTGTGATCAAGAAGGGTCAACTTGGCCAATCAGGATTTTTTTTTGGGTAGCACATAGAGTCATAAAGGTTTACAGCATGGAAACAAGCCCTTCGATCCAACTTGTCCATGCTGCCCATTTTTTTAACGCTTAAAATAGTCCTAATTGCCCGCATTTAACCCAATATTACAATTTTACTTAATTTGGCTTTTGAAATCCCATTATCAAATTGGTTGATTGCTTAAAGCTCTACCATCTGGTGTTGTTTGAAAATGAAAGATAGACTCATGGATACTTTTGCGATATTGATATTTATCTCACATATTAGACATAGGTAATTTGTGGGTATTTATTATTAAATAGTTCCTTCGATGTACACATGATTATTAAAACACAATGAAGTGGCAACATATCATTGACAGAAACACAACCGATCAGAGAGGTTTTCTCAACAACTCAGAGTTTACTCCCATAGTTTACGACATCATTGGAATATTTTTTGTATACTAGCTGATCTCCCGTGGCGTTTCCCAGAGTGAGTTGGCAGATAGGCTGTTTAGTGGCAATAATGGATGTTTATTCTTTGTAGAAGGCATTTATGTAGATTGACTGAATAAGACAAATCCATTTTATTAAATTATGGTCCAGGATTCTCAGTACAGCTTTGGTGATCAAATTCAGTTTCTGAAAACCATAAATCCATGGATTTTAATTTAATTTTATAGTCTTTGTGTGCAGGTGCAGCAGGCAGTAAAAGAGGCAAATGGTATGTTGGCCTTCATAATGAGAGGATTCAAATAAGGAACAAGGATATCTTGATGTAATTATACAGGGCCTTGGGCCTAGAATATGTGTGCAATTTTAGTCTCTATCTGGGGAAAGATGTTCTTGCTCTAGAGAGAGTGCAGAGAAGATTTACCAGACTGATTTCTGGGATGGCAGGACTGATGTATGAGGAGGGATTGAGTCAGTTAAGAATGTATTCACTGAAGTTCAGAAGAATAAGGGGGGGGCGGGGAATCTCATAGTAACCTGTAAAATTCTAACAGGGCTAGTCAGGATAGGTGCAAGGAGGATGTTCCTGATGGTGGGGGTCACAGGCTGAGGATACAGACTGGTTGCAGAACCATGGGTCACAGTCTAAGGATAGAGGATAGACCATTTAGGATAGAGATGAGAAATTTCTTCACCCAGAGAATGGTCAGTCTGTGGAATTCGCTGCCACATAAAGTAATAGAGGCCAAAACATTGTATGTTTTCAAGAAGCAGTTAAATGTAGCATTTGAGGCAAAGGAGATCAAAGTATATGGAAGCTTGGCAGAGTCGGGCTATGAGTTGATGACCAGCCTTGATCATAATAAATGGCTGAGCAGGCTCGAAGGGCTGAATGGTCTCCTCCTGCTCCTATTTTCTATGTTTCTATGTCTATCAAGATATTTAATTTTTATCTTCATCATTACTAAGGCTGAAACAAGATGACAAATTCAATGCTGAGATGCATTTTCCAAAGTTCATGAGATCTGAGAGAGGTCCAGCAAGTTGCATCCAATTTGGAAAGTATTTTTATTGGATATTTTGACATTTAGGGAATTTCTTTTCTAAACACATGACATAGGAGATAAGATTAATGTGTGCTATGTAAGTGCATGTCACACACAAGATTCTAGGTGATATATAGATCAATATTTTAGGTAACGTTATATCAGCTTTCATCTGGTCACTTTCCATCTTGCTTAAGTGATCAAAACTCAAATTTGAGTCTTGGCAATTGTGTCAGGAAAATAAGTCAAGCCTGTTCCCTTCATGTCTCTGACAAGAATTTGTGGAAACTTTTCAACTTCAACATCAATTCAAAGATGTGTGAGTTATGTTGATTGGCCATGCCAAATTGACTCTAATGTCAGGGGAGTAGCAGGATAAATGTATAAGGGCCTGGGTGGAATTGTGGTTGGTACAGACCTAATGGGCCTAATAGCCACCTTCTGTACTGTAGGAATTCTATGATTCTATGATTTACCTCAAGAAGAAAATAAAAGTGCATGGTTTCTGCTATTTGTGTAGCTAATATTTCTCTAAAGAAAGTAGCAGCTGTCTACAGAGTAGGCAAATAACTAATTCTGAGTAGTTGCTTGGGTTGAAGAATCAGTATCTGAATCAACCTTGCTTTTCCAGAAGCATTGAGTTCACTTCCAAATTTCATGTCATCTACAAATTTTAAAATTGTGCTCTGACCCAAATCCAGGTCATTAATATATATCAGGAAAATAGGGGGCTAATACTGATCCCTAGAACTCCACTATAAACCTCTTTCCAGTTTGAAAGACCACCGTTCATCACTACTCTTAGTTTTTTTGTCAGTCAGTGAATTTTGTATTGATGTTGCAAAGCTGTAACTTTGCTCACAAGTCCATTGTGGGGCATCTTATCAAAGGCCTTTTGGATATCCGTGCACGCACCACAATACCAGCATTCCCCACATAAACCCTTTCTGTTCCCTCAACAAAATACTCAAACAAGTTATTTTAATACAGTTTGCCCTTAATAAACACATTTGTATAAGTTTGATCTTGTCTATGTTTTCATTTTTTTTTGTGTTTCAATGCTAAGCTGGTAATTGTCACCTTTCGTCCATCATATTCAAAGATATTGTCAGCCAGAATTCCTTATCACAGGGACGCTGACAGAATAGTTGGGGAAGTTAACTACTAATTAAATGCAAACATTTTGATTGCATCATTCTTTCAGGAGAGTAACTACATTTAGAATTCTTGTCACTAAAAGATTTCCCTCTGCCCCAACCATATCCTCACCTGTCTGCTTTGAAGTATCTTTTGTTTTCTTTTATTATAAGGGAAGGTGTTTGGAATGAGTGTTTCAGTATACAGCCTTGCATCACGGGGGTATATATCAGGTATTCAGCATTCATGGATGATAAATGCTGTGGACCACATCGTCCAAATTCGGGATATGTTGTCCTATCTTCTTTATCCAGAGAGTGGTGAGAAATTGCCAGCTATCACATGGAGTACTTGAAGCAAATAGCATAGATATGTTTAAGGGGAAGCTGGATAAGGACATGAATGAGAAAGGAATGAAAGAATATGCTGATAGAATGAGAGCAGGCCGGCTTCTGTTGAGCACAAATACTGACATGGACTGGTTGGGCCTAAATGCCCTGTTTCTACCAAACAAAGCTCTACAATGGGTGTGTCAATTCCCAAAATCTACTGCTCAGCCAATATCAACCTTATCCACTCACATTTTCTTAGAAAAAGCAGAAAAATTGCAAGAAAAAGAGTCTTATGTATAATTTACTTCATGAATAGAGATTCAACTCACTATCAGCTGAAAGAAGAGAATAATCAAGGGCAAATAATCAAAAAGAATAAAGTATCACAATTATGGAGGGTCATGGGGATTGATTTCATTGGTGGTAATGGCTTCAAAATAGACTTACTACCCACATAAACATTCCGGCTGCTGCCATATTTCTGACCCTTTTTTCATACGCAAATTGGAATCTTTTAACATGCAGGAAAACAATAAATTTTTAAATTATCTTTGTGAGTACAGGTAGAACTCCTGTAGGATCCACATAAATAATCCGAGACCCCGCTTCATGAGGCTCCATTCTCACCATAAACATTGTAATGTGGTTGATTCTCAAATGCACCCTTTAAATGGAGGGCATTTAGGGATGGGCACTAAATGCTGGGCCCAGCCAGCAACACTCACATCCTGCAAAATGAATTTTAAAAAAGAAGTACAAATCTCCCCTCCCCAAAAACATTTACCTTTCTGCCTCCAGGCTACCTGACACTGGATTGGCCTAACTCAATGCATCTGAATCCTGGCAACAGTTTGGCTAGCTGGTTCTGTGTATATGGGTCCAGGGCCATAAGTGGCTCCATCTCCTTCACTGTTGGAATGGGTGGGTGTCAGATCAAGCCTGTCAGTAGGCTGCCTGTCAGTTAAAATTTACACCAGGCAGTACAATCGTAACAGTTTGTGAGGGTGTACTTTATGATGGGTGTGGAAGGGGTGCTAGCTTTCAGAAATGAATGCATCTTCACACCACAATGTGTGCCCCATTTGTAGCCAGGATCTCTGAGTCCTGCAGAGACCAATTGCCTTGTCGGGTGCCTTCTGCAAACATTTTGGACAGCTTGACTCTGGGTAAGATATTATTGAGAAAGGCAGCTCAGATTTGTCCTATTAGAATACATTAGCATCTCAAGGCACTATCACAAGTAGAAACTTGCACTGCTGAGATATAATGGGAATCTTTAACATCTTTTTTCCAGTCCACGTGAACTGGGAGTTGAATTCTAAGGAAACAATGATTTGAATTTCAAATTTCTCTTCCACTTCCTGAATAAATGCGTCTTATTAGTAGATGATGATGTGGCTTTGGACAGAGTTTCGTTGCAGATTGATTGTTTCTGACTGAAGAAAACTCACCACCTTAAAAACTGATCGAAATTGAAAAAAAGTCAGGTGCAGTGCACACACTGCTGATTCACAATGATGTGTGGTACGCAGGCACAGTGGTTTGCACTGCTGCTTCACAGCGCCAGGGTCACTGTCTGTGTGGAGTTTGCACATTCTCTCTGTGTTTGCATGTGTTTCCTATGGGTGCTCCAGTTTCTTCCCACTGTGCAAAGGTATGTAGGTTAGATTGATTGGCCACGCTAAATGGCCCCTTAATGTCAGGGGAAATATTTAGGGATAGAGCCTGCTGGGTTCGTTGTCAGGGCAGGCTTGATGGACTGAATGGCCTCCTTCTACACTTTAGGGGTTCTATGACCATTTCATAATATGAAACATGATGAATTTCACCCCTCCCTCCCCCATTACCTTTTCATTGCATCAAAATTCGGAGTGAATTCCACATAGTAGGTTCACAAAATGCCAGTCGATGGTAAAGATTGGTTCAGTGTAATTATCTTGCAAACACATTGAACAAATTCCCATGGATCAATTTTTTTCTAATAAACTTTACACATTTTCTTAGAACGTGTTTCACGCCACTTAGAAAAAAAAGAAAAAAGAACTCCTAGCCCTCGATTGCAAAAGTTACTGCATGTTATCCTTAGTAAGAAAATATCTTTTAAATACTGCAAGGAATTGATAAAAAAAAAGCAGAGTTCATCAAAACATACAAAAGAAAAAGAGATTGAAGAGAGTGACAAAGGAGCAAAAGGGCAGAAAGAGAAAGAGAGAGACCAAAAAGAAGAAAAAAGGGTATGAGACAGAAGGATGGAGTAAGTATGGTTCTGACAGATTTCATCCTATTGTCACCATCTGTACAACACAGCTCCATGGCCTCTTTCATGGGAACAAAGCTGTGAGCAGATTCCAGCAGTTACTCCATTCACCATTCATTCACAAACTTATCAGCTCCATATGGATGCAAACAACTGCTGGGCTGAATCAGGATTTCTTTCCCAGAATTGACATGGTAATGAAGTCATAGGCTCCGAAAGGACCTCCACGGGTACTTTCCCTCTGTAACAAATCCAACCTTTTCACCCCATTCACTTCCCAAAATTATCTCATAACTCTGCAACATCTGTGAGTGCCTAATTTGTCTTTGAGTGCCTGGTAATGGTTTATTAGCTTTCCATGCACTACATGCTAGTTAACACTGGGTGACAAGAACCACTACAGGACCCATGTCGACACATGGAAATTGCTCATCCCACCCCACACTTTATATATATGTGTGTATAATATATATACATATACCCACACCTGCAGCTAAAACTGCTAGAATGGCATTGTAGCAGTGACAACAACAAGAATTTAACAGCTAGTCAGGCCTTCTCAGGAGAGAGATAAACAATGAACACTCCTCTTCCCTCAGGATATGCCACAATACCTCACATAGAATCAGCCTTTGGGTTTAACTATTCTTTCCAAAGCTTAAAAGAAAAGCCAATTGATTGCTCCTTTATGTTGCATCATAGTGCTGGTGAAACCACCTCCTGACCTGTGGGTCTCACAGAGCTGGTTGAAACCTGAAAGTTAACTAAACCATCAGTCACTATGCCTAGAGCTGGTGAAACATAAAAGATTCATCTTGCCAGCTCACATGAATCCTGGTCAGGTTATTTTTATGCGACTGCTCCGGGCCTTAGAGTCATAGGGGTGGAACTTTCCAGAATAAAAAAATGACAAAATGTCAATTTCTGACTGAAAACCAGCATGTTTCTCAGCCAAGTTTTGTGGCCAAATATTCTGACTCTTGGGAAGGGTAGGGGAGAAGTGTGGTTTATATCTTCATTCTGGCAGGGCAAGGCCTGCTTGAAACGACAAGGTAAGCTCTACAAAGATGGAACTCCCTCGTAAGCCACAGGATGACCATTCACCCCCACCCCCACCCACTGCCTTCCCCCTCCCCACTCTGCTTCCTCCCCCACCCACCGCGCCCACCCTCCTCACCAGCCCCCCCCTCCCCCACCCCACCACCAACCCCCACCCATCGCAAAAGTATTGGGGGGCACTTTATGTTAAGGCTAGAATTCTTTATTACCCATATTAGGAGGCACATACAACATATTCTTAGGACGTTCCTCTATCAATTTATTAAACCCACTTAATTTATAACAAATATCATAATGCATGGTGTAGTATTCTGTCCCCATTATTATCAAGTATTAATTCTGCCTTTCAGCGTTAGAGCCACTGCAAGGAATCAAATTCAAGGACTTGTTAGCTGCAAAGTGATTGATATTTGTAACCAACTGATGCAGTTACCACTTCAAAGCTTTTCTTTCCAAAACCAAGTATTGGACCTTAGCAAATGACCTTGTGAATAAATGTGGTAATTTGTATGGTACAAAACCGGTGGTTAGCAACCTGAACTCCATGAATCCTGGGAATCCCCAAATGCGCATAAAATAAAATCTGGATTTCCCTCTGTACATTTGGAGTGATATCAGATCAGCATTGCAAGCATATAAATTAGCAGGAGAGACAATAAGTAAGCAACGGCAGACTCAAGGAGTAATTCATGACTTTCAGTAAAAATATATCCCAGTAAGGAGGAAAAATTCTAACAGAGGGATAAACCATCCATGGCTAACTAAGGAAGTTAAGGACAGTACTAGGTTGAAAGAAAAACCATATAAGAAGGCAAAAGTCAATGATAGCCCCAAAGACTGAGAAAAATTCTGAATCTAGCAAAGGAAGACTGTAAAGACAATTAAGAGAAAATAAACTATAAGGGCAAACTAGCAAGGAATACTAAAAACTGACAATAAGAGCTTCTTTAAATATATGGAAAGGAAGACAGAGGTCGAAGTGAACATAGGCCCCTTTGAAAATGAATCTGGGAAGATAGTTATGGGGAACAAGGAAATGGCAGAGGAGATATTTTGTATCAGTTCTTATGGTGGAAGATACTTCAAACATCCCATTAATAATAAAGAATATGAAGGAGGAATTAATTACTATCACCATCATTAGAGAAGTAGTATTAGACAAACCAATGAAGCATCATAGAATCCTTAAAGAAATAGCTACAGAGAGACTGGACGCATTGGTAGTAATTTTCAAAAAATCTTTGGATTTTGGACCAGAGGTTTGGAAAATTGCCAATGTGACACTCTTATTCAAAAAAGGAGGGAAGTTAAAAGCATGTAAATATAAGCCTGTTAGCCTAACATCTACTGTTGGAAAAACGTTGGAATCAATTATTTAGGAAGTAATAGAGGAACATTTTGAAAATCATAATCTAATCAAGCAGAGCCAGCATGGCTTTATGAAAGGGAAAGTTTTTTGAGGAAGAGTTTTTTGAGGAAGTCTCAGAGTAGATAGAGGGGAACCAGTAGATGTGTTGTATTTTGGACTTCCAGAAGATGTTTGGCATGGTACCTCACAAAAGATTAAGTCATAGAATAAGAGCCCATGGTGTTGGAGGTAGTATATTAGTATGGATAGAAAATTGGCTAATGGCAGGAAGTATTGGACCTTCCTGCAAGTGGCGATAAGGGGCCGATAATCAATGGGGTTCCACCCAGTACTGGGACTGCACTGTTTATAATATATATTAATGACCTAGAGGAAGGAAGCAAATGCACTCGCCAAACTTGCTATATTGACAGTGTCAACCTGTGCCAAGGGGAATTGCCAGGGCACTGACCAAGCATGACCCTCTGCCCCAGGGACTATATTTACTTTCGAACAGAATCCCATTCTTGTAAAGCTGCTATAAACCTCGCTGACACAAATATTGAGTGAGGGGGGAATCATGTGGCAGGAGGCCTGTTAATAATATTAAAATGAGAAAAAATTATGGGAATCTTATTTAAATGATGGGAATCTTATTGCATCATCAGTGAGGGGCGAGGAAAATCAGGAAATTAGATCTCGCCGGTGACAATCTTACTTCCTACTCTTGCAAAATTCTTTTCTAGCGTCACCATTTATGCTTGTAGCAAACCTGGACACAAATTTGCCCTCTTTATCACAAGAGGCATTTTCTTGCCTTCTCAACTCTTTTATCTCTTGCTCTCTCCAACCCCCACTTTTTTCTGTTGAATTTTGAGACTCACTTATCATCCAGTTTCCAGTTTTGACAAGACTATATAAGCCTACATTCTTCAGTCTTTCCACTTTAGAGATAATAGATTTCTGTGTATCGCCTGTTCTAGTTTCAAACTTCCAACAATCACTGACTATTTATCTCTACGATTCATTTAATTGACTGATTAAAAGTCGTCCAATATTTCTCATTGCTTCACTTCTCCACCCCAGCCTACCACTCATCTGCCTGGGAGAACAATACTTTGGCTGGGATTTTCTAGTCTCGCCTGTGGCGGAAATCATCGCAGGAAGAAAATTTGATGGGCCAGCCAAAGACCCAGTGACTTCTGGTGGGAATTTCCGATCCAGTGGTGGGCAGGCCTGGAAAATATCAGCCTTCATGTTTGCTCAGTGCTTCCCATGGGATGACAATTCCATGGTTCCAATAGCTGAGAACTTATTTAGCTGGATTTTCTTCTCCCTCCAGAATCAGGAATAATAGGTGGCTGGGGGCACTAAATTTGGAGTGCAATTAAAAGTCAGTTTTCCGCCAGCAGGAAATTCATTTGGGATTTTGTTTTTAATATTCATTCAGGTGATGTGGACATTGCTGAGCAGGCCATCATTTATTGTCCATCCCTACTTTCCCTTGAGCTGTCTTCTTAAACTATGTAGTCCATGAGGTGTAGGTACATCCAAATGCTGGTAGGGAGGGAGTTCAGGATATTGATCCAATGACAGTAAAGGAATGATTATATATCTCCAAGTTAGGGCGGTGAGTGAGTTGGAGGGGAACTTGCACGTGATGATATTCCCGGGTATCTGCTGCATTTGTTCTTCCAGATGGTAGCGGCCGTGGGTTTGGAAGGTGCTGTCTAGGAGCCTTGATGAGTTCCTGCAATCATCTTGTAGACGGTACACACAACTCCGTCTGTATGGTAGTGCTAAGGGAAGTAATATTTTTGGAAGGGTGCCAATCAAGGTGGCTGCTCTTCCCTCGATGTTCCTTGAGAATTTTGAGACCTTCAAGTGGAGAGTATTCCAGCACACTCCTGACTTGTGCCTTATAGCGGTGGACAGGCTTTCAGGAATCAAGAGATGAGTTACTCATTTCAGAGTCTGATGAAGCTCTTATGAAGGTCATACCGACTTGAAATGTTAGTTCTATTCTCTGTCCACAGATGCTATCATACTTGCTGAGATTTTCCAGCACTTTCTGTTTTTGTTTCAGATTCTAGCATCTGCAGTAATTTGCTTTTATCTGTTCAAAATCCAACCCGTTTAGCACAGTGGTGGTGCTGCAAAACACAATGGAGAGTACCCTCAATGTGAAGACAAGACTCTGTCTCCACAAGAATTGTATGGCGGTCACTCCTACCGATACTCTCATGGACAAATGCATCTGCGGCATGGAGATTGGTGAGGATGAGGTCAAGTATGTTTTTGCCTCTTGTTGGTTCCGTTACCACCTATTGCATTCCCAGCTAAAAGATCCTTCCATCCCTTCTAGAATTGTATCTGTTAGAGTAGTTTAGGGGGATTCTGTCAGATGTCCATATGGAATATCTTGGTCAATATTTTGAATATCTTACCTCAATACTCCCCTAACTCTGGGCATGGCCAGAATGTGTGTTAATAAGGACCAATTAGTTCCTCACAGTCTCTCCAGCAATTACCTATATTTACGTAAGTGGTGATAATGGTGTTCTGAAGTACCAAATAATGAGATTCCATCTATAATCTCTCCAGATGTTTGAGCTGGTCCCAAAATGGGCATCAGAACAAATTTTATTCCAGTCTTCTTTTGTTATCTCCTGTTGCAATTCAACCTCCCATTTCCTTTTAATGTATAATGTCCAAAGATATGCAGGTTAGGCTGATTGGCCATGCTAAGTTGCCACTTAGTGTCAGGGGACTATGTAGGGTAAATGTATGGGGATATGGCCTGGGAGTGAGTGTTATCAGTGCAGACTCATTGGGCCGAATGGCCTCCTTCTGCACTGTAGGATTCTAAGACCTATGATTTATAAGGAATTGCCGGGCACCACAGAGAGCAATGTCTGATATATATAGGATATTATTTTTCCTACAGTAACACCTTGGTGAATTTTACAAAGTGTGGCCCTAATGGTTTGGGCTTCTTATTTTGTTTAGATCTTCATGTTTTAAAATAAAATGTCTTATCTATAGAAGCCTAAAAAAATTCAGTATTTGGAATATCAAATTCCCCTTTGAAGGAAGGTGAGTCTATATTCAGACCATTAGTTAAAGGTCTTATTATGTATGAAGGGTATAACACTTTTTATAGACCCAATAGTGATCAGAGCTGAGATTGAACTGGGTAAATTGAATAATTTCTGAATTTATTCCCAAATACTGATTATCAATCTTGTCCATTCCCTCAATCTGCAGTCCCTTATGCTATTACCCATAAATATCATTGCTGTTGATGGAAGCTTATGTACAAGTTTCTCCACGTTCAGCCTTCATCCTTGCCATTGAAAAAAAAACTGGAGATCAGATGATCGAGCATATTGACAATCGGTTTTTGAATATGAATAGGTATCATATGGAAGAGGTGTAACAATCTGGGAAGGACATTCATCTTAGTAAGTTCAATCTGCCCTAACAGAGGGAGGGGTAGAGTCAGCCATTGATCCAGATCACTCCTGATAATAGTTGATGATGTTAGTGTAATTTGTTCCATATATTCTATCAATTGATGATGGGATAAGAATACTGAGATATTTAATACCTCAACTGGGTCATTTAAAGTCACCTTGTCTCTTAATATGGTTGGGGATCTGTCCATTTATCACCATTGTTTCACTTTTGTCACCATTATCTTTCTAACTGAGTAACAGCCAAACTTTTTAATACTCTCTTTCCAAAAAAATGGATGTTGTGGGATCTGGCAAGGATATCAACAGATATAATTTGTGCTTTTCTAATCCAGCTATAACATGTTCTACATCCATATTTTCTCTCACCACCTGTGCTAAAGGTTTTATATATAGTGAACGAAAGGAGGGACAAAGGACAACCCTGTCTTATCCCCTTCTCTAGCCCAAAGGCTTCAAAAATATGACCATTCACTCTAACAGAGGATTTTACATTTGAATAAAGGTTCTGGATTCATCTCACAAAGCCGGATCCACAATTCCCAGGCAGTCTAAACTCTGAAATAGGTAGACTTATGATATTCGATCAAACACCTTTTCAGCATCTAATCACAAAATCGTGGCCTCAACTCACTAATTTGACCATGAGTCATGATATTCAGGAGCCAGCAGAGATTGTCTCCAGAGTAACGCCCGTTAAAAATTAGTTTAGTCTAGGTGTATAATTTCAGTTATTATCCTATTTACTCCTTTGCCAGCATTGATGTTAGAATTTTCAGATTGCAGTTAAGTAGCAATATGGGCCAATATGACCCAAACTGTGTTGGGGTCCTTACTCTATGAATGACAGCATCTCACCATAAAGGAAGCAATGATCCAGTTTCTAGTGACTCACGATAGGCCTGCTGAAATAAAGGCTTAAGTATGTCTTTAACTATCTTATAAAATGTGTTCATTAACCATCTCGGCCAGGGTTTTTTTATTATTTTTAAGTGCATCCATTGCTTCATCAATTTCCAAATCAGCAAAAGATTTATCCAATTCACTGATGCATTATGAATGAGTTACAAATTGGAAGATTGCACAGGTTCACTTGTCCCTCCGCCTGGTGGGAGTCCCACCAATTTTCCTGGTCACTTCTGGATTTAATTTCAGAATGGAAAATTCCATCCAATTGTGTTCGATAGAGTATTTGATCGCCTCATATACACTTACCCTTATAACCTTCAAATCTCATTCCTTACAAACACTACTCTCTGCCTCATAGCCAGAAAATAATAATCTTTATACAGATATCATTGATAATTCATTATAAATAAGTCCAATAATTTCAAAATAGAGTAGGCTAATGCCTTACACCAGGAGCCACTATTCATTCAATTTAAAATGTTTATTGTCCATCAAACAGAACAAAAGCTAATTCCTTTATCTGGTACAATATTCATGCATTGCATTGAACTGTGTCATTGGCAGGAACTGAACAATAAAATATAACTGTATTTCACTACGAGAAACTCTCTGTCTCCATTATGAAAGTTGTTTAAAAATACATGAGTAGCATAATGCTGTGTAGCACCTTGTATAAAGGAGGGTGTTTCAATCTTCCATCATATATTAGATAATAAAAACACCGTGAAAATTGAAGAGACTCCAACTATATTTGCTTCTCACAAGTGAAATGGAATGGAAAATTGTTTTTATGAAACATGCTTTTGACCTCTAGCAATGAAAATGGTCATACTTTTATAGCACATAAGCTGAGAATTCCACATAATAAATACATATTTTTTAAACTGTCTAACCAGAAGCAAGCCTCTCTCTGCAGAACAAATGCATTAATTGCAGATCTGTCATAAAGCAACTGACCTGAAGCTAAGTCATTTCAAATGTAGTTACTTAAAAGGAGTTGGGATCTTTATGTTAATGTAATTCCTAACGGATATGTAATAATTAGAAAAGGGAGCAGGAAAGATAACAGGCTCAAGGACAGAGAGGCCATGACTAAGTCACTCCAGTGTAATAATGAAATCCATGAGGATGATTTAACATTTAGATATAGGAATCTATATGGACTACATTAATGATAAATCAGAGAATGCTGTGGCTATAAGCTGACTCAACAATTTTTACTGTACCTTAATGAAATAATCTCATTACCTTTACCGAACTTGTTTTTCCTTTCAAAAGATGGTGACAACAGAAAGGTGAAAGGTTTCAGACAACTAATGATGGTAATAGATGCCAAGTCAGTATGAATAAACAGCACTTTAAAACAAGAGCAGAACAACAATTGGACAACTGTAAAACAGATGAGAATAATATAGACCCTGTCAACGGAACCAGAATATATTCATTCTTGATCTTATTGTTTCAGGAGACATATTTATGAAAATAGATGCTTCCTTCAAACAATGTATTTAAGAGAAACAAAAGTCAGAATAGTTGTTAGCTATTAAATAAGTCAAAGTTTGGTTTTAATGTATAGGTTACCTAGAATTTGACTGATATTCGGGGAATCCATTGTGTGACTCTCTCTGCTCGTGAAACCGGAATACCAATACAAAGGAGTTGGCAATTCCTATTGTTCTTACCGTGATACTTCCCAGAAATGATGTGATACCTGTTCCTTAGTGCATCGACCAATTTTTCCAAATCCAAATTATGATTATTAAAATACTCAAATGGGGCTTCTCAGAGTCCCTAATATGGAAAAACTATTACCTTAGATCATTGTTCTACATTTCATGAAGCAATGCTTTATTTAGGATGTCTCGCTAGTTACTCTCATACACAAACTCACCCACATGTGTGCACACACATATTTGTGATTCCTCTTTTCACAATCTACATTAACAAAAAAAATGTTACTGATATACAAAGGGATTGTGAAATAACACATGTTCAGTGTGGTGACTTGCCATATCAGAGAGCATTTACAATTTTAGGAGTCTTAATTGTGCTGTAAAAGACATAAAAGAGGCAATCTGAGGAAGTGGTGTCGTGCTTGGAAACTTAGGATATAGTCTAAACAGATATATACCAAATTATATGGATAATTTGGTATATATTTGCACTTTTCAATTCCTATTTTTTGTTCAAGGCTAATGAAAACTTAAACTGCACCTGAAGAATGACCTGTGAAGTGTTCTGGTGAAAGTGTCCTGATTGCAAATTTGCTTTTCACACCAAATGATCCTTTGGTCCTTGGATACAAGTATATTAATGTGCCTTATTGTAAGAGATTAATCCAATTCTGAACACAGAACATGATTAAAACATCAGTGTAGAGAAACTAGATTACCATTAGGCTACAATTTTACCATCCCAGGCAAGACCCCAAGTTTTTGGATCGATCCAGTTAGGGATCAATAATGTTTTGCTCAAAGAAGGCAAAGGGTGGAACTTTCCCATCATTTGTCAGAGCATCAGGCTCTGACTGAAAACTGACATCTTTTCAGATGCATGACCAAGTTTTTATACCAGATTTCAGCCAGTCTGATAAAAAAAATCAGGAGTGCAGTTGACAGCATCTGTCCGCTGGGGCGGGACCTGGTACAGCTGGCAAGATTGGCTCCACAAAGATCAGGGTACTAGCTTTAACGGGTGCCATGATCCGAACAGACATTAAATTCCCCAAGTCGCTCTTCACACCCCCTTCCCCCCACCACAAAGGTACCACAACAACTCACACGGCAGTATCGCCCGCTTACCCCCAGAGCAAATTCCACTCCTGTCTCTCAATGCTAGGTTCTCTCCTCAGAGTCCACTCTACTTGTCAATGCCAGAAACCCCCCCCAAAGTCCTCGATGTAATCCCCCCCATCACAAATAACAGGAATCATCCCTGCTTCCAATTAGAATTCCCAGATGGGCCTGCCCCAGGCGCACTGGAAACGGAAGTGCCCATTGGCAGTCGCCAGGCTTGCTCCTCTCCCTCTGCAAATGATACTTACCTTGGCGCCCCTGACAGTAGCCCCTCAACTGCTTCACATTCTTAAATAGCTGCTGTGATGTCATGTTGTCGAGGCATGAATATTTAGTGAGGGGGAAACACATGGCTAGGAATCCTTCTAATCATATTTAAAGTTACTGAAATTTATTAAAATAAATTTCCCACCCTCCAGCGAGGGATGGGGAAAATTAGAAAGATCTCTCTGGCAAGAATCTTGTTTTCTGACTCTCACGGTGTACTGCACCCACTTTTCTCGCTGGTGGCGAATGCAGGTGCAAAATCGTCCTCAAAGCTTGAGATTTGTGACTCTCATCAATAAAATAAAGCCACACAATTCCATGGGTTTTGAACAAATAAGAATAAACTTCACCATACGATTAACGTTTCATTAGTTCCCATTGCTTGAACCAGTTTGCTGTTCCATCCTCCTTCCTGGCCACTGTCTCAAGCTGAGACAAACTGTTCACAACCTTGGTATCTAATTGTCCTGGAGCTGAGTTTCCAAAGCCATATTAACTCCATCAGCAGGATCCCTTATTTCCACCTCGGCAATATTGCTGTTTCTACCCTGCTTCAGCTCATTTGTTAATGAAACACTGTGCCATGCATTTGTTACTTCCAGACTCAGTGACCTCAATATTAACCCCATCCAATCACACGTTGGGTAGGGTTAAAGACTTGAAAATAGTGAATGTGCCCTCAACTTGCTGTACCCTTGGGCGCTATGTGCCCTGCCATGGAGAGATGGGATATCCCATTAATATATTTAAATGCACAATGCAATTGGGAGCCCAATTTAAAATTCATTGCTGGCGCACGGGTTTCCTAGGCACAGGAAAATTCAGGCAGTGAAAAGGAGGGACAGATTCATCAAGATCAATGAGTTTTCTAACACTGTTTACGGACAATGAAAAGCAAGAGATCTGCCATTGGCCCATCTAGGAGGCCTTTCCAAACCCTAATCACCAGCTTCCCCTCAGCACCCAAAGCCTCTCCAATGGTTGATTCCTCTCATCTAATCAAATCAAACCGAATCAAATCAGAATCAAATTATCTTTTAATTACAAACTCTTTCCACTATCCTCAATCATGCAATGGAGCAACACAATGGTACAATGGTTAGCACAGCTCCCTTACAATGCCAAGGACCCAGGCTCGACTCCCAGCTTGGGTCACTGTGCAAGTCTGCTTGGTCTCCCTGTGTCTGCATGGGTTTCCTCCTGGTGCTCCGATTTCCTCCTAAAGTCTGAAAGACGTGCTGCTTAGATGTGAAGTTTTCCCTCAGTGCATCTGAACAGGTGCCAGTGTGTAATGACTAGGGGAATTTCACAGTAACTTCATTGCAGTGTTAATGTGAGCCTACTTGTGACAGTAACAAACAAACTTTAAAAATTAAACTCAGCTCCTCCTAAACATGAAGTCTCTCAACGCTCCTGATGGTGGGCTTTTTTGGTACCCCAGCAATCACCTTAAAAATGGACTCTGACTGAATACCAATGTAGTGGCAGCAGTGTGTACCATCCACAAGATGCACTGCAGCAATTCGCCAAGCCTCTTTTTACAGCACCTTCCAAATCCAGGACCTCTGTCACCTAGAAGACAAGAGCAACAAATGTATGGGGACGTCACCATTTGTAAGTTCCCCTCCAAGCCACACATCAATCTGACTTGAAAACATATCACCTTTCCTTCATTGTCATTGGCTTAAAATCCAGAACTTCCTATCTAACGTTATTGGCATTCCTTCAATATAGAGACTGCAGCAGTTCAAAAAGGTGCTCACCATCACTTTCTCAAGGGCATTTACAGGCGGGCAGCAAGTGACTCCAACATCATAAGAAATAATTTTTTAAAAAACTCCCTTCACTTTCTCTCTCCACTCTCTCTCTCCACTCTCTCTCCTTCCATTCTCTCTTCTCTCCCTCTCTCTCTCTACTGTTTCTCTTTCCACTGTCTCTCTCCACTCTCTCTCTCCCTCTGCTCTCTTTCCATTCTCTCTTTCCACTCTCTCTCTCTCCACTCTCTCTCACTCTATTCTCTCTTCTCTCCCTCTCTCTCTCTACTGTTTCTCTTTCCACTCTCTCTCTCCACTCTCTCTCTCCCTCTGCTCTCTTTCCATTCTCTCTTTCCACTCTCTCTCTCTGTTCTCTTCTCTCTCCCTCTCTCTCTCTACTCTCTCTCTTTCCACTCTCTCTCTCCACTCTCTCTCCCTCCACTGTCTCCTCTCTTCCTCTCTCCATTCTCTTCTCACTGCACTCTGTCCCCTTTCTCCACTCCCTCTCTCCATTCTTTCTCCCTCCGCTCTTTTGCTCTCTCCACTCCCTCCCAACTCTTCTGCAGCAGTTCCTCCCCTCCCGATTGTGGGTTCTCCTTCCTGATCATGGTCTGTCTACACCATTCAAACTCTCCTCTTCCTCTACAAATTACAGTGTTTCTCCCCCCGCCCCCACCATAATTGCACCCTCTCTCTCTCTTCATTGTGGCTTCTTCCTTTCCCTCAATGGCACTCGATTGACAGTCATTCTTCTCTTTCCAATCGCAGAATCGCAGCCTCATCATCTGTTTGTGAGTGCTCCCCCCTACCTTTCCCTCACATACCCTCTCCCTAAATATGGCATCTCTCCTGCTGACATTGCAGTCACACTTTTTAACCCCATCCTTTTGGTCACCAGCTCTCTCCCATCTAATCACAGTCCCCTGCCCTTCCAGTTGCAAATTCTTTCAATCCCACAATTGGAGCCTTTCTCCCTTGATCGTGACTTCCCTTCCCTGCTCACTGCCCTGCCCCCCCCCCCACTCCTAACTGGGGGCTCTATGTTCCCGTAGAGTGACCTGAGATGTTTTCCTATGTTAGAGGTGCTATATAAATACTTGCTGTTGTTTCTGGCCAATGAACAGCTAAAGAAGGGACATATGCCAAGATTATTAGCATGAGAGATTGGATCTTGAGTGCCAGTGGAACAAAAAAAACATTCTTAACTGAGAGTATTCTGAGAGTATTTAACAATAAAAATATTTGCCAATGGAGCAACACTGGGAAAATAATCTGAAACAATGACAAAATTGTACAACTGATTCTCTAGAAATAGTGGAAGAAAACTCATTGGGTGGAAGAGCGAAAAGAAATTACGTGTAAATATTTGCTGAGTATTTGGTGTTTCAGTGAACAACCAACCCCAGAACACCTGGTACATGAATCGGCTTTAAAACTCTTTGTCATGGCCACTGTTTCCTCAGTACTCTACTGAGTACCAGCTTTGAGACTTTCTCTCTAACAACTGTACATTCTCCTAGAGCAGGTTAGAATTCTAAAGCAAAATGCTACAGATGTTGGGAATTGGAAATAAAACAGAAACACTCAGTAGGCCTGACAGCATCTGTGGGGAGAGAAGATGAATTAGTAACCTGTAACCTTTCTTTGATCTCAATAAATGCTGTCCAACCTGTTCAGAACCTCCAGCAATATTTTTCTGTATTAAAGATTTGGAAAGCTCACAACTACTTGATTGATATCGAAGCATGATTTTCCAGAATAGCTGTTTTGGTAACATATCAGTAATTTCACTGATCCGT
The DNA here is from genome assembly GCA_024679065.1 of Sphyrna mokarran. Lineage (NCBI taxonomy): Eukaryota > Metazoa > Chordata > Chondrichthyes > Carcharhiniformes > Carcharhinidae > Sphyrna > Sphyrna mokarran. The sequence goes on from JAGIQG010000005.1 coordinate 95,904,377, forward strand.
TACTTTGCTGGCTGCAGATATGAATCACTAGATTGACTGGACGGTTATACTTGAACTTTCCCAGGGAGAGACACTGTCTTTTCTCACATTCTGACATATCCAGGGGAGGTTGAGAAAATTAGTTAAGGAAAGGATCTTTTCCCACATTGTTCAAATGCTCTTCTGGCAAATTAGCAAGTCCAATATAAGAGATATTTACATGCTGAATCACTTCTTAACAGATACGGTCAAGGAAGGCTGAATGGGAGGGGGTGGAAGAGATAGACAGCAAGATTTAAATCTAGCTGTTTTCATTAAACATGAATTAATTTGGTCTGCTGTCTTTATTTCTCCCTATGTTTTACATTAGAAAACATATGTAACTCATTTCTCAAATCAATTTTTAAATTCATTTTTCCACCGCAACCTCTTCCATTTCATTCCTCTGGTATTTAAAACGTTTCCTTAATTCTCCACTTGTGGAACCTTTTCTCCAGCCTGCAAAGAGGTTTATTTAAATCACAACCATAAATAAATCCAATGAGAAAGATATTTAGTGCAAATATATGACCCATCATCTGACTGTCCAGCTCAAACATGCCTCAAGCTTCAGGGTCAGTATATTGTTTCAGATGATCACTGGGAGTTGGCAAAGTTTCAGCTAGAAAACCATCAGACAAGATTACTAACTACATTTTTTTAAGGATTATATTTATAAAGTGTAAACTCTAATACAGATGATAGCTGACACTTACATCTAATTGCAAATATTTTACTTATGAATTCAAATGAACTGCTGATTCAATTATAAGAAAGGCATTTTACAAATCATAATTTCCTTATACCTTGAAATGAAGGTGGGGAAATGACAGCTATAGCTCTACAATTTCATTAATGTGCAAGCAGTGCAGCTTTTTGAAACAATTCATGTTTGTTTCTGGGAATTGCAGCTTCAAACATTCTCCAACTTTCAGCTAATGGCAAGGGGCTGGCATCATCAGTCTTTAACCTGTCGTGTTTTAACCATTTCCAGTCATGTAAATGGAATTGAGTTTCTCCCTGTTTTACAAATTGTTACAGAGGTCATCACAATCACACAAATCCACTCCAGCTCTGTGAGCTGCACAAGGAAGCACAGACTGGATTCTACTGAAATCAGGCACATCATAACTCCAACCCCTACCTATTTAACATGAAACATTAGAGTTAGGGTTTCAAGACAAATTTGCTTGACTTTGTCTTTAAAGTCTTTTTCGTATAAACTCCCTTTCCCAATCGTTACATTTGCCAGCCAGGAAACCCTTGGCCTGTGCTATGTAGTTAAATCTGCTCCAATCATACCCTTCCCCCTGGCCACTTTATTGATCACCACGCCTTCACTTCTCTAAGTCCAACCCTGTCAAATTTCACTCTTGAACCCCATTACCTTCCACACCATCAACTCCTTCTTCAAAACCATCCTAAAAACACACCAATTATCTCTCTGAATCTCTCTTTCTCTGACTCAGCTTCCTTTTTCCTCATGGCTCTGTGAAGCCTCTTGGGATGTTTCCCTATGTCCAAGGTGCTATGCAAATGTAAGTTGTTGTTGAAAATACATTAGGACACAGCTTTTCCAAATCATAAATTATAGATTCATAGAGCCATAGATGTTTGCAGCATGGAAACAAGCCCTTCAGTCCAACTTGTTCAAGCACTTGTGCAGCAGAAAATGCAGACAAATCCTGCAAGATTTTTCCCTCTCTTGTAGATAAATTACTATTGGTATATTTGGTTATTAAATCAGATTGCCGCAATGATATGGAGGTAATGTGCTCCTAGGCCCCTCACAGCTCACAACGTACCTCTTCCTTACACCAATGTTCAAAGCGGCATGCTGCTCTCCTCGTCTCTTCATTCTGCCAATTAACTCCTCATATTCCCCCTGGTTCTTAATTCAAGCCAGAAATCTACTCCCAATGTCATATTACTACCCTCCTTTCCTCCCTTCCCACTCAGTTCATGCTGGCTCTTATCTCCCTCCTCCTCTTTTCAATAAAGGTCAACTCTCTTCTTCCATCGTGTCCTGTATTCCCTCTCTTATTTGCCAATACCTGCCCTTCCCCCCTCCCACTTTCCTCGGTGCTACCTGCTGCAGTTAAAACATTGATGCACTCTAGAGGCAGGAATTCCTAATTGTGCAAAACTACTGGAAGAGCCCTGCCCACAGCATACAGGGGCATTCATTTCTCTGGAGTCGCAGAAAGCATCAGCCTGGGTCAACGTTTAAGCATCAAGGCTTCGCTGAGGAACAAAGCTGGAGCAGGCTTGTGCAAGATGATGGAGGTAGTGCCGAAGAAGGAGCTAAGGCAGTGGTGAGCAACCTGTGGCCCCGTGGCCACATGCAGCCCATGTGGGTTTTGGGTGAGACATTTTGTTGACCTTTGCCCACGTGTAAGCTCACCACATTCCACTGATTACAATTTGCATAGTTCTTTTTCCTACTGGTATGGCTGAAGTGTTTTGTATGCAAAACAAGTGAGGTGGATGCTCATTGCACACAACGTTGACAGAGAGAGACAATCATTCCTCGAGATCCAAAGTATAAACATTTATTTTGCTTTAACCAATTGAAATTAGAATCATAGAATCCTTACAGTGCAGACAGAGGCCATTCAGCCCATCAAGCTTGCTTCAACAACAATTCCACCTAGCTCTGTCCTCATAACCTGTTTTACCCTGTTAATCCGCCTGAAACTAAGGGGCAATTTAGCACAGCCAATCAACCTAACCTGCACATCTTTGGACGGTGGGAGGAAACCGGAGCACCCAGAGGAAACCCACACAGACACGGGGAGAACTGTCGCACAGACAGTGACCCAAGCCGGGAATCAAACCAGAGTCCCTGGCGCTGTGAGGCAGCAGTGCTAACCACGGTGCCACCACTGATATATTCAATGAATATAAAGCATTTTCTATGAATTGTTATGAAACATTTGAAGTTTATTAAATGTATTTAATCTTATTCATAGTTGGTGCACAAGCCTGATTTCAACGTGCAGCCACTGAGATGAAGGAGGACCATTCATGCAGCCAACACACCAGCCTAGATTGCCCATCACTGAGCCAAGGGAAATAATAGTTTTTTTTTAATTTGCTTGTGAACTTTAATTTGAAAGCACGCGAAGCACTGATGGTGGATATGTATCGATCTCCGGCCCCACGGCACTGTGACACCTGAAGCAGCTGCAGGATCTATTGTGGTATGAATCTGAGCTTCCCGTAATACTGAGGGAGGAGTTCAGAGAACAAGGACTGGCCTGTCGAGTCTGCACAGAATCATAGTAAAGAATATGAAACTACTTGTGTGGTAGAGGTACACGACATAAAACAAACAGTGTGATTCTAAATAACAGTGTGGTTCTAAATAACTGATGAGGTATCTAGTGTAAAGCCAGGACTGAACCTGCAGCTGCTAGGGTTTGTTTGTTTTAAAACCAGTTTAACAGCAGAATGAAATGTTCATTTGGCACAATGTACATTCTGGACTTTTAAAAGGACAGGAACATTTTCGGTGTGACTGATAAAATTTCACATTCCGTCAATCTAACAAAAAATCTGTCCCTAAAACCTGAACCAAGCATTTTCATTTCAGATCTAGGCAGACCATTTGCTTACTTGCTGCTTTTCGTGTTCCTCTCCTGTATTTCCACCTGAAATTAAACAAAAACCCTCCTAAGTACTGGAAAGATGATTCTATACCATTCTCTCACAAGGATATGTACCCTGCTCCTACTTGTTTAGGAACGGCTGTTAGTTCCTGAAAGCCAATATCTGGGAGTGAACGGACACTGATCCCAAATCAGCAGGAATCAGGTGAGCTCAGAATAAGATCTTTTGTGATCTGCCAAAATGAGATCTACTTAAATGTACCGATATAACTTTATCTCATCTATATTTATTTTTAACGAAATTCTCAGGAAAGACCTTCAGTTCATGTGACGAAACTTGAGTGGATAGAACCATGGCCTTAGAGCAAAGCAGTTACAAATAGATTATATGGGCTTGCTTAAAATTATAAGGGGTCTTCACAAGGGTAAGTAAGGAGAAAGGTCCTGCCCAGAGAAGAGTCAGTAACCAGGGGACACAATTAAGATAACTGGCAAGTAAACAAGAGGGTTCACGCTGCAATGAAGTTACTGTGAAAACCCCCAGTGGCACATTCCAGCATCTGTTTGGGTTCACTGAAGAAGAATTTAGTATGGCCACTGCTCCTAACCAGCACGTCTTTTGCACTGTAGGAAGAAACTTGAGCACCCAGAGGAAGCTCATGGAGACTTGGGGACACGTGCAGACCCCACATAGACAGTGCCCAAGCCAGGAATTGAACCTGGAGCCCTGACACTGTGAGACAGCAGCACAATCCATTATGCCACCATGACATGAGAATTCGTTTTACATCCAGGACTAAACTTTCTGGCCCTGCCTGTCATGGAAATCACTGCAGATGGGACAGAAGAGCTGACGGACCATTTAAAGGTCTGTTGACCTCGAATGGGTACTTTCAGTCTTGGGATGGGCACGATCGGAAAATCCCATCCAATGTTGTTTATTATGATCTGAATTAATTGCCAGAAAGGGTGTTGGATGAAGATTCAATTGTATCTTTCAAAAGGAATATGTATTTAAAAAAGGAAAATTGGCAGAGCTATGGGGGGAAAGCAGGAGACTGAGACTAAAAGGATAACTCTTTCAAAGAACTAATTCTATGAATATACAATCACATGTATAATTGTGTGCAATTATAAATGTATTATATATAGTATACATTGAATATTTTAACTGGAGTACTTGCAGCGATGTGCACCCAAGCTTTTTGGCATGACTGGGACAAATTTGCACTGAGAATGTAGATTAAGTTATTCAGACAGCTTATTTCATGTTGGTTTCCAGAACTGCCAAACACCAGGAGTAGGAAAATATAAGGCTCTTCATATTAATGGTTGCGCAACTATATTTCAACTGGATGTGTGCTTCATGTTCAGTAGTGAATTGCCTGCACTAGATGGAAGATGCAGATTTGGCTAAATAAATCTGGATGAACAAGTTGCAAATGGATTAGTTCTTATTCCAGTTCCAGGTGGTTTCATTCTAACTCTAACTGTTACTAATTCAATTCCAGGTGCATTATTCCAGTTCCAGATTGTATTAGATCCAAAATTAGTGGGGGATGAGCTTTCAAGCCAGTGAGTTGCTGTAGGGGGGAGTGGGGAGAATTGGAATTCGTTCGGACAACATGGCTTTCCCGGAACACTTTGAAATTTTAATTCCAAAATGTGCGTGGTATTCCCCAACAGGTTCTTCAGCAGGATGCCAGTCTGATTGCCATGCTTAACTCCTCATCAAATGGGAAATGGTCCAGAAGAGTTGCAGTTAAGGAGCAGATAAGATTTCAGCTCCCTGGGGTAAAGTCACCAGAGGGCAATTGGTGCAACCTGAGGAATTTTTCAGCATATTGCAGATGATGAAGAGTCCACTGACTGCATGTGTAAAATATTACAGAATACATTCACAACTTAGCAGCTCCCATGAAGCATCTGATACATCTTCAAATACTATGCGACAGTGCAGAAGGAGACCATTTGGCCCATCGACTTTGCACTAATTCTTTGACAGAGTATCTTACCTAGGTACTCTCCTCTGCCCTATCCTCATAACTCTACATATTAACCATGAATAATTCATGTAACCTATGCATCTTGGGAGGCTAAGGGCCCAATTTTACCATTTGAGCCTAAGGGCCGTATCCAGGTGTATATAGAACATAGAAACTACAGCACAAACAGGCTCTTCGGTCCACAAGTTGCATTGATCATATCCCTACCTACCAGGCCTATCTATAAATCTCAATCCCATTAAATCCCATGTACTCACCTAGAAGTCTCTTAAAAGACCCCCGCGAGTTCGCCTCTACTACCACCAACGGCAACCGATTTCACTCACTTATCACCCTCTGAGTGAAAAACTTACCCCTGACATTTCCTTTATACCTGCTCCCCAGCACCTTAAACCCGTGTCCTCTCGTAGTGACCATTTCAGCCCTGGGAAATAGCCTCTGAGAATCCACCCTGTCTATACCTCGCAACATTTTATAAAGCTCTATCAGGTCGCTTCTCAATCTTCATCTCTCCAGGGAGAAGAGACCTAGCTCCCTCAACCTATCTTCATAAGGCATGCCTCCCAATCCAGGCAACATCCTTGTAAATCTCCTCTGCATCGTCTCAATAGCTTCCATATCCTTCTTGTAGTGAGGCGACCGGAACTGCGCACAGTACTCCAAGTAGGGTCTGACAAGTTGCAGCATTATCTCCCAACTCCTGTAATACAGATCCGAGCTCGAAATCCTCTTTGTAGTGCACCCTTACGCTTTTTGCCGGCTCCAGCCAGATTTGCGCTGTGGGCGGGACTTAGCACTGCTGGAACAATTAGAGCTCTGAACTGCGTGCGCACGGTTCGAAAAAAATTTGAAAAAGCGTGTCCAGGTCGGGAAAAAGCAGAGAGAGTGGCTCTCTGATACTTGGGGGGGGGTGGGTGGGGGGAGGGATTGTTTCTCATTCCTTCCCTCTTCTCTCCATGTTTTTCCCCTCGATCTTGTCCGTAGGTGTCTCCTCCCTCATCCATTGACCGTTTGCAGTCTGGTTCCTGCTTTAATTGGCACCAGTGAAATACAGTTGCGTAATTGTAATTAGCAGCGTGACTAGTATGAGTATCAGACTAGGAATGGACACAGATGGTAATGCTGGCTCTCAGGATGCCAGAATATGGCAATGCTCCAACTAGGCCCCTCCTATGCTGACAAATATAGCAGTAATAATATGAGAACAAACTGTCCATGCAAAAAAAATAGGTGGGCTACAATTCTTAGCAGGCCAGGAGAATTGCAGAGGGGTGGTGGCGGGGGTGGGGGGGGTGAAATCACATGAGAGTTCACGCCCTGCTAACATCTCCAAGCACCAGATTTCCAGTGTGGTCTCCCAGAAATCAGCAGGAAGGTGGGGCTAGCATTTAAATGATAATTTAAATATCATTTAAATGTTATTCATGGGTCCGGGACTGAATTCTCCGGGCCTGCCAGCCTCTGCCACCCATCAAAGTGTTTCACTTCAGCGGAGATTATACTAGCCCCCCACTTTTGGGAAGCTAGCGGCCTGACCTCGCTGGCATGAAGGGGCGGGGGGGGCAATTGCCAGCTGGTGCCCCCTAGGCACGGGCATCCTGACGATGCCAGCCGGTGCACCTGGCACTGTCCAAGGGGCAAAGGGACACTGCCCAGGGGTCACCTTGGCACTGCCCATTTGGCAGGAGGCAGTGCCAAGCGGGAAGGGCCTGATGGTGGCGGGTCCTAGGGGATGACTGGTGGCAGCGGGGTGTCCTGCTGATTGGGACTGTGCATTGGGATCGCTCAACATGTGGGGGGAGGCCAGCAATTGTGCCGGCTGTGGGTGGATCAGTGAGGGAGTCAATCGAATGGGGGCAGGGGGGTTTGCTGGGTGTTGTCACTGCTGGGCGAAGGTAGCTTTTTGCGGGGAGGGGGTGCTGGAGATTGGGATGGTCTGGAATTGGGGGGGGGTGGTTGTGGTGGTCTTGTGGCATTTGAACATAGACTGCTTCAGTGTCTAAGGAGTCGCTGAACATTGTGCAGTAGTCACTGAACATTCCCATTTCTGACCTTATGACAGAGGGAATGTCATTGAAGAGGCAGCTGAAGATGCAGAATATCCCCAAGTTGTTCCAGCTATGCAGAGTCCTACTTCAACATGCCGTTAGTATGCTTATTCTGGTGAATGTTGGCAGCCATCATGTTTATATCCTGAAGTGTTTTGAACTGTGGATGCAAAGAATGGATAATTTTTGTTCCGCCAGAACCTAAAGCAGGACAAGGCTTTCCATGTCAGAGTTTTGGCACAGTTGGCTATAAAATTAAGATAAGGAAGCGATTATTGACTTACATAATGCATTGCTCTTCAATACAATAGTTACGCATTGAAAGAGTGAATTCTTTTTTGTTTGAACTCGATGGTGGCATTAGCAAAAACACCATGAGGATGCAATCTATCACTTCTTGGACTTTCAGTTAAATTGCAGTATCCTCTCAAGTTGCTGGCAATTGTCCATGAGGAAAAAAATTGCTTACTCCAATATAAAAAATGCAGCCATGATCTTCTTAATGCATCTATGCACAACTGATGAGTTAATGTTAGTGATGTTTCCACAGGGGTTCCATTTTATATAAAAAAGGGCAATTGTGACCTTGGCAGCCACCAGCAGTGCAATGTTAATGTTGGAGTTGAGCTGCCAGTGAGATTACAGCATGTTGTACATCATAGTTTCCTTTATAAAGCAGGTGCTGTTCCTCAGTCAAATGCTGGAATGTGGCTCTTCACCCCATATTAAAATGGTGATAACAGTGGAAGGGTGCCATTTGCCTCCAGTGATCAACATGGCATCGTCACTCTGTTGCTTTTCCTCTTCTTCCAAAAAGCAGAAATTACAATAGAGGGGTGAATTTTCCCAAAGGAATTGGAGTGGGCGAGGGGCGGACCATGGAAAGGTCCATTGACCTTGGGTGGGGTTTTCCAATTTCGGGGCAAGGGTGGCCAGAAAATCCCACCCAGAGTTTCCAGTTGAAAAATCATGTTTCTGCTGGCAAACTGCTGGAGACGGGGGAGGGAATGGGAAGACGTATACCAAATCCCTTAAACCAGATGATAAAGTACTTGGCTATAGAGGTTGGGGAGAATGGGAGGGAAGGGTGAGAATGAATGTCGGCATTGAGCACTTTAAATGTCCTTCTCAAAAACAATTAGAAAACATAGACTGCAATTTCAGGCGGATGAGAAGAGAAAACCATACAAATGAGGTAGAAGTGACAAACCATGTTGCATGTAAAGTCATGTTCACTCTATTTGAAACGAACCACCCAAAAATGAGCCATCATTTGCTACAATCTGCTGGAAATAACATTGCAAGATGATCTATTAGATTAGGTCTTAGTGCATGCTCCCAATCACCACGCCATGAATAACACCCCTCCCTCCATGCCTCAGGCAATTTCTCAGTTGAATTAGTCTAATTGACATTCATAGATGAACCAATACTGATCAGTATATTTAGGTTTGAGTGTTAGCAGGATAATTAACTTTTGGGAAGATGGATCAACAAGTTTCAATCAAGGCCAGAAAACAGACCTTCAAGGCTCCAATATGATGGGCAATGTCTATATAGTCATTCCACTCCGAAAGTGAGTCGTTTCTCATATTATTTAAGTTGGCCAGTAATCTTTAGGCATTAGGCCTATTCCATATGCAAATCTGAGGTCTAACATATTTCAAGTCCACTTTGTGAAATTCATTCACTATTGTAGCATGCATCCTGTGACCATTTCTCTCGCAGCAATCCTGCCTCCAGCCTTATTAGCCATTTACAGTGTACTCAGCATCAAGATCACATCTATTTTCACGGTTATATCATCATTTGCCTTCTTTCACCCCACACTCAACCCCCAGCTCCAGCATAAACTTTCTCAGCGCTTTCTCTCCTCAGATCAGTTAGCAATTATTCAGTTTCTGGAGTTTATAGAATACAAAGTAAAAGCTATAATAGATAGGTAACTTCTCTGTGGTGATTTTTGTTTAATTCCCTGAGGTGCATATTGGTATGGGCTCTTCAGAAGAACATTAAATAAAGCTTAAAACAGATTTTTACTCCAAATTTGCAATTTATCCTTTTGATTTTCAGAATTACTTGAGAAGGCTTACTGGGCAGCAAATGTTTTAAGCTAAAGAAAATAATTGGATCAGTACAGCTGACTGAACTATATTGATTCATTCTGAAAGGTTTGCTTAAAACTATGCAATGCAGCCCACAAAGTCACATGCCAGGCAACGATCAGCTAACTCAGCACAGTATAGAATCTACACTTGGGACCTCCTGGTCTCCATTTACTAAATGAACCATCAGAGGAGCTTAAGAGTTCTGTTTTATACCAAAACCGAAATCTGCTGTGAATCTACAATGGAGACATTCAGGGAATCAGCATGAATGATGTGGGGACTTTTACTTTAATCATATTAGATCCCATCTGGTGACCTTGGTGCCAATTCAAACTCTTAAGTCAGAAGATTCACATCACTTTGTTGAATTGCAAGGATTGCCATCCATCTGGTTTCAAATGGACTGTCTGGGAATTTCACCACAAAAAGCTATTTTTAAAAACAGAACTGCATTTCTTCCACAACATTGTGTATCTTATAATGCAGAGACTTTAATTATTAAGTTTTTCAATAAGCTTTCATCATCATCAAAGCAATCCAGATCTCAATCAATGTTCTCTCTCAATGCTCCTGCCTCACATGTCGGTCAGAATTCTCCAATCTCTTCTGTGGCTGAGATTCTTAGTCCCATTGCTACGAATGGAGATTTGGCTGAGCACCAAATTCTCCGTTCTCGCTGGCAGCAGTGGCTGTTATGATGTCAAGGAATCCCAGCCATAATCTATTTCCAGTCCAAATTTGCTCTTGGTAGAGAAACTAGCCCTAATAATTATCAGAGCACATGCTTGGTAGGTCATTTATTACCTCTCAGCACTCAAATAAAAATGACAAACAAGGCCCTAAATTCTCAGCTTTAAGATTTAGAGTGCATCCAATGCAATTTCATGCGGACATATATATAATCAATAAAAATAGGGAATAACAGCAGCATATTCTTCATCCCTGCACCTTTCACAATCTAATATATCCCCCACCTTAAATCCCACAAATCTCCGTCCCTAAGTTTTATTGTTGTCCTTGTAACAAAAATACAGTATAATTTTGATAGTGTTATCTTTGTTAGTTATTTATTTAAAGCACAGAGTGGAATTTTACCAGCACGTCCACCCAAGGTTCATGCAATCCTGCCCAAGGCCAACAGGGAATGCCACACTCCGAGCCTCACCTACTCCCGGACTGGGGCGGCAGGCATGTCAGTAAAATTCTGACTATAGTCTACAATGGGAATACAGCAGGCAACTGAAGCCCATTTATTTTTATTCATTCATGGTATGTGGGTGTCATTGGCTGGGCGAACATTTAGAACAAAAAGAACAAAAGAACAAAAAAGAACAAAAGAAGCGGGAAAAGCACAGGAAACAGGCCCTTCGGCCCAATGAAATTACTCATCCCTGATTGCCCTTGAACTGTGTAAACTGCTTGGCCATTTTAGAGGCATTTAAGAGTCAAACACATTGCTGTGGACCTGGAGTCACATGTAGACCAGATGAGGTAAGACAGCAGATTTCCTTCCCTGAGGACATTAGTGAACCAGATGAGTTTTTACAACAATCGACAATGGTCATCATTAGACTTTTAATTCCAGATTTTTATTGAATTCAAATTTCACCAACTGCCATAGTAGGATTCGAACCCAGGTCCCCACAGAGGATTATCCTGGATCTCTGCATGATTAATCAAGTGACAACACCACCACACCACTGCGGGCCCCATGAAGCCCACTGCATAGAATGTTCTGTGTATAAACAGGCCATTCAGCCCAACTGATCAATGGTGCTGCTAATGCACCCCCCCCACAAGTTTCCTGCTGATCATCTTCATTTAACTGTAACAGGCATAGCCTTCCATTCCTTTCTCTCTTAGGTGTTACCTGTTTTCCTTTCAATGTATCTATGCTGCTCACCTTAACTTCTCCTTGTGGTTACAAGCTGCACATTCTTATTTCACTCAGTATAAAGAAGTTTCTTTTGAGTTCCCAATTGGTTCCAATTAATGACTGACTTATATTTATGGCTACTAGTTTTAGGTTCTACAAACGTGGGGAACATTTTCTCTGCTTCTACCTTATTAACCGCTTTCATAACCTTAAGCCTATCTATCAGATCACCCCTCAATCTTTATCATTTCTGGAATCCATGCTGACACATTGCTATCTGATCTGTAATGGTACCTCCACCCATCCACTCCTCCTCCCTTTCGCCCCCTACCCCTACTAACAAGCTTGAGTACAAATATAACAATTTTCAACCATAACATATGTTCAATTTTTATCTGGCTTTAGTTCCCTTTTTTGAATTTTAGAGATTGTGGTTGATTTTTCACATCTTTGTTAACTTCCTTTGGAGAACACCGAAAAGTATTGGAAGTATTTTGCAGACAGATAAGCTGTCTAACATAAACACTCCTTTTATGGCCATAACCCTGATATACTCTTGGTTCCTTGGCATTTCTGGTAAGTCGTTTGTATCTTCCTCCATGAAGACAGAACTAAAGTAGTTGTTTAATTGAGCTGCCATTTCCTTGTTCTCTATTATGAATTCTCTCAATCTGGACTGTAAGGGACCCACATTGTTCTTCACTAATACTTTTCATTTTATATACTTATAGAAGTTTTCACCAAGTGAATAGAGGACCCAAGCTCATACAGCAGGAGAATTTCAAGGACTCCCACCATCCATTATGATGAGGGATAGGGTAGGAGACCCAATGAAAGTGAATACCTCACCAGATGTCAATGCCGATTTGTGCACACCACAGAGGCGCTTTCTGGAGTGGGACTGAAACTCCTGCACCTTTTGAATCAAGTGGTGGAAATCCTGCTGCAGCCAAATTTCAGAACAAGGTATTCAAAACTCCAGTAAGTTCTAGGATCTTTTTTGCTGGATATTAAAGAGACCACTGCACTTGGAACAGTTGGAGATTCACATTGGCTGCTGAGAATCTCCTAAGAAAAGAGAGTTTGAAGATTCCAGAGGAACAGCCAAGATAAAAACCAACAAGAATAATTAATACTCCCGAAAACAAAACAAAGAAATAATATATATTTAAAAATCAATTACACAAGATGTTATTAAGTAAAACTTCATATCAAATGCTTTTGTTTTTTTAATCCAGGGAGTAAATTACGTGTGGCAGGGAGTTTCAGGGAAATCGGATTTGAGTTTGAGATCTGAGTTGCTTTGATGAATTTTTTTTATTCTTTCAGCCTATGTGAATAAACTTGCAAGTAACATAAAAGGTGGACAGTAAAAACTTCTATAAGTATATAAAATGAAAAATATTAGTGAAGAACAATGTGGATCCCTTATAGTCCAAATTGAGAGAATTCATAATCGAGAAAAAGGAAATGGCAGCAGAATTAAACAATACTTTAGTTCTGTCTTCATGTAGGAAGATACAAACAACTTACCAGAAATGCCAAGGAACCAAGAGTAAAGTGAGAAGGAGGAAATTAAGAAAATTAGTATTAGTAAAGAAAAAGTGCTAGAGAAATAAATGGGACCAAAAGTCAACAAATCCTCAGGGCCTGATAATCGACAATCCTGGAGAACTCAAAGAGGGGGCCATAGAAATAATAGATGTATTTGGTTGTCACCTTCCAAAACTCTGCAGATTCTGGAATAATCCCAACAGATTGGAAAGTGGCAAATGTAATCTCAATATTTAAAAAAGGAGGAAGAAAACAGGGATTTACCGTTTAATATCAGTAGCAGGGAAAGTGCTGGAGTCTATTATAAAAGATGTAATGACAGGATATTTACAAAATATCAATAGAATTAGAAAAGTCAACATGGATGGTTCTCAAACATAATGTTTGAGAAACCTCCTGGAGTTTTTTTCAATTGGCAGAATAGATAAGGGAGAACGAGTGAATGTGGTGTCTTCAGATTTTGATCAAATCCCATCCTAAGAGATTAGTCAAAGAGTCATAGAAGTTTACAGCATGGAACTAAGCTCTTTGGTCCAACTTGTCCATGCAGCCCCTTTTTTAAAACCCCTAAGCTAGTCCCAATTGCCTATGTTTGGCCATATCCCTCTGTACCCAACTTACCCATATAACTCTAAACGCTTCAATCCACCAAAATGCATCACTTCGCATTTATCTAAATTAAACTCTATCTGCCATTCACCAGCCTACTGGCCCAATTGATCAAGATCCCATTGCAATCCCAGGTAATCTTTTTCACTAATCCACTACGCCACCAATCTTGATGTCATCTGCAGATTTACTAACCATGCTTCCTAAATTCTCATCCAAATCATTAATATAAATGACAAATAACATTGGATCCAACACCAACCCCTGAGGCACACAGCTGGTCACAGGTCTCCAGTTTTAAAAACAACCCTCTACAATCGCCCTCTGTCTTCTATCATCAAACTAATTTTGTATCCATTTGACTACCTCACCCTGGATCCCATGAGATTTAACCTTATGCAACAATCTACCACGTGGTACCTTGTCAAAGGCCTTGCTAAAGTCCATGTAGACATCATCAATTGTACTGCCCTTATCTACATTCTTGGTTACATGTTCAAAAAACTCAATCAAATTTGTGAGATATGATTTTCACTCATAAAGCCATGCTGACTGTCCCTAATCAGTCCTTGGGACTCTAAATCTATGGTCCTATCTCTCAAAGAATCTTTCAACAAATTACCCACTACAGATGTGAGGCTCACCAGCCTGTAATTCACAGACATTCCCCTGCAGCCTTTCTTAGACAAAAGCACAACATTTGCCACCCTCCAATTTTCAGACACCACCTGTGACTATCGATGATTTAAATATCTCTGCTAGGGGACCTGCAATTTCCTCCCTAGCTTCTCACAATATCCTGGGATTCACTTCATCAGGTCCCAGGGATTTATCTACCTTGATGTTAGCACAGTTGCCTCACAGCACTAGGGACCCAGGTTCAATTCCAGCTTTGGGTGACTGTCCGTGTGGAGATTGCACATTCTCCCCTGTCTGTGTTGGTTTCCTCCAGGTGCTCCGATTTCCTTCCACAGTCCAAAGATGTGCGGGTCAGGTTGATTGGCCATGCTGAATTAACCATAGTGTCTGGGGGATTAACAGTGTAAATATGACTGGCTATGAGAATAAGGCCTGATAGAATTGTGCTCAGTGTAGAGATGGGCCAAATGGCCTCTTTCTGCTTCGCAGGGATTCTATGGTGCGCTTTAAGGCTTCCAGCAACTCCTTCTCTGTTATATGTACACTCCTCAAGATATTACTATTTATTATTATGTTACTATGTTAATGTATAAAATTAAAACCCCATTGGTTGGGAGTAATATTTTGGCATGGATTGAGAATTGGTTAACAGGCAGGAAACAGAAAGTAGGAATAAATGAGTGGAAGGCAATGACTCGTGGGCTCCACAGCGATCAGTAGTTGGGGCCCAGCTATTCACAATATACAGCAATGATTTGGATAAAGGAACAAAAAATAATATTTCCAAGTTTGTTGATAACATAACATTTGGTGGGAAGCTGAGTGGTGAGGAGGAAGTAAAGAGGCTTCAATATGATTTAAACAAGTTGAGTGAACAAGCACATGCCAGATGCAGGATAACATAGATAAGCATGAAATTATATAGTTTGGATGGAGAAATCAAATGGAAGAGTATTGCTTAAATTGTGCCAAATTGGGAAAGTTGACACAACTCTCCACTGCAAAAGACACTGTTCACATGTATCAACTATGTTAGTGACCAGGTGAGGGGTGCAGTCTGCTCCCATCCAGTTAATAATAGAGGGATAAGTATTGCAGGAGCGTGCACAACTGCTTCCACGACTGACTGTCCCTGTGGCTGCAGTTTGTACAGAGCACTCCTGGACTGACTGCTGTTTCCACACTGCCTGCCCTGCACTTGTGCAGAGCAGTCCTGGATTGCCTGCCTGCTGTCTCCACAGTGCCCACCCTGTTTATACAGAGCACTCCTGGACTGCCTGCCTGCTCTGTAGTATAAAGCACTCCTGAACTGCCTACTGTCTCCACACTGCTTGCCTTGTTGCATCCTGGACTGCCTCTCCTTTTGTAGAGCACTCCTGCTCTGTTGCACTGCCTGCCTTGTTGTGCTCCTCCACTACCTGCCCTGTTGTACAGAGGACACCTGGACTGCCTGCTGCCCTATTGTACACAGCACTCTTGGACTGCCTGCCCCAAAATACACAGCACTTCCTACTCTTTTGCACTGCTTGCCCTGTTGTAGTCCTGGATTGCCTGCATGCTGTCTCCACACTACCTACACTGTTGAACAGAGCACTCCTGGACTGACCGTCTTTCTTGTTATATAGAGCACTCCTGGACTCACTGTCTGCCCTGTTATACGGAGCACTCCTGGACTCTCTGTGCTATTGTACAGAGCACTCCTGGACTACCTGCCTGTCCTATTGTATAGAACACTCCTGAATCCATGTCCTGTTGTACAGAGCACTCTTGGATTCCCTGTCCTATTGTACAGAGCATTCCTGGATCCACGTCCTGTTGTACAGAGCACTCCTGGACTGCCTGCCCGTCCTATTGTACAGAGCACTCCTGGACTCTCTGTCCTGGTATACACAGCACTCCTAGACTCCTTGCCCTGTTGTACAGGGCTCTCCTGGACTCGCTGCCCTGTTATACAAGGTATTCCCGGATCCCTGTCCTGTTGTACATTGCCTGCTCTGCTGCACTCCTGCCCTGCCTGTACTGAGGCCCCGCCCCCCGGGGCTGAGACTTGCTACTTTAGTCGCGCGACAGTGCTGGACCCGGGCAGACGGGCACGCGACAGGCGCGTGGCGGCGGTGCTGGGGCTTCTGACGCTGATAAACTCAGTAAAGTTGCTGCAAAATGTGACAAGAGCAGCGGGAAGACCAGCTGTAGAACTGATGGGTAATGTGCACACAGGCAGGGCTGCTGCTCGTGGCGATATTGGCTGTCTTATTTATTATTGTTATTTGAAATTTGATTATCTTGCATATGATCATAAAAAATAGAAATGGAAAGTAATCTGGATATCAAGCATTTTTTTTATATTTGAGTTTACTACTCCCCATCTTCCTGAAGAATTGTTGAGTCATCTTCTGAGTAACTTGTTGCTCCAGCTGCCTTTAGTCACACTGGAAATGATTTTCCCGCAGATGGTCGGCATATAGTGGGGCGCTTGTGATGTGATGTTAGTTTCCTCACATAGGGCGCTTTATGTGAGAAACTTTCTTTTTTTTGAAAAAAAAGCACTTTTGAGGAGGTTGCCTGCAGCATTCTTCACGGCTCTTTCTGATGCCTGATTGTGTGTGCAGCTGGACAAAGCCAGGACAACAGTAAAAGAAAGGCGGGCCAGACTTTCTGACGCCAGCCCAGAGCTCCCACCAATTCTGTGGCCGACCAAGATTGTTTTCAGAACCTTATCTCGCCAACTAAGTTCTCCCCCCCTCCCTCCGGCCCCCGCCTTCCAAATCTTCTTGTGACCGGAATGAAGTACAGGGAAAGCTTTTGTGCAACTAAAGGCTGTTACAGATCGGTGCATTTTAGAGGGTTTGGCAGTTGTTTGCTGATGGCTTTTAAGAAGTTTTTATGGGGGGGGGGGGGCTCGTGAGAGGATGTAGCTGCAATGTTGAAAAGCAATTTAAAAAACAATGAGACACTTAATTTTGATTGCTATTTCTAAATTGTAAGAATTGCTCCTGATTTATTTGTATTTTAAATCATGAAAAGACATTTTTTGTTAACCTACAAAACTGTCCATTTTGGCAGTTTTCACAGTAACAGTGTTAATGTAAGCCTACTAATAAATAAACTTTAAACTTGTCCTTTGCAGCCCTGCAGCTGCGAGCCCATGTGGTATTCTGCAAAGAAAACCCTTGCTGAAGATGATCATAAGTTTATTTATTTTAAGTTTGTTTATTAGTGTCACAAGTAGGCTTCTATTAACTGCAATGAAGTAACTGTGAATATTCCCCCTCCCCCTCGCCGAGGGTAACTTTTAGAAATGCAAATAGTGCAGGTGTGCAGAGCCTCCCCACCCACCCCCAAACGGGGCATCCCGGGGGCAGAGGGTGGCGAATTCAGTGAGAATTTCACAGCTCTTCCTGGGTTGCTGTTGCAGTCACCGCTCCGCTTGCCCTTGTTACAGCCCGCCTTTTGATTGACAGTGGCCGTCGCCATGGCAGCCGCCTTAGCGGCGCCGCGCTGGCTGGCTGGGGGTTGTGAATGGGTGACGTCGCGGGGCTGGCGCCAGGCAGTCGGCGCGGGTTGGAGGGAGCCCGCTTACTCGCTGCCAATTCATCAGCTGTCAGCGATCAGGCAGTGGCAGGGGCCAGTGGACACAGCTGGGACGAGAACACACACAAAAAAGGACACAATGCAAGAAAGCCCAGATGTGGACAAGACCTTGAGAATCTGGAAGTCTTCGCTTTTTTTTTCACATTTGCATCGCATTTGCTACACACACACACACACACACACAAAAACCCCCTCCTGCAAATACAAAGGGGGTGGGTGTTGGAGAAATCTCTTTCTTAAATTAAGAAATGAAATGGATCTGACCGCTGTCTGCTTTTCTTTCCCCCCTATTCGCCCCGCGGGCTCTTCGGAATCTGGGAACTGTCGCTTATTTAAAATGTAATTGTCAGATTTTCTTCAGACGTTGCAGATTCAGAGGTAACTGGACCAGGTTTCTTTTTCACATTTTAATAAAATGGTCATTGGGTCAATGCTACGTGAAGTAATCTCAAGAATCAATATTGCATTTTATTCGGTACCACTACATGCAGAAGGAAGAAAATACAAATTCCGTTACTGGTAAAAGAAATCACAAATCTATAAAATAAACTTAGCCCAGCGAATAAAAGTGGTTTTGTTTCAGGATATTGTGTTGTAGGATATTGCGAAATGTGCTAAATGTAAGAACAAATAGTTTTATATAAAGGCAGCAAACAAGATTACTAGTCATTAAATTTTGGATAGGGACATGATAATCTCAGACCAATTGCTTTATTATACTGCATCACAAATTTTAACATGTACTGTGCTGCAGACGATACAAGCAATGAAACTGCATCACTTATCATCATACAATGCAGCAGATGTGTTGAGACCGCGAAACATGCAGTGATTAGAAGATTGCAGTGTTTTATATTACTACAGCGCCAAGCCATTGCGATGAATGGGGACAATGAACCGACCGTGCGTTAACAGTTAAAGCAAGTCTTATTGCACCAGTTATAATTAGATTTAAACGTATAGTGTAATTTACATCGCCCTTTATGTGTACATAGCAAAGCTGACACCATTCATTTGGGATGGGGAATTGCTTTAGATCAAAAGAGAATTTCTAATACAGGCATGACCCAAACCGAAAAAAACATGGGTAGTCTTTACCACATTTCTCAAAGCTATAAACCAAATCCAGTAATAGTGTATCAAAAATAGCATTCTGTAATAGTATTTATAACAAAAAAATTCCTGGAATGGATGTTTACGAAGATTAAACTCACTGAGGATCATAAGGCAAAAAGATAGACATGTCATAGAGATAAGTTTTGGCCTCACGGCGATTACTAATCACAGCATCGCTTTACATGAGAAGCTAATTCCAGACGGCAGATGTAGAAAGCCCTTGATAATTCTGGAGTGGTTAGTAAAATTGCTTAACATCAATAAAACAGTATCGGATTCATTTGGTTAATGGTATGATTACTGTGAAGCAATTTAAAGTTCAAATTATTATGTCCAAAACCTCTTAATTTATTGTTAGTCCTGGACAATGCAGATAAGTAACATTATTTAGTAGTCTAAAGACTTACAATATTGACAATTTTTAGGTAGTCAGTTAATAGCCTCATTTTAATTGTCGGCCCTTGATGATCAATAAGCTGCTACATAAAAGTCAGTATGATACATCGACAATGTTCTCAATATCAATATTGCAATTTTTTAAAAAAATCCGAAGCATGATTTTGAGGTGACCCTGCTCGACATGAACCTTTGAATATCTCTAACCATGCATTGTTATCCGGAAATGAGAAATGGTTGCATTTAACAGGGAAACAGCAATCACTGTACCTAGGGCAAAGGGACGCACAGGTCCGTGCTAATTATTTTGGGCGTCTTGTTCCATTGCACGATATTTTTAAGGACATAAGCTTTTGGCCTGTTGGAAACAGTGTGCTTGTACCACCATGCCAAGCACCAATGGCAAGCCCCCAAACAAAACAAAAATATATCCCCACATCTGTATCTATATTGATGTTTGTTTTCCCATACCTAACTGGGAAAATTGCACTTGCATAAATCCCTAATAATAACAATAAAATATTCAGCGTTGTCACACAAAAAAAACATCTGTTAACGCGATCCTCCGTTGCTTCACTGAACATCCAGGAAATACCTGAGAAACTTGCATACCGACACCTGAAAAAGCTGAAATTTATAATTCATTGTATTGATGGAGTGCAAATTACAGAACTTGCTCGTTTGTATGCAATGTATGGGATTTTCAAGTAAAATATACCCTTTCTCTTTTGCTATTGTTGTTTGGTGAACTTACTCATCAGATCACATAAACAAGAAGGAAATAGTAGATACCAAACAGCAATCCTGTCTTGTGAAACAACGCATTATACACAGACCTTTAAAAATCACATTAGGTGAATAATACATATTATCGAGGCCGTTTTATGATAATATCAAATCTCCCATCAGGATAACAAGAAGTAATCCCCCGCCTATCCCTTACCTACAGCCCCCTCTTCCACGACCACCGCTTTATTGACCCACAGAATATATTGTAAGGTTTGTATCCTTTCCCGGATAGGAGGTCGTGGAGAAATCAAAATGCCCTTTTTACAAAACCTAGCATTCCAACGTAGTAAATTAATCCCAATGGCTGTTTAAGATCCTGCTGTAAAATGTGACAATATTGTACTCTTTAAGGTCGCACGGGGTAGTCCCTTTAAATGTCGCCAGGCTGGGAATATATATTTTTTTGAAAGATATTGCTCCCAGGTTCCTTCCTTGTTGCAAACATTAGAGCCGCCTCGTGTGCAGCGCAATTGGCACAGGAGCGGTGAAAGGGAGGAGCTGCCGAGGGAGATGGAGCAATGGAAATGCTGCTCGCTGTAAGTGACATCCCCCATACAGCCAATAAACGGCGGTGGAGGTGGGACACAGGGAAGCTCGGAGTTCTGGTATAAATAAGCCAACTGGAAGCGGACAGAGACACAGAAAACAACGGCTGGACACTAGCAGGTAGTAAGCTGGAGTACTAGAGTCCCGGCTTATCCCGTGAGAGCATCTCCGAGGGAAACAAAACAAACAAAAAAAACCCAACCCAAGAAATCCCGAGATGAAAGCTGTCAGCCCGATCCGATCCGCCAGGAAACAAAGCGGCGGCGGCGACGTTGTGCGGGGCCTGTCAGAGCAGAGCCTTGGCATTTCCAGAAGCAAAACGCCGGCCGAGGAGCCCAGTCTCGGCCTCCTCTACAACATGAACGACTGCTACTCGAAATTGAAAGAGCTTGTCCCCAGCATTCCGCAAAACAAGAAAGTCAGCAAAATTGAAATCCTACAGCATGTCATCGATTACATTCTGGACCTGCAGATCGCCCTGGACACGCACCCTTCCATCGTCCTACACCAGGGCCAGAATTCTCCCTCCAGAACGCCTCTGTCAACACTCAACACAGATGTTGCAATTCTATCCTTACAGGTATTCTCAAAACCTACCATCATGTTAGATCAGTTGACATGCTTACAAAATTGCGGTCAAACTGCACTCATGAAAAAAAAAGACCCTCAGTGGGCATTAGTTATTTTTTTTCTGCGTGTTTAAATATGTTGATGTATCCTTTTTTGGCTTTTAAGGTAGATTACAGTTTGCTTTCATTTTTTTAATTAGGCATCTGAATTCCCCAAACAATTGTTGACAGATGACAGTAAGGCGTTTTGTCGTTGATGAACTGGCAAGTACAAATACTCTTTATATTGCATGGTTTTGGTTTTGTTTTCTTGCACCCGCTCCAGTCTTGATTTTGGTAAACCCGATCGTGGAGAAACTGTCTAATCGATGATTATATTTTGGGAAGGGAGATGTGTGTGAGGCTGATCACACAACATTAAAGACTGTGGTAAAGAAAGCTTAACTGTTGTTGAAATTTCTACATATAAGATTATGAAAATGGATTTTCTTAGAACTTTGCCATTCTGTAAAAAAAAAAACTCTATAAACTTTAAACAAAACTTAACGTTCCAGTGTTAAACCGGAGTGGCAGTGAAACTTCTTCCGAATGAAAGATTTAATAAGTTCATTTTTCCTAAAAAAAAAATCCCTTAAAGAACCAATTTGTCCTGTGGTGTGGGAGAGAAATTGAGTTGGATACACGTGAGTGGTTTTTAAGAGGCTCTTTTGTACAGTGTGGGGAGTGCAAGCTTGGAGGATCTTGCAGAATGCTGTTTGTGTGGCTTCCTCTGTGGCGCCAGTCTGTCCGAAGGCCCGAGCTGTGTTACTAACACGCCCCTCTTTCTATTCAAATGCTTTGCAGGTGTTGGAACATCACGAGGCCTGATACAGCCCCTGGAGCGATCGCAGCCAAGTGACCCAGCAACAATCATTGACTGACTGACTTTCTGTACGATGCTCCAGCTATAGCTCCTTTTCACCCACCCGGACTGACCGGTTATTTATAAACGGACTGAGTGCCCTTTCTTCATTTGGAAGGCTTGCAGTTGTTGTATTTCTAGTTTTATTATATCCCAGATGAGGGAGGCGCAAAATGGAAAAAAAAAACCCACACAAGGAAAATCACGTTGGAAGAAGACTTTACCTTCTGAAGGTGGAGCGTGGCCGAAGAAAGAAATATTGTTGTTGATTTTTTTTTTAAGAAACAAAAGTCAGAAATGTTATTTTCTGGCGAACGCAGCAGTGGCGCGGAGTTTGTGTGATAGACAACCTTGTGAACTCTAATGGAGAGTATTGTGTATAGTAGCAGAGATGTACATTTCTGCAACGTTGTAATGCTGTACTTAATTATGCTGAAACTTTTTATAAAAGTTAATATTGTAAATCGTACTTTTTATACAAAATAAATTGTCGCTTACTGAATGTTTCGTTGCCCCTGGGATGGTGGTGAGTGAGAATTTAAACAAGGAGAGAAGCCCACATTATAACAGAAAGAAACTGCTGAGTAGTTTGTGTGTTTTATATACATATATGGAAACACGGTAGAGTGTGCCCCTGGAAATAGTGGAAACATTTACTGTGCAAGGCAGCTGCTTTCTATATATGTGACAACGTCTTAACTCAGAACATACTGCCAACTACATCAGTTTCATTGGGGAAAAAGCGATTTTCAGCAAACACTTATTGCGACTCGCTCCCTGTAGTGACAAATAATGGATCTGCATTTTAATAACATGCTTAGAGTTTATAACCAGTTGTGGTAAACATTAAGCTGATTTTCTGTTTCGAGATTTATTGCCGTTAATTGCAAACCTGTTTCTCAATTTCTTTTTAAACTTGCAAGACTAGCAGTTAATATGTGCAGGACAACACAAAAGTTTTGCGCCCACACTTTACCTTGGTCCCATTTATCGCGAATAAGTGCAGACTTGAATGTTCATGCTCCAATCTGGCATCAAAAACGGTTTCAAAATCAGGGCATTTATTTACACGATCCAAAATCATCATAGTTGGGAGAGTCATGTGATAAAGCCTTCAGAAGTATTTTATCACTGTTACAATCGACAATCTTGGTAACAACGCAACGTTAATGTTTAGTGACTTTTTGTATCATTTAATGAGATATTGCACCCTCTGAATTGAAACTAGAGGTGGGCCATGTGTTGGAAGTAACCCACGTATCTCTTGTGAGCGCCTGTGCGCGCACACACACACACAACTCTTGGTAAGATGTTGCATAGCTCA
Source organism: Sphyrna mokarran (assembly GCA_024679065.1). NCBI lineage: Eukaryota > Metazoa > Chordata > Chondrichthyes > Carcharhiniformes > Carcharhinidae > Sphyrna > Sphyrna mokarran. Next base: position 95,928,078 of record JAGIQG010000005.1, read on the forward strand.
AGTCAGTTGTCAATTTGTTCGCCTGTCCTCCTCCTCCTCCCGCCCGCCCCAGTGCTGGGAACTCTTATTATGAAAGAAGGAATTTTCTTGCGAAACCCTGTACCTCTCACCTGTGCAGTAAGACATTAACCTGAGTTTTAACAGGTGTTTTGGAGGCGCCAGCGAGTCTGGAGCTGTCGCCCTTCCCTGCCCTTGACACAGTGCCACACACAGCCCGGGGGATCCTCCAGCAACATGCTTCCGAGAAACCCAGAGCCATTTACACTGCACATTGCCGCAACGGGGTAGAAATGAGACTCATTATCATTCTTACATTAAATCGGCGGGGGGAGTCTCATCCACGACATTTTACAATATTACACAGGGAAAAGTCGGCAATTCTGATCTCCCCTGCTTCCCCCTCACAAAATCAATTCAATGAACCTTCTCCGCTCGTGAATCGACTTTAATCCAATGCTAAATAGAAAAGTTAACACACCACCAACAAGCTCTTAATACACCAAATTCACAGAGCGCCCAGCCCGGGCTCCGATTTCAAACACTTGGCCGCGGGGAGCAGTTCAGAGAAACACTGGACAAGGAGCTCCGTTTAATATCACAAAGTAACAACCAGCGGCCAGAGTATCCACCCCGCTTTTAAATATGCATTAGTGTGTGTGTGTGTGTGTGTGTGTGTATGATTAGGGGGAGGCGGAGATGAGATTTAGTGAAATAATATTTTATGATAAATGTTATCATGTCCCGGGGGGGGGGGGGGAGGGGGAGTTCATGTATAACGTGATCTGACACAATGTGCAGGAACGAGAATGTCTCTCTTCCCCCCCTTCCCCCCCCTCTCCCCTTTATATTACAGCGTATCCCCTCCCCCCCCTTCCCCGTGCCTCCGTATACACGGGTATGGAAACACACTGAAGTAGTCTATAACTAACCTGTCCACGCCGCTCCTGACATCGCTACTCTCCTCCTTTGCAACTAAGCTGCAACCCCAAGGAAGTCACTCTGTGGGGTAAATTGTCAGCTGGATTCATTTCCCTTACTCCAACAAACCGTGCGTGCCCTTACGTTTGACGTTCTTTAAGAGATTGATGTTCCTTTTTAATGCGGGTTTTGTTTTGGGAGGGGAAGATGAAGAGCCTTTTTTTTCTAATCTGGGGTTCCCCCCTCCCCTCTCTCCCCCGCACAATGCGCAATTCGGGGGCTGCTTGTGCCCTGTGATCGGTTTATGGGAGTATCCTGACATCTGCCGGCCAAAGAAGACCATGTGCCTTTACCCCCAACAGAGCAGTTTTCATAACCAACTGAGAAAAACCTCCTCAGGGCAGAGAGGAATCACAGAATACAGAAGCGCGGGGTGGGGGGGGGGGGGGGGGCATTTGGGCCCACCGACCACATTTACACCCAGACCCCATTCCTGTAATTCCATGTATTTACCCTACTAATCCCCCTGACATTAAGGGAGAATTTTGCCATGGCCAATCAACCTAACCCGCGCATCTTTGGACTGTGGGAGGAAACCAGAGCACCCGGAGGAAACCCACGCCGACAAGGGGAGAACCCGTGCAAGTCAAGGCCAAGAAGATCCTAATGATAAAGTGAAGTGACGAGAGGAAAGGGAATGTGAACAAATCAGACCTTGAGGGGGGGTGGGGTGGGAGAAGGGAGGGTAAAAATTGCAGAAATGGAGTGTCCTCGGGTGATATGAAGAGATTTGTAGGTGAAGATTTCAACATTGTGGAGTCTGACTCAGTGACCGTGAATGATGTCACCAAGGGATGGGCAGTGTGCATAAAGCTTGCAAAGCAGATGAAGGTGGGGATGGAGGTCACCAAGCGTGAGTAACTGGCTCACTGTAGGACAAGAGAGGACATCCCTAGTAAGAAAAGTGCTGGGGAAAGATGATAAATGAGGACTTTAAATAAATGACACAGGATGGAGAGTTGTTTGAGGAAAAAGTGCCTAAGAGTTGGCGAGAGTCGAGGTGGGAGCCATGCCATTGCCGTTGCAGTTTATATGGGGTGCATGCTATAATATGCAGCATCTTAGGGAGGCTTCACTGAGGGAGGAGCAATCACCGACCGTAATCCATGTTTCATCAGCACCAACCTGTTAGTTGAGTCATCCACAGAGTTACGAATTTTACTTCATGATTTTTAATATTTAGAAACACTAGTACATCCTGTTTGCTTGTATCAAATTTGGAACTTGGGCTGTCACTACACAAACTTAACACATTTTCTTTCCCCTCCTTAAATCATATTCAGTTTTCATGTGATTATCACCCTTTAAAAATTGTGATTCACCCTTTGCGGTTTGGCTTCAATGAATCTGTAGGGTGCTGCTGCCCACTGCTGGTCAGAAGTTGAATGTCAGGCACAACAATTCCAAAGCAGTTCTTCTTCATCTTTATTCAAATCATTCATTTAAAACTGAAACAGGTGGGATTTATTCATAGAATCCTTACCTTGCAGAAGGAGGCCATTTGGCTCATCAAGACTGTACCGACAACAGTCTCCCTAAACCCTATACACCTGTAACCCCACACATTAACCCTTCTAATCCTCTGACACTAAGGGGCAATTTAGCATCTAACCTGCAGATTTTTCAATTGTGGGAGGAAACCAGAGCACCCGGAGAAAACCCACGCAAACACAGGGATAGTGATCCAAACCAAAAATAGAACTCACATCCTTGGCACTGTGAGGCATCAGTGCTAACCACAGTTAAAGAATAAGTTTTAAGTGTGGTGGGTTACTAAACCTTACAGAGTGGAAAGATCCTGAGTTAGGCCAGTTGAGTAAACACAGTAAAAATGCTGAATTAAAGCCAACACTTAAGCAGAAATGATCACGAAAGGTTAGTTGTAAGTATCATTTTAAGAGGATGAGCTGTGTTCTGATGCCATGAAAGGTGAGGTGAGAGTGCCTCTCCTTGACGTCAAGAGTTGTGTGTGGCAACAAGGAGACCTAACAAAACTGGAGTCAGTGGGGGAACCCTCTGCTATTTGGATTCTTGTCGAGCGCTAAGGAAGGTGGTTGTGGTTGTTGGAGTCCATTAACTCATTCCCATGAGATCACCGCAGGAATTCCTCAAGTTAGTGTCCTCGGCTCAAACACCTTCAGCTGCTTCATCAATGACCTCCTCTTCATCCTAAGTTCAGATGTGGGGCTAATTGCTAATGATTACACAATGTTCAGCACAATCTGCGACTCCTCAGATACTGAAGCAATTCATGCCCATGTGCGACAAGATATGGACAATATCCAGGCTTGCACTGACAAGCAGCAAATAATATTCACCCTACACAAGTGCAGGCAATGTCCATTTTGAATAAAGGAGAATCTAACCATCACCCCATGATGTACAATGGCATTACTGTCACTGAATTTCCCACAATCAACATCCTGGGGTTTACTATTGACCAGAAACTAAACTGGAATAGCCATTTAAACATCATTGCCACAAGAGCAGTTCAGAGGCTAGGAATCCTGTGGCGTATTATTCGTCTCCTAACCCCCACCCCAAAGCCTGTCTACTATCTACGTGGTACAAGTCTAGAGAGCAATGGAATACTCTCCACTTGCCTGGATGAGTGCAGCTCCACTGACACTCAAGGAACTCAATGCCATCCAGAACAAAGTACCCCACTTGATTGATGCTCCTACAAATGTTCACTTCATCCATTACTGACACACAATGGCAGCAATGTGTACCATCTTTCAGATGCATTGTAGGAATTCACCAAGCCTTCTTAGGCAGCACTTTTCAAACCCAGAACCAGTACCATCTAAAAGGACAAGGGCAGCAGACACATGGGAACGCCACCATCTGGAGATTCCCTTCCATTCACCACCCTGACTTGGAAATATATTGCTCTTCCGTCAGTGTCACTGATTCAAAACCTTGGAGCTCCCTCCCTAACAGCATTGTGGGTGTACCTCCACCAAATGGATTGCAGTGTTCAAGAAAATGGCTCACCATAATCATCTCAAGGGAAATTAGGATGGGTATTAAATGCTGGCCTAGCCAGTAATGCCCTCATCACAAGAGTAAGTAAAAGAAAGGTTACTGAAGAGAAGACAGAACCTTGCATCCCTAGTGAAGACGTTGAACTTTTGTGGCATTGTCATAGTCTTGTGAATGACAAGATGGCATGGACATCAGAAGTCTTTGCCAACTTAATTCAAGTTCCTTGTTAAGGGTTCAGAAATTCGAGTCAGAAAAATTCTATGTACTTTTTCTTTGTCTAGGCACCTTGCTGCATGGCCTTGTTTGGCTACTTACTTGAGAGAGTCATTCTTATTGAACCAGTCATGCTGCGTGTGAGTGGAGGGCCCGAGCATCTTCAGCGCAAATGTATGTTAGCATCCCTGAAGCATTCCCAGTCATTCTCAGCGCTGCCTGCGAGGTGTAGGTCAATAAGCTTGATTTCTAAGTCTTCAGCCAGTGCTGAAGCTATGCTGGGGTTCTTTAGCTTGGCCACATTGACTCTTTTCATAACTTTGCTTCCTCATGGTTGCCGCTTGGGTCTGATGCGAAGCCTCATTTTGGAGGCAACAAGCAGTCAGCACCACACATGACCTTGGTCACTCTGACATCCTGCCTGTCTTTTCTCCTGACAATGACATAGTCGATAAGATGCCAATGCTTAGACTGAGGGTGCATCTAAGAGGTCTTGTTACAGGTAGGCAGACGGAAGATCCTGTTGGTGATAAGAAGGTCATGTGCTGCACAGGTCTTCATTAAGAGTAGGCTGTTACTGTTACACTTGCCCACTCCATGCCTCCCAATGACTCCCTGTCAGATTGCAGAGTCACACCCTACTCTTGCATTGAAATCGCCAAGCAAGATCAGTTTGTCGGTACTGCTCACTGCTGATAGTAGGTTGTCTTGTGGAGGCATAGACATTGATCAGGGTGGCTTGACTTCTGTTCTGTAGTGGAAGCTATAGTATCTTAAGCCAAACATTCACACCCTTGGGTAGACTATCAAGTTTCCAAACAAGATGACTCCTGATGATGAATCCAACTCCAGCATCACGACGCTCGTTGATGCTGTAATTGTCCCAGTAAAAACCTCCAGTTTCAGTCAATTGATCTGCCAACATTGACACTAATGTTAATATTGTACCTTGTAAGCTCTCTGGCAACTAAGGCTGGTCTTCTTTCTGGTCTGTGTCTGCTGTAGGGTTATCTAAGTGCCAATGGTGGCTGGTGTCACCATTGTGTTGAGGTGATACAGGCTCTACTTGTTGAAAAGCACTATCTTCATTGGGCCTGTCAGAATAACCCATCAGCTGCCAAGAAAAATGCTTTTACCAGTGCTCGCAGGACAGTTCAGAATAAATTGTGTAAAATGCAGGATGCCTGGCTGAACACCAAGACAGATGAAATACAGGGATACGCTGACAGAAATGACTTGAAATGGTTCTATGAAGCCCTCAACACTCTCTATGGACCTCAATCTCTCAGGAGCTCCCCCCTCCTGAGTACTGATGGTACAACTCTCATTACAGAGAGAGCTCAGATCCTGCAGAGATGGGCTGAAAACTTTGAAGCCATTCTCAACCGTCCGTCATCTATTAACGATAAGGCAATAGACAGGATTCCCCAGGTTGATATCAACAGTGCTATGGATGACCCACTGGTAGTAGCCAAAGTCATGAAAGCTGTCAGCCAGCTATTCTGTGGAAAAGCCCCAGGGGCAGATGCCATACCCACAAAGATCTATAAAGCTGCTGGTCCTGTACTTATCGAGAAGCTCACCGAGTTGTTCCAGTCCTTTTGGAAGCAAGGATCCATTCCTCAGGAATTAAAAGATGCTTCCATCGTACACCTCTACAAGAGGAAAGGCAATTGGCAAGTATGCAACAACTTCCAAGAAATCTTGTTGCTCTCCATCACAGGAAAATCCCACACAAGAGTCCTGCTAAATCGTCTGGTCACCCATCTGGAGCTGGACCTGCTTCCAGAGTCACAGTGTGACTTCTGCAAAGGTCGTGGGACTACTGACATGATTTTTGCTGTGCACTAACTTCAGGAGAAGTGTCAGGAGCAGAATCGTGAGCTCTACACAACCTCTGTCGACCTTGCAAAAGCCTTTGACACTGTCAGCAGACAAGGCCTGGGAGCATGTCAAAGTTAGGCTGCCCCCCCTCAAATTTATTCAGATGGTACACCAGTTCCATAATGGCAATGATGGCCAGAGTACTGGATGGCAGAGAATCCTCTGAGGCATTCCCAGTCACCAGTGGCATCAAATAGGCCTGTGTGCTCACACCCACTCTGTTCAGCATGATGTTTACTGAATGATGCCTTCCAAGACAGTGTTGCTGGCATCAGCCTCAAGTACACAGTGGATGGGAAACTCTTCAACCTGAGGAGACTTCAAGCTATTACCAAAGTGAAGGAGACTGTTCTGAGAGATTTCCTCTTTGCGGATGACTGCACCCTGTATACTGGCTCAGAGCTAGAGATGCAAGTCAGTATGGACAAATGTTTTACAGCTTGTGATAACTTTGGACTGACCATCAACATTAAAAAGACTGAAGTCATGCACCAGCCTGCTCCTCATGCACTGTACACAGAACCCATAATCACAATCAATGAGCAGAAACTACAGGCCGTGGACCAGTTCACTTATTTAAGAAATACTCAGATGGGCACATGAACAGAATGGGAATGGAAGGGTATAGAAAACTGATTTAAAATAGGGATCATGAGCCTTGGGAGTCCCTGGGAAGTGTGTAAATAGATGATGATATTGACGTACTTGTTTTTATCCTACAGGTGCTTTGGTCCACCTTGTTGTCTAACGAGGGGCGTACACGCGATGGGTCGTGAGAGGGCTGCTCTTGGATCTTTTTCAAGAGTATCCTACTGCTTCACGTTGTTAGTGTATGCTTGACCTGGACCATCTGATGGGCAACACGACAGCTCAGTGACTATCGCTGTGCTGTGCAGATACATGGATTTGGGCCTGTGTCTGTGGGAGTTTGCACATTCTCCCCGTGCTTGCGTGGGTTTTCTCCGGGACCTCCGGTTTCCTCCCACATCCCAAAGATGTGCTCTTAGGCTAATTGGCAAAACAAATTCTCCCTAAATTGTCTCAAATTTGGTTTTTAATCCATAGATCTATAAACATGGACAGGGATCGCGGGTAGAGGTGGGAACATCAGGGTGGCAGCGTGGGCTCGTTGGGCCGAAGGGCCTGTTTCCCGTGCTGTTTTGTTCTTTGTTATTCTTTGTTATCTTGGCAGCACCCTGTCCCAGGCAGTGACTATTGATACAGAAGTTAACTGCAGAATAGCAAACGCAAGTTCTGTTTTTGGTACATTGAGCTTCATTGTATGGGAACGTCGAGGAATCAGCCCAGCAACAAAACTGAAGTTCTACAGTGCTGCGGTACTCACTACCTTCCTGTACGCCTGTGAAACATGGACTCTGTATCGAAGGCATGTAAAACAACTCAATCATTTCCACATGGTTTGTCTTCGCAGAATATTATGCGTCAGATGGCAAGACAAAGTACCAGACACTGAAGTTCTCTCCAGAGCAAGTAAGTCTACTATCAGTCCACACACTACTGATGAAAGCACAGACCAGCGGGCAGGTCACATCATCCGTATGCCAGACGAGTGCATACCCAAGCAGTTTCTTTTTGGGGAATTCTCTGCTAGAAGGTGCGCGCATGGAGAGCAGAAGAAACATTACAAAAACACACACTGAAGGCCTTCCCTGAATTTGCTTGACATAGATATGACCCACCTGGGAAACACTGACACAAAACTGCTCTACCTGGCATTGCCTCATCCACAGAGGCTGCCAAGCTTACAAAGCAAGGTACATTGCTGAAGCACAACTTAAACGCGAGCTGCACAATTCCACAGCCCACCAGCACAACAACTACAGTGTCTACACAAGTCTATCAAATATGTACCAGGACATTCCGTGCCCGAATTGGCCTGATCAGTCATCTTCAGACACACTGCAACTAGTCTCAAAATGGCTAATGGTGTTGAGGTGTCAATGACGATGGACAAACAACAACAAGAGTTATGTAGAAGGAGGCCATTCAGCCCTTTTTAATGTACTGGCTCTTTAAAAGAACAATCCAGCAAATCCCAGTGCCCTGATCTTTCCCCATAATCCTGCAACTTTTATGAATCTATTCTTCTATCTTTTCAAACAGTAGATTCCACATAAGAACCAAATCCTGTTGTATACATTATTGATAATTATCCTAAAACAATAGATGAAAACTTACAGTAAAGTTATCTGACAGTCAGATGAATGAGCTTCTTCCTTCCCTAACTGTGCATCAATCTGCTGCTGAAGTGTGCAGGCAGAATTGTATTTAAACTATGCACTCACTCTGATTTCCCTGCCCCTTACAATTTACACAGTATTTATGCCAATCAGTACTCCGGTTGTTATGCAAATGAACCTAACCAGGAGAGGATTGTATATCTCTCACGGCCACCTGTGGTAGAAGTATTTCCCACTGGCTTTACAGCATTATAATTCACTATGCAAAATTTCTCCCTCAGTGTACCCAGCCTGACAGCTGCACACTGCTTATTACATGACCAAGTACCTGTGGAATTCTGAAATCATGTCTCACTGCCATAAGATGCATTGCATGGTGATCCAAATACGTTGCACTCCCAGGAGAAATCCAACCCTTTTCATTTCAGCTGCTATCTGACCAGCTTTTTGTGCATTCCTGACATTTAGTTTTATTGTTCCAGCACCTGCATCTTTTAAAATTATGCAGTAGTCGTGAATCCACACCTTTGAAAGTGGATAAATAGCCAGCGACAGACAAGTTTAAAGACTGTACAACATCGGGGTAAACAGTAACATTCTGATACCATATCGACCGTGTGATTGACCATATCCACTGCAGCAGTGGAAATGTCATTGGCCAAACTGGAATTCTAGAGATCTTGGGTTTGGATAGATATACCGGAATCTTATTGGATATTATTTCAGCCAGAGAGATGTGCAACAAATTGTGCCTTTAGCTCCAATAGCATCTCTTTATCATAGAATCCCTACAGTGCAGAATTTGATTTTGATTTGATTTATTATTGTCACATGTATTAATATACAATGGAAAGCATTGTTTCTTGCGTGTTACATAAAGCATACTATTCATAGACAAGGAAATGAAAGAGTGCAGAATGTACTGTTATAGCCAGGGTGTAGAGAAAGATCAACTTAATGCAAGGTAGGTCTATTCAAAAATCTGATGGCAACAAGGAAGATGCTGTTCTTGAGTTGGTTGATACATGACCTCAGACTTTTGTTTCTTTTTCCTGATGGAAGAAGGTGGAAGTGTGTATATCCAGGGTGCATGGGATCCTTAATTATGCTGGCTGCCTTGCTGAGGCAGTCAAAAGTGTAGACAGAATCAATGGATGGGAGGCTGGTTTGCAGATAGATTGGATTGCATTTACGACCTTTTGTAGTTTCTTGCAGTCTTGGGCAATGCAGGAGCCATATCAAGCTGTGATATAATCAGAAAGAATGCTTTCTGTGATGCATCCGTAAAAATTGGTGCGAGCCGTAGCTAACATGCCAAATTTCCTTAGTCTTCTGAGAAAGTAGAGACTTTCAGTTAAGCTTTCTTAACTACAGTGTCGGCATGGGGGGACCAAGACAGGTTTCAACAATACTAACCTAGGTCTATCCCTGCAACACCACCTATTTACTCTGATAATCCGCCAACACTCAGAATCAATAATGATGTCTGAATGGCAGTTTTCATAAGCAGACTGACTATCCTCTGAACAAAAGATATCTCATCTACAATTCTGTCTTACAGGATAGTATGCCCTGTTTTGAGGGTCAGTTTAGCTCAACTAGATTCAGGATGCAGAGTGACAGCAACAGCATGGGTTCAATTCCTGTAGTGGCTGAGGTTATCCATGAAGGCTTGGCTTTCTCAATCTTGCCCCTTGCCTGAGGCATTGTGACCCTTAGGTTGTGTCAGTTCTTCCCCTGAAAGGAGAGCAAGCCATGGTCGTCTAGGACTGTGGAGACTTTATGGCTTCTTCCCATCATCTTCCTGCTGTCACTTTTGAAAGCAGAAAATAATATGCCATCAGAACAATGTGTGCTGGTGAAAACTTGTTTCTTTGTTGTTCAAATCGTAGAAGGAGACAGAAACAGAGCGAAATATCATATTTAAAATACAATTAGAATCATTCTGTAAGAAGTTAATATTTTGTTTTATATGGAGAGTTATCAGAAATCTAGTAAAAGCTGCATTTTTGAATGGAACAAATAGTCCTGCAGTGGGGCCTAAATTCAGCATCACCAAGATTGTTGAATGCATTTGTTAGAACTCAAGTTTAACTGCTCAAGCAATAGTTTATGTTATGGGATGTTTTCATTTTACAATTATTTCCATGTAATAAAATAAAACTAAGTTTAAAGATCTTGTAAGATTATGTTAATATTTAGATATCATTGTTTCCTACCTATATTTTTCAAGACTATAGTTTCACTCCTACAATGGATTTTTAAAATATCTCAGTATTCAGATAGAGAACAGCTTGCCGATGTTCAGTGCGTTAGCATTTGAAATAACGTGTTCCATCCACTAAAGCCCAGCTGAATTGATTTCTTCCCATCTTGACCTTACTTTTTCTCCCATTTACAGTCACTTTCTGCCTTCATCCATGATTCTTCTAATGCCTCCCATCACTTCAACTGTTTGCAATTTCCTAACTATTTCCTCTTCATTGTAGACGTCCAATCTCTCTATACCTTCATCTCACTCCATGCCCCAATGTCAGAGCTGCGGACAGGAATGGCCACACCCACAGATAGATTTCCCTCTGCTTGCAGACTTTGGCCCTAATTGTTTTTAATTTTGTTGCACGCCTCCGTCTCAAGATGCCCTCACTCACTACCGCCCCCCCCGCCCTTATTGCCTGAGCAGCACTCTTGCTGGGATTGCCAGTCTTCTGATTGGGCTTGTAAGCCTTAAGGGACTACGCAAAATCCTCAGTTGGCTGCCTTTGAGATGAGGTTGTCTGTCCACTCAGGTGGATGTAGAAGACTCCATGACACTATTACAAAGAGGAGCAGAGTCATCCCTAATGACCTGGCTACTATTTACCTTTCACTAAAACAGATTATCCAGTCATTATGACATTTCGATTTGTAGGATCTTGCTGTTCATACATTGGTGCTGCATTTTATACATTACAACAGCTACACTTCAAAAATACTTTATTGCCTGTAAGGTACTTTGTGACTTCCTGTGGTTGTGAAAGGTGCTATATAAGTACAAGTCTTTCTTCATTTGCTTCACATTTACATCATTATTGTGCCTTTTATTCTGCAGCCTCAAATATCATAGCAGAATATTTACATCGGAGTGGTTTGATGGACTAGACACTAATCTTTCTCATCTGGCCACCTGAATTACAACCTAGTACAGATAGGTGGCGAAAAAATCTCAGTAAACTTCTTAAGGAGCTTCAAAATTAACTATCTCCTTCCAAATAGACTCAGGATAGCTGGTGCGGGAAATAGAAATGTCAGGTAGGATTTAATTATGTTATCACCGTGCTCTTACCTGATCCGGGGATGCTCGATACTCTCAGTGAATGCCTAAAATAGTGCCTTTCACGTGATTATTGATGTTAATAAAAACTTGTTCACAAAAAGCTGGAGAAAAATAAACTAAATCGGGCCAGGACACTCATTCTTAAAAAAGAGAGAATAGCTGCAACCCTGAAATGAGGAACTCAAAATTGGAAAGACTATGTAATATTAATTGTCCATAAATAACTATTCGGAATTGTGTTTTCAAAGATCAGATTCCCAACATATTCTGGAATATAATCAGGAAAAGTTCTTAATTAAAATGTTAGATGCCTTCAGTGATGGGCAGCCACTGGCTGACCTATATAACTTTAACATTTCACTCATTTCTCTCCTCAATTCTTTATCTTGGTCAGTTGATGTTTGACAAGAATGCATTCTGAACAAAATTTCGGCCTTAATAATGTATACATGTCCTGCATAAATAATATGAATATTAAAATCAATAGTTTCTGATGCTACTTAATAACTTCATAGTTCCATTTCTCAACTAGTTCCACCTCATGAGCACAGACCGGTGTCTTGATTAATTAAAAGGGAGAAATACTCTGATTATTGTACAGAATTTGTTTCATGCTATGACAAAATTCTAACCTGTTCATGATGTTAAACCTTTAGTAACAGTTAAGGTGTATTACGGTTTTGTAGCTCATATGAACATTTTGTCCTGCACAAAACTATGACTGACAAACAATTTTAACTAATGTCAGTTTATGGCAAATATGCCAGAATGGTTCTTCCTGTCTATGCCTGTAGCTACTCGTACCAGGAAATCTGATGTCAGGGTATGCCACGCTCGTCTGTCCTACATCATCCTCACACATCCATTGTAACTCAACAGCAACTACTCTGTAACGTCTGTCATCCAACCACATCTCGATTGACCCCTCTTCCTGAGGAATACAGGAATAGAATGAAGCATCTTATGAATTTTTGTCCTCATTACAAGCTTGATTTTTCCTATCATATTTCATCTTCACAAAAATATTTCTGGCTATCCCCATCCTCCTTCTGACTTCAGCATCACACCAGTCATCTTCAGTTATAATTTGCCTTAAGTAGAATAACTTATCTACTTGTTCCAGTGTGACACCATCCAATTCAATATTCATTCTTGTTTCTTCTAATGTATTTTTTCTGACTACCATTGTTTTTGTCTATTTGGCGTTCATTGTCAAACCATCTTCAAAACTTCTAGATTGTACTTGATCTAAAACATTCCTTAAGGCCTCTTCTGATTCTGCAAATAGCGCTTGTTGTCAGCATCCCACAGGTTTGTGATATTCTTGCCTGCAAATCTTACCTCAGAAATATATCTGACTCTCCGACTATTATGTAAAAATTGAGTAATTCTGGTGACGGTATATAGCCTTGTTGTACTCATCTTTTCACCTGAAACATATCTCATTGTTCATCTTGTAGGCTTAATGCTCACCATTGGGACCCAATATAAGCACTGGATAAATCTGTTCATAATCTATGAAGCACACACACATACACACTATATATCTCTTCTTGTTTACTTCCAAACAATTATTGAAGATTGTTCTTAGATTAAATATTCCTTCTTTTGTCCCCACTCCAGGTCTAAACCGTGATTGCTTTCCTCCAATTTCTGCTTTTCTGTATTATTTCTTTCTGTTATGATTTTCAGGATGACTTTAAATGAGATTACTCGTTAAGCTTCTAGACATAAACTGATCACAGACTGTTGCTTTAGATATCTATGGTACCTTAACAAAGAAGTCTCTGAGTCACTTGGAATGCAGCCAGTTCATCATTCAAATAATTTTTCAGAACTTTATGACAATGACTGCAATTTGTATAATTATAATTATTAAAGTATATTTCTATGATTTTTATTTTGATTGCAAGCATACGGAGCGTCTCAAATTTCCTGTTCACTAAATAAAACACCTCCTCATCTGCTTTGCTTTTCATTTCACTGAAACACAGAAGGCAAAAAAATCAATGACAATTATGAGTGCTTAAGTTTTTTTCTCAAAATCATTTTCACAACCATTTTGATTTCCCACTGGCCTCAACATACGCCCTCAAAAGTAAATTTATAACATTGTTAGCAAAATTATGTTAGTGTGAAAATAGCATCATCCTCCTTTCCAAAACACAGTGCATTCTACACTGTGTCTCTAGAGCTTTAATGAAAGTAAGGCACATATTTAGTTTATCATAATCATTAAAGAACATCTGTGAAAGATTTACATAAAAGGTGATAGAGGATGAATAAGGAAAATAGTCAGTACAGTGAGAAAATCTGAATGGCATGCGTGGGTTTCCTCTGGGTGTTGCAGTTTCTTCTCACAGTCTAAAGATACGTGGGTTAAGTGAGTTGGGTGCTTAGTTTCAGGAGGACTAGCTAGGATAAATGGATGGGGTTATGGGGACAGGGCCTAAGTGGCTTGTGGTCAGTGCAGACTCAATGGGTCGAATGGCCTCCTTCTGCACCGTAGGATTCTATGTGTATTTGTGTATTTTCTTACTGCCTGCAATTTGTATGTGAGTGGTATGCATCTTCTTAACCCTCAATTATATAATTGCAGCAGAAACTGTTTTTGTGAATTTTAAAATATGGAAGGTTATTTATTATCTGTCTACCTTTGCTTTCAACCTGTGGAAGAGCATTGTGCCAGAGACTGACATTATCTTCCTCCAGCTGTTGCAGTTGCTGAGGTTCCCTTTCTTTGGCAGCTTGATGATTGATTACTCCTCATCTTCAGTCATCCCATCCAGGTCGTTCTCCGCAGTGCAGATTTTATTGAACAGGACTGTGAACTCTCTTGTATTGCTGTTCCTACCGTGTTTCAATAGCTCTGCTGGTATCTTGTCAATCCCAGGTACCTTATTGTTCATATCCCTGATGGTTCTTTGGATCTCTAATTTGGTAATCTCTCCTAGGTTAATATCCAGCTGTTGAGGTGTGGTTTTTATCATCCAACTCAAATGCACAGCTGGTTGAGGTTCTCCCCACAGTGCTCCAGTTGCCTCTTGCTCTTCCTCAATCAGTTATTTTCGCTGATTGATACAGTAGTATTGCTCCTTGCGGTCTTGGAGTTGTTCACTTTGCTGCTTCTTGTGCCTTATCCCCTCGCCCACCCCTCTTCCTTTTAAGTCTGTTATCTTTTGACTCTTCGGCATCTCTTTTTCAGTACGTACCATTTTCTCATCTTTGTTCAATGTTCTTTTCCTGGTTCCTAGTGTTCATCACTTGCTCTTTCATTAATCACCTTACACACTGTCAGAACTCGATCATTCTTTGCTGGTTTCTCTCCTCCACCCGATGGTGACTCTCCTCAATCCTGCTTTTGAAGATTCCCCACTGTTCTTGATATTGCCTGACCTCAGAACTACTTTGAATGTATGGAAAGGGCCAACAGGAAACTGTCTGACAGTTTCTGTCCTTCAGTTTCCCCATTGCAAACCCCCATTGTGGCTTGTGTTGCTGCCTTCAGTATCCTTCATGATGAACAGGAATGTTTCCCAGGTGGCAGATCATGCTGGCAGCAGATCTTTATTCTCAGCAACATCATAGAGCACAGCACAGTATGTCACTTGTTATCAACTTCATGATTTCAAGAAGGCTTTTGATAGCATCCATTGGCCATCACTCTGGAACATCACATCACAGTATTTTAGCATCTTCAAAGTTTTATACTGCGACTCCAGCTGCTACATCAGACACTATGGACTCCTTCAATATCATCACATATGATATATGTGATGGCAAGGTTGCATAGTCTCCCCACTCCTTTTCTCTTGGTCACTGATTTCACCACAAGGAATGTGATGATGGATACAGATTTTGGCATCTGCTAACAACACCACAAGTTGATAGACTTGGATTTCGCAGAAGACACCACCTTGAAGAATCGCACATGCTGCAAGACACAGCCACCGCTATTGAGAGTAGCAGCACCATGTTTGGGCCACTTATTAGCTGCTAAAAAACCAGGACAATGATAAGTAGAAGCCAACAAGGAACCCCCATCACCATTGGACAACAGAACATCGAGGATATCAAGATGAAAGTGGTTAGAGCTGGGCCAGAACACTAGGAGTGAGGTGAAAATGGCCAGAGTCATGGGAAAGGGTGATAAGCGGAGGCTCTGCCCACTCTAGAATCTCCATATCTTCAATATTCACAACTGCTGGTGTTAGCTGTTCCTCCTATCACAGCCTCTTTTTCTCTCATCTTTGCTATTATTAAATTCTGAGCCTATCAACTCTAGGAGAGAAATTGACCAGTATTAAAGGAACACTCAGTGCCCTGCAGAAATCTTCAAACTCACTGACTGGTTTGACCGACATTTGCACCAATCGCTCAGTGAGTCAAGTAAAGGGGTTTTGTAAGTTGCAAGTTGCACATAGAGTTTTAATATTTCTTTTCTTCATGGTTAAATGGACAGGTGAGCAGCTGCAATGCTATAGTTCTTTTGTTGACTGTACATGCCTAAACAATAAGACATACGAAATCTCCAGGTGAAACCTTTGCTGGAAAACAGAGAATGATTTTGAGACTGCTCCTTTAATGCTCCATGCCTGCCAGAAGTTTATTTATTAGTGTCACAAGTAGGCTTACATTAACACTGCAATGAAATTACTGTGCAAATCCTCTAGTCACCATACTCACGGCACCTGTTTGGGTACACTAAGGGAGAACTTAGTAAGACCAATGCACCTAACCAACATGCCTTTTGGATTGTAGGAGGAAATCGAAGCACCTGCAGGAAACCCACACA
Organism: Sphyrna mokarran; assembly: GCA_024679065.1. Taxonomy (NCBI): domain Eukaryota; kingdom Metazoa; phylum Chordata; class Chondrichthyes; order Carcharhiniformes; family Carcharhinidae; genus Sphyrna; species Sphyrna mokarran. The sequence continues at coordinate 95,944,453 of JAGIQG010000005.1, forward strand.
GACACAGAGAGAATGTGCAGATTCCATATATTGACCCAAGCCAGGAATTGAACCTGGGTTCCTGGCACTGAGTGGCAGCAGTGCTAACCACAAAGGAAAAGCATCTTATATTGCATATTCTAATTGCTCTAGTTATTACAAACCCTACCTTTTTCTTTAGTTTGATATATCAGTTGTCTAGTTATTATTGTTTGAGCGACGTTGATTTTAGTTTGTTTGCTATAAAAAAGTTCAATGAAATGAAATCTTGTCTGTTGACATCTGTATGTTGTCCAACACTTGAATGTATCTCTTGTTTCCCAGTAATTAGAACTGGATGCAGTATTTAACCTGATCATTAACCCCTATGAATTTTACTCACTATTCTGGCTATATAATTTATTGTCTTATTGGCTTTTCTAATTGATGTTCCAATATTAATGCATAATACTTATGCCCAAGGTCCTGAAGATTATTCCATCTCTATCATCTTGGCTCGTTGCCTCCACTCTGTAATAACTTTAATTTTGTTCCATGAAACAAATAGTTGACCTCTGCTTGTACCCATGGACATAAAGTTTTCAAACCAATTCCCAGAAAGTTACTTACTTCTTTTGAAAATTGTGCACTGATAATTAACTGCTTTTGTTGGGAATGTGTTTTTCACCATTTACTGTTCTTTGTCTGTTCATGGGGAGTGTCTGACTAATCTGCAGTTTTACCAAAGGTTTTGTTTCAATGTTAAATAATTTGTTTACATTCCGCTTTGGTTTTCTTCGTACTAATGAATACAGGTTCAGTTCTACAAAGCTGCTTTTGTAGTGAACAGCTGTAAATCCAGGAATCCTGCTCAGAGTTTTTGTTTTTTTCAGGAGAGGGAACCATTCTGGAATATTAACCTGCAACAAATGTCCTTGTATTCCTCAGAGGCACAGCAAAATTTAATTGTCGCCAGTTCCAATGATCCCGTGGATTGGCTACAACAGCAAATTGAATTTATCTAGCAGTTTAATGCAGAAAAATGCTTAGCATAAGCATAGCATAATAACTTTTTATATAGCTACATTTGCCAGTGATGGTTTGAAAAAAGGTAGAATATATAAAAGGACAAAAGGATGTGTAATTTCTCATAAACATTCAGCCCAATCAATAAAACATTTTCCTAAGCAGATATTTCCCTTATACAGTCATTCTAATATCCTTATGGGTGCAGGTGACTCCCACCCCAGGTTGAACTAAATCAGCCATACTAACACCTTGGCTACTGAAGCCAACCAGAATCTGGATACAAGCAATTCATCTCCCAAAGCCCCAAATCCAATGCACAGCTGGAAGACTCACACCAGAAATGTGCTGGAGTTTTTCCTGCATATATATAGTTGGAATCAAATATCATGAGGGGTCATGGGCTTAGGGTGAGGGGGGTAAGGTATAATTTGGATGCTAGAGGGAGGTTTTTCACTTAGAGGGTGGTGGGGGTATGGAATGCGCTGCCAAGTAAGATGGTGGAGGCAGGCACTCTGGAGTTATTTAAGAGATACTTAGATAGGCACATGAGCAGAATAGGGATGGTGGGATATAGAAAACTGATTTAAAATAGGGATCATGAGTCTTGGGACTTCCCTGGGAATTGCGTAAGTTGTGCATGATATTGATGTATTTCTGTTTTATCCTACAGATACTTTATCTGCCTTGTTGTCCAACAAGGGGCATACAAGCAATGAGTTGTGAGAGGGTTGCTCTTGGATTTTTCAAGAGTAACATAGTGCTTCACGTCGTTAGTGTATGCTTGAACTGGACCAGAAGACGGGCAACACAACAGCTCAGTGACTATCGCTGTGCTGTGCAGATACATGGATCTGGGCCTGTATTTGCGCATTCTCCCCGTGCTTGTGTGGGTTTTCTCCGGGTGCTCCAGTTCCTCCCACACCCCAAAGATGTGCTCTTAGGCTGATTGGCAAAACAAATTCTCCCTAAATTGTCTCGCAAATTTGGTTCCAATGCAGATTTCTATAAACATAGACAGGGATCATGGGTGGAAGTGGGAATGTCGAGGTGGCGGCACAGGCTTGTTGGGCCAAAGGGCCTGTTTCCTGTGCTGTTTTGTTCTTTGTTGGAAGAATCTGGAAGCTTAACACCATCATCCACTGAGCAGTTTGCTCAATTGGTGCCAATTTGCTTGGGACACTCTTATTACTGGTGCAACATATTCTAGCTACATGATACACACATCAACAACTGAAGATTACCCTGCCCCTACTTCCCCATTCTGCAATCTTTAATAGCAAAAAAGGACAAGATCAGCAATGTCATAGGATCATTACTTCCTCAACGTCCCTGGAGACTTTTCAGAGGTCCACAAACTAATCTCTCAAGGGTGAGGGAAGAGCACTAAAGAGGGGTGGGGGGGGAGGCAAGTGCACCCAGTTGCATACAAGTAGCTGACAAGAAGCTCTTGAATACTTGCCCTTTTTCATGGTGAAAGGGACCTCATCAGCCACAGTTTCTAGTGGAGTTTCACACTTACTTGTGCCGGGGTAGATTTCGGAGGCCAATGTGCTGGTGTGATTTGAGGGGTGCGTTCAATTTGGACAAATGCGATTAAAATGCTGTCTGACCTACATAGCATACTTCAGAATTTTGATTGTATTGCTCTTTTCATTCGATTCTTGCAATTGTAGAAAAACTGCCAGTTGACTTAAGTTTTCTGCTATGTTCCAATAAATTCCATGCATGATTGAATAAATTTTGAAAAAGTGGGCTGGGTTTGCAGAGTTTTGTAAAATATTCCCAAAACTGTCACATTCAACCTATGCTCTTAGTAGAATTGGAGGGAAGTTATGTACGTTAAATGGAATTTTTAAAATGATAATCTGGTTTCTGTCTCTTAAAAATCTAAACATGATAAGACCGGTGTTGGTATACATTTCCCCAGTTACATTTGTGTGTACTAATTTCTCATTTGTGGCATATATAGCCACAATTCAATTGGCCTGCAAAAGAACGCTCATCAAGTCATACTTATCCTTTATTTCTGATGTCTTATCACAAGCAAATCAATGAAATGACTCTCAAATTATATTACATAATTATGTCAATTATGTTCTAAATAATTATGTTTCCTTAAAATATTAAAATAACACATACATGCAGCAACTTTCATTGCATGATCGTTATATTGTAGCTTTTTTGGGGAAGGAGTGATCCATAGTATTAATCTGTTTGAAAAAAAGTCTTTCACCCAAAAGGCTTTTAAGACACTGCACTAGAAGTTGTAGTTATATCTGTGTGGCTAACAAAGCTGATTTAGACTAGGCGCAGTAAAGATAGTTGCTTCTTTGGCTCACTGGAGTTATTTATATGCCAAGATCTCAGATACATTTTGATTAGCTCCCTGCATTTTTCACAGACTTAATTCCTCAATCAAATTGTCTTCCTCTGCGGGGAAGGTCACCCAATGTTTCATTTCAGATGAGTTGTCATTGCAGAACAGAAAAATTCCATTGTTTAGGTAAACATCTCCTTTTACATTACTCCTCTCTCTTAACAGAAAAGATGTTTTGCTAATTTAGTTCATGAAGATATTACATTTCTTCATGAGGCATGTTTAAATGGCTACAATTTATTCTAGTTTTTGTCTATCTGGCTAGTGCAAAATAATTTCATTCAATGTTTGGTTGAATTTACTGCCATGGCAATTGCAGAAGGCGCATTCAGCAGACATGTAGTCTCAGTGTCTGTGACTTCATTGCCATTTACAGATAGTCCTTTTATGTAGGAAGCTATCAGTAATACCGAGCAATGAAAATACATTTAAATAACTGAAGCATCAATAAAATTGGCTTTTCTCCATGATTAAGCATTAATATTAAACCCTAAAATAGCATAGGATCACAACTACAATTTGCTTGCTGCCCAAATGGCCACCCACTCCTGATTCCTCACTGCTTCTCACACTCAGGCAGCAATGGGGGTGAATGAAAATGCCAAGGGTTGGAAATGGGGAGGTGTGTGATGCAGTGAGGAAGCAACAAGTTAGGAATGGATTGGCAAGTCGAATGGTAAGCTAAGTGGTGAACAAGATTCTGAGCAAAGTGTGGGCCTTGAGTAAAGTAATGAGTGTGTTGGCAAGTGAGGTGAACAAATGGGTTTTGAGCATTCAATGGGCACACAATAACATTAGCACCACTTTGTAGGTATCTATGAGCAGAGTGAGTGCTGCCTTCCTGTTCCAGGCGCAACAGTATCAAAATCCTTTAACATTATTGCAGGAACACACCATATAGCTTCACAAAAACACAGTGGCGGAGTGACTGCCATCTCCAGAGGTGTCCCATTTCCTTACCCTTCAGGATATGACTGCCTCTACATAGAAGGTAGCTGAAATCTCTGCTGTGCTGCATTGAGATGTCCTTTTGAACTCCATGGCTCATGGATGCCAATTAAATGTAGCTCAGCACCAAAACAGGCACATGGTGGCACAGTGGTTAGCACTGCGGCCTCTCACTACCAAAGAGCAGAGTTCAATTCCAGCCTAGGGGACGATGTGGAGTTTGCACATTTACCCCTTGTCTGAGTTTCCTCCGGTGCTCCAATTTCCTTCCACATGCCAAAGATGTTCAGGTGAAGTGGCCATGTTAAATTACCCTATAATGTCAGGGAGATTAGCAGGGTAAATATGTGGGATTATAGGGATAGGCCTGGATGGAACTGTTGTCAGTACAGATGAAATGGACCAAATGGCCTCCTTCTGCACTACAGGAATTCTATAATGATTTTATTGAAACCATTCCAGCTTCTCCTTAATTCCCCTTCGACTGATCACTTTTTTGGAGACCAAGCCCAGATTTATGTTTCTACATTGTTTGCAATGCAGGCTAGACTACATTTAATCAAGATACCACTGCTCCAATTGTTTTGCATATTAGAGGCAGATTCCCTGCTTAAAAGCTAAAATATTATACTCTATGCATGCAACTTTACAACTGGCCAATCTGATAATCAGTTTTATGCTTCTGCCAAAGATGTACATACTGCTCCAGAAATATTTTGAAAAATCCATGACAAAAAGACAGTGAGCACTATTTATTAAAGAAAGATGTTTACCAACCCAGCTAACATTCTTTTTAAAGTCAAAGAAACTGTAAATTGAAGGGTTATTCTGGTCACAATCCTGTTCACTCATTGCCAACACACTTAACAGCTGCTTTGTTCGCTCATTTATAATTCTAGCTGGACATAGCTTTCTTATTTGACTTGCTCAATAAAGAGGCTCTTTTTCAGGAGTTAGTACCAGAAATCTTGAAGCATCTTGCATGCGATTTCCTAAAATTTTAATTGTTATAAACTTATGCACAATAAGTGCATCAACTTCTGAAATGTTCCAGGAAAGTAAGAAAATTCTCCTTCTCACATTCTTGGATGTTTAAGACAATTAGCCTCCAAATTATATCAGTTGATTTTAAAAAGGGAAATGTGATTAGAACGTATGAAAATAGCTTCAAATCAGTAAATAGCATTAAAGTTGTATTTATTTTCTTGGAGCTACTGAGCCTGACCCCAATTGTCAATAAAAGATGCAAAAAGAGTATTTTTCAAAGTTGGAGGAAAAAGATTAATATCAAATGGTTTAGGTTTTGGAACTTTCAGCAAGTGATCACATACATCCCAACTCCGCATGAATTTAGGAGCAAATGTTTAAGAACTCGATTACCACATGGCTTCCCTAAAATCATGCAAAGTAAACCACACTCCTATAGAGGGAGAGTTGACTTGTACTTATGTAGCACCTATTATTTAGACTACAAAAGCACTCCACAACTAATGATTCACAAGCAGGATGCAGCACGCTGAAGCATATTCATCAGTCAAACAGCATCAACCAGAAAAATCAACTGAGACAATTCCCTGGTGAGGAAGTACAGATCTGCTGGATTATAGAACTGAGAAACTTATGCTTTTATAGAACTATGTAGAACTACGCATTTTCAGCTGAAAATTTGCTGCATTTGTTTCAAGCTGTGTCACAGAAATAGTGATAGATGATCAACTGTATACAAATAATCACCACTACGAGACAAATATATTTACCTCAACTATTTATTTCAACAGTTACACAAAATACACCAGTTTTTTTCATAATTACTGACAACAAATACAAACCAAAATATATTAAGATATTTTGACATTAAACAATATGATATAAACAGCCCATTTGAAAAAAGTCAAAGAATACCATATTTATTTAACCACATTGACAAAAGATTGACTGTCAAAACACAGGTCACAGGTATACCTCAACTTTGCCATACACAGCTAAAATCAGAGGACTCACATAAGTAACACTAACACAAGAAAAGCACTCACAACAATAAAGCTAATATTCATATTTAACGATATTTAAACAAAAACACAATGCAATAAATATTAATCAAATTTACAGATAGAACTTTTATCAAATACTACCAAAATTACAGTCACAAGATATCATGTTAGCTCAGAATCACAACAATATACAATACAGAAACATTAAACAGTATCACCATCGTATATTACGAATACATATAATACCAAATTGATGGAATTAACCAATACTTCTGGTACATGCTAATGAAATTAAAACATGAAAGGTGTGATATCAGATCGATAGGCAAATGCAGAATTTAATAATGTAATGTATCTTGGAGTCACCATTTACCAAACAAATCTTCAACAGGCATCTTAGTTTCCTTTACAGGATGCTCTCTCGTTCTTCCCCATATGAATCACTTGGACCAACTGCATGGAGCTCAGATGAAGTACTACTTTTTGTGTGCTTGATAAAATTTGATGGAGCTTTAGATGCAAGGCCCCGTTTAACACCTAAACCGCGTAGGTTGTCATTCTTGAATGAAGCTGCATATGTGTCATTCTGGACTGGTGATTTGCCCATAGCTGAGCTTGCTGTAGGATGGGCAACTCGAGGTACATTCTTTACCAAGTGCTCAGGGTCACCGGCCATTTCTCTGAATTCTTTCCTCTCATTTTCATCTGCATTCTGTAGCCTGTTAGAAGGATTGCTGTTGTTATTCAGTGTCTCTGTACTTGCTGTTCTGTTGATGTTGGTTACATTAAACATTTTGTGAGAGACAGGCCAATTTTCCTCCGGACTACTGGCTAACAGACTGCATTCAGAGGTAGAACCAGTAGGGCTCTTCTTATCTTCAGAGCATATAGACATACGAGCAACACTAGGGTCTTGAAGGCCACTTAAACTGTTAGGTATACCTCGTTTATTTCTGGACTGATCATCCTCTAACTCTATCAAATTAGTCTTCTCCAACTGGCTGTCTTCTGTTTCATCACGGAGAGAATGGTTTGGCGAACTCTCACTGGATCGGACACCGGAATCTGACGAATCCTTTTTATCAAGCATGGCATCAGAAAGATATTCCTTTGATTTGATCAGGGATCGCACAGCTTCATTTCCATGTTCAGTGGAATTGATTTGTTTTTCCTTTTTTCCTTCTGACTTCGCACCTTTTAGAAGTGGGTTACTATCAGCTTCTTCCTGACCTGATTCATCTTCTTCACTGGGTAGTTTTTGATAATGTAAGCCTTTCAGTGTTAGATCTGCTCCTTGGAAGATATTTCCCCTATCTGAAGATTTTTTCTTAGAGAGAAGCTTAGTTGTTGAAGGATCTGGTTTTTCATCTTCTTCAGTGATGGGATCCAATAGTGACGCGTCGGATGTAGAAACAGTGGATGATGCATAATCACTAAGATCACTCATAGATGACTTTCCTCCACGTGGAGTCTCTCTCTTCCCTGCAAATGATTTTTTATCATCATATTGCTTCTGCTCAGCATCTTTTTCCAATGTGATTTGAAATGGGGGTCCTGCTACGCTCTTCCCCATAAAGGGTTGACCAGGATTGTAGGGTGCAGACAGATTAGATTTGTCAGTGGTCGCAGTTGTGGAAATGGATGGATCATCTAACTGAGACATGTGTGCAATATATTCTTTATAGGCATCTCTGTATTCAGCCTGCTGTTTGTCTGTGAGCCTGGACAGGTCATTGGAAGATTCCAGAGAGTTGATACTTGAAGCACTTGGTGTTCTTTGATGCTGTAACTAAAAGAAAAAAAAAGTTATCTAAAACTTGTATTAATTAATGCACTTGTGTTAATTAGAAACGGACTTAAGTTTTACTTCATCAAATTTCAAATGCTTAGATGTATATATGACTCAACCTCTCAAAAACTTTAGCAGCTATGACTCTTTGGATAGAGCTAGTTCCTCAATCATTGTTAAAAGATCTATAATTGAATATCCTCATGATTTTGGGATAAATGCACTCTTCTGGTGTGTTCAGTCACAAAACCAAAGTCGTCCCAGGTTTAATCTCAGGTCTGTGTTGAATTATCTAATCTCAGCCAAGGCAGTCGTGAGGACATCTAAACCACTGTCAGGCTGGTGCAGGGGGTTGTTTCTAGGAGCTCTCACTCTTATCATTACACTGCAGATTTTTTGGAAAGTAGCATATGTAATTAACCATAAATTAAAGTTTAAGCTTACAATTCCCCCATTCTGAATAGTTTGCCAAGTGATCAGGCTATTTAAAAATTAATTCAAGGTATACGGGTTTTGTTGGTTAGGCCAACATTTATTGCCGATCTTTCATTGTCCTTGATGGCAGTGAACTGCCTTCTTGAGCCACTACAGTTGTCTTAGGGAGGGTATTCCAGGATTTTGATCCACTGACAGTGAAGGAATGGTCAGGATGGTGAGTGGTTTGGAGGGAAACTTTCAGGTGGTGGCATTCTCATGTGTCTGTTGCCCTTGTCATCTTGATGGTAGTGGGTTTAGAAGGTGCTGTCCAAGCAGCCCTTGTGAGTTCTGGTAGTGCAACTTGCAGAATGGTACACATTGCAGAAGCTGTGCATTGGTGGTGGATCGAGGGAACGTTTGTGGATGAGGTGTCAAACAAGCAGGCTGCTTTATCATGGATTGTGTCAAGCTTTTTCAATTTTGTTGGAGCCATGATTATCCAGGCAAGACAAGAGTACTTTAAGAATATCTTGTGAAATCTTTTGTAATATTAAGCTGCCTTTACTCACATTGTTTCTAAAATCATTGCCGGGAAGATAAAGGGACAAGGATAGGCTGTTCCCTTTGCTAAATTTTCCTCCATATACCTTGATACCCTTTAGGGAATCCAGACAGTGCAGGAGAGACCATTTGGCCCATCAAGTCTGCATTGACTCTCTCACCCCCATTCTATCCTTTTAAACCCACATATTTTACCATGGCAATTACATCTAACCTACACATCTCGGGACACTAACAGGCAATTCAGCATGGCCAATCCACCTAACCCACATATCTTTAGGCTGTGAGAGAAAACTGGAGCACCTGGGGCAAACTCACACAGACATGGGGAGGACAGACCATAAGAGAATTAGACCGCTTGGCCCATCAATTTGCTCCACTATTTTTTTCTCATCCTCATTCTCCTGTCTTTTCCCCATAACCTCTGATCTCCTGATCAATCAAGAACCTATCTATCTCTGTCTTAAAGACATTTAATCACTTGGTCTCCACAGCCTTCTGCAGCAAAGAGTTCCACTGATTCATCACTCTGACTGAAGAAATTCCTCCTCATCTGTTTTAAAGAATTGTCCCTTTGGTGTTAACAAATGGTCCCTAAATTAGGTGTCCCTTAATCTGATTATAATTCCTTTATTGAGGAGTCCAATAGGCGTAGACAAAGGTCACAGGTGGAAGAGGGCACTCACAATGTTAAAATGGAGGCGCAGGCTTATTGGGCCGAAGGGCCTGTTTCCTGCGCTGCGTTGTTCTTTATTCTTTATCCTGAGGTTGTGCTCTCTGGTTCTAGTTTTTCCTATTAGTGGAAACATCCTCCTTCACGTTCATTCTATCCAAGCCTCACAGTATCCTGTAAGTTTCAATAAGATTCCCCCTCATCCTTCTAAACTCCGAGTACAGACCCAGAGAACTCAACTGCTCCTCGTATGACAAACTCTTCTTCCAGGAGTCATTCTTGTGAACCTCTTCTGGACTCTTTCCAAGGCCAGCACATTCTTCCTTAGAGATGTGGTCCAAAATTGCTCACAATACCATAAATGTAGTCTGATCAGAGCCTCACATAGCCTCAGAAGTACATCCCTGCTCTTGTATTCTAATACAGTTCAGTACTCTATATTGTATTTTAGTACAGTACAAACTCCACACAGTCACCTGAGGCCAGAACTGAACCTGGGTTCCTGGAGCTGTGAGATAGCAGCACTAACCACTGCACCACTTCTCATTAACAAAATCTAAAATCTAAATCTTGAAAGTCTTAATTGCCCTATCATCCAAAGCTTTTTCCACAACAGCACATGAGAAAAAAAAAGTGTTACTAATTTCATTTCTGAATGGCTGAGCTCTAAATTTTAAATTGTGTCCATTTCTTCTGGATTCTCCCAAAAGAGGAAATAACTGTTCTGTATATAATCTATCAACTCCTTTTGCCATTTTCAATACTCACTTGTATCACATTCCCAAGTTTATGCAAACTGTCCTCATAATTTAACCCTTCAAGTTCTAGTATCAACCTGGTGAATGCATTATAGCCAAGGACAATTATATATTTTTTGTGATCCGGTGAAACTGAATGCAGCACTCTAGGTAGGACTGATAAAGTCTCTGTATAGCTGAAATATCCCTCCTTACCCTTTGTATTCCATCCCTTTTGAGACATCATTCATTGGCATGTTTGTTTAGTTATGTCTATCTAGACATTCAAATCCCTTTGTTGACCAAGTTTTTAAGTTTTTCACTACTAAGGAAATATTCCAGTATATCCTTAATGAATCCAATATGGATTATTTACACTTACGCATATTGAACACCATTTTCCAGAATTTAGTCCATTTCTTTAATCCGTATGTCTTCCCTTAAGTGATGACATTTCAGAGATTCAACTGATGCAATACTAACCTGCCAATTTGAAATGCTATGTCTTACTGGTTCTTCAATATCAACAGCTCTCAGTTCCTCAAAACTGAAAGTTAGACTGAAGGCTTCCTGTGGGGAACTTCCAGGAAGTTCAGGGTTTCCTGCATAATCACTATTTGGTACATGAAGACCTGAATTTTGTGCTGGAACATTTTCACCAACAATTCTCATTTCATCTTGAAGTGTCTGTGTATCCAAATGGCGCAACTCAAAGATCTAGGAAATGATCAAACAAATAAACGCAATTATTCATTTTCTCAAAAGAATATAAAAGGTTCAATTATTGCAGGAGTACAGTAAAAATTAAGTTTAAGGAAACAATTTAATTTTATTACCTATCAAACAAGGTAATAAATGCATACACAAAACAGGACAGTCAGAAAGGTGTTTGGATGTTGTCACTCTTTTTTCTGCTTATTCAAAGTAAGTCCGTTAAATTAGAAGTACAGGAAGAACAGCAATCTTTTCTTCAAAGTGTTGCAAGTAACATCATGAACAGGTGAACAATCTCTTTAAAATGCTTCTTATTTCAGGTCTTGTTTTTGTTTCCAAGATGTTATATAAAATATTCATGCCACAAAGCCAATACTAATGCTGGATAATTTATAGCTTACAAAAGCAATCAACATATGTAAAATTATTTTCTTTTAATTTATAAAAGAGCCAGTTAAGTCTGGCTTGCACATAAATACTAGCACAATACCAGAGGGTAATGGCTACCAATAGTGTTTTCCTCCAAAGAGAGGTCAAAGTCCTCAGGAGAGGGCGAATATGGTTAGTGATGCTGAATTCAAGTAGAATACTTAGCATCAAACCAAAATCGTGATGGGGCAAGGGACGTCCATATGAAAGTAGGATTCTCAGGCAGTGGAGTAACAAGACAGATGGGTCTTTTGAGCAGAGGAGACTTGGGAAGTGGAAAATGAAGAAAAGTATGTGGACAGGACAAGAAATGAAAGAAAAAAGAGCAAAATTAGCTAGCAAGATTGGTTGCCAAGCAACAGAGAAGCTAGAAGAAATATTAGAGCTTAAAAGGTGTCATGTTCAGCTGATGGTGTCAACTATGGTGACTAAAAAAGGTTTTGAAGTGAAAACTGGCAAATCAGTGTGACAATATGACCTGACATCCAGGTATATGCAAGACTGTGACAACATGTTGTTAGCACAACAGAACATCTTAAAGCACTTCATAGGAGAGTCATCAAGCCACATGGGCGGCACAATGGTTAGCACTGCTGCCTCATAGTGCCAGGAAACTGGGTTTGATTCCTGACTTGGGTCACTGTCTGTGTGGAGCTTGCACATCCTCCCCGTGTGTCAGTGGGTTTCCACCAGGTGCTCAAGTTTCCTCCCACAGTACAAAGATGTGCAGGTTAGGTGGACTCGCCATGCTAAATTGCTCCTTAGTGTTAGGGGGACTAGCTAGGGTAAAAGCATGGGGTTGTGTGGATAAGGCCTGGGTGGGATTGTGATCAGTGCAGACTCAATGTGCTGAATGGCTTTGTCGACACCGTAGGATTCTATAAGATATTAGGTCTGATGAACTAAACCTTGACAAAAGAAATAGGTTTTAGAGTCTTAGATAGAGGGATAGAGATAGAAAGGCAAAAAGGTTGAGGGAGGAGACTGCAAAGCTTTGATCCTCAGCATCCCAAGGCACAGGCGCCAAATGTGAAAAGAAGAACATGAATTCATATAACATTTTCATGACCATCAGACTTTTCGAAGTATATCTGAAGTGCAGATACCGTTGTGGTGTAGGAATCCTGGCAGGCAATTTTGTGTATTGTAAGCTCCTACAAAAAGCAATGTGATAATGACCAGATAAATTTGTGCTGATTGTGGGATAAATATTAGCTAAGATACCAGGGATAACTTCCCTACTCATCTTCAAAATCGAGCCATACAAGATTTTTTAAGTTCATGTGAATCTCAGTTTTAATGTCAAATCCAAAAAAAAGGCACCTCTGAAAGCAGAGTATTCCCTCACCACTGCACCAGCTTTGACTTCAGCCAAGGTCCTAGAATGGGACTCAAATTTGAAATCTTGTGACTCAGGCGTAAGTGTGTTCCCACCTAAACCGTGGCTGACACTTATGGTCAGAATGATGGAACATTTAAAAATTAAGGGCATGAAACAGGCTAGAATTGGAGAAACACATATTTTGTAGAGTTGGAAGGCTGGGGGAGATTGCAGAGAAAAGAAGGGCAAAGTAATGGAAGAATTTGAAAGAATGAGGATTTTAAAATTGAGGCACTGATCAACCGGAAGCATAGAGGTGATGAGTGATTGGTGGGAGTTTCGGAAATAGGCAGCAGAGTTTTGGATAGAAGCAAAATGCTGTGAATGCTGGAAATTTAAATTAAAAGAGAAAATTTTGGATAAACTTTGGCAGCGCCTGTGGAGAAAGAACAAGAGTTATTTGGACAGAACAGTTCTTAATGTATGATAAATATCAAAAACATGGCAAATATGATCTTAGAAATACATGGAAAGGAAAGACAATTATATCTATATATCCTTAAAATTAATTTCCCATTTCTTCCAAGTTTCTAATTAATTCATTTATGAAGCACTAATGAAAAAAGAAAAGTAACTAATGTAAATTATAAGACTTGTGCTGATAAATTTAAAAAAAATGAAAGTTCATCCTACCATGTTTCTAAAAAGTTGCCAGTCACCAAAATTCATGTTTAATTCTTTCTTCAGTTCATCCAGATTGCATTGAATTAATACCCTTCCATTAATGTTCGCCTGAATTAAAAAAAGAAAATGCCACTTAAAACATGAGTATCAAAAATTACCTCTATTTAATTGGAATGCTGTTTATTTTAATAGGAAAATATAAAAGCAATGTTATTATACTATAACACTACATTCTGCACCCTCCTCTTTCCTTCTCTATGTATGGTATGCTTTGTCTATATAGCATGCAAGAAACAATACTTTTCACTGTATACTAATACGTAAGATAAAATAAATCAAATAAAGTAAACATAGACTCATTAAAATATTACAAGGAACGAAGGGTTCCTTCTGAAGAGAGACAGGGAGAAGTAGGACTTTGTCATTAGATCCATGATGATTAAGAGTGACTTTGAGTTTATGAAGGGTTATGAGGTTAATAGTAAGAGATTAAATTGTTCCCACCAATAACATCATAAAAGTAATTTAAGATCATTCCAAACTAATAATTACACAAAGGATGTTAGAATGCAAGATTTGTTTAAATAGCTCATGGTTCAGTTCATAAATTATTTTAATGGAATTAGTTACTTAATGAAAAGGAATATCAAAGGTTATGGGAAATGGGGTTGAGTGCATTATTAAAATAAGTGGCTCACTTGAGGGGGAAAAAAAAGTAAAAATCCAATTCTGGGTTAGAAGGGTATCAGGTGGATCTTGAGAAAATTATAGTTCATACATAGTGTGAACATTCTGTATAATTCACTCCCAACATAATCCAATCTCAGTTAACATTGCAACAGGCTTTACTCAAATTGTTGTTTCTGTTAAATATAACTGTCGCAAAGAGGAAGCTTAAAAGAGGAATGAATTACAAACTCTACTGAAAAAAAAGAATAAACTTTGAATTAAGTAGAAAGTTATGGAGTTACCTGCAGTAATAGCCAGGAAATTCAGAAAATAAAACAGTATAACAATAGCATTTTTAAATTCTGAGAGTGGTATTCAGAATTTGCAAAAATAAGGTGGCAGAATTAAAAAAGATGAAGGCATAGCAACAAAGGTAACTAAAAATATTAGATATATTTATGTTATACATATAATTTATGTAAACATCAACCCATTAAGTTTCTGACCAATTCTTGTGTTTGCCATTTCATAAATCTATAACTTCTGGAAACACAGAAGTATGCTTAGAGGAATTCTATTTCAGTTAGTAGAACATTTTTAAAAATGTTTTCAGTATAGTCCAATAATGGCCAAGTATAGTTCCCTTCTTCAATAATTTGATCCATAGCACAGAGATTGACAATTTGTTTGGTGATATCGGATTACCTGGCGCACTGAAAAATATCTACAAATAATTTCCTTGCCTTTCATTATTCTCCTCCTTTCTCTACTCCTGACAGTACTGATATAAGTATCAGCAATCTTACAGTATTCTCTCTGTCACTGTTCACAGGCTATTCATCCACTGCAGCACAGACAAATTTAATAATCTGCTGTTATTTTTCTAGCTTCATATTCCTCCTTTAGAGGAGGATGTAAAATATTGGAAGAATTTGTAGATGAATAAACAGCCTAACATGATGATGCATGCTATCAGGATAACACAGGGAAGTGGCAATGGATGAATTGTCGTGCAGAAAGCCAGCAGGATACAATGGATAAATGTCCTCCTTTGTTATAACCATCCTACAATTTAAAAGCCTATGATTATAACGATCTTTATACTAGCTGCCAGGTCATTTGTCTTATAAGGCAGGAGAAATTTACACACTCGTTATGAAAACTATACTTTCCTCATTTAGAGTGAAGATGGGAATTTCAACTCCTGACAAGTTTTGCACATGTGCAGACCAAGAGCAGGTTGCATATGTGCAGTTCTGTAATTTTTATATTCTTATGTCCAGTGAGCTTGTGCAAGAGGAAAAATGATGCAAAAACCCAGGTCAGATGACTAGGAACAGAGTGCCATGGAAGACTGGTGTCTGATGCAAGGGACAGGAAGCGGTCCCAAAGGGAGAGGGGACAGGAGAGATTCCAAAAGGGAACAGTCTCAGTTGTGGTTTACTTATTAATTCACCTATGCCTCTCATTAACCCTGAATGTTACAATATAAGATAGATATTGCACATAGCAAGATTTGTTTAAAATCCTTGGAATCGAGTGGCTTTATTCACTCGCCTTGAAACTCAAACTTTGTCCACTTTAACAAACATTATTAGTCCCTAACCAGAACTTACCAAAAACGTTGGAGTCTGGCAAGGTAATTGCCAAAACTCATGCGATGTGTCAGGGCTACCAAAACCACTGGATGTCAATGCAAAAATCAGAGCCAAAGCTTTACTTTCCATTTGCCATGAGTGGCTGGAAATGGCTTTGGACCCTACACTTTCTGACTTGGAACTGGGTATGCTAGCATTAAGTCAAAGGCTCATGTTTTAATGAAATGAAGTCAGCAGTAATTAGCATTGTATAGTTCTCACCTTTCTGATAGTAGAAATATACTGAAATAGCATGGTTTGATCAATTCCTTCCAATTGCCTAAGTTTTTCACAAACAGCATCCACATTCATTGAACTCAGTGGAGCAGTAGTACAAGCTGCTGCAATGGAATTGGCCACCTATTGGACAAGAAAATAAAATATGCAACTTACTCATGGATAATAATGTTGAAAATATCTGGGAGTAATAAAACTAGGATCCCTAACATTTTTATGTATAATAGTCATTAGTACTTAACTAATGCTGCTTTATTTTGTAAAATAAATTTACATTTATCAAAAAAATCCAACTTAAACACTTATCAAAACGTGAAGACGACAGGATGGCACAGATTGAACATGGACGAGCAGGTTTTGAAGTTTCAAGCAGTCATGTTACAAAAGAACCAAACAGCTCATTAGGCAAGTCTGCTTTACAGCAAGAAAATATTGAATTATATTAACTATTTTAATTCAAATTTCTTAGCTAAACAGTTTTTAATTAAACTGTAAAATTGCAAAACTAATGCTTCAGCCAAAGCAGTTAAATAAGGACACAAAATTAAAATGCATAAACAACATTGAAAACAAAACCCGTTTCATTAGATAATTTGCCAGTGAATTAACTGTTTGAGGGATGGTGGATTGAGAGTATTAAAATCAAATGGGACTCTCTATAATGCAAAGGATTGGCATTGTATTCTTTTATTCCTGATGTTCGAATTCAAATCCAGTCTGGACTGATGAGCTGAAAGTTTCCTGTCTGTAATGATTCTTACAGTTCGAATAAGTTTTAACAGTCTTTAGAGATTCTCAATGAGAACAGGTACACAACAATAAACTGCCTGGTTTAGTTTTAACAGGTAGTCTGATTCAAAAATCAAGGATAGCTGCAGTGGAAAATAAGGAAACTTCATTCTGGTGCAGATGATGCCCCCCAGAGGATGGGCAAAGTGTAAGGAACTTTAATATTTAAAATATCTCTTCTATATTTGACCTGGGTGTTCTCAATGCTGACATTAGCAACCTGAAATGGAAAAGTATTCCATTTCAAGGACTGACATTGCTCATCACAACAAACAAAAAAGTCAAAAGTATATACTGGGCAACGTGAAAGCCACTACCAACAATATCATGCTTTAAAAGGATTAAATAATGATAACTGATATTACTATTTTCCACTTGCGTAACTAAAGACGAAATGTTTATTCAACAGAACTTGGAACAAAATGCCCACATAATTCATTATTATAGTTCAGCTTTTTGCTACTACACTTACCTGCATCATCCATTTAGATGTCCAGCAATATTTGAAAGAACACTACACAGCTCTAACAATCATTTGAGCCAGACAGTCAGAAAAGTCCATTTTGCAATACATACAGAAAATGCTGTATTTTACAATTATCAAGCTCCAAGCTCACAAGCAAAATTAATCAGTACTGGTCAAACTCCTCTTAATAGGTCATGCCCAAGCATATACAAGTTACAAAGCAGTAAACTATTTTTTCTGGAGTATGCACCCTCCAGTATCCTTCCATCCAACCTTTTCTCTCTTGCCATGCGCTTCTGCAGCCAAAAAATGAGTGAGTAGCTGTCAGACCTCCCTCTATGCTGCTTAGGTTATTATAAGGAATGTTGTAACAGCATCCAATGAAATCTTCTAATTTTCCACAGTCTTGTACATTAAAAAAAACACTCCTCCTTGTCTCAGCCCTTCCAACCACCAAAAAATGGTTCAAAATAACAGACTGAGCTTGCATCCACTACCTTGTGTGGTGTAAAGGGCAATATTAACTTTTTTCAATGTTTTGAAAAACAATTAGATTATAGCATGATAATTACAGTTTAACAAGTGTGCTTTGTTGAGATGTGTAGTACAATATGAAATACTTATTTACATACGTCCATAATATGAATGCTTCCCAAATAGTTTACAGTAAATATATTTTACCGTCCAGAAACTAGTATGTTACTAAACAGGAGAAAAAGCACTTTTAAATCACATAACAACATGCAAAGAGTTTGTTAATCTGATCAGCAGTTAGTAAGGCAGCATAACACAAATTGTTAAGAATCCATCAGCAAAAATTGCTACGGCATAAATTATTTCACTCCAGGAGCAGACTGAGTTATTTTTGTACCTGTTTTAATTTAAGCTGCATGGGAAAAAGAGAGAAATACAGATACTAAATTTGTCAAGAAAACACAACAGACAGAGATTCCAAGGAAGCAAATAAAAGATAATTAGAAAGCTCCTCAGTTAACCATTTCCTTTTTAATCCATTCAAAGTTGAAGTTTGCTCTAATTGTCATCTCATTCCATTATGATTGGTGGTACAGTATTTAATGTTCCACAAAGACACAAGTTCAGAAGGGCATCTTTCAAGAAATCTGTTACATTAATATTTATGTTTTTAGAGATTATCTATAAATACTAAATTCCTATTTACATTACAAAACTAGTTGGCTAAGAGATATCCATGTTTCCAAAAATTTAAGTTTATCCTCAAAATAGTTCGGAATTATTGAATAGCTGACTATACATTAAATACAAGTTTAGAACCTAATTCTCTTCAGTAAATATAAAATACATCCAGAAACTCTTCTAAACATAGCTACATAATTGTAGTTCTCATTTTTGTAAATTATTCTGAATAAAATCTTTAGCATGTTATAATTGATTGCAGCTAACAATACTCAACGTTAATTTACTGGCTGCAAACTAAACCTAATTCTTACAACATATATAACTTTTTCTGATTAAAGACATATTGGATTCCAAAGATGTCATTAACTAATAAATCACATTTCTGCAAAAGATTACAACAGACTAATTTTTAAAAAAATTACAAGTGTCTGATAGGACACAAAAAAAGTTACTGTGGACTCTATAGGATTTTTAAGTAAAATTTTTAAAAGAAACTACACTTTTACAGACAATTCATTAAAAATAGTTTACTTAAGGAAACATGATTAGTAGCTTAGTATAAAAATAATGCATTAAAACACTGATTTAATAATACAGTTCAAGGAAAAACAACCTTTGCAAAACTTTGCACTTCACCACATTGCCAAGTACCCATGAAACTATAATGGTTTTAAACCAGTCAATATTCCATCAAGGTGTCAAAACAGGTATTTAATTCATTTCTTATGAAAAGGAATATGGCATAAGCAGGAAAAATGCAAAATTAATTTAAGCTAACTAAATTAAAATGCTAATAAATTAATATAGAAATTAATCGTTGATCAGAGTGATGATTAACAAAAGCAGATATAGCTTTGCAATATATTACAAGATGTTTAAATATGTATATTAGTATCCACTGTTTAGATGACTTTACTGCAAATTTCCTCCTCACTCAGAGTTTCCAAACAATTCAGATCATAATACAGTTCCACAAGTGTAGATAGCCTTTTGATCCTTGTGTCAAATGATCATTTTTATTGCAAAAGTTTGCACAGTGATTGTTATTTAACCATAATAAGTTGATCCTGATCTTACTAAACATTCTTATGATTTCTAGCACAGAGCCATTATAATCAATCCTGGCACTGTCATTACTATATCCTGCAACATTGTTTTCATTCGCAAACACTAGGGAACTTGTACACATAGCCACTTCTCAAAAATATAATTTGGCCTGTTGTTGTCCCCAAAATGGAGTACAATGCAACACAATGGACATTTTGGTTACATTGGCAAATTTCAATGAAATAAATTATGAATCTGTAAAGAACTCAAGTTTGCCCATAAAAATACCATTAAATACCAAAACTTATTAACTTGAGGCAATATTTTGGAGATGCTGCCTGGTTGAAATGCCACATTTACATTGAGAAATCAATGCATTTAAAAAAAATGACTGCCTTTCCTTTTGTAATCTCTGCAGTTCAATTAATGTTTCCACATTCTGCCTGCTGAAATACGATCTATAAAGAAATTCTGAACACACCATTGCCACATTCAACACATACTAAATCAACTGTGTGTGTAAAAGTTGAAAAGACTGAAAGCCTAAAAGCAGGCACAAAGCAGACAGAAGTCTTCTAATTTGAAAAATAAAACCAGCTTATGAAAAAAACAGCACATTCCAGCAAAAGTTTGATTGTGGTTATCAGGTTTGAAAAAGTAAATTGCAAAGTGTCAGTTAACAATCTTTTTGCACTACTTGGATTGAAGATCCAATAAGTCCTCACGTAAATACATTCACAAGTGAAGATATCTGCCCAATGGTTGTCTGAAAACAAGGTGGCAGTGGGAGAAGAGAGAACAACATTGTCAATCAGCAATATGGCTATTTCAGGGTTAAGAACACATCAAGCTTCCATGCCTACATGTCTGCCTTTGGCCTGCTGCAATATAAAGCTCAACAAAACTGGAGGAATAGCATTTCATCTTTCTACTGGACACACTACAGCTTTCCTGTCTCAACACTGAATTCAACAACTTCAGATGATTAGCTCTACCCCACGTTGACCTTTTTGTTTTCATTTCATTTAATTCTTAACTGTTCTCTACCCTTTATTTCTTTATTGTCTTTATCTTAACTTCACCCACACTTTTTCCTATTTTATTCCTCTTCCCTTACCTTCCCTCTCTTTTGCTTCCCCGGTACCCCCCTTTTCTCAAATTTACTCTCTCCCACTCATCGCTTCCTCTCACCCCATATCTTCATCTGTCACAGCTTATGCTCTGATTTCAGCTTCTCTGTGGTTTGCCCATTCACAACTTCTACTGGATATCATTGGCAGCCTTTCTCCTTGTTTCTGTGGCTATGACACATCTTTCATTCCCTCAATGTACAATATAAATACCTCCCACTTTCTGTGCCTTTTAGCTTTGACAAAGAGTAATCTGGACTCAAAACATCAGCTCTTTTCTCTCTTAACAGGTGCTGACAGATCTGCTGAGATTTTCCAGCATTTTCTCTTGGTTTCAGTTATTTTTGTGGGGGGAATGGGTAGGGAAAAAGATTCAGTTGAAAAATATAGCCACAATAATATTTATAAAATAAATTAAAAGGAAGTCAGTTGACCAATAGTCAGAACTTGCAAGTTAGGTACCACAAGTAATGAAAGCAACTAAAAGTTATAAATTAAATCAGGAGAGAAAAGAAAGAAAGATGTGAGAAAAGTTAGAGCGCATGGCTGAAATAAACACTCTCCAACCAATTGGACTTTGTATAAAGAAGCAAACTGAATGAATTATAATTTGGTGAATATGACACAATAGCCATTACAGATCACAGCTGTAAGACGGCCAGGATTGGAATCTGAGTATAGCAAGTTATAAAAGTCTACAGGAGTCCACCAAGGTAAAATTACTTCAAAGCTAAGACAAGATATAATAAGATGCAAGCAGGCAGTGGAGACTATATGGGTAGAATTAGGAAGTGAAAAACAATGAAAAGTACAGTTGGAATTATGTACAAGGCCCAATGCAACTGAAAAGTGGCAGAGTTAGTAATACAGAGATTAGACAAGTATGTAACAATGGCAGAGTGGTTTTAATGGGGAATTTTAACTTCCATGTAGACTTGGATAAGTAGATAAGCTCTTGTCAAACACATAGGGGACTCCTTGAAGCTGTTCAAGACAGTTCTCTGCAACAAAATGTCTTAAATTTAACAACGGGACACAGGCTATATTAGATTTAATGATGAGTAATGAGTCAAATTTAGTTAATAGCATGATGATGTCATAGTATATACCCAATAGCAATTGTAACACAATTCATTCTGATGTTGTGCTTGAAAGGGAAAAATATCTGGTACAGTGATTAGCACTGCTATCTACAGCGCCAGGACTCGGGTTCAATTCCGACTTTGTGTCACTGTCTGTGTGGAGTTTGCACATTCTCCTTACGTCTGCATGGGTTTCCTCCAGGTGTTCTGGTTTCCTCTCTCACTCCAAAGGTGTGCAGGCTCTGCTAACGGCCTCTTAGCATCAGGGGGCAAGCAGGGTAAATACGTGAAGTTACGGGGATGGAGCCTGCTTGGGTGGGATCTTTGTTGGAGCAGGCTCAATGGGCCAAATGGCCTACTCTGCACTGGCGGTACTTTATGCTTCTATACTAAGATTCTATATTTGGATAAGGCCAACTTTGACACGATGAGAAAAAGAATGTACACATTGAATTGGGCAAATCTATTAATGGGTAAAAGAACATTCAGATATTCAAAAAAAGTATTTGATTTGATGCAGAACTAGAGCTAAGGTAAGAGCTCTTCGTATCATAATATAACATGAAGGATTAAAGGGGCAATAGGGGCTAAATGAAAAGGAAATACGAAAATGCAAAAATAAAACAAAGATCAGGGAAAATGGCAGAGAATAAAAACACAACACAGAGTTTCAAAACAGAGAAGAGATACAAAAAGGGAATATGAAAGGAATATAACAGAAAACTTGTAACAGATATCAAAATCAACACAGGAATCTTTTAGAATTATTTTAGGAAACAGTGGTTGAAAGCAATGTGCGTCCCTTAAAAATTGACAATAGTGGTACTATATGAAAATATGGAAATGGCAGACATGTTGAATAATTGCTTCACAGCAATCTTTATATTTTTTCATTATTCATTCATGGGTCATGCGTGTCATTGGCTAGGTCAGCATTTAGTGCTGACTCCTAATTGCTCGAGAAGATAGTTGACTGGAATCTGTGGTGTAGGTACATTTACAATGCTTTAAGGAGGGAGTTCTAGGTCTTTGACTCCAATACTGAAGGAACAGCAGTATATTTCAAAGTCAAGATGATGGATTGGCTTAGAATATTTTAGAACAGCTGGTCTCTGATTCTCTCACCTTGCTTATATAATGGAGTAACATGTAATTTATCAATCTAAGGGAACTGAAGACCATGTTTAAAGCATTTGTAATGTTCTTATCTACTTCCCATTGGAGAAAACATCCATTACCAGAGAGGAAGTGTTGGGGTTTTTAGGTAATATTAAAACTGATAAATCTCCTGGGCCTGATGGCATTTATCCTAGGCTGCTTAGGGAAACGAGAGATGAAATTGCTGGGCCTCTGACGCAAATCTTTGTCTCTTCTTTGGATACAGGTGAAATCCCAGAGGACTGGAGGATAGCGAACGTGGTACCGTTATTTAAAAAGAGTAGTAATGATAACCCGGGTAATTATAGGCCGGCGAGCTTGACGTCAGTGGTAGGGAAGTTGTTGAAGAGGATTCTTAGAGATAGGATGTATACACATTTAGAACATGGCAATCTGATTAGTGACAAACAATGTGGCTTTGTAAAGGGGAGATCATGCCTTACGAATCTGACAGAATTTTTTGAGGAGGAGACAAAAACAGTTGACAAAGGACGAGCCGTGGATGTGTCATCTATATGGATTTTAGTAAGGCAGTTGACAAAGCCCCTCATAGTAGGTTGGTGAAAAAGGTTAAAAGTTCATGGGATACAAAGACAGGTGGCTGGATGGATTGAGAACTGGCTTGGTAACAGGAGACAGCGGGTAGTAGTGGAGGGGTCTTTTTCTAGCTGGAGGTCTGTGACTAGTGGTGTGCCGCAGGGCTCAGTACTGACATCTTTGCTATTTGTAATATACATAAATGATTTGGAAGAGGGAGTAACTGGTGTGATCAGCAAGTTTGCAGATGACACGAAGACGGCTGGACTTGCTGACAGTGATGAGCAATATCAGACAATACAGCAGGATATGAAGATGAGTGGAAAAGCAAATTGCATGGAGGATGTGGAAAGCCTGCAGAGGGATCTGGATAGGTTGAGTGAGTGGGCAAGGACCAGGCAGATGGAGTATAATGCTAGCAAGTGTGAGGTTATCCACTTTGGTAGGAATAACAGTAGAAAGGATTACTATTTAAATGGTGAAAAGCTGCAGCATGTGACAGTGCAGAGGGACCTGGAGGTCCTTGTGCACAAATCGCAAAAACACAGTAAGCAGGTGCAGCAGGTGATTAAGAAGGCGAATGCAATGTTGGTCTTTATAGCTAGGAGGATAGAATATAAAAGTAGGGAGGTTCTGTTGCAGCTGTATAGGGTACTGATGAGGCCGCAGCTGGAGTACTGTGTGCAGTTTTGGTCGCCGCATTCGAGGAAGGGGGTGCAGAGAAGGTTTACTAGGCTGATGCTGGAGATGAGGGCATTGGAATATGAGGAGAGACTGAATAGGCTAGGTTTGTACTCTTTGGAGTTTAGAAGGCTGAGAGGGGATCTTATAGAGACGTATAAGATAATGAACAGGATGGATAGGGTAGAGGTTGACAAACTCTTCCCGCTTAACAAAGATAGCAGGACTAGAGAGCACAGTCTCAAGATTTGGAGGGGAGGGGGTGCGGTTCAGATCAGAGCTGCGGAGGAGTTTCTTCACGCAAAGGGTGGTGAATCTTTGGAATTCTCTGCCTGATGAGGTGGTGGAATATGTACAAGTCAAGAGTAGATAAGTTTTTGATTGACAAGGGAAAGCAGGGAGAAAGCAGGAAAGTGATACTGAGCCACTACAGATCAGCCATGATCTTACTGAATGGCGGGGCAGGCTCGAGGGACTGGAGGGGCCTACTCCTGCTCCTATTTCTTATGTTCTTATATAGATAGGCTGGTAAATTGGGGAGAGAAATGGCAGATGGAATTTAATGCAGATAAACGCAAGGTGATGCATTCTGGAAGAAATAATATAGGGGGAGTTATACAATAAATGATAGGACTATTAAGAGTATAGAAACACAGAGGGACCTGACTGTGCAAGAACACAAGTCCTTGAAGGTGGCAGTACAGGTGGAGAAGGTGGCAAAGAAAGCTTATGGTATGCTCGCCTTTATAGGGAGGGGTATAGAGTATAAAAACTGGCATCCAATGTTGCAGTTATATAGAACGTTGGTTAGACTGCATTTGGAGTACTGCGTCCAGTTCTGATTGCCATACTACCGGAAGGTTGTGGAGGCTCTGGAGAGAGTGCACAGAAGATTTACCAGGATGCTGCCTGGTCTGGAAGGTCTTATCTATGAGAAGAGATTGGGCAAACTGGGGCTGTTCTCCCTGGAAAGACGGAGAATGCAGGGAGATCTAACAGAGGTGTATAAGAT
Organism: Sphyrna mokarran; assembly: GCA_024679065.1. Classification (NCBI taxonomy): domain Eukaryota; kingdom Metazoa; phylum Chordata; class Chondrichthyes; order Carcharhiniformes; family Carcharhinidae; genus Sphyrna; species Sphyrna mokarran. The sequence goes on from JAGIQG010000005.1 coordinate 95,969,684, forward strand.
TATGAAGGGTATAGATAGAGTGAACAGTAGAAAGCTTTTTCCCCGGTTGGATACGAAAATCATGAGAGGCCACAAGCTTAGGGTGAGAACGGCGAGGTATAATTCAGATGTTAGAGGAAGGTTTTTCACAGAGGGTTGTGGGAGCCTGGAATGCAGTGTCAAGTAGGGTGGGCACACTAGAGTTGTTTAAGGTTTACCTAGATAGGCACATGACAGATGGAGGGATACGAAAGACTGTTCTAAATAAGGATCAAGAGCCTCAGAACGTTCCTGGGAATCAACAGATTCCTATGGGCTGTCCAACATATTTTATGGCTCGCCCGTCTTATGTTTGAGCTTCTGAGGGTCTTCCGTGAATGTCTGTATAAGCTGTGTACGTTTATTGATGTTTTTTTTCTTACATCCACAGGTGATTCAGTCCGCCTTGTTGGCCAGCAAGAGGCACATACATGATGGGTTGCACGAGGTTGCACTTGGATGTTGCTATGAAAGTCGCCTACTGCTTCACATCGTTAGTGTATGCTTAAACTGGACCAACTAACGGGCAACAAAACAGCTCAGTGACTATCACTGTTTGCTGTGCAGATAATGGACCTGGGTCAGATCTCCGACTTGGGTCATTGTCTGTGGGAGTTTGCACATTTTCCCTGCGCTTGCATGGGTTTTCTCTGGGTGCTCCAGTTTCCTCCCATACCCCAAAAACGTGCTTTTAGGCTCATCAGTGTTAACAAATTGTCCCTAAATTAGACCTCCCTTAATCTGGACACACCTTTATTGTGGAGTCCAAGGGGCGTAGACAAAAGTCATAGGTAGAAGGCGGCAGATGAGACACTCACTAAATATTAAAATGGCAGCGCTTGTTGGGCCGAAGGGCCTGTTTCCTGTGCTGTGTTGTTCTTTGTTCCTTTAAAACCTTGAGATAGAAACGAACTGGTCCCAGGGATTTATCACATTTACTGCCATTGTTTTATTAATTATTGCCAATTTGTTTACTTTAATTGCAGTCAGTTCCTGTCGCTGATTTAATATTAGTTTCTTAAGTGTGTCCTGTACTCTGACCTCTTACTAATTTTTTTAGTGCAGTGAGCAAGAGGATTGCTGGGGAGAGGAAGGCAATGCACAGGATTCACACCCTGCTAACGTTTCCCAGCGATAGAAACACTGTATTGGAAATTGGTGCATAGGTGGGGCTAGCATTTAAATGATATTTTAAATATAATTTAACTATCATTTGCTGGTCCGGAACTGAATTCTCCGAGGCCGCGAGCTCCTCCCATCCTGCCAGAGTGTTTCTCTGTGAGGATCTAACGGTCTGACCCCGCTGGAGTGAAGGGATGGGTGCAATCCAGTGGCCCCCCAGGAGGTCAGGCAGCAGGGGGAGTGGTGCCCCTGGTGCTTCCGGGTACTGTCCAAAGTGCAAAGTGCCAATACGCAGGGGGCAATTCAACACTGTCTATGCCCATGTTCTAAAATCTTTTGATTGCTAGAGTCTATAATTAATGGATCATCTGTGGTTGTTATTTATAAAGACTTCCTGATAGCATTTGAAAAGATCCCATAAGAGACTGTCAATTATAGTTGAAGCTCTTGGAATTGAAGGCAAATTAATTGACCTGGCTTGGAGACTAGCTGAAAATCAGGAGACAAGAATAACAGTTGGTTACTGACAGCCTTCCATCTCAGGAGATGATGGATTGTGCCCTGACAGGTTAATTTTTCAAACATTTCTTTGTGTGGCTCAGATGTCCCATTCTGGCAAGACTTTTCTGCTGCATTTGCTGCAGAAGACAACAATGGCTAAGAAAGCACCGATTTTGCCAGCTGTTTTTTTGGGCTCCCATCTCAGTTTGCGTAGCTTTCCATTATTCCTTGCCTCTTGTAATGCCTCTCATCTCTCCAAATAGTCAGTGTCAAGAGGTTACAGTCATTGGCAACTGCCACCCAGCTGTTTGCATTATTGACACAGAGGGATAATGGATAGGTAGTTTAATTGACAAATGTGACTGGCAGTGTTCCATAGGGTTCTGTGTTAGGGCTTCTACATTTATTAGAGATAAGAAATAGCATCAATTGTTGATTATGCAAATATGGGATACACCACAAGCTGTGTAGATAGACACAGGGTAATGACTGAGGCCAACCACTTTCAGCTGCTACATCAGTGACTTCCCCTCCATCCTGAAACCAGAGGTGGGGAAGTTTGCTGATCACTACAGTGTTCAGTATCACTGGCAATTTTTGGATAATGAAACAATTCATGTCAGCATGCAGCAAGACTTGGGCAGTCAAGTGGATAAAGTTGTTAAGAAGGCATATGGAGTCTTAGCTTTTATTGGTAGGGGGATTGAATTTAGGAGCCGCAGCATCATGTTGCAACTGTACAAAACTCTAGTGCGGCCGCACTTGGAGTATTGTGTGCAGTTCTGGTCGCCACATTATAAGAAAGATGTGGAGGCATTGGAGAGGGTACAGAGGAGGTTTACCAGGATGTTGCCTGGTATGGAGGGCAGGTCCTATGAAGAGAGGTTGAAGGATTTGAGGTTGTTTTCGTTAGAAAGGAGGCGGCTAAGAGGGGATCTTATTGAAGCATATAAGATGATTAGAGGTTTAGATAGGGTGGACAGTGATAGCCTTTTTCCTAGGATGGAGAAAGCTAGCACGAGGGGACACAGCTTTAAATTAAGGGGTATGAGTTATAGGACGGATATCAGAGGTAGGTTCTTTACTCAAAGAGTGATTAGGGAGTGGAATGCCCTGCCTGCAGCTGTTGTAGATGCGCCAAGTTTGGTGGCGTTTAAGAGGTTAATTGATAAGTATATGGAAGAGAAGGGAATGGTTTAGTTTGGAGGGGCATTGCTTTTTATTTTGGTCGGCACAACATCGAAGGCCGAAGGGCCTGTTCTGTGCTGTATTGTTCTATGTTCTATGTTCTATAACATTCAGACTTGGGCTGATACATGGCAAGCAAATTTGCGCCACACAAGTGACAGGCAATGGCCATCTCTAACAAGGCAGAATCCAACTATCTTGTTAACCATCATTGAAATCCTTACCAGCATAATTGGGAGTTACCATTGACCAGAAACTTAACGAGATCAACCATATAAATACTGTGTCTACAAGGGTCAGAGGCAGGGAATACAGCCATGAGTAATTTACCTCCTACATCTACAATGCTTAAGTCAGGGTTGCAATGGAACATTGTCATTTATCTGGATGAATGCAACTCCAATAATATTCAATAAACTTGACACTTTTCAGGACAAAGCAGCTCGCTTGACTGACACCTAACCACTAAGTTAAACACAGACTTTCTCCACTAACAAGTGTACAGTAGCAGCAGTATACCAGTTACAAGATAAACTACATAAATTCTCCAAGAATACAACAGCACCATCCAAACCTACTACCTCTATCACACAGAAGGATAGAAGGAGATACCATTACCTGCAAGTTCCCTTCCAAATCACTCACTATCCTGATTATATTGCTGCTTCACTGTCAAAATTCTGGCACCTCCTTCCAAACAGTACCTACACCACATGAATTACAGTGGTTCAAGGATGCACTTCACCATTACGTGCTAGGGTGATTAGGGATTGGCAATAAATTTTGGTCTTTACGTAATGTCTTGACCCATGAATGAATGGCAGGAAAAAGTAGCAACTTGAGTGGAAAGCTTTGACTCTATAAACACCGAAGTTAAAATTTTGGAAGGATTTCTCCTTTTTTCAAAAAAAAAATCATACATTTAAGGTTTTATATTCTGGAATTTTACTTAATTTTAGACCTTTCTGTTATCAGACAAAAACACTGAAATTATTGCAGTACATCATTAGAGTAAGAAACACCACAACAATTGGCTATTGATGCAGAAACGACATAAATTAATTATATAAGTATATGAAAAAGAATATAGGAAATAGGATTAGAGCAGCATTGACAAGCTAATATTTTTCAAGCAGGAATTACTATTTCACGTTCAGTACAGCATTGGTGTTTAGAGTGCCACAATAGCCTTTGTGTTCTGAAGTCAAGGAAGGAAATCCATTGCTTCCAACTCTGATAATATATTTAGGAATTCTTCTGGATATATGTATGTGTGATCACAATTTGAGTACAGTATCAGGCTAAGCTATAAAACCTCTGCACAGTCAAAATGGTCACCCACTATTAATGTTCTCATGCAAATAATGGCCACATCAGCAAGGTACATCAGAGCATTTCGTGTTCAAAGAGCTATAATCATATATCAGTAAGTCAAGTTTTGCACTGTTTAGTGTGTCATTCTATGGAACAGCTTCTTCATCTTAAACCTTAAAATTTATTAATGTTCAATACTGCACGTAATTATTATACTCCATGCTTTTCTGTTCCATTTAATTTGTCAACAAACGCAAAAAATCAATTTTGTGCATTACTAAATGATCCATATGGGCTGAGATTGTGGAACAGCTCTGGCAAAATTAAGATTGAATCCAGATATTTCTAAACAATGAAATAATGTATCAACAGAAGTCTCAATAAGCTGAAATTCAAATATAATGAAATGTTTTTCAAGGCTGCCAGTTAATGTCATGAATGAATTCAAATCAGTCTGAATTTAATGAAATAATTTATTTAAACCTTTACAAAAAGTGTAAGAAGATTGACTTAATATTTTATCCTATAAGATTGACAATATAATTAACAGATGTGGAGAAAAAGGCCATACATGTTCAATAGTGTAAGGAGGGACCATATTATTGTGTTGACAACTTTAGAAACCGTAATGGGGAATTTTTCATTGCAAGGGAAATTTACATCTGATTGGCTTGAAATGGTTTTCCACTGACAAAAATGGAAGCCTGATGTTTTAATTGCACAGCAAGTATTCAGAAAACTGCATGTTACCATAATTTAAAATAATAGGCACAATTAAAGGAAAATATATCAATATGGAGTGACAGAATTCTTAAAGAAATTGAAGCTTCAAACGCATGTTGATTCATAAGCTGCCTTTGATGAGAAAAGAGGGCCTAAGAAGAAACAGACAAAAAGGAAAGGAAACTGAAGTTGTCGGCACAAGTGTAAATCAAATAACTGACTAGTTCAGTACCTAACCCTCTGCTTGTTGAATTCTAAACTGCAGATGGAATAATAAAAAAATAATTATGTTGCCTTTGCTGCCAACCTTTGCTGGCATCACACGTTCATTTTTTTTTGTTTCCCTCGTACCAAGAAAGATTAAGAGTTAGTTTTGGTTAAATAGTGGGCAAAATCTTGGCAGATGAATATAAGCGGAAAATGTGAAATTATGCATTTTGAAAGGAAGAATAAAGGAACTGAATATTATTGAAATGGAGAAAGACACAGAAAACTGTAGCAGACGGATTTGGGAGATCCTTGTACTTAAATCACAAAAAGCTAGCATGTAAATTGCAGCAGGTAATAGGGAAGACAAAAGGAATGTTGGCCTTTATTTCAAGGAAATGAAGTAATAGGGAGGTCTTATTAAAACTATACAAGGCACTGATTAGACTGCACCTGGAATACTGTGAACAGTTTTGTTCCCCTTGTCTAAGAAATACTGACATTGGAGACAGTCCAAAGAAGGTTCACTAGCTTGATCCCAGATATGGAGGGATTTTTGAATAAGGAGAGAGTGAACCTGTACTCATTGGAGTTAAGAAGAAGGACAGGTGACTTTATTGAGACATAGAGAATTCTCAGGAATCTTGACAGGGTAGATGCTGAGAAATTCTAAATCCTTGTGGGACAATCTAGGACTAGAGGACATAATTTCAGAGTATGAGGTTGCCTATTTAAGACAAAGTTGAGGAAGAATTTCTTCTCTCAGAAGGCAATGAATCTTTGCAATTCTCAATTGCAAAGTGCAACAGAAGTTGGGTTATGTATGTTCAAGGTGGAGGTAGACAGATTTTTAAATCAGTAAAGGAATCAAGGGTTACGTGGATACGTCAGGGAAGTGGGGTTTAGGATTATAAAATCAGATCAGTCATGATCTCATTGAATGGTGGAGTAGGCTCGATGGACCAAATGGCCAACCTCTGTTTCTATGCCTTTTGATATTGATACAAGTGAGGTGAAGTCAAGTGAGGTTGAGTTTCAAAGAAAAAAATGCCATGGCTACTAAATTAATAGTGCAATTTCAGTGTATTTCTGAAGAGCATGACTATCCATGTCTCAACTAATGTAGCACTGACCCATTCAACATGTAGCATTACTGTGATATTTAGAAGGCAAAAGGAGTGGTGGACTCTAATGTTTTTTCATTGTCGTATAGCTGAGTGAAACTGCTCTCATAATGTTCCAGTTTAATGATCAAATCATAGCCAGATAATTATTTGTAATTGCTTCCCTTCCTGCACTGTTATCTCTATTGTCTTTCAAGGATCTATCCTAGACTCCCCTCCTTTTTCTCAACTGCATGTGATGCAACCTGAAGGCACATTGTTAGTTTTCACACGTATACTGGTGACACCAAGCTCTACTAAACCAGCACCTCTAATGACTCTTTTCTTGCTGCAAAATTATCAGATTTCTTACCCGACATTCACCACTGGATGGTTCCCATTCAAACAATTTCAATATTTTGAAACTCGCATCCTTGTTTTCAAATCTCTCCGTGGCCTTGCCTCTTACCTCTTCACATTACTTTCCTCCCACTTCAAACCTACATCTTTGATCAAGCTTTTTGTCATTTGAGATAATATCTCATACGTCAGTGGCACATTTTTCATTATAATGATCTTGTGAAGAGTTTTGGTGGTTTCATTATGCTAAATGCTCTGTAAAAGTTATATATACACAAGTTGTTGTAATAATGTGCTACTTTTAAAAATTATTTTCTTGGATATGGATTTCACTGGCATATGTTGCCCATCCTCAACTGCCCTTGAACTGAGTGGTTTGCTGGGCCATTACAGAAGTCAATTACAAATCAGCCATATTACTATGGATCTGGAGTCACGTGTAGGCCAGACCAACAGTGGCAGATTTCCATCCCTAAAAGGATATTATTGAACAAGATGGATTTTTACAACAATCGATGATGGTTTCACAGTCACCATTACTGGTCAAAAAGGCAAGTTTTACATGTCTTAATTACAAATTTTAATAATTAAATTTAAATTCCAGTTCCAGCTGCCATAGTGGAATTTGAACCTAGGTCCCTATTAATCTGGACCTATTAATCTGGATCACTGATCTAGTGACATTACCAGAACACCACAGGGTTATCAATACGATTACAAAATAAATGCTTCTGGAACACTACCCATTTACAGTATTTCTTGATGGCTTCTAATGACCCTCAATCCTATTTGTTGGCAAGAACATTTCAAATTTCCTACTGACACTCATGAAGGATTTATATTTAAACTCGAAATGTTCTTGTTCCATACCTGTGTCATCAGGACATTTCAAATTTTTAACAAACAGCTTCAGATTCAATGCATTTAACAGGCTGAGTGTCAAGTAAGTTATGCGCCATAAATGTGAATAAATATTACAAATAAATGTTACTCAGATCATGATTGGCTACAAATGTGAGCAATGATAATTTCTTAAATGTTGCTTCTCATAGATTATGAATTTGCTTTTACAAATTACCTATTAAAAGGAGTGTTATGACACAAAGGTATTTTTTTCCAGAAGCTGGTTTTAATAACGTCTAGTTCTGTGAACTAACCTAAAGTGATCTACATACTTATTCATACTGCAAAAAGTGAAGTTTTGGAAATGACAACACATGGTCAACACTGCAACCACGTAAATCACACCAGAGACAGACAGTGAGGAGTAAAATGAAAATGTTGCTTAAAACGGTTTTTCTAATTGGTTAGGTATCATCACTGTGGAAGAAGCAATGAGATGCTACAACTTCACACCACGTGACTACTCATTACCAGTGAGGTGTCTGTGGAGGAAGGAAGCCCCTCATCAGCAGCCTCCTCGATCACCTCCTAACAAGAACAAAATCAAAATTTTGGTGACAATACACATATATCAGAAAGCAAATCATGTATAGCTCTTTTGTTAACATAAACTTGTAGAGTGGTGAATGATTATCTATTCTGCAATTAACTAACAGCTTTTAATTAAAGTGATCATTCTGTAATTATTAAATCTTTTGAATGCATATCTCACTGCTTACATCTCATCATAATTAGATGGAAAGCCAAACGTCAAAATATGAAATGGTGAGAGATGATAATGCGATGGTCATACAGCAATACTAAAAGCAAAATAGTGTGGGTACTGCAAATCTAAAATACAAACAGAAAACAATGGAAAAATTCAGCAGGTCTGATAGCATTTTTGGAGAGAGGAACAAAGTTGATTCTTCAAGGCCAATATGTCTCAGGTCCAATATCACTTTTTTAGAGCTTAAGAAGAATTATATTGGGCTTGAAATGTTAACTTGTTGAACCAAACTTGTTGAGTCTTTCCAGCATTTTCTGTTTCTATTTCATCAATTTGATTTATTTGCTAACTTAGTAATTAGTATTTTTAATTTTTTGTTCCTGATCTTTGAAAACGGAAGTTGGCCACATTCTACTTACTCCATTTGACTTACATATTTTATAGGAAATTATTTTACTGGTGTTTCAAACAGAATAATAGTTTCCCGTGATTAACAGCAATAAAAGTATGCATTCCAAAACAGTTTACAGTTTCTAACGTCAAAGGGACACATAAACCTAAGCAAAGTTTAGCAATTCATCATGGATCATCTAAAAAGTGATTTTTAACATTCAGGTATTCTGAACAGAAACATGGTTTAAGAGAAGAAAAATAAGCAGCGATGGGCTAATATGAACAAACATAAAAGGTTAACAATTTGAAATGAAATAAAAGAGGAACAACTTCTGCAAAACCTGAAAATACAAAATACTGACAGGATTCAGGAAAAATAACATTTACTTGTAAACATTAAACTGAGGTGAGGAATACAGAGGAAGCTTATTAAGAATCTAAGCAATTCTTTTTAGAATTTGCACTTCAATATTTATTACTATACCAACATTTTACAGATATATGGCATGTCTAGCTGGCAAAACATTTCACAAATGTAAATTAAACGTTGTATAAAACACACACTACATCTCAGTATTAAAATATTCATCCTTTACCCCTTTTGTAATACTTACTAGGTTACTGTTCTGTTCTCTTGACAAAGTGGTTTTAGTTGATGAACGCGAGATGGGATGTTGCAAACTGCCAAAGTATTGCCTTGGCAAGTAACAAATAGGAGGGGCAAAATATGGCTATGGAAAAGGAACAGGTGGAAAAACAACAATTTAGGAAAATCAAATGAATTCACAACAAAAAACACACAACGTATGGAATGACAAATCTTACTTTCAATGTAGAATACCTTTACTTCCCAAATCCCAATTCATGATGAATGAAACTCAAAATAGACATTGCAAAGCCAAAGTAACACATGGTTATAAATTAAATATGGGGGATTGGCAAGATGGTAATGCTGCAGTGTCAACTCAATTTAAAAGAAAAGCCTATGGTCATTTTGGATCAAGTAAAATAGATTTAAATTTACTTACCCGGTTATAAAATGGGTGCTGTTGTCCAACCATGCCACTATAATAGCTGCTAGGATGTTGTGGCGACATTACATTACCATTGAATGAAGTTGAGGAGGAACAGACCGATGGTGCCTGGCTGAACGCAGACACTGCCCGAAGTGGAGCTTCCTGCAAAGGTAGTGAAGGATAAGGAATCCCGGTGATGTTTACAGTAGACATCTGCTCCCTGGCTGCTCGGATATCTGCAGGCATGAAGAAAAATCCTGAGCAAAGACTGTTTCTTTCTAATACAACTTAGCTCAGACACATTTTCAGCAAGAAAAGTGGACTTGTACACTTGGGTCAGTACTTTAGGCATCTATTTAAATGTTAATTTACTTCAGGCCTTGCATATTACCTGGGATCAACTGATTTAATGCAACCTATGGCAAGATGAACTTCCAACTGATGATACAAAAAAAGACATGCATTTATGTTGTGACTTTAATGATTACTGTACAAAGTAGTACTTTGATCATGTTACCTACATTACAACAATGACCTCTGGAGAGTTCCACCTTTGGCATCCTCCTATTTTTCACCCACATGCTAACTATCCCCTTAGTAAGATGTCAAGTTCAATATGAAGGGCTTCAAAGATGGAACTCCAGAACTTTTGGTGCAGATGTGGGAAAATAAGCTACTAATGCATGAACATCTGGCTGTGACTAGATTAGTAACTGTATGATCAGGCTAGGGGAGTTATTTTGCTGTACAATGGGGGAAAGACACTGAAAGAAGATAACGCAGTCAAGCTTCACCCTAATCATGACTAAACCGTTTCACTGCTGTGGTAAGTTGAAAAAATAACTACAGAAATATTGTAGTAAAGATGCCATGATTTGGGAGGCAACATTTTCATGGATTTTAGTGATAAAAGCAAGGGTGGAAATGCAACAGTGACTTGCAAGGACAGCAGAGTCAACTGTGGGCTTTTTGATGAGGTGTATGGTAAAGATTTGCATTTATATAGCACCTTTCAGCATCACTAAACTGTTCCAAAGCACTTTGCAGCCAATGAAATAATTTGGACATGCATTCATTGTTGTAATGTTAGAAATGTAGCAGCCAATTTGCACACACAAGCTCCTACAAACAGCAACATGATAATCACTGGGTAATCTGTTATATGGTGAAGCACTGAGGTTAAATATTTACTAGATACTAGCAATAATTCCCTACCATTCTTCAAGTATGGATGCTTGTGTATCCTCCTGAGATGGCTGATGGGGGTTCTGACTGATATCTCATTCAAAAGATGGCCACTCCAACAGTGTAGCATTCCCTCAGTGCACTGAGGTGTTGGCTTTGACTTTTGTTTTGTGGTCCTGAAGTGGGACTTGAATTACCAATCTTCTAACTCAGAGCTGAGAGTGCTATCAACTTGACAGAGCTAACCATGGTGGAAATAAGGTTTTTGGCAACTAGATGTGTCAGTGGCAGATAATTTTAGCAATAACATCATGTTTGAACTCCTTGCATCTGTTGATGGCTGATGCATGGCAGTAGAATTTACTGGAGAAAAGAAGCCAGGGAATAGTTTTGTATCTTAGGATGATCTTACAATAATGAACTGTTTTGGTGGGATTACTAATAGTTGCTGATGTTGTCCAGCCAGATCTGGCATACTATGAGCTAATTAACATGTGCCATAAACATTTAACTCTGGGGTTCCAGGAAAACGGTCGTAATGAAAGCGAGATAAGGGAATCAAAAGTGGAACAGAGGCAATAACTAAGCAGATTAGCAATTTACAAAGGTTGTGATAAAAAAAAATGAAAAATTGGCATTTAATATTACCATTATAAATGATTGAGGACCGATTGCTGCCCCCTCCAACCATTCTCGGGCCAGCCCCAAACTCCCTCCCAGCTTGCCCCAATCTCCAGCTTTCGCCCTCCCGACAGCTGACCCCTTCCAGCAGGCTGACTTCTCCGCCCTGATCAGTGGCCTCCCTCCTTGTCCTACCGATCCTGACATCAGGGGGCGGCAGCAGGACCTTCAGCCCCCACTGATTGCCCCCTAAGCCCCATCCCCCATATGCCCCACTCCCTTGGCACTGTCACATGTCTGATAGGCCGTGCCAAGGTGCCCCCAGGGAGGAAAGACACTTCAGTCCCAGACTCGCCAACTGCATTTAAATCACATGCAAAACAGGATTAAAATTAATCTGCTCCTCCCCACTGATTTCCGACACAGAGCAGAAATGCAGCGTTGGGAGATTGTATCACAGCAGGAATGTACATGCAAATCTACCGTGAGATCCTCCCGGCCCGCTGTGCTAAAACAATTAACCTAGATATGTGGCTTGCTTTTAAATAATATGAGCGAATGACACCAAATTGGGATGTGATTTCAATATTCAGCATCAGTTTAAATATGTGCACTAATGAGAATGGTTTTTGCTCAGTAAGTGCTTTACTTCTAATATAATACTAGTTAGAAAGCTTAATTAAATAAGAGCAAAATATCGGAAATGCCAGAAACGTGAAATAAAAACAGAGAATGGTGGAAAAACTCAGCAGGTCTGGCATAACCTGTGGAGAGAAAAACAGAATTAATGTTTCAAGTTTACCTGACTTCTTCAGAATTACACAGAGGCAGAAACATGATGCACTATTTGCTCTTTAAGAAGGGTAGAGCAGGTGGAGCAAATTAGGTCAGGGATAGGTGGCAGCAAGACAGATTTGATAAAGATATGGGCACGAGACAGAAGAGTGTTAATGGTAGTCTTAAAGACTAAAGAAAGTGCTGATAGCAGCATAAAAATAGCAGAATGTTTGAAAAGCAGAACAAAAATTTTTACCTTCAAAAACTTTAATGATTAATCTTCCTACATAATGGTGTGAGTAGGAATTAACCAACGAAAAAAAAACATAGCAACAGATGCAGGCCATTTAGTCCCCTGAACCCGTTCAATCATTCAATGAGGTCATGGCTGATTTAACTTCAAAATATGACTCTTTGCCCCACATTTCTTTGTGCAGTTAACAAAAACCTATTAATCTCAGATTTAAAACCAACAACGGATCTAGCACGAAGAAACAGCTTCAAATGAGAGTTCCAAACTTTAATTGCTTTCTGTACGTAGAAGCATTTTGCAAATTCCACTCACGAGAGCTGCCTTTAGTTGTGAAGACTATGCTCCAGAGTCCTAGATTTCCCAACTAGCTGAAATAGTTTCTCTATTTCAATTCATTTTTTGCAATTCTTACTATCTGTTTTGTCACACAGCTATTCTCTGCAATCCAACCTTACTGTTCTTGGCATCATTTCCATTCGCTGTGCTTTTTTTGTATATTTTCAATTTTACACTGGAGAATTTTAGATATTTCAGGTTCCAAATAAAAGCAAGAACCTCATGCCAAACTCACTGCAGAACATTATTGCTTAATACAGAATCATAGAATCCCTCCACTGCAGAAGGAAGCTATTTGGCCCATTGAGTCAATACTAACCACAATCCTACCCACAATCCTACCCAAGCCCTATCCCCATAATTCCATGAATTGACCCCTGACACTCTTAAAACGAACTACTTTACAAAGATTGTACCTCAAGTCTTTTATGCAACTTGTTAAAGAAACTAAGATGATTACCTTGGAGATAAAAAAATTAGGAAAACATAATAAAATTAACATTTTTGAATGATTTTGGGGTGAGAGATTAGAAAGCGGTAGGGATTATTTAAGTTTAAGTAAATGTCACTTAAAAGATACATCATAAAAAGAACAGCATCATTAAGGGAATGCTTGTATTTTCTTGGCCCTATTATCATAAATATTATCACAGAATCCCTACAGTACAAAGGAGACCATTAGACCCATCGAGACCATTGAGTTTGCACCAACTCTCTGAAAGAGCATCTTATGCAGACCCACCCTGCACAGGTAATCCCTCGAACCTATACATCTTTGGACATTAAGGGCAATTTATCATGGGCAATCACCTAACATGCACATCTTTGGACTGTGCGAGGAAACTGTTTTGAAGTTTATTTATTTATTAATCTCAAGTAGGCAGTGCAATGATATTACTGTGAAAATCGTCTAATCGTCACATTCCAGCGCCTGTTTAGGTACACTGAGGGGGAATTTAGCACGGTCAATCCATCTAAGCTGCACATCTTTGCACTGTGGGAGAAAACCAGAGCACACAGGGAGAACATTCGGATTCCACACAGACAGTGACACAAGCCAAGAATCGAACCCAGATCTGGAGTGCCTGGAGGAAATCCACATAGACATGGGTTATCCAAGGCTGGAATTGAACCTGGATCCCTGGTACTAAGACAGCAGTACTACCCACTGCGCCACTGGTTTAATTCTACTGGTTTAAAATAGAAGGTTGTCAGTAACTAGTCAGATGTCTGGTTGTTTTCTACCCCACAAAATATAATTAAGGCCATAGAAATGACAAACAAACAAAAATTAAGTCGCTGGAATTTGAAGATGGATTTCGAAGATGTGGGATAACCACTCTGGCCTACCCAACCACATCCTAACAGCCATATGAAAAAAAAAATGCTCACCTGCAATAATCTCACGCAATTTAGGATCCAAATTCACTGTGCATGGTAGAAATATTTTTACATCTCGTGCAGAAAGAATTGGCATTCTAGAAGATAGGAAAACTTCAAAACTACGAATATCACTGTCAATTTCTAGAAGTGGCTCAACATCTTTGGTAGTTGGTATGTTTTTGGAAATTCTGAAAATAGTAATAGAAAATACTATTAAATAATTAAAATCAGATTTCTAGAACCATCAGAAGGCATGTTGTGAAAGGAACATTTTCCAAGTAAGCTATTTATACCATGTCAAAAATCTGCAAAAGGGGCATATAAAAACACACACACACCAACGCAGAAATGAAAATATATGACAAACTGATTTTTAAATTTTTATTACCAACATAATTATATGAAAATGACAGTAGTATTGTAATATACAGTTATTATCTGGAGCAAATTCTAAATACACTAATTTCCTTTTTGAAAACCAAGAAACCACAATGAGGAAGTGAATGATGCAATTGTACCAATGGTTCCAAAATCTTCAAAATTGTGCTAATTAAGTAATCAATCAGTCTTCAGGTAGTAGAATACATAAGTTTTTTTAAGCAGACTCACTCTTAGAGATTTAAAATCTCAACAGGCATGAAACATTGGGACGGTGAAAATGCAATGGGGCTAGTAATGCAGAGTCGCAGGCTAATGCTGGTAGAATTTAAATTCACTCAATCAATAAACCTGGAATACAGAACTAGTCTTAATAAAAGTAACCATGACAACTGTGTGTTGTTAAAAAAAACTGATGCCCTTTAGGGAAATACATTTGACCCATGTGATTTCAAACCTATGGTTAACTCTCGGTATAATGGTCTAGCAAGTCACTCAATTCAAGAGCGTATAAATGTGGATATCTGTATTTTAAAACTATTTTTCTTCTATTCATTCACGAGATATGGCGTGACTGGTTGGGCCAGCGTTTGTTGTCCACCCGAGAGCATTAAGAGTCAACCGCATTATTGTGGATCTGAAATCACGAAGGCCAGAATGGATAAGAACGGCAGATTTCTTCCTTAAAGGACTTTAGTGAACCAGATGAGTCTTTACAACAATCAACAATGGTTTCACGGTTATCACTAGACTTTTAATTCCAGATTATTTTCGGCTATGGCGGGATTCAAACTCTGGTCTGCAGAACGTTACTCTGGGTCTCCGGATTACTAGTCCAGCAATAGTACCTCCAAGCCACCACCTCCCCTTAAAGATGTTAATATTTTATGTACTTGAGCGAGTATCAGCCAAGCTCTCCACATTGTGTGGTGACAATGTTACAGTCCACTATTGAGAATGTAATGGCAGAGCATTTAGAATTACATGATATAATCAAGCAAAGTCAGCATGGCTTCATGAAGGGGAAATCATGCCCAACAAATTTATTAGAATTTTTTAAGAAAGTAAAGAAAATGGAGGAACCAGTAGATGTAACATACTTGAATTTTCAAA
The DNA here is from genome assembly GCA_024679065.1 of Sphyrna mokarran. Taxonomy (NCBI): domain Eukaryota; kingdom Metazoa; phylum Chordata; class Chondrichthyes; order Carcharhiniformes; family Carcharhinidae; genus Sphyrna; species Sphyrna mokarran. The sequence continues at coordinate 95,985,287 of JAGIQG010000005.1, forward strand.
ACATGCAGAAAGAGGTCATTCGGCTCATTGAATCTGCACCAACCACAATACCACCCAAGCCCTATCTCCATATTCCCACATATTTACCCATTAATCCTTTTAATCTATGCATCCCGGGACACTAAGGGCAATTTAGAATGGCCAATAAACTTAGCCTGCACATCTTTGGATTAAAAAGTACTTAACAAGAGCCGATGATGTTGGGGGGTAGTATATTAGCATGGATAGAGGACAGATTAACTAATAGAAGATATGAGTTGGGATAAGAGGGACATTTTCAGGATGTAACTAATTGAGAGCACTAGGGATCAGTGCTGGAGCCACATTTATCTACAACATATATTAATGACTTGGACAAGAGAAGTGAATGTGCTACTGCCAAATCTGTGGATGGCACAAAAATATGTAGGAAGGCAAGTGGTGAGGATGATAGAATCTACTGAGGGATATACACAGGTTAGATGAGCAGGCAAAAATTTGGCAGATAGAATATAATGTAGGAAAATGTGAAGTTACGCACTTTGGTAGGAAGAATAAAGGAACCAAATATTATTTAAATGGAGAAAAACTGCAGTACAGAGGGATTTGGAGTCCTCATGCTTAAATCACAAAAGGTAAGCATAAAAGGCCAGTAGGTAATTGGGAAGGCAAAAGGAATTTTTGTCTTTATTTCAAAGGGAATGGCGCATAAAAAAAATAGGGAAGTCTTGTAAATACTACACAAGGCATGAGTTAGATCATACCTGGAATACTGTGAACAGTTTTGATCCCCCTATCTAAAGAAAGATTGAGTGGCATTGGAGACAGTCCAGAAAGATCCACTAGGTTGATTCTGGGAGATGGAGGGATTTTCTTATAAGCAGAGATAAAATAGGTTGGGCATGTACTTGTGGGATTTTAGAAGATTGAAAGTTGATCTAATTGAGATACATAGGGTTCTCTGGGGCTTGACAGGGCAGATGCATAGAAATCATTTCCCCTGTGGGAGAGTCTGCATAACCTTAAAGTAAGAAATCACCAGAGATGAGGAGGAATTCCTTCTCCCTATCACATCTACAGACAGCTGTAGAGGCTGGATCATTGTAGGCTGCGAAAATGGATTTTTAATCAATATGGAAATCAAGGGTTATGGGATAAGGCAGGAAAGTGGTGTTGTGGATTATCACATCAGATCAGTCACAATCTCACTGAATTAGGGAGTAGACTTTAGGGTACAAATGACTCCAATATCTCATGGACAGATGTGATGGAAACCCCTCTTCCTCCACCCACACAGTAATCAGCTCCTCTCCCCGACCATCCCCAAACTGAAATGCCAAAAGCACTCAATAGCCTCTCTTTCCAACTTCCCTCCCCTCACTCACTTTGGGAAATCCCCTTCCAAACCACCCCTATCCCAGCCTGGATTTCTCCACCTCGACTACTCGATTAATATATCTCAATAAAAATTATTTTCTTCCCCAAGAAAAATTCCACATTTGTTAAGAAAATCTGAACAATGGGCAAACTGCCATGTATTTTGTATTTTTAAAATTAAAAGCATATAAGCAAATATCTTTAACATAATATCAGAATACATTATTTTCCAGAAGAACTGAATTATACACTTGTAATGGTGTCTGCTGACAGACATCACTGTCACATCTACTGAAGGCAGCATAATCTCAATTCTAAATTCTGCTGATTATTTCCTCAGTTTCTAGTCTGAAGTATACTAAGTTTAACCAGAAGGTGATGTAATGTGCCATGTTTTTTCCTGCTCACCAATAACTTGTAAAATTAGAGTCTAAATTAAAATACCAATGAGCTGATAGAACATGGGATGATTTCAATTTCCTTTTGATGAAACCAGAAAACAACTGCAATCAGGAAGTAAATGTGTGAGAATACATTGGCATTAATTGAGTAAAGAAATAGTTTTCTAATGTAAAGGGGACATGGATTTTTAGAAATTTGGAATGACATATGATCACAAAAACCATCTGAGAAAAAAATGACAATTGAAATGACATTGTTTCAACCTCCAGACTCTTCACAAACACTGTCATCAGAACTGTGAAGAATGAAAATTTAACACTGTTTAATTCTTGCCCTCTCACTCTAATTAGAAAAGAAAATGTAAGAAAGAGAAAAACTGGTGGATTACTTTGTATACCTGTCTTGAAGGCTAAAGAAAGCTTGGAGAAGAACTAAATAAAGCTTAAAACAATTTATTTATAACAGCACCCAAAAACAAATGCATATTAAGATGAGCATGCTTGAAATGGGGGAAATCAATTTAAATTAATCATAAAGTACATGAACTACAAAGTACATTAGTTATTCACCTTTCGTAAATGTTTTTCAGGGTGAGATGATCTGGAACATTGTCAGTCTCTTCCAGGTATAGGATAAGCCAGGAAGTCCTGTACGGCCATTGTTCTGTGAGGTTTATCCAAGAGGCAAGTCGGTCCCAGTTGAAACAAATCTGGTTAGCCCTTAGTAAACGCCCTGTAATGAAATTTAACTAACTGAGACTTTGGAAGACTTTGTCCTTGTGATCAGATTTATTCCCAAGACTGAAGTAAGTTAAGAAATAACAAAAACAGAAAGAGCTGGAAAATCTCAGCAGGTCTGACAGGATTTGTGGTGAGAGAACAGAGTCAACGTTGAACCTAGGTGACGCTTCGTCAGAGCTGAGAGCAAAGAGAATCAGCGGAGAAACACTGCTCTTCTTTCCGACAGAATTTGTCTCTTTCATCCCGTGCATCATCACCGCTTTCTTCATTTACATTCCTGTGTCTCATTCCACCCCCTCATCCTCCCTCACTCTCACAGTATATATCCCCACTGATTCTCTTTGTTCTCAGCTCTGACGAAGGGTCATCTAGACTCAAAATGCTGGCTCTATTCTCTGTAAATCTAAACAATCTTGTAGCATAATTCTTGAAACTTGACAGCCACTATAACAACCATTAACACACAAATTGCAGAAATTCATATAAATTCATTCTGAATTTTAAATGGGAATCAAGAATTAAAATTATACAACATTGTTACATCTATATCTCCCTAGTTAAATATTTAAACATATATTGAAGTAGCCCACAGCAAGTATATCTGCTTAAGGAATAATGATATAAAATCACGAGGCTTCAATTCACAATTTACTTGATGGCAGCCAATTGTGTTGCAAATCACCAATGAGCCATCAAAGCAAAAGAAACGAAGAAAACAATTTAATTTTGCATTTTGAGTGGGGTAAATATATTTAATTAACTGCAAGTAACGACAAACTCCTGCTTGGCAATATAACAAACTCCTCATAAATGGCCTTTGTAAATTCTTAATCTATCAGCCAACCACCAGAACCACAACTTTTTTTTTTATTATTTGCAGCACTGATATGTATCCACACTTATAAAGATGTTCGAATATAAATCTAAGATTTAACAATCATTTTCCGATGTAAGAAGATCTAATTATGTAGGAAAAATCGCCAATAACCTACATCTTTCCCAAACTTCTTATGTTTACATGCTCTGTCTATCAGCAAAATGTGAATTCCTGTAGTTGCTTTGTCTGTCACAAGTTTATGTTCTTTTTCGTCTCTCATGGACTACTACCTTAGGCATTTCTCCGTTAGGGAGAGACAAGTAATTAGATACCTCCAGGGACACCACTCCACATGAAAATAGGACAAGAGAAGGAAGCAGGCGTCCATATGAATTACCAATAGCCAGTCCAGGAATTGAACCTACACCGTTGGTGTTATTTTGCACTACACACAGTCAACTAAACTAATTGATGTCCCACTCCGCACACAATTTTATCTTAACAATATTTCAATGGCAAGTTCCTGTGTCCAAATAATAATATTTACCTATTTAACACAATTTGCAATTGCACAAATTGACAATGGAGATGACTAATCTAGGTCATTCCTCTATCTTTTAACAGGACAACGAGATGGCCCCAGCCTATACATTCTTTTCTGATATGTATATCCACACATTTCTAGCATCATTGTCAATCTTCTTTACAGCCTCTCCATTGCTTTTTAGAATATACTGAGTGGAATAAGACCTCACTACTTATTTCTTTAATAAAATATAGTCTTATTCAAACTGTTCAAAAAAAACAGAAAGTGGACAAAAGACCTGCAAAATAGCTGAATCCATGTCTGACTAGGGCCCTTCAACAAAAGATGCTACCTGACTGCATCAGAGATACTCGCACATCGTTATCTCTGAGGAATCAGTAAGGAACACCTATGGGCTACAGAAGCCAAATTCAAAGGCTATCCGCATTTCAAAATCCAGGCTGGCCAAAAGGAGTTTGCTTGTCTGTTGAGGCGGAGAATGCCATAACCTTCCTTTCAATTCTCAATGATTGACACATTCAACAATCCCAAAAAGGTCACATTCCTTGTCAAAGACAGTGCAGAGAACTGGAAGTAATGTGACATGGGTCTCTGGCTTGTGGAATTAGTAATATCGCCTTGCTGATTTGAAATATTCAGTCTGCTGTTTACCATCAAACTGGCAGGCTCACAGGAAAGGAACTCTGCCCATGTTGAATACCTGGCCCCATCTACTCTGCTTCTGCTGGAAATATTGTAGAAATCTACAAGAATGATTAATTTCTGCATGCCTATCTCACTTTGTGAAGTAAATACAAATGAAAAAGCAAATTACATAGTGGTAGTTTTCAAAACTCTGAATTCCACGAAGGGATCTCTCATTGGATTTTAATTCTAAACTCTGAAACAATATTTCTTCTTTCTGTAATGTCTAAACTGCAAAATTTTCTTTCTTCTATTTTCTCTCTTTATTGCCTGCTTGTGCAAGCAACGTTGTAACCCTTCTTTCACATTTTGAGTGCATGCAAATAAGCTGAACTCTGGGTTCATCTGATCTTGAGTTTACTGTGGGGAGTTATGAACAGAAAATTAGACTGCACCAAAACAGAGGGCTTAGAAAATAAGCCACTGCTTATAAAAAGGGAAACAAATCAAAACATCGATCAGTTTACACTTAGGAAGGTGATGATGTAGTGGTATTGTCATCTGTCAAGTAATCCAAAGAACAGATAATGCTCTGGTGACCCAGGTTCAAAACTCACTATGGCAGATGGTGAAATCTGAATTCAATAAATATTTGACATTAGAAGCCTAAGAAGTCATTTGTTGTCGGGTTCACTAATGTCCTTTAGGAACCGAAATTTGGCATCCTTAAACGGTCTAGCCTACAGGCAACTTCAGATCCATAGTATTATGGCTAACTCTCACTGTCCTATGACATGGCCAAGCATGCCATTCAGTTCAAGGGCAAATAAGGATTTGCAATAAATGGTGGCATAGGCAGTGTCACCCACAACCTATGAATAAGTAAAAAGAGAAATGACTTTTCTCTTTTAATGACTCCCCCATAACCAATGGCTACCAGAGCCACATGGTTTTAAAAAAAATTGATACAGATTCAGAGAACATTCCTACTTTCCAATTCCATTCCTCTAAAAATAAAGCATTGTACATGGTTTGTTTTTTTTTAAAAAAATGGCTTTACGAATTTGTAGTGCAATGCTTATTGACTAGTTTATATGTATTCTTGATGCTCTATCACATTTGGTGTCTCATTCTCCAGATGAATGTTACCTCCCTATTCTTTCTTTCATATTCATCTATGTTGAACCTCATTTGCCAATCATTTGTCCATTCTGCAAGTTTATTAATATCCTTCCCTATATTGACCATCAGATGCACCCCCACTTCTCTCCTGACAATTTGTCAGCTGAAAATTTAGCAATTGTGATTTTAATTGTAAAGCCCCAATCATTAATGTAATATACTGTCCAAATCAGCATTCTCTATCTACAGATGGCCTTTGTACAATTCTCTTCGAATTTAGCCTATGCAGCTGACAGGTGTTCATTACGATCTGCGAGTTGCCCTTATGCAGTCAGGTAGCATCTTTTGTTCGGGGCTCTAGTCAGACATGGATTCAGCCATTTTGAAGGTATTTTGTCTACTTTTAGAAAAAGTAGTTTGAGTACGACTATATATTTTATTAAGAAAATTAAGTGTTAGGGTCTTATTCCCCTTCCTATATTCTAAAAAGCAATGGAGAGGCTGTAAAGAAGATTGACAATGATGCCAGAAATGTGCGAAAATCATGTCAGGAAAGAATGAGAATGTGTATTACAGAGCACCTTCTCAAGGCCTTTTGAAAATCCAGATGATTATAACGACTATGTTACTATTGTCTATTCTAGTAACCTCCCCAGAAAATTTAATACAGTTGGTCAAGCAAGATTTTCTGTCCTGCAATCCAAGCTGGCTTTTCATTACTGCACATCTTTTTTCTAAGTATTCTTCTATTGCCTGAGTAGATATTACATTTATTTCTACTGCCAATTTATTATTTTCTATTCCCCATATTAAATATAGGAAACAATCTTCATGCACTGCACTTTTCACTAATAAATTATTGTGCAGCAATGCCTTAAAGAGACTTAACATTTAAATAGTATTCTTCATGACTACTGGAAATCATAGGGCACTTTATAATCAATTAAATATTTGTTTCTTTCTGACGTGTAATCATTGTTGTGATGTAGGAAATCTTCCCTAGATTATTTTAAAATAGATCAATGCAAACCATACAAACCTGGGATTTTATCCTCAGAATTAGTTTATTCAATACATCCTTTTTTTTGGATTCAGTTATCTCATTATTCGACTCATCACTCAAATCTACCTGTTTGCACTCCTTAATAAATACAAAATGAAATGATCGTATAATACTTCATTTATCATGATAGGATCCTTATCTGAGTCATTATTTTCCTGATATGCTGTAAAATATTTAACGATTTTGATTCGTGTTCCTTGCAGCATGGTGGCACTGTAGTTAGCACTGCTGCCTCACAGCACCAGGGACCTGGGTTCGATTCCCAGCTTGGGTCACTGTCTGTTCTCCCCGTGTCTGCAAGGGTTTCCTCCAAGTGCTTTGGTTTCTTCCCACAATCCGAAAGACATGCTGGTTAGATGCAATGGCCGTGCTAAATTCTCCCCAACAGGAGCAGGAGTGAGGCATCCAGGGGATTTTTACAGTAACTTCACTGCATTGTTAATGTAAGCCTACTTGTGACACTAGCAAATAAACTTCAAAACTAAATGTCTAGTCTGTTCTTTCCTTTCAGCAAAAAGTATCTTTCCTACACTCCAATGAACACAATCTTAAATGTTTCCTATTGTTATTCATCAATATTGTTATTTTCTCAAGTTCTATTCTCAGTCCCTCACAATCAGCTTTACTCCTATTTATTAACCTGGTATTCTTCATATTTATGTTTTTCTCTATTACTTGAATCAGGAAATTACATTACCGCATTGAAATCACTCCTTGGTAGGAGTGATCTTCACTTCACTTCACTGATTTGGAATCCGATTTTTTGCCAGATCCACCTCATACTGCAAAGACTAACAGTCAATGCACTTTCAACTGATGTCATGAGAGGTCCACTGCATAGAATGTAACTATTACAAATTTATTAAGAAAACGTAGAAATAGCAGAAATAATATAATGATTTGAAAAACACCACCACAATTACAAAGCAGAAATCCTATGAAGTAGTTTGGAGTTGTTCAAATCGTATCATCACTCCACTTTGAAAGGCATCATCTGATACACAAGGAGCTGAGGAATAATGGCATCTAGACTGCAGGAATAAATGCAACGGTGTAATGACTGTAGAGGCAGTTGAATATTAATCTATAGTTTATCAGAAAATAAGAATCTAAAAAAAGTTTAACAAGCATCTGTGATCTCAAAAACACTAATCAAAAAGCAGAATATCATGGATATTTGAAATCTGAAATAAAAACAGAAAATGCTGGAAACACTCAACATGCTTATGGCAGCATCTATAGAGAGAAACACAGTTAATGATTCAGACTTGTGACCTTTCATCAAGGTCAAGAAAAGTTAGAAATGCAGTAGGTTCTGACCAAGGTGTGGGTAGGATAAGGACAAAAAGGGCTGTGATAGAATGAAGGGTAGGAAAAGTTGAAAGACAAAAGAGCTAGTCTTCAAGAGCCAAGAGAATAATGATATTAATATATTTATACATTTTAAATATTAACCATCTGCAGCACATTATGTTGTTAGTCTATTATTGAAAGTAGATTTGCACATAAACCACTTAGAAGAATGACTACTCACCTGTCACTGAAACAATATTGAGCAATCGCCTCATAGTCTGAGGACTAATGTCACTGAACCAATCTTCAGTAACCAAAAGCTTGGTCAGATCAAAAGACATCTGCCTTGTAACTTGCCGCTGCATTTGTCGGCGACGATATGTATCCTGTTGATCCAGAAAATGATCAACATGTTAAAAAAAAGGAAAGAAACTGTGAGGAAGGATTTGCATAAATTTTTCACAACTTCAAAGGTTATCAAGTACTTCTGAGTTTAATAATGGAAAACTTAGCAGACAATTTATAAACAGTAATGAGATAAATGACATGGCAAATTATGTGAATGATTTTAGATGACGGACAGAATGTTTGGAGAACTCCCCTCCTCATCTCCTAGTGGTGCCATGGAATTATTTACATTTACATGCAAGAGCACACAGGAGCCTGGTTTAGCTCTTCATAATTTTTTCAGTGCTTCACTGGAGTAACTACTTTCTTGCCTTTGGAGGAGAGCTGGATTCAAGAGACAGGGTGTCCCATTAGCCCAGGCTGACACCTGAGGACTGTATAATGCAGGATTTAAGATGTTTAAACATTTAGGATTACAATTCCAAAGGGCCCATTTTGTCAGAACTTAGCCAAAAAAGCGATGACACATTCCTCAAATACTCAAAAAAATGAATAAACTATCATTCTGTTAATGAGACATATAAGCAAGATCAAAGTGCATCTTTAGAATGCACTTCCTTTGGCAATTACATAGGCTGTTAATCATTGCTGCTTGAAAGCTCTTTTCCTCACCTTATTGGTCATGAATCAATCCCCTATTATGCTGATTAGATCCTAAATTTTTGGAAAAGAAATTAAGGTATTTCCTGCTCTGGGATCTCACTGAACCATCAGTATGCTCTGTTGAATCTAGTGGTAACCTTTCCCCTAACTTCAACTATCACTTTGAAGATAGCTGTAAATGGAAGCGCAAGAGAGGCCCCATGCCCATAAGGAAATTCCATCTCTCCACAATTTCAGACAATCAATATGTAATCCAACATATCACAGCAACTTGCACTGGACTATCATTTTTAATTACTATACACTGTATTACTCTTGTGGAGTAGTTAGTACATAATACAAGGAATAGCATGCTTCTATAGCATAGTTTTATATTTATTTCAAGTCATAAAAAAAAAACAGATCTTTGCAGGACTCCTATTTAGATATACAATAGTGTCAGTATGCTTGAATTACTAATCCTAATTCCACTACTCATTTCCCTTCCAAAGGTGATGTTTGAATGGATATAATGCTCAGTCAATAGCAACTTCCAGTATTCTTTTTGAAATTATATTGAAAGTAGTTCAATTATAAAGCATCAGGTAAGCATCAGAAAGAAAAACAAATTTGAATTTAAAAGTTTCTTACCCTTCTATTGAGTGCCGTCTTACTACCGAGTTTGGTCAATTCTCCTAAACTGTGCTGTGAAAGTTTTCGATCATTTTCTTCATGCCAACCTGCAGCACAGCAACAATGACAATTAAAATTTATTTTTACTTCAACACAACCAGAATTGTTAAAGATGTTAGGAAACGCATATCATAAATTTTAAGTCACTGACGATGTTCTTACTTGTACAATCTGAGTTTCCAACATCTCCATTAGATGGCACTGCTGCAAAGACCTTCTTTGTACTACTAAGTCCACGACTATTTAGATAAACAGGCAGATGGACTATATTCCGCATATAGTCATGTCCATTTATATTAGAGTCTCTTAAAACACTGTTCAAATTTTGATTGATAGCCTTTATGATGATATGTGGATCACTGGCAAAAATGGCAATAAAGGGACCTTTTGAAAACAGAACACGCACCTAGAAGAAAATTATATGGTAAAACTGATATTTAAGACAAAACTCAAGGACTCAATAAATCTCTCAAACACAGATGCATGCCCATCTCCTTATAATTTAAAATATTTCTATCACATCATCCCTAATGGCTGCTGTCGAGAAAACAACTCAAATTTTCTAGGCTCCTTTCATGTTTGTGATCCCAATATCAGCAATATTCTAGTTAATCCATTATCTAATGCTTTGACATTCTTTCAATGATGTGCTAAAGAAATTCCATGCAGTATTTCAACTGTAGTCTTACTAAGGTTATACATAGATTCATCATTGCATCCCAACATTTAAACTGTTTACATTTACCATGAAATCCTGTGTTGCACTAGCCTTTTATAGTCTTCTCCACATGGAATACTGTTTTTAATGTCTTGTGAACTTGAATCATTATATTTTCAACCAAAATGTTCTTTTCACATTTAATGGCACTAGATTCTATTTGCTACTTTTCTGTAATTTCCACCAATTTTCCACTATCTTCTTACAACATGCAATGAAAAAAGTACAACACAGAGGAAGATCGTTCAATCCATCTAGTGGTCATTCAGCCCATTGAGTCTGTATTTGTTCTTTCGAAGACAATCCAGTCAGTCTCACCCTGCCTCCCCCATATACCGGCAATCTGCTATTGAATTTGTTTCCACCACCCTATCAGTCTTTGCAATGCAAATCCTGTTCAAGTTTTCCCTCATGCTCATGTCGCTTCAGTTTCTTTGTCAATCACTTTGAATAAAGGTATGCCTTCACATTGTTTCCAAAGGCTGAAGGACTGTCAAGTTTCTCATCACTTGCTCTATTTAAGACTTTATGCTTTTTATCAATTCCTTCTCTCTTCAATGGAGAACAATCCCAGCTTCTCAATTCTAACCCTCAACCTTGGAACCACTCAAAAATTGCTTCTATAAATTCTCCAAATCGTACATGAATTTTCCAAAGCATGATACCTAAAATTGGACACAAAACTGGGATCTAACTATTATTTTATATAGGTTCAGTACAATTCCCTGGTTTTGTACTTGATACCTCTATTTATGAAATCCATTTGCTTTATTGACCTATAAGCCTGTTCTACTATTTAGGATCTGTGCACAATCATTCTAGTTTTCTCTTGTGCACCACCTTAGAATCAGGCCTTTTAGTTTCTACTGTCTCTCATTCTTCTCACCAAAAATGTATCGCACCACACTGTGTGTTAAATTTCACCAACACCTGCCCACCCATTGTACCAGCTATCTATATTCCTTTATTTTCAATATTCACTACACTTTCAAATTACAGTTCATCTGCAAATTTCAAAATTGCACCCTTTACCTTCAAGTCTTATACTAACATTTGGAAGAACAGAACTTAATGTTGCTGAAAAAAGACATTCTGCAGAAGATTTTCATTTTGCATTCATTAGGGCAATTGCAAGAATAGGGGGACAGCAACTTTATTCTTTGGGGGTGATTCTCCTAGCCCGTTGCAATGCTTTTGCCGATATCAGTACGGACCTGTATAATTTATGTTATTTGCATGTAATTAGTGGGCCCAGGACTGAAGTCTCTTGGCCCGCAAGTCTCCATTGCCAGGAGCGTTTCACTCCTGTGGGGTTTAACAACAGCTCCCCACTTGTGGGGACCTGGCAGTCAGACCCCGCTGGAATGAGTAAATATGAAAGAATAGGGAGGTAACTTTTATATGGAGAATGAGACACCAAATGTGGTAGAGGATCAAGAGTACATATAAACCAGTCAATAAATATTGCATTACAGTGTTCGCAAAGCAATTTTTTTTTAAAAAGCAAACAATGTATAATGCTTTATTTTTAGAGAAATGGAGTTGCTAAGTAGGGATGTTATATTTTAAATTTGCATCAAAGTTTGCTTAGACCACATGGTTCTGGTTGCCATTGGTTACTGGGGGGAGGGGGATGATCAATTTAAACAGTATGAATTTCTCTTTATACTCATTCATAGGATGGGCCATCATTTATTGCCCATCCCTAATTACCCTTGAACGGAGTGGCATGCTTGGCCATTTCAGGGGACAGTAGGAGTCAACCACATTGCTGTGAATCGGAAGCCAGACCAGTTAAGGGTGGCTAGCTGCAGTGGTAGGTAAGAGTCCTACTAACCACAACCCCTCCAGTGCAAAAAAGTTTCTGCTATGGTAGAAGCACAAGAAGTGTTGCCAAATGTGCAGAACTAAACTACATAGAATGGGAAATATAAGTATATCTTTGTTGCATAAGCAAACCTGAATCTTGAATTCCAAAGCTTATTTATAACCATAAATGTCGCCATTGAAATTTTTTTTGTTCAATCATGGGATGTTGACGTCACTGGCGAGGCCCCATTTTATTACCCAACCCTCAGCCACCTGACGAAGGGACAGCCTGTCCTAAAAGCTTGCGGCTTTTGCTACAAATAAACCTGTTTGGACTTTAAACTGGTGTTGTGGGATTTCTTTCTGCATATATTTCCAAGTCAGGATGAGTGGCTTGGAGGGGAGCTTTCAGGTGGTGGTTTTCTCATCAGTCTGAGGCCCTTGTCCTTCTAGAAAGTAGTGGTTATGGGTTGGAAAATGCTGCCCATGGAGGCTTAGTGAGTTTCTGCAGTGCATTTTGTAGATGGTAGACACTGTTGCCACTTTGTGTATGTGAAGGAGGGAATGAATGTTTGTGGATTGATATCAATCAAGTAGGCTGCTTTGTCCAGATTTATCAGTCCATTTGAGTATTAATCTTAAATTTAATCTCAATTACAAATGAAATTAAATTATTCAATCTAATCTTCACTATGCATCATTTATCTAATTTAATACACCAATTACAAGAAATTAAGACAGCACATTTTTATAAAATTCACTTGAGAATCTCCTGGGACACTACTAAGGTTCAGAACCAAGTATTCACAGTAGAGCTATGGCTGGTGTAGGAACAGCACTTCCCTGGGCTCAGAACATGCACGGACAATGCACTCAGTTCTCCCACTGCAGAAATTGGGCCAACTATTTTTGCATCATGCAGTGAGAGTGAAACAAAGAGAGGAAAAGAAAGATGACATTGAAAGGGATAAGAGAGCAAAAGTAAAAAAATTCTAAGTATTTCCAAAAATAATTTTAATGAATAAATTTTCCCAGTTATAACTACTAAAAATTCACTTGCATTTGAATGGACAATTTAACTTTTGTTGGTATGTGTGGTGGGTACCTAATAAGTAATTCAAGCTCATGTTGTTCGGTATATGTGAATGCCAAAACTCTTGGCAAGGTAGTAGCCTAATGAAAATTGTGGAGTGTAAACAAAGCAGAAAAATGAAAGGAGAAAAAAAAAGGACAGAAACTTCCTGACTTTTGCAAATACACCTGTGCAGACGCCAGAAGCTTCACCATTACTCTCACCTCCAGGCCAATGTAACAAGCTTTTAAGTTAAGTTATGCAGTATTTAACTATAGCCATCATTTAATACCATTACAAATATCAGAAATGAACAAAAGTGAAACAAATACTAACTTGAGATTAAAAAAAACTCCTGATTAATATGGCACCATTAAATTTAATTTAATGGTGCTACACAGTCTCATTTGTGAAGGGTTAATGTATGGATAGCGAAAAAATACTTACAGTGTCTAGCATCTGCAGGACTTTATCTTGTTCACATGCATCCAAGCCATCAATAACAACCACAAGTCGGGTTTGATTCTGAGTAAAGCCATCAATAGATTTGGCCATCCGAGCCATGAGCTCCACTTCATTCTTTAGAACCTTTTAAAAAGCAAACAGACTTTGTTTTTTTCAACCAACAATATTCTACCATTACAAATAAACCATTAGTATTAAAGAAGTCCTTTCTATATCTAGTTCTGAGTTCAGAAAAACTGAAAAAAGTCAAGTTAAATAAAATCAATCTATTAAAGTTCATCCATGCCTTGGTTGCCCCAAAAATGATGTAGCCAGAAATATACTTTCTTCCTACTACTGTTTTCTTTCCTTACAACAAAATCAAACTGAATTGAAACTCCACAGTCTTCACCAGCAACCTTCCAACAGCATTGCGAGCATTCTTCACGTGTGAACTTAGGCAGAAAGAGCCATCAAGCTATTTGCTGGGAGGCTTTTACAACTGACCTTAATTTAGTTTCCACTTAATATCCATTTAGGAACCCTTTCCTGCAGTGAATCATTTTGGATAGCAAGCTAACTTCAGCGCTTCGGAGCTTTGTATGCACCCCAGTCTCCTGCAATCCTTCCATCAAGTTCAAGAGACTCAGCACAGAAAAGGGGAAAACTAGAAACTTTCTAGCTTGTGTGCCATTGTTACCCTAGGCAGTGGGTTCAGCCAAAATTTATTTCTGAAGCAAGATTTTAAAGTCTACAATAGCAAATGTGGTACCATTATTTAAGGATAGCAAATGTGGTACCGTTATTTAAGGAAGGTAGCAGGGATAACCGCAGTAATTATAGGCCAGTGAGCCTGACGTCCGTGGTAGGGAAGGTGTTGGAAAGGATTCTTAGAGACAGGATGTACGCACATTTAGAACAGAACAATCTCATTAGTGACAGACAGCATGGTTTTGTAAGAGGGAAGTCATGAGTTACAAATTTGGTGGAGTTTTTTGAGGAGGTGACAAAAACGAAGGAAGGGTCGTGGATGTCTATATGGATTTCAGTAAGGCGTTTGACAAAGTCCCTTATGACAGGTTGGTGAAAAAGGTTAAGGCTCATGGGATACAAGGAGAGGTAGCTAGATGGGTAGAGAACTGGTTTGGCCACAGAGACAGAAAGTATGAGTCGAAGGGTCTTTTTCCAGCTGGAGGTCTGTGACAAGTGGTGTTCCGCAGGGCTCTGTATTGGGATCTCTGCTATTTGTGATATATATAAATGATTTGGAAGAAGGTGTAACTGGTTTAATCAGCAAGTTTGAGGATAACATAAAGATGGCTGGACTTGTTGATAGCAATGAACATTGTCGGACAATACAGCAGAATATAGATAGGCTGGAAAATTGGGTGGAGAAATGGCAGATGGAATTTAATCTGGATAAACATGAAATAATGCATTTTGGTAGAACTAATGTAGGGGGGAGTTATACAATAAATGGCAGGACCATCAAGAGTATAGAAACACCGAGGGACCTAAGTGTGCAAGTCCACAAATCCTTGAAGGTGGCAGCACAGGTGGAGAAGGTGGTGAAGGCGGCATATGGCATGTTTGACTTTATAGATGGGGTATAGAGTATAAAAACTGGAGTCTGATGTTGCAGCTGTATAGGACATTGGTTAAGCCACATTTGGAGTACTGAGAACAGTTCTGGTTGCCACACTACCAGAAGGACATGGAGGCTTTGGAGAGAGAGCAGAGGAGATTTACCAGGATGTTGCCTGGTATGGAGTGTCTTAGCTATGAGGAGAGATTGGGTAAAATCGGGTTGTTCTCCCTGGAAAGATGGAGAATGAGGGGAGACCTAATAGAGGTGTACAAAATTATGAAGGGTATAGACAGAGTGAACAGTGGGAAGCTTTTTCCCCAAGTCGGACGTGACGATCACAAGGAGTCTCAGGCTCAAGGTGAGAGGGACGAGATTTAATTCAGATATCAGAGGGATGTTTTTGACGCGGAGGGTGATGGGGGCCTGGAATGCACTGCCAAGTAGGGTGGTGGAGATGGACATGCTGGGATCATTTAAGACTTAACTTGGATAGTCACATGAGCAAACTGGGAATGGAGGGATACAAACGAATGGTCTAGCTGGACCAATGAGCGGCACAGGCTTGGAGGGCCAAAGGGTCTGTTTCTTGTGCTATACTGTTTTTTGTTCTAATTTAATGCTAGATTTGGAAAGAAAATCCTTATTTTATGCAAAAAAAATTAACTTTTCAGCACTGATTATTGGCACAATGAGCCCAGTAGATTGAATGGCCTCTTATTGTGCTGTATCATTCTATGGTATTTATAGCATTACTTGCTTATTCATTATCTGTGTCAACTTGGTTCAATGGATAGAATGCTAACTTCCAGATTACCAGGTTGTAGCTCACAAGTTTGTGTACAAAATATAGATAATCATACCAATACAGGTGAAGAATAGTTATTTGCTAGAAGTACTGCAACTTCAAGTCAGATATTCAACAAGACATTGTCGCTGTCCATTTAATGGTTGCTCAAAATTCCAAAGCACAATTTGAAATAGAGTAGGAAATAATTTCTCAACCAATATATATGGAAAAACAGATCAACTTGTCACTCATCTCAAGGCTGAATTAGAGTTATTCCTGGAGCAAAAGCAGCTGCTGCATTTGTCTGCATAATATCTCAAAGTTATGAATAAAGTGTTTGGGACATTTAGGAATGAAAGTTAACATATGACTGCAAGTACTTTTCTTCCAGGTTATATCATTGAAATGTCCTAACAAATGCAAATGCCCTTGCAAAATGCACACCCACATCATTAAAGAAAATTGAGCTACTTCAGGCAAAATAGTGAACTCACAATTATAGGCATTATAAATCTGTTACTGGAATAAATACTAAAATATTTAGGGGCACCATTTCTGAGAACATCAATTCTACGCCTGTCTTAATTTTACTCAATCAAAACAGTCTGCAAAACTGTAATTTAAAAAATATGTACTAATGGTGTAACTTGCATATTATTATGATCAAAACAAAATATATAGTGAATGTAACTATTTTAACCTGCTGATTCCATGAATGTCAAGACAAGCTTCTAGAAGTATCAACTAGATATAGGATATGGGTACAGTTATTTTATTATTATTTTATTGTTGTATTAGTTATCCCAAGAACAGGACCAATGATCCATGGCAGTTTAGAATCCTAATTCAGTTTTTAAAAATCTGGAAGTGATAAACTTGAACTTGTAAAAGTGATCATGAAACCAAAAAGTTGAAATCATGTAAATCCAACTTATTCACATGTTCTTGCCTAGTCTGTGCGTCTTAATTAATGCAGTCTACTTTTTGGCTGCCTGCTCCCTGATGTTGCCGAGTTACCATTCATTTGTATCAAAAAAGGGCAATTGGAGATGATCAAAAAATTGCCAGTCTTTCCAATAACATTCAGAGATTAAAAATAATTCTGAAAACATTTGCTTTGAGTCTACAATTTATTTGCAGATAGGGATGACTCAGAAAACAGGTGATAAATGAAACGGCTATAAAATGTATATTATATGTTCACAAATTATGATATCCTAAAATTTAAAATAAATTCTCTTTCACGTTACACATAAGATATACTTACTTTCATAAAACCTTCAGGCTTTAGTTTGTGAAGTTTTGAAGCTGCTAATAAAACACGCTTTCTCTGAGAGCGAAGGACAGAATCTAATACCTGCCACCATGTGTGGCAGTTAAGAACTAGTGCCAGACCAATGATACAGGCAATAGATATCAAGATGGCATTTACAGTCAGGTGTTCTTTATCTGCCTTGAATATGGCGAGCAGCAAGACGCCAGCAATGAAGCAAATCATGACAAAAATAAAGATCACAAACGACGGGACACAGCAGGTTTTTTTCCATTTCTTCACTCCTTTTTTACCTTAAAAGAAAGTAAAGTCAAACATTATTTTAATTTTAATTTAATAACCTTAATTTTTGAGATATTATTCATTCTTTTCAAGGGCTATATATATTGAATGCATTTGACTATGTAGACAAAAAGACATCGTACCCAATCAATTTCATCACAATTTACCTTCAATATTTGAATTTCTTATTAGTAATTTTTTTAAGCCGCCCTAACTACACAAATTGATTGGTCAATAATGAACACACAAAAGAGGTCTGTAATTCATAAAAACACTTGGGATCAGATATATTTTAAAATACCACAACTCTGGGTTCCTGCTTTGTTTCTGTTTCAAAGAATGATGGGTGATCTTATTGAAATATAAAGTTTGGAAAGGTTTTGACATGATACATGCTGAGTGACTATTTCCCCTGGCTAGAGAGTCTAGAATTCTGGAGCATAGTCGCAAGATAAGAGGTTTGCTATTTCAAGCTGCAATGGGATGAAATCTCTCAAGAATTCTCTACCCACAGGGCTATGGATGCTTGGTTATTCAACATATTTAGGGCCGAGACTTACACAATTTCATACTGAGGGAATCAATAGATATGAAGATTGGTCGGCATAATGACACTTCAGTCAAGGTTCAGCTATGATTTTATTAAATAGCACAGCAGGTTCAAGGGGCCATTTGGCCCACATCTACTCCTCTTTCTACATCCCTATGGATCAATTTTCTGTGGCGGGCTGAAATAGGAGTTGCTTGTTTTAGCCACAGGTCCTGGACATCCTTTTTTGTTTTCACCAATGTGTGGTTAAATTAGTTTCCAGTGTAAAATGTCCCTGTGTATGCTGCCCACTATAGTGCATGTTGAGGCACCAGCCAATTTCTAGACTTAGAAGTTTATTCCTCGCAATGGAAAATGTTGATACACTACTTAATCAAGTGATCTAAAACCATTTGATCTTTTTAAAATGGTTCAAATGTAAAATAACCCACACATGAATGCTGATTTAATATTATTTTGATATTTAAAAAGTTTATATCACTCTAGAAAGAAAATATTTTTCCTAACAGGTTATACCTTGTGTATCTTCAGTTTTGAAGACTCTAAAAAGTCTTGTTGCCAGGAAACCAAACTCCCTTTCACAAGCATCAGAAAGAGTTGCAATCATCTCAGCCATTGATGTTTCTCCACCAACACTGGACAGCCTGTTGTAGTCTGTGAAAAGAAATCTTTCACACAGAAAGATAAAAGTTTTACAAAACAAAATTGGAATATATCTATTAAAGCATCAAGGGCATTGCTGACTTGTAAAGTTTGATTAAACAATAATGTGCATTTGAATTATTTCAAAAAAAATGCTTAATTTTGAATCAGAAATGAAAAAACTGTGCAAAAGTTGCCCAAATAAGAAAAGTGGAAATGTTATTATGAAGGTGATTCTGAAAAATAAAAGCATGCCTGCAGCAAAAGTAAAGTCTCCATAAGCCTTTGTTTACACAGCAAAATAGACAAATCCAACAAAATGAAACAACTGAAATGTTTGAAAATGAGTAACAATGAGATATGGGCGATTGAAGGCAATTTCCAGGTTCAATATGATGATTTCTACAGAAGGTGGCCAGACCTGTACTATGATTTTTTTTTCTTCAATAATTTATCCTTCATATAACTTTTAAGCACATGGCATAGAAAAGCCAATCGATAAGAATAATTTTAACTACTAATCTAAGATCTTCCTTAAAGAAGTCAAAATAGGCATTTACTTAGCGAAATAAATAGGATGAACTAAAGATGCCCAAAAAATTGAAATGCATAAAAATGAGTGAATTCTTGATGTGATGATTCCAAGTTTTCTTCAATCTATTCTCCAAAGGAGATTTTTTCCCTCACAAGGAAGCACAAAGCATTACATCAAATTTGCTTATTGAAAATTTGGTAATATTAATAACATACTACATGGGAAAGCTTTCTCAAAGCATTAAATTAATTTTACAAATGTGACATCATTCATCAACATAAATAATTTTCCTACCCTGACAAGTTAATTGTTTAAACTCCATAACAGCAGATAAATGTACCCAGTAAATCTGATTATATAGCAGCTCAAGAATTACACTTTCCTGTTGCTGTGTTTTACTGGGGAATCTGCAAATTAACTGAATTTCTTCAGTAATTTCTTTAGAGTCTAAAGTTTCTACTATAGGAAGAGAATTGTAAATTGAACCATTGTTTCAGAACCACATTACCAACTCAACGAGCTTCCGTGTTCACATGCAGCAAGTTGATGGCTGAGTATCAACTGAAAAAGTCCCAAGGCTCCCAATACCTCCATTCTTGTCCTGGAAAGATTTTCAGGCAGGTAGCACAGCGCCAAAAGGAATAGGAGTCCCTTCTATCAAAGTTTCAAAAATTGCTATTCCCTGAACAGAATTAGTCCCAAAGTTCAAAAATTGCTAGTTCCTTGAAAACCTTTGTTCCCAGGTATGTAACATGAGGAACTCAGTGAAATTAATGCACAAGTATCTGAGCAACACACAAGTCATGGAGGTCTCAGATCAATTCCCATTAGGGAGGAGAAAATGACCCAGACTCCAAATCCAGATCACTAACCTGCTGGAAGCACACACAAGCAAATATTGGATGAGAGCAGGAATCACCTGCTGACACACATTCATTAACATGGTCTGAGCATCGTTCCAGCATAGGCTTATCCCTTGGGAACATTAGGGATGGTGGTAAAGTTGGGAAAATGAGAGGGGTAGGACCAAATGCTGAGGAATGAGAGGCAGGACGTAGGTGCTCATTTTCCATCTTTACACCAACATTTGAATGCGGAGGTCCAGTTATGACTATTTACAAAACGTAACATAACAGGTCTCTTAATATTCCTCTTCATTGAATAAGGGAATCAAGTGCTCCTTGGTACAGTGTACAGAAAAGTAACATATGCCCCTACAGTGAGAGAGTGCAGTGAGAAATCAAAGAACTTCTTTAATTGGCATTGTAGAAACAGATTCATGATCATGTTGAACTGATGAATCTTTAAGACAATGTTAAGATTTGAACTGAAACTATTTTAGTTTGAAAATGCATTAACATAAACATATGGGTCATGCTGGCAAAACATTCAAGAAATGACAGGAATTTTGAACAATTTGCAGATCTAAAAAATAAAGCTGACCTACTGAGCATTTCCAATTTTATTTTAAATTACCTAACCTGTTTGAATTTCCTTCAAACAGGATAATGGAACATGAAACGTAATAAGCAAAGGAAGCAGGCAAGTTTTTAAAAATTATGAAAAGAATCAGGAGTTAGAAAGAATAGAAAGCATTACCAAATGACTTTTAAAATTGACCTTTACCTGACAGGCAAGGCTCTGGAAGTCTGTTCTGGTAGTTCGGGTGGATTTACAAACATCAGTTTAAGCAATAGCTCCAGATAACTAATTTGCCGAGCAAGCTTAGTACTTAATACCCAGGCCCAATTCCAACTTTCTCCCTCTTGTCGACCACCGAAGTAAACAATTGCTTTGAAAATAAAAAGTAAAAATTTGTTATATTTCAACATGACAAACCAAGATACAATTATGGTAACCAGCACTGAAGATTGATCTTTGCTCTTGTGTGGAGCATCATCTAAACAATAGTAGTTGGACTATTAGTAGGATAAATTACATATAGGAATAAATAAGCTTTTAACACATTTAGGAGCAATTATGACAAAATGTAATCAAATAACCCTTCCTATTCTCTGGCAGCACACAAGAGCAAACATCATCTGGAATGCAAATCTATTTGCTCCCAAGACATTTCTGAAAAATACATCAATTATACTGACTTATATAAGAGTCACTTAAGTGCCACTTAAGAGTATAGTGCATAGAAAAGTTTAAATGAGGACCCCAAACATAAGCCATCTTTCTTTCTTTCTTCAATATTTGCTTCCTCCAAATAGTTGAAGACAAAACACTCGGGACATTAGATCACCATGAGGAAATTGAAGAGAAACCAGCTGCAAGAGCAGACCAGAGGAATGAAATTTCTTTCTCTAATGTTCAGTTTGTTATTTCAGAAAATATATCTATAGTTACTTAACTTCCTTTTTTAAGAGGTATTTTTCAAAAAAATATTTTTCAAAATGAGTCATGAAACAGGTGGATTAACCATTTATTGACAAACTGACCATAAATACAAAGTATTTGTCCTTGTACAAGATCTTGAATAAATATCAGGATATTGCGTTCAGTTTTCATTTCCTGACAATGGTGAGTGATACTGAGGCTTTGGAAAGGGCCGGGGTTGGGGAGCACAATAACAATGTAAACAGATGATGATATTGATGTACTTGTTTTTATCCTACAGGTGTTTTGGTCCACCTTATTGTCTAACAAGGGGCGTACACGCGATGGGTCATGAGAGGACTGCTCTTGAATTTTTTGAGAGTATCCTAATGTTTCACGTTGTTAGTGTACACTTGACCTGGACCATTTGATGGGCAACACGGCAGCTCAGTGACTATCGCTGTGCTGTGCAGATACATGGATTTGGGCCTGTGTCTGTGGGAGTTTGCACATTCTCGCCGTGCTTGCGTGGGTTTTCTCCCACATCCCAAAAATGTGCTCTTGGGCTAATTGGCAAAACAAATTCTCCCTAAATTGTCTCAAATTTGGTTTTTAATCCATAGATCTATAAACATAGACAGGGATCACGGGTACAGGTGGGAACATCAGGGTGGCAGTGAGGGCTTGTTGGGCCGAAGGGCCTGTTTCCCGTGCTGTTTTGTTCTTTGTTCTAACTAAGACCCAGTTTAAAGTGTCTTAGTTTTAAAGATTGGCAGAATGATTTGAGAACTGGAACTTCACTATCTAGGAATGTGCAGTTTTAGCAGTGATCTAATCAAAATTATAAGATGAAGGGACAGGTTATGTTTGAGTTGACAATTCATTCCAATTAAATAGATTGGCTGGGCCCTGATGTTACAATCATAATCTATATACGAGGTCAGATCTAATTTAGGTGTCAATAGCTGATCCTTTCCCAGACGTTATTGGAGTCTGAAACAGGCACCAACTTGTACACTGTATGTCAATTAAATTAATTTGTTCAAGCAAGAATTTGATCAGATTCTCTCACGATAAAGATCACATTTCCTAAAAGATAACCTTACCTAACAACAAAAAAAATCAGTTCTGAAATTTTCAATTTAACAGCTTTCTCAGGGAGAACTGATTTTTGATTTCTACTACCTTTTGATATTAACAATGCACAATCTAGCATAAGATTATACATTTCAAACTCAACCACCATCTTTTGCATGAAAAAGGTTTTCCTCGTGTCTCCTCTAATCCTTATATCAATCACTTTCTGGTGATTGACCCTTCAGGTAGGAGATATGTGTCTTTCCTGTCTAGGCTCCTTATAATATTCTACAACTCAGTTAGGTCACCACTTAGTCTCCTCTGTTCTAAGAAAAACAACACTCACCTATCCAATCTCTTCTCACAGCTGCGATTTTTAAGCCCTGACAACACTTTTGTAAATCTTCTCAATAGTCTCTCCTGAGCAATTATGTCCTCCCTGTAATGTGGTTATCTTAATTGTACATAATAACTGGTGTTTTATACATTTCCAGCATTAGATCTCCACTTTTGTATTCGATACCTTTTGTTCTAACTCTGATATTATTAATCAAGTCGTACATTTGCTGACTTAAATGCACTAAATTCAAATAAAGTATTTCAACTTCATCACAGCCCAGAATACTTGCATCACTGGCACTAATGAAAAAGGTCAACTTATTCATAACTCCTTTGGGCACAAGGTCAACTCCATCAGATTCTCTTTGTTAGCTGTGAGACCAAAGGAAGCAGCAGCTGAAACAAAGCTTCAGCAATTGTGGAGCTTGTGGTCAATGGGAGAAGAAAACACATTGTACGCTAAAGCTGAAAAAGGCAATAAAATACATATTTCCATGTGTTTTATGGGTAGCATAGTGGTTAGCACTACTCTCTTACACTGCCAGGAACCCGGGTTTGATTCCCAGCTTGGGTCACTGTCTGTGTAGATCCTGTGCAGTGTCTGCGTGAGTTTCCTCCGAGTGCTCCAGTTTTCTCCCACAGTCCAAAAGACATGCTGTTTAGGTGCATTAGCTATGCTAAATTCTTCTTCAGTGTACCCGAACAGGTGGCAGAGTGTGATGACTAGGGGATTTTCACAGTTATATCATTGCAATGTTAATCTAAGACTACGTATGACATGAATAAATAAACTTTAAATTTAATATTTTCATTTCCAATTGCTTTATTCAGCAAGACAGTAATACTGCACTTAATCACCAGAAATACTAATAGGCAGATGTGTTTTTACATATTATGTCATACATACCAAAGAAGATGTAAATAATTGCCAGTAAACTTAGGCCAACTGCTATGCCAAGCTTCAGATCAACAGCAAAGCCAAGGAGTACTTCAGTTCCTCCACATATCAAGAGTGTAATGAAGACTACCAGCCAGGAGAACTGGAACAGGGGTTCTACCTGCTGACCAGCAAATGTCTTCATTTCATCTGAGAATAAAAGAGTGAAATATTAGTTAGTACTACAGAAAATTTGTAAAATTATTCTCTGTATCAGAATTTGAATTTACGCATCTTCTCTATCCAGAAAGACATTACGCCCCATTCCATGTGTTTATGGTTGAAAACAAACTAGCTTAAAATAATCAGAATCCAAGAAAGGCTCTGAAACTCTGATCAGTTATCCAATAGTCTTAAAGCAAACAGTAAACATTCAATATTCTCAGTGTTGTAATTTTCTAGCTGCATATCTACATGAAAGACAAATAACATTTTGAAGCATACGGCATGGAGTTAATTGTTGCCTAGTTTTTAAGTCATGACACGATATATTTTTAATACAGTCAGTTAAGGATGTTTCTCATCAATGATATCATCAAAATAACCCAGCAGGGAGAAAGATACCGGGGTTGATTCTCCCATCCCACTGTCCTGCTTTTGTAGTGCAGTGGTCCAGGAGACAAGAATGGAGAGTGCTTCATAGGCTTCCTGCTTGGCGCCACAGTCTCCACAAGTCTCCGGAATCTGGATTTCAACGGGTGCAGAACTTAATAATTCATATAAATTCTAATTTCCATACAATTTAAATCCCATTAGCGGGCCCAGGACTGAAATCTCCGGACTCGCTAGCGTTCGCTCCAGTGGAGTCTAGTATAGTCCTCACATGCAGGGAGCTGGTAGCTCAATCTCACTGGAGTGAGCTGGGGGCAGCTGACCTACCTCCATAGGGTCGGTACCAGGGGTGCAGAGGGCATTGCCACCTTGGCAGTGGCAGTCTGACACTGCCCAAGGGACAAAGTGGCAAAGCCCAGGCAGCATCTTGGTACTGCCCTCTGGCCATCCAGGCAGGCTGGGGGCGGGGTTGAGATTTATCTGGGTATATTTCAGGGTCGCACGGACTGGTAATGTACAAGGCTGGCAGTGCAGGACCATTGCACATGCGCAAATCCCACTGCTGACAGATTGCCGCATGCTCAGTGGCCTGCTCAGCATTATGCTGCTGGCCTCTTCAGCGGGAACAGGCTCATCCACTGATTTTCAGCATGATTCACGTTGAGGCATTCTGCAGTGCACACGGTGTTGAACATTCATTTTGAAACTCCTGCTTAAAAAAAGCAGGATTTACTCTAGTTTTTATGCAAATTTGACACTTAGAATATTTTTGGGGGAGAATTGCCACAAAAGCAGGGCAGTATTTACTTTTGAGTCAAACAAATTTCAAGTGGATTTATACTCATTCACTTCTGCAAGAATGAGTTTATTAGTAGCTTCATCCCTAGATGTTTCTTCTACTTAAATAGCTCAAATTACAAGAGAAAAGCAAACTGGAAGAAGTGAATATTCTGTGGTGATGGAATTACATCTGGCAATTAACGGTCCAAATCAGAACTTTCACTATGAAGTCTCAGCAAGATAATCTGTTGAATATAATTCAAAAAAAACTTGCAAAATTGTGTCATTTCCAGCAGATCATATCAGCAACAGTGGTCTAAAGCACAGAGGATTTATACCATGTCTTTACCTGAAATAAAGCATTTTGTTATTTACTCACTGGAAGAATATCTCCCATCATTGTAAAGTGTCATTCAGCTCACCAAATCAGTTCCTTCCTCACACATTCCACCCAAATCATTTAATCTCCTGAAAATGTCTAAAGTTTATTTCCTGATCTCACATATTCCTATCATTTTCCTTGGGTGATAACAAAATTCCAGCAGCAAAGGAATAATCACATTCAACACAGTGTTCAATTCTCTGTCTGCATTTTTCTATATTCTTCAATGTCCCAAAATACCTAATTCTGATTAGTTTTTAATTAAATTGATACGACAGCACTCACTGAAAATCTGTTCTGTGCTGAAGGAGAAATCACATAGACCAACTGCTTATATCCCTTTATTCCCCATTTGTTTATATGTCTACCAAGGTAAGTCTTAAAACGTAGTTAATGTAACTGCCTCAACCACCTCACTTGGCAGTGCATTCCAGGTCCCCATCACATTCTATGTAAGAAAAACTTCTCCTGCACATCTCCATTGAACCTCCCCACCCCCCTTGTAATTGTAATTTCTGCCCTGGGAGAAAGCTTCCAACTTGTTCACACTATCCATACTTCTCAATTTTATAAATTTCTTTCCTTCAACCTATACCTTTCCAGAGAGAACAATCCCAGTTTATTCAATCTCTCCTCATAGCCAATACTCTCCATACCAGGCTATTGTTACGCCACTGTTTAAAAAAAGGTAGCAGACAGAAGGCAGGGAACTACAGGCCAATTAGCTTCACATCCGTAGTTGGAAAAATGCTAAAATCCATCATCAAAGAAGAAATAGCAGGACACCTAGAAAAGAATATTTCACTCAAACAGATGCAGCACGGATTCATGAAGGGGAAACCGTGTTTAACGAATTTACTGTATTTTTATGGAGATGTGACTAGTGCAGTCGACAGAGGGGAACCAGTAGATGTGGTGTTTTTAGATTTCCAGAAGATGTTGGATAAGGTGCCTCACAAAAGGTTGCTGCAGAAGGTTAGGGTACACGGAGTTGGGGGTAAAGTGCTAGCATGGACTGATTGGCTATCTAATAGGAATTAGAGAGTTGGAATCAATGGGTGCTTTTCTGGTTGGCAGTTGGTGACTAGTGGCGTGCCGCAGGGATCGGTGCTGGGGCCTCAACTGTTTATCATATACACAGACGATCTTGAGGAGAGGGCTGAGTGTAGGGTAACAAAATTTGCTGATGACACGAAGATGAGTGGAAAAGCAAATTGCATGGAGGGGGTGGAAAGTCTGCAGAGAGATTTGGATAGGCGAATGAGTGGGTGAGGACCTGGCAGATGAAGTATAATATCAGCAAATGTGAGGTTATCCACTTTGTTAGAAATAATAGTAGAAAGGAATATTATTTAAAGGGTGAGAAGTTGCAGCATGCTACAGTACAGAGGGACCTTGTGCACGAATCCCAAAAACTCAGTGTGCATGTGCAGCAGGTGATCAAGAAGGCGAATAGAATGTTGGCCTTTATCGCGAGGGGGGATAGAATATAAAAGCAGGAGGTCTTGCTGCAACTGTACAAGGCACTGGTGAAGCCGCAACTGGAATACTGTGTGCAGTTCTGGCCCCCTTAGTTGCAAAAGGATATACTGACCTTGGAGGGACTGCAAAGAAGGTTCACAGGTTGATACCGGAGATGAGGGGGTTGGCTTATGAAGAGAGATTAAATAGACTGGGCCTGTACTCATTGGAGTTTAGAAGGCTGAGGGAGGATTTTATAGAGACTTACAAGATAATGAAGGGGCTAGATAGGGTAGAAGTAGAGGGATTCTTTTCACTTAGAAAGGAAACCAGAATTAGAGAGCACAGCCTCAAAATAAGAGGGGCGGGGGGGGGGGGGGTTTGGAACAGAGTTGATAAGAACATGAACATATGAAATAGGAGCAAGAGTAGGCCATCTATTTAGAAGAGGAAAGAAGAAATCTGGTAACCAACTTTCAGTTTACCATCAGTTACAGACAGAATTGCTGAAATCTATCAAAGGCAAGAGTAACCAAAATGGGGATAAATCAGCTGATCAAAGTGAATCAGCATGAGTTAGTGATGGATAGATCACATGTGTCTAATCCAGTTGAACGTTTTGAGAAATTTACTTGCATACAGAATAGAGGAATGATTATGGACATTATCCTTATGATCTGCCAGAAGCAGATCTTGTGACAACGGACTGATAATTGATTGGGTGATAGGAGGCAGAAACAAGATAATGGAAGTGCACTCTGATTAACAATGTGTGTAGTGATTTTCTCCAGAGATGTGAATGGAGAATCACATATATTAATGACATGGGAAACATTGGTTAGCTAAATTTTGCAGATGATACCAAGTTAGGAGGCACACGGATTTCTGCAAATGGGCACAAAAAATTTCAAAAGAACAGTTTTGAAGTGTGAAAAATTATGACACAATGTTTGACTTTAATTTGCTGAAGAATTCATTCACTCCAGATGAACAAGACAAAATCAGAACATTTTCTTAATAGGGGCTGGAAAGAACCAGAGGGACAAAATGATTAAGTTGCCTGGGTTTAGAAATCACTAAAATGCTAATGTATATTGGTACAAATATATAATCAAAAAGTCAAGGGAATGCGACAAACCCTTAGTCAGACCTCACCCGGAATCTGCATTCAATCTTGGGGACCAAATGTCAAAGAAGTTAAACTCCCCTGGGAAGGGGACAGTGCAGATGTTTTCATTTGAATGATATCAGGGCTTAAAATGGTTACATTGTAAGGACAGGATGTATAACGTTAGCTTGTTTTCTGCTAAAATTAGAAGATAAAAGGGGGACTGAACAAAGATTGTGAAATGATTCAGGAATTTCTCAGCGTATACACCAAGAAACTATTTCCATTTATGGGGAAATAATATTAAAAACAGTGCTACACCACTTCAAATAAAGTGCAGTAGAAACTTTAAGTTTCCTTTCAGTACTGGCTCTGATGTTGGTTAAGAGAAATTTTCAAAGGTTATTACACTGGATTTGTGTTAGGTAAGGATATAAAAAAAATCCCACTCTATTTTAAATGCCATTTTAATGAATTGATTTAAAGTGAAAAATAACAAAGAAAATCAAAGTTCCTGTGTGGTTGTAGATACTTTCTGTGGCATGGTGCCACAGTGGTTAACACAGCTGCCTCACAGCACCAGGAACCTGGGTTCAATTCCCAGCTTGGGTCACTTCCGTGTGAGCTTCCTTTGGGTGCTCCTGTTTCTTCCCACAAGGAAGATATGTGAGTTAGGTGGATTGGCCATGCTAAATTGCCCTTTAGTGTCAGGTAAAATGCAAGAGTAAATGCATAGGGTTATGGGGATAGGGTCTGGGTGGGATTGTGGTCAACACAGACTCAATGGGCTGAATGACTTCCCTCTATACTGCAGGGATTTTATGGACCTTGCACAGCTTATCTTAAGGAAATCTTTTCCAGAAATTAGCTTTCCACAATATTTGTGGCTGATTACACTAGTGATAATAAATATTTTTTGGATAAGCATTTGTTGAAATTGTGTGTAACATTCACACAGAAAAAAAACAATAAAGGGAAGTCTTTCTAACTAACATGTAGATGCTAGAACACAAATAGTTACAAAGGGATTGTTTCAATTTGTATGTTGGAAGTTGAATAAATGAGACTCTATGCATCACTAAACAATAAAGGGTCAATTTGGTAAACGCGGAATCACCATGTTTTACCTTCAAGCTTTTTCAGAAGAAATGATTTTCCACTCCCCCACTGTGCGTAAAGTCCAACACAAATAGGAGGCTGCATAGTTGGCTCACTCAGGATATCTGCCAGTGCACTGCTGTACAAGTCATAGCCAAGCATATCTCCATCCGTCTCCGAAGGTGAGAGATGTCCTGTGATTTTTGTTTTTTAAAAAAGGTTACTTTTTAATATTAGAACATGTAATATCAAATGAAGTAACAGAAAATACATCAAACATGCTGCAAGCTGGCAGCCTCTGTGGAAAAAAAAATTAATATTTTAATTGACGTGAAATACTGTTTCCGTGTCCACAGATGCAATCAGACCTGTCACTATAGATTCCCTACAGTGCAGGAGGTCATTTGGACCATCAAGTCTGCACCTACTTTTCAACAGAATATCTCACCGAGGTCTATTTCTTTGTCCCATCTGAGTAACCTCACATATTTACCCCGCTAATCTCCTAAACTCCACATCTTGGAACACAGAGACAATTTAACATGGCAATCTACTTAACCGGCACATCTTTGGACTGTGGAAAGGAAAACACAGGAAGAACATACAAATTTCACACAATCATCTGGAATCGAATCCCAGTCCCTGGCACCACGAGGCAGCAATCTAACCATTCTGCCACCATGCTGCCCTAAGTATTGCTCATATTTTCTGTTTTTTCTCTGCAGTATCTTAAAATGGAACTGCTTGACCATAATGATTTGAAAAACAAATTCACACCAACTGGCAAAGTCAAGGATACTAGAGGGCAGTCAGTTTGTTCACTTAATTACAAGAAACAGAAGAGTGGAAGGAGCTAGTTATGAAAACAGGGGATGAGGCAGGAAATAGAATAATTTTTCCTCTTTTTTGATATCAGTACAAGCTTATCTTACGCTCTTATGTTCCTATCTTTGAACTGCTGCAGTTCTCACACTGATAGTTATCTACTTAAATTACTGCTGTTGTATCTTTCAGTAAGAGAAGTCATGAGGCTGTAACTACGTTGCCGGAGTTTCTTGGAGTCATGTTCGGTCAAATGCTGCCATGATGCAGAAGAGAGATAGTACCTTCACCAAATGTGTTAAAATATATCTTATAACCACAGTGCAGGAATGAATTCTCAATTCAATGGCAGGGATGCTGATTAAGTGGTTGCTCTATCCTGGGTGGTGCCATTCTTAAGCTTTGTTGTAGCAATGCTCTGCCACATAAAGTACCCAAACACACCTAATCTGACCCTTTAAACAAAACTTTAAAGGGTCAAGCAATGATTTCCCAGCTTCTGATCTACTCCTGTATTTAGAGCTCGTACCATTGTTCAATTAAATTTTGAACCTAAAGTAACTGCCAAGGAAGTTCATAGTTGGGAATTGGTTAATGGTAGTCTTGTTGAAAGTCAGTGGGTGCTGTTGTGAACAGAACAGAACACTTTTTGGTAAAAAAACTCCACTCCTGATCTTATGATGAAGAAAAAGTCATTTATTACGCAACTGAACTTGGTTGAGCCAATAAATCTGCCTTGTGGAACTCTTGGAGCAACACCCTAGGTCTATGACATTTAGTTTCATGGAACCATGAAAATCTCCCTCTAGACAAGATCGACCGTAATCACTGAAACTGTTGTGGCTTAACCCTCATTGATCTATTTTCCAAATGCTCCTTGGTGCCATACTTGGTCAAATGATGTTATGATGCAGAGGATAAATACTTGGCTTCTCCTCAGGTACTTAAAGACTACATGTTGATATTTGGATCAAGATAATAATCAAGTCAAGAATCAAGTTGTGCTAAGACCTAAACTGAGCAATAGCAAGCGTGCCATTGCTGAGTAGATGCTGCTAGCTAGCATTACTGATGACCTCTTCCATCACTTGCTGACAATTGGTGAGGCAATAATTGCCGTGCTTCAACTTGCCCTGTTTTGGGATGAATGGGCAACTGTAGATAGGTATACGTGTCATTGTTCCTGAGCTAAGCTATTGTGGTGCAACTATCTGATCTCACATACAAATCTTCAGCTCCACAGTCAGTTTGCTTTCATAATTTAAAAGTTGAACCTTTTTTTTAAAATGGATGTATGTTGCCATAGGTTCATTAAAAAATATCAAGTATTGCTGCACTGAAGGAAGTCTGTGACATGCAAGTAGATTTTCAACTTCCCAACATATGTTTTGCCAATTAGCCACCCACCCAATTTTTATTTCTGTTGAAATAATTAGACAGTTTTCATAACAGGGGTCCAAACTGCAATGCTTATGCCTGGCAGTAAGATCAAAATGTATCCGAGGTCATCAATTGTTAATCTGGGCAACAGATATATTGTTCACCTATTGAGGCAGATTTCAGAAAGGGAACCATTGAGAGTTGAGATTTCAGGAAAAACGTCCTCTCCCCTGCTAGTTCTTTTCTACAATCAGATTGAGTGGGGCTATATGGTGGGTAAAAAAATCTACTGGGTCACACACAAAGTACAGGATTTTAATGATCAAAACCCATTTCCCGAGTTGCTGAATAAAACATTTATATTCAAGACCAAGGCAGTACAATGGCACTGTGGTTAGCATTGCTGCCTCACAGCCCCAGGAACTTGGGTTCATTTCCCAGCTTGATCTGTATGGAGTTTGCACATTCTTCCCCTGTCTGCGTGGGTTTCCCCCAGGTGCTTTGGTTTCCTCCCACAGTTCGGGTCAGGTTGACTAGCCACGCTAAATTGATGTGCGGGTTAGCCATGCTAAATTGCCCCTTAGTGTCCCAGGATTCATAGTTAGAGGGATTAGCGGGGTAAATATATGGGGTTATGCGGATGGGGAACGACTGAGATTTTTGTCGGTTCAGACTTGTAGTTGAAGGGACTACAGTGCAGTCCCTTCTGCACTGTGGGGATTTTATGATTCTATCATTATGCCAAAGGGGCAAAAGTACTGAAAGTCATCCCATGGAAATAAAATTAAATAAGATAAACCTCAGGAAACAATTCCTTGTAGTTTAGGTCATAAATGGCATTTCTTAAGTATGATTTATTTTTAAGTAATATCAAAGAGTAATACAGCTGAGGACAGGTCTGATTGCACAACAGAACACCTATACCCGTCAACTTGGCTCCAAATTCTGAACCCTAACATTGCAAATTTGGCCAATTTTCTTTAACTCAACAGATCCAAGTTTTACATTAAATGGTGCAAGGTTCTAATACTGGAAGAAAATTAAACATACTTTAAGGTTACTTGAAGAAACCATACAAGTTATTTGGTATGCAATATGCTACATAGCTCTCCTCCTACCAGTCATCTAAAAGATAGAGGATGACTTTCATATTCATAAAGCTTTGTTGCTTATGGAAAAACAGCAGGACTGTTAAAATTGCTATCATGTTACTTTTGGGCTTAAGTCGAGTAGCTCAACATAGTTCCTATTTTGTTTGTCACAAATACTTTGGATCGTTTCATTGTCTGTCTGTAAAGAAAGTGAAGAAGTTTCAATTGTTTTCTAAACTTGAGAACAGCTGAATCGTCCTGTGGTGCTTTTTTTCAACAATAGCCTAGTTCTCGCAGTATGGATCATGTAGATGCCTAAGGAAGTATAACCCAACAGAATTCAATTTGCTTTTATCTAATGTATCCTCATAAAATCAACTACAGAATAACTTTCTCCCCAATTACTAAATATCCAAATATGCATCAGATCTAGATAACTGCAGTATCTCGAGAAAGTTTATCCAGTAAGTAGTTGGGTTAAACAGATGTGGAAAGCCCCAGATAAGAACAATAATAAGATGGCTGAACTCTAGTGACACTTCAGCAGGTTCACAATTGATTTCATCACTGGGCTAATGTTGTGGGGCTGGGAAAGAGAGGGAGGAATTAGAAAAAAATCTCACTCCCCAATATTTGGTAACCCCTGCTCAAAGAGTTCATGTGTAAATACCAAGACAACATTAAGGTTTGACTTGAGATGTCACCCCTCCTCTCCATATGTCCCTGCCTGTTGTCACTCGCATCAAAATTCACAAATGAATAATGGTTATTTGAGCGAAAGAAAGAAAGATATTTGCCTGTGCATAGTATATCTGAAACTAAAAGCCCTGGATTCTATTTGTGCAAGATTATAAAATTCAAATGCGAGCCTGTCAAAATCTCAGAATTGAAGCATCTCTTATCCTTAAAATGGCTAACTGCTCATATCATCCAAAATCTAAATACGTAACAAGCATCTAAAATGCAATAAGCATCATCAATGTAATGGCCTTTTCAAGATTAGTCTTGGTTAGCATGGAGTTACATAGCTTGGGGGACTGGGTAGATTACTTTCTCTATAGAACCCAAACAGTGCAGACAGCAATCATTCAACCCATTGCCTCCCCCACCCTATCCCCATAACTTTGTAGTTACCATTGCTAATTCACCTAATCTGCACATCTTTGGATTATGAGAGGAAACTGGAGTACCCAAAGGTAATCTATGCAGACACAGGGAGAAATTCCACCCAGCCCAAAGCCGTAATCAAACCGAGGACAGTCTGTGCAGATGCATTGAACTGAATGGCTGCCCTCTACAATGTCAGAATTTTCTTCTTCTATTTCCATTAACATCAATATCAAGTTGTCAGTAATGTAATGTTTTAAGTGTTGTTTATTTCAGAAAGAAACAACTGTATTAAGAGTTGCTGACAATTTAATAAACTTCAATCTTTCTTCACACAGATTACAAAACTTTACATCTATGAAAGGGAGAGGACTGAGAATCAAATGGGGTGTCTTTGTGAATTGTAGTTTTGAAATCTACCCAGTCTCTTTGTTGTGGAATCTTTGCCACTTTATGCTAATCCAAAGATAGTGGGTTTTAAAACTAATCTTGCTCCAATTAAATTTACAACATAGAACATTACAGTGCAGAACAGGCCCTTCGGCCTTCGATGTTGCGCCGACCAATTAAGAAAAAGCAATGACCCTCGAACCTAAACCATTCCCTTTTCATCCATAAACTTATCTACTAACCTCTTAAACGCCACCAAACTTGGCGCTTCTACAACTGCAGTACGCAGGGCATTCCATACCCTTACCACCCTCTGGGTAAAAAACCTACCTCTGACATCCGTCCTATAAATACCACCCCTTAATTTAAAGCTATGTCCCCTCGTGCTAGCTTTCTCCATCCTAGGAAAAAGGCTATCACTGTCCACCCTATCTAAACCTCTAATCATCTTATATGTTTCAATAAGGTCTCCTCTTAGTCGCCTTCTTTCCAACGAAAACAACCTCAAATCCCTCAGCCTCTCTTCATAAGACCTGCCCTCCATACCAGGCAACATCCTGGTAAACCCCCTCTGTACCCTCTCCAATGCCTCCACATCTTTCTTACAATGCGGGGACCAGAACTGTACACAATACTCCAAGTGCGGCCGCACTAGAGTTTTGTACAGTTTCAACATGACGTTGCAGCTCCGAAACTTAATCGCCCTACCAATAAAAGCTAAGACTCCGTATGCGTTCTTAACAACCTTATCGACTTGATTGCCAACTTTCAGGGATCTATGCACATATACACCAAGATCCCTCTGTTCTTCAACACTATTAAGAGTCCTACCATTAGGCCTATACTCTACACATTTGTTATTCCTGCCAAAGTGAATTACCTCACACTTTTCCACATTAAACTCCATTTGCCACCTCTCGGCCCAGCTCTGCAACTTGTCCAAGTCTCTCTGCAAACTAGAACACCCCTCTTCACTATCTACCACTCCTCTGACTTTGGTGTCATCCGCAAATTTACTAATCCATCCTTCAATACCCTCATCCAGATCATTTATAAAAATTACAAACAGCAGGGGCCCCAAAACAGATCCCTGAGGTACACCACTTGTAACCGAACTCCATGATGAATAATTTTCCATCAACCACCACCCTCTGTCTTCTATCAGCTAGCCAATTCCTAATCCAATTAGCTAAATCACCCTCTATGCCATACATCTGCTTTTCTGCAGAAGCCTTCCATGGGCCACCTTATTGAACGCCTTACTAAAGTCCATATACACCACATCAACTGCCTTACCCCCATCCACCTCTTGGTCACTTTTTCAAAAAACTCAATGAGGTTAGTAAGGCACGACCTACCCTTCACAAAACCATGCTGACTATCCCCAATCAATTCGTTTCTCTCTAAATAACTATAAATCCTATCCCTAATAATTCTTTCCAATACTTTGCCCACAACAGAGAGTAAGACTCACCGGTCTATAATTCCAGGAAAGTCTCTGTTCCCCTTCTTGAACAATGGGACCACATTCGCTATCCTCCAGTCTTCCGGCACTATACCTGTAACCAACGACAAACTGAAGATCAGGCCAGAGGCTCTGCAATCGCCTCGTCTTCGCCTCCCAGAGAATCCTAGGGTAAATCTCCGGCCAGGGGACTTATCTAACTTCAAACCCTCAAGAATATCTAGCACATTCTCCCTTATAGAACATAACATAGAACATTACAGCACAGAACAGGCCCTTCGGCCTTCGATGTTGCACCGACCAATATAAAAAACAATGCCCCTCCAAACTAAACCATTCCCTTCTCTTCCATATACTTATCAACTAACCTCTTAAACGCCACCAAACTTGGCGCATCTACAACTGCTTATCTACTTCAATACTTTCCAGTTTACAACCCTGTATCCCAGTGTTCTCCACAACTACATTTACATCTCCCTGCGTGAATACCGAAGAGAAATATTTGTTCAGTGCCTCTCCAATCTCTTCAGGCTCCACGCACAACTTCCCACTGCTGTCTCTGACTGGCCCTAATCTTGCCCTAACCAATCTTCTATTCTTAACATATCTAAAGAAAGCTTTAGAATTCTCCTTGATCCTATCAGCCAAAGTCTTCTCGTGTCCTCTTTTAGCTCTTCTCAACTCCCTCTTTAACTCCCTCCTGGCTAATCTATAGCTATCCAGTGCACTAACTGAGCCTTCAAGCCTCATCCTGACATAAGCCTCCTTTTTCCTTTTAACCAGCGAATTAACTTTTCAGTACACCATGGCTCCCTTACTCGACCATTTCCTCCTTGCCTGACAGGGACATACTTATCAAGGACTCGCAGCAGCTGCTTCCTTGAATATGCTCCACATTTCAGATGTTCCCAGTCCCTGTAGTTTCCTAGTCCAACCTATGCACCCTAATCCCCTCCTAATGGCCTCATAATTACCATTCCCCCAGCTACAACTGCTGCTCCCAGGTTCATGCCTATCCCTATACATCACTAAGGTGAATGTAACCGAATTGTGGTCATTATCACCAAAATGTTCACCAACTTCCAAGTCTAACACCTGGTCTGGCTCATTGCCCAGCACCAAATCCAATGTAGCCTCACCTCTAGTTGGCCTATCTACATACTGAGTCAAAAAACCTTCCTGCACACTTTGTACGAAAACTGACCCCTCTAACGAGCTAGAGCTATAGCTATTCCAATCAATATTAGTAAAGTTAAAGTCCCCCATAACAATTACCCTATTACTTTCACTCCTGTCCAGGATCGACTTTGCAATCCTTTCCTCTACCTCTCTAGAACTTTTAGGAGGTCTATAAAAGACTCCCAACAGGGTGACCTCTCCTCTCCTGTTTCTAATCTCAGCCCATACTACCTCAACAGACAAGTCCTCATCAAACTTCCTTTCTGTCACTGTGATACAGTCTTTGACTAATAATGCCACTCCTCCCCCACTTCTACCTCCTTCTCTACTCTGACTGAAGCATTTGAACCCCGGAATCTGCAACAACCATTCCTGTCCCTGCTCTATCCAAGTCTCTGAAATGGCCACAACATCGAAGTTCCACGTACTGATCCAAGCTGCAAGTTCCTCCACCTTATTGCGAATACTTCTTGCATTAAAGTATACGCATTTCAAACCATGCCCTACTCCACCCGTGCGCTGCTGTGCTTTACAGTTCTCGTCTATGACCCCCCTATTCTCGTCCCTCTTAACATCCAAGCTACTCAGGATCCCACCCCTCCTCTGAATCAGTTTAAACCCCCCTGCATAGCCTTAGCAAATTTTCCCCCCAAGATATTGGTCCCCCTCTGGTTCAGGTGTAGACCATCTCTCTTGTAGAGGTCCCACCTATCCCAGAATGAGTCCCAATTGTTCAAGAACTTGAACCCCTCCCTCCTGCACCATCCCCGCAGCCACGAGTTCAAACATTCCCTCTCTCTGTTCTTCTCTAAACTTTCCCTTGGCACAGGCAAGAGTCCAGAGATAACCACTCTGCCAGTTTTGGCCCTAAGCTTCCACCCCAACTCCATAAATTTCTGTTTAATATCCCCTTCCCTTGTCCTACCTACATCATGTGTCCCTACATGAACTATGACTTGGGGCTGACTCCCCTCTCCCTTAAGAATCTTGAAAACCTGCTCTGAGACGTCCTGGACCCAGGCCCCTGGGAGGCAACACACAAGCCCTGAGTCCCGTTCATTACTATTTACTCTCCTATCTGTCCCCCTAACTATGGAGTCTCCAATTACCAGGCCCAATCTCTTATTTCCCCTACCCACCTGAGCATTCCCAGCAGGCTCACCCCCAGAGACCTGCTCCCTTTGGCTATCTCCAGTTGATTCTTCCTCAACTGTAGCCTCCAGGACAGAAAACCTATCCCCCGACAGCCCCGGGGGATTGTCTTCCCAATTGCTTCTTACCCCTCTTCCTAATAGTTACCCACGAATCTCTTTTAGGAGTGACTATCTCTTTGTAACTCCTGTCAATATCCGCCTCAACCTCCCGAGTTATCCGGAGTTCCTCTAATTCCAGCTCCAGCTCCTTAACATGATCCTCACGGAGCTGCAAATGTGTACACTTCCTGCAGGTATAATCAGCAGGAACACTACTGGTGTCCCTCACCTCGTACATACCGCAGGAGGTGCAACGTACTGCCTGCACTGCCATCCCTGATAATAATATTAGGACAATAATAAAAAAAACTAGAACATTTCTTTAACAAAAGAAGCATCCCTCACTCCATCTGTGGTTAGTGCAGGTTTCTCTTGGGCTGGGTTGGAACCATCAAAAGCAGAGAGAAAAAGGGGTGGTATCAATGAGCAGCAAATGATTATAAAAATCTAATAGTGGATTGGGAGACATAGTCATTAGTCATTCTACCTTAACAACCCTTTTTCAAGCAAAAGGTTCAAGACAATCTACTGTTTGATATCGAGAGAGGGGACAAGTTGTTTCTTGGTATGCTTTTCGGGAGGATTTTTATCCCCATATTACAGAATTAAAACAATATATCAACCAGTGTGTACAGTGGGCAATGTGTAAGGAGGCATGTATGTAGAGTCAATAACAAAAGCAAAAAAGTTTTGGCTTCCAAACACACTAAGAAAACACAGGGAAAGATCAGATGTGAGACAGAACTTTTATCCTCAAAACAGGAACAATTGGTTTTAATTTCTTTATACTGGATCATTCTTGCAATACAGCTATTCTATTCGCCTCCCAAATAACCTCACTGTATTGGTTATGAACTTTTAGAGAATCATACTCCGACTACCTCATTTATTTGTTATGACAAATAGGATAACTTTACTCAAAAGCATTTTTTAGCTCTCTCCACTTTCGGGTTCCCTATTTTAACCTCATGATTTATGCACTGTTGTCATATTTTGGGTAAAAAAAAAAGTGGTTTTAACATTTGTATCCAACAGTCCTCATTTGTGTATATATTTGTGGATTCTATATATGTTGGAACTACTTTTCCACACAGCCAGCATTCAAGAACTCTGGCAAATTACTTTTCAGTAACATCATGTCAAGTCCCAGGTGTGGTCATTTTAGCAGCTTACATGGTAATCATAACATCTCAGATTGAAATACGTCAGTCGGGACACTCGTTTCCGGTCAGCCACGACAGATAGCACACTCCCAAGTCAGAAAGTTGTCGGTTTAAATCTTATTTCAGAGTCTTCAGCAGAAAAACACTCCATATGCAATAACGAAAGGGGGTGGGGGTGACACTGTAGTGTGTGAAATGCTGCCGTTTGGATGAGACATTAAAGCAAAGCTCTTAGGGTGCCATGATGACACAGTGGTTAGCACTGCTGCTTCATAGCACCAGGGACCCAGGTTCAATTCCCAGCTTGGGTCAGTGCAGAGGTTGCGTGTTCTCCCTATATCTGCATGGGTTTCCTTGGTGGGCTTTGGTTTCCTCCCAGTCTGAAAGACATGCTGGTTGGGTGCACTGGCCATGCTAAATTCTCCCTCAGTGTACCCAAGTAGGCCAAAGTGTAGCAACTGAAGGAATCTTCGCAATAACCTCAGTGCAGTGTAAATGTAAACCTGAATGTGACACTAATAAACAAAGTTTTGGGCTATCATAAAAAATCCCCATGCACTATTTTGAAGAACAGCAGGAAAGCTAATGCCTGTGCCCTCTGCCTTAATTAGCATTACTAAAACAGATTATCTGGTTGTTATCACATTGCTATTTGTAGAAGTTTGTTGAGTACAAATTGGCTGCTGCGTTTCTTACAATCAAAGTGACTACACTTCAAAATGGTTATTCCTTGGACATCCTGAGATTTTGAAGATGTTTTTTAAGTGCAAGTCTTTGTTTTTATTGGATAGGTCAAAATTCTGTTCTTCCTCATTTATTTGGAAGTAAAGCTGTCAGCCTCTCATCGTCCTTTCAGAGTTACACCTTCCACCTTCTCGCTCACCCTTTCTCATCTAACTGGAAAGGTGGTTTGGCATGCCTTTAAGGCATTTTACAAAACTTCAATTTATATTAAGAATGAACCAATCAACTGGGATATTTAATGAACTCTTTATTATACATTCAGGACTACACACCTCATTGCTTGTCCTTTCTTGATGTTTACAGAAATCACATGGCTCTGTTGTTTAGCTATCTCCTGTTCTGACCTGGTTATTGTTCTTGTTGCACTCTATTTATTTGCTGAAAATTATAAAAGTGAAGAGTTTTTAATATACAAACCAAAAAAATTAAATATACCAAGGTTACAAGAAAAACAAAAGGTGCGTGATGTGGATGAATTGTTATCTGCAAATCAAGCATGAAGAATTCTCACCAAAGAAATGTAAGAATATTTGTTGCCAAACTTTCTGCTATTTTGGTACTATATTCCGAAAATAGAGTTGAAACTAAAATAAGGATCAGCCATTTTTAACAGTAAACCTTGTATTAATCAGCAATCGACTGATAAAATTCAATTCTGCACAAAAACAAAAATAACAAAGCTGTGTCAGATGCATTTGGAAACTGTAACAGTTGTAATGCTGAGGAGTTTTATGAACTGCATGAAAGCTCTGGCTTATACCAACTGACAACCAAACACATTCACCAAACTTTCTTTACTCTTAATAACTGCTAGTTCATTTGAGATACCCCAGTTTCTATACTTTATTCTGCTTCCTAATCTTTCATCTAAGAGAAATAGTTATACTTTGAATTGATTATGACATAGCAATCTTATCAGGATCTTCTGTTTATGCTATAAAATGAAAATCAAAACGGTTTATAGCCATTAGTTAAATCTGGGTGACATTTCAAACCTGCAGCTACTCCCAATGGCAAGAAACTGCACTCACAATGTGGAATGGAGAACCATCAGATTATGCCCATACTGGAGATCAATGCAACTAGATGCTACAATGGAAAAGGCCACTTACTTTTTTAAGCCACACTGATCTATTGTCAACTTCTGGCATCCTAGTTCAGTATATATTTGTAGCAGTAGAAGCTAACTTAACACCTCAGATTTTCCTACCAATTAATGTCCTGGTTTTCAATAACATTTTTTATACAGTACAAGACTCATGAAATTTTACCTATGGAATGTTTTTTTAATATGATTAAGTTGCCAAGTGAGCTTGCATAATTTATACAAGACGTTCAAAATATCTACGATAGCAGTTAAAAACCAACTATAATTCAGAGATAATGAACATTTAGTCAACTGCGAATGTACGCTTCTGTCTATTTATTCTGGTTTGTATCTACAGCTGTTGCCAGCGTAGCTAACAATTTATGTGCTCAGATGACGAAATGACTGTCACAATTCTTCAGGCTGAAGTGTAGGAACAAGGGCATCTCATAAGTGTCCTGCAATGGACCACCAGTAAAGAGCACTTGGGACTTGATTTCCCTCCCCACCAAGTTAATCTCGTCACGAAACGGACTCAAAAAGTACAATGCCTGGCCTGAAGTTTCAGGTTCAAATAATCTGAAAATGCCCATCACTCCCATGTCAAATTCCTATTCCTTGGCAAGGAACTGCACCCACAATGCAGAGTGGAGAACCATCAGATTATGCCCATACTGGAGATTCATTGTAGCATCTAGTTGCATTGAAGATGCCACTCATCTTTTTAAGCCACACCGAACTATTATCAATTTCTGGCATCCTAGTTCAGTATATATTTGTAGCATTAGAAGACAGCTTAAATCTCAGGTTTTCCAATCAATTTTACCAGTTGGTCCTCAATGAGGGAGAGCTCAGGAAACAAATAAATAATATAAAGAAGTGAAGGGAAAGAAACATGGTCTCTGTCTCTTTTCTCTTCTGTCTGTGTGTGTTGAGATGCCGGCATTGGATTGGAAAAAACGCAGTGAGAAGCTCACAACACCAAGTTAAAGTCCAACAGGTTTATTTGGTAGTAAATGCCACTAGCTTTTGGAACGCTGTTCCTTCATCAGGTGAGTCGGGAGTTCTGATCACAAAACAATCACACATTCTAAAGCGTACTCTGTAAACTGTGTGTGCCTGTATATGCCGTTTGTGATCAGAACTCTCCACTCACTTGACGAAGGAACAGCAATCCAAAAGCTAGTGGCGTTTACTACCAAATAAACCTACTGGACTTTAACCTGGTGTTGTGAGACTTCTAACTCTGTGTGCCAAAGTTGTATTTTCCAGATTCTATTATAACATTTTATCTTTTAGAATTGATTAGCAGTGACCCAAAAGTAAGGTCAGACAGTTCCCAGCTCAACAAAGATGATAAATGGAAACGAGAAGTCATAAACCAATAATCAGGAATAGGAACTATGATAAACGTTTCCCACCCGACGCTGGCAAGTCAAGATCTAGTGTCGCACTATAGTTGAGATTAGCTTACTTTGCACTATCTTTCCTCATCTGCATGGTTCAGCAGCACACCATACTAGCTTGTGCCATTACAAAAGCACAATGCACTGCTACTCAA
The DNA here is from genome assembly GCA_024679065.1 of Sphyrna mokarran. NCBI lineage: Eukaryota > Metazoa > Chordata > Chondrichthyes > Carcharhiniformes > Carcharhinidae > Sphyrna > Sphyrna mokarran. The sequence goes on from JAGIQG010000005.1 coordinate 96,027,935, forward strand.
GTAGACAGCTCTGAACCCTTTCACAAACCTAAATATTTAGGGATTGCACACAAATTAAATAAAGCTCTTACTTGCTCCAAATATCTGAGTCAGAATGCTTTTCTGATGGCTGCAGTCTATGTTGTATGGAGTTTCACTTGCTTTGTTTGGTCGGTATAGTAGACGGCCATCTTTAGGGTTCCTCAACAACAATTCTGCTAATTTTCTGCTTCGTCCACGAATTGCTATGTGAAGCGGAGTGTCTCCCTTCTGAAATCATAAACAATGAAAAGATTACAAAAAAATACTTCCCAGTCCAATCATGTCTGACCTGGCTCATCAGGCCATGGATGGTTTCATGGCTGAATTTCCATGAAACCTGCAACAACCCTATAACTTAATGCTTTGGCCACAAGTCCTCCTGGACTCCACTGGTGCATCCGCAGTCAGTAAATTTGCCCAAAAATCGATGTTCATGATACTATCAACAGTTAGATGTGGCTAGCCTAATACTAGCATAAGTCAGGACCAGATGTGAGTGGGCTTAGATGAAATGATCTGCTGTCATAAGTTAACTGACATTTCCATGGTCCCGAACTCTCAAATAATGTACGCAGTTTCATTTAAACTTCTCTACGCTGGGAGCACTAAATGAACTGCCAGGAATTCCTCCTGCAGTGCCTGTCAGTCTCACTCTCTGTGACACAGTAAAACAAAGCATAAACAAGAACCGTCTGCCTCCACTCCTTCAGGATATCCCCATGTGGCACAACCAGATCTTGCTGCAAAATTCACTTTTGCTATTCCTTCCCAAATAATACTCCAATATGCCCAAAATAAAAGTAAATTTAGGGTTCTGATTCAGTCAGTTCTGATTGAATGCAAGGTTTATATCCAATTTAACTCCTATTTTTTTAAAAAGGAAAAATCATCACATTAAAGCTCCAAGTGATTCAATCTTATTCACACTGGTTTATCTCACACAAAGCCACTGTTTGTCCAAAGCAAATATTCCGTGATTGCATTCTAGCCAAAAAAAACTGACTTTTAACTAGCAATAGAAATACATTGCATTCACAGAATGAAGCAAATTAAATGCGGGGCAGCATCAATACAGGTTAATAATGCAATAAAACACACAAGTACTATTTGGTGCAAACATTCAGACATTACAGTAACCGTTGAAAAGTTGTTACAAAAAGGCTAGTGTTAAAGCTAAGTCTAAAACCAATTCATGGTAACAAAAGACTGACTAAATATTTGTCATCTGGAATTTGTAAAAGTAACTCAGCTCTAAACTAAATGGAAAATATTAATACTATTCTTCTTCCCTCTACGTACCATGAAGTACATTAAATAAAACTCCAACTAATCTCCTATTTTTTCCTAGCATTGTTTATAATATCAATTATTCTTCTCTTTTTACACACACTGGCATCACCTAAGATTCAAGGGATTAGTAAATCACACCATGCAAAGCAGAGAACAATGCATTAGTCAGCTGCTTAGGAATACGGTTCTGCTAGCTTTTCCCAAATTTGCTTTTTTGTCAGCTCAAGAAAATCTTAATGAGAGATCTGCAAAGAATCGAAACCTGAAAATGATATACAGTAGGCACCTCCAGTCCCAAAATGGTTAATCAGCACATTCCTTCTTCCAGTGGAATCTCAACTGTACTTCAATTTTTAAACAGCCCTTCATTACTGCAAATAATCAAAGTTTTATTGCATACGATTTTACAATTCTTTTGAGCTTACTCGATCTAACTTTCACTCAGTAAGTTGTCCTGTATTCCAAATGACAGCAAAATGAGAGTTGAAGTTCCATATAATATTTCATTTTTGTACCAGTTTTCAATGTGATTTACAACGTGTCATATTCGCTTAGTTTCAACGGTGACTTTCAAGATCATGCTATGAGATGTTGCAGAAATGTTCCTCAGCAAATTTCATGCAAAGGTTGCTGTTACCTTGTCTGCTGCAGACACTTTGGCTCCTTTGTCCAGTAAAAGTTCAACTATCTCAATGTTTCGCATTTTAGTTGCTTTAATGAGAGGCGTCTCACCATCCTGAAAATGCAAAAAGATATTACATTCGAGTTAACAATGTTTTTCCCCAGATGGCAACACTGTAATATGGTATGAATACCTTTGAGTTGCAGAAATTCTCAAATGACTGCTATAGATAATGTCATAACAACCAACACCTCAAAAAAATTACCAGGGATAAAAAGTAGAAAGAAATATAACTAATCCAATCATTTGATGTTGTTTAATCACAATTAATGAACATTCCATTTGCAAATAATATATGTTCATAAACTCAGTAATATGTCAACAAGTGATGTCATACAAAATTGAGAATTCTTTAAAGATGATGTAGCATTTTAAGTATTATAATATGGAATGTCAAATATGGACAACACAAAGCAATTCTTTGAAAATTCTTTTAACATTTCAAACAAAATATCACCCCCCACCTTGGACTGGATTGGGTGATTAAATTCCTGTTAAATATTTTGGTGAAAATACTGTTTTTTTTAATTAATTGAGTGCTTAAATTAAATATTACAATAAATTGTCCAGTCTCTTGAATTCATTGGAAGTTGGGAATACAACTTACTGAAATGCCCTGATTATATACCTTCAATGTTAACTAAATAATCAGATGCATATTTTGCAGAGGAAATACACAATAAATGGAAGTAGACTCGATACATGAATTTGCAATTCGCTATGAACTGCACAGAACTAAAAATGCGCATCCTGAATGTGACTGTTAGTCTGTGTCAAGCCATCTTGTTTGTTTTAATGTAGGTACCTGATACGGGCACTGTAACTGCACATGTGCAGGATACGCTCCCATGGCATTTCAACACAAATAAATTCAACCATTTGTTCAAATTTGACATTGCCTGGTCAAATTATGATTTTTTTTTGTGAATAGCATTATTATGAATTCCTTATCTTTCACCTAATCTATTTACCCAATCAACTTTAGCCAGCTTGCCCCTCATATATAGGTATGTAAATTATATAGGACTCCATACACCCTGGACATTCTCTCTTCCAACTTCTTCCATTAGGAAAAAGATACAAACGTCTGAGGTCACATACCAACCAACTCAAGAACAGCTTCTTCCCTGCTGCCATTAGACCTTGGAACAGACAAACCTGCATTAAGTTGATCTTTCTCTACACCTAGCTATGTCTGTAACATTACATTCTGCGCTCTCTCGTTTCCTTCTCTATGAACGATATGCTTAGTCTGCAGAGCGCACAAGAAACAATCTTTTCACTGTATAATATATGCCACAATAACAAATCAAATCATGTAAGCTTTAGGATTCTTGCTTGCTTTTGGAATATGTTGGTTTTAAATTTAATATGGAATTCAATCTTATTGTATCCATTATTTTTCAGTTGATCTTTCACTATGAGATTACTAATTACCCCAGCCTCATTACACAGTACTAGATCCAAAAAAGCTTGATCACTAGTTGGTCCACAACATGTTGCAGGAAACTCTCACAAAAACATTCTGAAAACTCATCTTCCAGACCATCTTTGCCAATTTAATTGGTCCTGTCAGAAATTCATTGCAGGACAATGCCTAAAATTTTCCAAACTGCCACCAAGATTGTGACACCTTCCCCTACAGTGCTGTAATGCCTGTTATGACTGCCCCTCCACCCCAAGTAACAAATGGTCAAGGGCAGTATCCATTAACATCCATCCCGCTGCCAATGCCATAATTCTACCTGCCAAAACTGCAAGTGTCCCTCTGCAAACCGGTTTAATTGGAAACCAAAAACAGAATGTGGCGGTTTATGACAGAACATCAGCCTGTTAACTTTTCCCTTGAAGTTGATCAGTGGTTATTTGAAAAGAAAGGCACAGCCATTGGTAAACCTCAAGAGCCCATAAAGTTGTATCTGTCTCTTTGACTTGAAAAGGCGAGAGTCACAGCCCCAAGTTCAGCTTATAAAGGAGATCAAACCATTGTTCCTTACCATTACTTTTTTCCGCTGAGTCCAACAACCATAACACCAACCTCAACCCCTCTGCCATCCCTCCTCCCCCTCCATTCTGTGTGTAACTTGGAATACCTGACCACAATTTTCCCATCGCAACTCTGAACTTTTCTGGCGAGTCGCAGTGGGAGGTGCACATTGCAGGCCTTATGTAGGAAATGTGCATGTGCCAGGAATACATGCGCATTTCCCAGAGCCATCAAACACAGACCACACTGGAAACCAGCAGGAAGACAGGTGAATAATTTGAATCTTTTTAAAAAATGCATGTTAAATATGTTTTAAGTGCGATTATCGAGGACTTTCAGGCCATTAGCGAAAGTGGGGTGTGGCGCCAGAGTAGCACCCTGAAGGGTCCCAGGCTGCGCAGTGATAGAGCTGGCCAGCTGGATAGTCTGACAGATTGGGGCCACTACACATGTGCAGAGTTTCAGAACTGTCAGACTCCGGTATGAATAGGTCCCACCTTCCTGGGTTTTTAAATGATATTCACGACTGAGACCTCTGCATTGCACAAAGTGTGGAGATTTGGGTGAGAAGCTGAACTGACAAAACAGCCGGGATCTAGAACAGTTTCCCACCAATTCAACACTTTTGGGAGAATCACAGCTCCTATTTCCAAAGCTAATCTATCTTATAACTATATCTCTGTAACGGCAAATAGATCTAAACAATTATCTCAATATTGTCACTATTTATCTTATTAGAGATAATGGAGTACCTTCAAACATTTAATTTTTTTTTACTACAATTCCCTGCATGGATTTTACCACTATTACTGTTAAATCCTCTGTCCCTTCTTATCCCACTCAGCTTTCTTCTTCCACACTACTGCACTATTAATAGTACACTATTGCGTCAAATTTTTTCCTCGGGATTTCAAATTCTCCTTTCACCCAAATCCTCCCATACCTTCTCCTCCTCTTCTAAGATTGTATCCAATTGCAAGGTAGGGAACACAACTTTCAGAGTTTCTGATCAAAGTCTCAAAGAATATATTTCCCCGAATACACTGTTCCCTACTATCACCACATTTTTTTTCCACCAACTCCAGCCACAACTTGAATAGCTTTCTGCAACATAGTCAGTTGGTTCATTCACATAGCTAGCACGCACCTCATACATGGTGATCAAGTTTGAAGGACCCCATTATTACATGCTGGATTTCCATATCTGCCTCACAGTAACAGCCTCCAGGCCCTGATCCTTGATCAACTAATTCCACCTAACATATGGGGTGTGAGTACCTCCCTGAACAAACTATCCAGGTAACTCCCTCCTTCCCTGATACCTTACAAAGTCTGTTACTCAGACTCCAGTTCAGGAACCCTGCACTGAATTTACTCAAGCTGTAGATACTTTTCACAAATATGGCCATCCAGGACTACAATGCATTCCACAAACTGCGGTCACAACACAATACCATCCCTGCTATGTTTATCTAACGTTATTTAATTAATTAGTTATTAATTTAGTTAGCTCAAGTAATTTAGAGATGATAATATGCACAGCACATTGCAAAATGCCACAGAAAACACCAGCAACTGCCTGCAAGGAGGCAGAAATAATGAGAATTCAGGACTGTGGTGACAATATTTGTCCACTGGCCTACTTGAAGGTAGTCCAACACCAGGAAGCTGTGGATGTCAGAAATGACCTGTCTGAGCCTAAGAGCATGTTACTCATCATATCTGGAAAGCTATCTGTAAATCCTGCATTTGTGGTATCACCTCAGTGAAGCTGGAGCTTTGTATTCATCCCATCTGTCCTGTGAAGCATCAGTAGAGGAAAAGGTAGCTATTGCAGCTGTTAATGCTTCTTATTTCTGATCAGAGGTCTAAGATAAAGCTCCATAAACTGCAGCAAGGAAGTTTAATAATTTCAAGGAAGTTGAAATAAGATCAAAAGAAATAGAGTAGGAAAGTTGGCCATTAAGCCCCTAAAGCCTGCTCTGCCATTTAATAATTTAATGGCTGATCTGATTTCAAAGGAGTGAAAGTACTCTCTCAGACAAGACGTGCATACAAGAGCCTTTCATTAGGGAAGAATTTTACTTTTTTCAGCATATAATGACTTTCCAGTTGTCAATTTTCACAGCCTCCTCAACATCCACTGTTCTCTCAAGGTTTTGATACTGGTGAATTTTAGACATAATGAGGAATCAGAATGCAAAAATAAATCTTCATTCAATTGTCTTGTTCAGACCTGCCAACCCCAAGGAGTTTCTCAAGTATTTCCAAATACACATTATTAAATGCAGAAGGGATTTGAATCATACCATTTGAAATAGACTGTGGCATTTTTCCAACACCCCAGAATATTTTTGATGTCTAAACTCCCACATCACTGAAATCAAGCTCATTCCCACCTCTAGCTTCATTCACGTAATCAACCTGAAGGAGTGATATACCTAGTATACCTATAGTATTTTACTTTCTGGGCAAGAGGAGGTTGAGCGGTTGTTATTAACAATTATCACATTATTAAAATGATAACTACGGTTAATTATGTGATTTAACTTACTGTGGAAGGTTTAAGGGGCAATAAATAAGCAAATACAACAACTTTGAAAACCACAAACAGGTCAAGGTTACTTTCTCAAAGCTAACAATGAAAAAGTTTAAATCAGCAAGCAACTTGTAGCAATTTTTAGGTCATTTGGTATCTTCCTCACTCCAAGTTTTATGCTGATTTTTCACATTAGTAACACATACATAATTTATGACAAGCATAAAGATCCTCCAAGATTCAAACTGAGGAATAAAAGGAAACTTAAAGTTCATTCAATCTGGTAAAGTTGCAAATTGGATCTTCTCTTCCGCAGGAGACATAGGGAGAAAGAGAACAAAAAGTGACAGGATACCAAAAACAAACACCTTAGTTAATTTTGTACAAAATAGATTCCAGTTAAATATCCAGACATACCTTAACACAAATTTCTGTATCAGGATTGCACTGTAGAATATCCCTTACTATGGTCGCATTTCCTTTCTCCACAGCCCAATATAAAGCAGTTTTATTATCCTATAAACAATTTTAGAAGAAATTAAAGCATTAAATATCTAATTTCACTTAAATTTTACTTTGTCAAAGATGAAAAAACTTCCTTTTTATTGGAACTACACAATGCAACATTCAATTTTAAACATTTGCCTTGGCTCTGTTGTATTAGTTTTATGTTTTAGTAATGAGGTTGTGGGTTCAAGCCTCATTCCAAAAACTGGAACATATATTCAAGAATGACGCTGCAGAAAGACCTTAATTTGAATACAAGGCCTTGGTGAGGCCAAACCTAGAATACTGTATGTAGTTTTGGTCTCCTTTTCTGAGGAAGGATGTGCTTGCTCGAGGGAGTGAAGATTTACCATCTGATTCTGGGGTTGGTGGGGCTGATACACGAAGAGAGATTGACTAGGTTAGGATTGTTTTTGCTTGAATTCAGATAAATGAGGGGGATCTCATAAAGATCATAAAATTCCAACAGGACTAGACAGGATAGATGCAGGGAGGGTGTTCCTGATAATAGGGGAGTCCAGAACCAGGAGTCACAGTCTGAGGATTTGGGGTAAACCATTTAGGATAGAGATGACGAGACATTTCTTCACCCAAAGAACGGTGAGCCTGTGGAATTCATTACCACAGGAAGTAGTTGATGCCAAAACAATTCAATGTATTCAAGAGGCAGTTAGATTTAGCACTTGGGGTGAATGGGATCAGAAGTTATGGGGAGAAAGCAAGATTAGGGTATAGAGTTGGACAATCAGCCATGATCGTGATGAATGGCGGAGAGGCCTCATCTTTCCCCTATCTTCTATGTTTCCATGAATGAGACATTAAATTAATAGCCCACATGCCTTCTGGGGCAGACAGAAAAGATTATATAGCACTTCATTTGAAACAATAGCAGTGAAGTTCTCCTGAATAAAGAAAACATTTATCTTTCAATCTACAAATACACCAAGAGGAGATTATCTGGTCATTTCTCTCATTGTGCTTTGTGGTACCTCATTATAAGGAGACTGGCTATCTCAATTCCCTACATTACAATGGTTACAACACTTCAAAAGTACTTTGGAGCATCTGAGTTTGTGAAAGGTTATGTAAATGCAGTTTCTTTCTTCCCTTTCAAATTAATCTTTTACACCAAATGATCTTGCCAAATGCACTACTACTCACTTTATTTGTAAGCAAGCACACTGCAACTATTTAAACTGATCTATAAATAATGACTGCATTCATCATATTATATGGGGCAGATATTGAAAAATTGAATAATAAAAGCATTTAAGTTCGTGTTTCATCCCAATTACTGAGTTATCAGGATGTTTGAGGAAAGATTCAATTATCTCAATCTGCATTTATAATGTCCAATTTTGTGGTTAACTTTATTTTAGAAGTGCTGACTATAGAAATTATCTCTGTTCCTTAATTTATGTTTAGACTTACCGTTCCCTTGATATCTATATCTGCATATTTTTGCAGTAAAGCCCTCACAATCTCCACATGACCTCCTTTAACAGCACCAATGAGGACAGTGTCACCACTCTAAAAGGAAAATGCACATACAGTACAATGAAAACACCTTTAACAAGCATAATTCTACAACAACAGAATTAAAATGAAGAAAGGCAAGACTGATTACATCAATATTCTAATATGGACATACAAATTGGATTCAGCATTAACAAAGTTTAAACTTACTTTGGTGAATTACTACATACTCTATCCAAGCCTCTCATTTAATAGTTGCCTATCTTGGATAAATAGATTTCTAACAATTTGAAAATTAGCACTTAATTTCAACCATTCTATTTGAAGAGATGTTTCTCTAACAAACAGACAGGGAAAAGATAAATTGAAAAGCTAGTCAACCAAAAAGGTTGAAGATTTCCCAGTAGCAGGCTACAACAAAGTATAAGATGCCAAGCCAGTCTACCAAGGAAGTGTGGTATGGAGAGAAAAAGAACAAGAAAATTACATTAAGATTGGTTAGTACTGCTGCCTCTCAGCATCAGGGACTCAGGTTTGATTTCTGGTTTGGGTCACTGTCTATATGGAGTGCGCACGTTCTCCCTATGAGTGTGTGGATTTTCCCTGAATGTTCCAGTTTCCTCCCAAAGTCTGAAAGAAGTGCTGGTTAGGTGCACTGGCAATGCTAAATTCTCCCTCAGTGTAGCTGAACAGATGCTGGAGTGTGACAACTAGGTGATTTTCACAGTAACTTTATTGCAGTGTAATGTAAGCCTAGTTTTGACACTAAGAAATAAACGTTAAAAAACATTCCTTAGCAAGGAACTTTATGAACAATTATATGAAGAACTTTGGGTCCTAAATTATCACACAAACCATGAGGGAATTTAAATGACGAGAAGCTTACGTAGAATAAAAACGTTAATTACAAACTTCTGAAATATAAACCAGCAAGATACATTCTTTTTCCATGGTTTAGCGAAGCAAGTTTTTAATGAAAATTTGAATTGACACTATTAACCCCAATAAGAATTGACTAAAGCATAATATTAGTAGAAACAAGAAATACAAACCCTGTCAGGTATGTTGACATAAGTGCCAGCATCCAACAGATCCTGAACAATCTCGGTATGTCCTTCCTTGGCAGCAATCATCAAAGCTGTATTCCCATCTTTATCTGTGAGATTGACATTTGGATTGCAGTTTAGCAGCTCTTTCACTCCTTCAGTGTAGCCACCTTTAACTGCCACTATTAAAGCTGTCATAGAGTTCTACAAGATGATATGAGAAAAAATGTTTTTAAGAACAAAGAACAATACAGCACGGGAAACAGGCCCCTCGGCCCAACGAGCCCGCGCCACCACCCCAATGCTCCCACCTCCACCCATGCTGGAAATAGTAGGAATTAAAGGTTTACTATGAGTGAGGTACCTTGAAAGCAATTAACGAGTAAAGCAAAAGGACTGCAGAAGTGAATGGAACAAAATGCCAAATAAATCCCATAAATGTGATGGCTTAACCTCAATTCTAAAAGAGAAATAGCAGATGCACTGTTTAAGAGCTTGCAAAATTCAGTTTCAATGGATTGGAAGTCAGTAAATATAGCATTGTTATTCAAGAAAGACAGGAGAGGGGAAACAAGGGACAACAGGTCCGTTAGCCTGAAATGATTCACTGGAGAAATGCTGGAATCCATGATGAGGAAGTGATTTTGGTACATTTTGCCTCATCCTATTAAGGTATTCTGAGTTACTACAGCGTGATGAAATGAAACCAATGGATTTTTTCAAGGTATAATTAGTAGGGTAGATAACAGGGGAGGTAGTAAATAATATGTTGGGACTTTCCAAAGATCTACACAAAAGTTTTTTGGATAAGGTATGGGTCCAAGGGATAGGAATAAAAGATTAACATAGATGTGTTGATATCTATTACTGAACGTATAAAGCCAGGAAATCAAATTTGTACCATGGATAAACCTGCACTGTAGTTTCAACAACTTTATCTTCCCATATATCCCGTACACCATTTTTCAACTTCTATTCTTCCTGCATGTTCTCAGCATCACTCAGTCGATAGCATTTTTATCTCAGTTAGAAGCTTCCACCGAGTTTTTTGAAGGGGTAATCAAAAAGGTAGACAAGGGCAGTGCACTTGATGCTACCTACATGAACTTTAGCAAGGCATTTGACCAGGTGCTGCATAATAGTTTGATACATAAGGTTAAATCTCACAGGATCCAGGGTGAGGTAGCCAATTGGATATAAAATTGGCTTGACAACAGAAGACAGAGGACAGTTGTAGAGGGTTGTTTTCCAAACTGGAAGCCCATTATCAGTGGTGAGCCTCAGAGATTAGTGCTAGGTTCACTGCTGCCTGTTATTTATATTAATGATTTGGATGAGAATTTAGAAGGCATGGTTAGTGAGTTTGCAGATGACACCAAGATTGGTGGCATAGGATACAGTGAAGAAGGTTATCTAGGACTGCAGCAGGATTTTGATCACTTGGGCCAATGAATGGCAGATGGAGTTTAATTTAGAAGATAATGCATTTTGGTAGATCGAATCGGGGCAGGACACACTAAGTTAACGATTTTGGAATGAGTTGTAGAACAAAGAGATCTAGGGGTACAGGTTGATAGCTCCTTGAAAGTGGTGTCACAGGTGGATAGGAAGTGAAGAAGGCATTCGGCATGCTTGATTTCATTGGTCAGAACATTGAATACAGAAGTTGGGATGTCTTATTGAAGTTGTACAAGACATTGGTAAGGCCACTCTTGGAATATTGTGCACAGTTCTGCTCAAGCTATTATAGAAAGAATATTATTGAACTAGAAAAAGTATAGAAAAGATTTACTAGAATGCTACCAGGACTTGATGGTTTGAGTTATAAAGATAAACTGGGACTTATTTTTTTCTGAGGAACATAGGAGGCTTAGGGGTGATTTTATGGACTCTATATTGAGGGGCATAGGTCAGCTGGATAGTCAATATCTTTTCCCAAAGATATAGGAGTTTAAAACTAGAGGGCATACATTTTAAATGAGTGGAGAGAGACAAAGAAGTGTCCAGATTGGCAATTTTTCGACTCAGAGAGTGGTGAGTGCCTGGAATGAGCTGCCAGAGGCAGTAGTAGAGGCAGGTACAATTTTGTCTTTTAAGAAGTATTTAGATGTTTTTAATGGGTAAAATGGGTCTAGAGGGATATGGGCCAAACGTGGGCAATTGGGATTAACTTAGTGGTCAACATTGGGCGGCATACACAAGTCGGACCAAAGGGCCTGCTTCTATTCTATAAACCTCTATTATTATGGGATTTGGACACATTTTCTAGGTCAAACAGTTCAGTACAATTCTGAGGCAGTTCTACAGGTGTCAGCTCTCAATTGAGATGTTAAAACAAGGCCCCATCTGTCTATTCAGATACAGATAGGATCTCAGAGCATTATTTGAAGAACAAGTTCCTATGTATGATAAATAATCTCCCTACAAGACAGACCAAGAGCACATTAACAAAGTCTTTATGTTTCCCTATCTATGCTGATAACATCCACTTTTACCTGATCCATTACATCCCTCAACCATTTATTGTCTCTAAACTGTCAAGACTGTCTTAATAGTCTGAACTGGGTACGCAGAAATTTCCTCCAATTAAATATTTGGAATGACTATAGGTAAGGATTCTTACGATAATTAATAATAGTTTAGTGGTCACCATTACGGAGACTAGTTTTGGTCCCAGCACAAACTATAGCCCTGATTCTATCCCTCTCCCTAGAAATTATGTTAAACTGAAATTATGTTAAACAGATTGTTTACACAAAAAAAAACAGAAAATGCTGGAAAATCTGAACTGGTCTGACAGCATCTGTGGGAGAGAGAATTGAGCCAATGTTTCGAATCTGGATGACCCTTCGTCAGACCATTCAAATTCTATCACATCACAACTGATGTCATTTCTTTGGCAACTTCCTCGCAGCATCAGATTTATGTTACAATCATATCTTTTCACGTTCAGTTTCCAGTCTTTTAACAAAAGATGTATAACATGCTTCCACTTAAAGCTTGTGATTTTATTATATGAAACATGAGTTGATGAGTTTAAAACAATACACTCATCTCCAATCTTCTAACTTTCCCACTTCTCTCCCAAACTGGTTGAAACTATCTTCACCAAATTTGAATGAAGGTTGTATCGTGAAAATGTCAGGATTAGGCATCATTGAGAGCAAATGTAAATTTTTCAGACAAAGAGTTAAAAGAACATATTTCAATACAGTAGTGATTTATTCCCTGTACATTAGATACAAATTCTTCACTCAAATGCTCTGCAAGAGAGTAGTCTAGGCAAATAATTTCAAGGCTGAAATTTTATGGAATCCACTGGAGATGATTATTTAAATTCTACTCTGTCAAGATAAAGCCACATTTAGAGAAATGAAAAGTTAACCAAGGCCATTGCCACAGCTAGCTTTGTTTGATTTTTCTTATTAATCAGATGACATAAAAGGGTCCAAATAGAGATAATAGTGAATAGGAGAAATTCCCAAAGCAAATTCCATTAGTTACTGGACACTTGGTTAATATATATGGAATATGATGCCAGAGCAGCAGTAGGCAAATCATAGGTTCATAATTTATTGCATGTTGCAACAAACCTAATTCAGTAGGAATGGTTATTTTCAAATTTAAACAAGGACTGAGTAGGAGGGACTAAGAAAGACTTCAACAGGCACAGACTGGATTTATGAAGCTTTATGCTGTAGACTATTTCGATCAGTGCTTAAGATAGTGTAAAGCAACTACATTAAACCCTCCCAGAAAAAGATTGTGCGAAGAACTATATTTACTGTTAAATATTATTTACATGTCTGTATACTACATACTAAAGAATAAAGGTCATACACCCAGATGATTTCTCAGCCAAAGAAAAGTCACTTTTTACTACATAAATACAACTTTGAGTGACCATTTGAATGCCAGTGAAACAGAATTGAGACAGGCAGCCTCACCAAAATAAACCAACGAGAAAAGGGAAAGGATGTAGAGGTCAGGTGATAAAGGAAAACAAATTTGAGGTGGAGGGAAGTGCATGAGCCAAAACATCTGAAAAATGAGATTAAGACTTGGATAGATATTCATAACCACAGATACCAAAACATTATAAATCTAGAATGGCTCAAGCTATCTAGATTCTTTAAAAGAACAATTTTGAATGACACCATAAAGAGAGGAAATATTCAAGTTTAAGAATTAAATAGACTGTTCTTTGTTACATTCAGTAACATTCACTGCAGAATTTTAATGAAATACTCACTATTTCACTTGATCTGCCATACTGAATATTGCGGCGTTTGCATTTTATCACTTCAAATCTACATCGGAGAAACAAACTGCACGGCCTCATAACAGCAAGTCCTGAATTTAAATTATTAGAGCTGCGCTACATTAAGTAATTCTTAATTTGGGGCAAAAAGAAGCATTTAGCACTCATTTTCAACTCAATACTTAGGGGCAATTCCAAAAAATACTTGTGCACTGAAAGATTCTTTTTGCTCATACAAAATTCAAGTACAATCCATTGTCCCTCCCTGAGATGGCATTGGAGACTGTAGACTTCCATGTTAATCTTGCTCAAAAGTTGTGCATTAGCTTCATTGCTGGTACATTCAATCTTTTGAGTCTTTTTAGAAAGGTCATTCTCTGTCTATTACAATCTATTTGTACCATTGACCACTCCCATCAACAAAGTACATTACATTATCATAAAATGTTAAACATACAAAAACTTTTAATAATTCAAGGTTCGTTTAAGCAATTATTAGTCAGAGGAATAAATTAGTTGCAAATACGTACAGCTCCTTCTTGATCAACATCAGCACCCATTTCCAACAAATGCTTCACACACTGAAGATGACCTTTTCTGGCAGCCCATATCAATGGAGTTGTTCCATACTAGAAAAACAATGTCAAAATAAACGTTATGCAAATATAATTTATCTTCTCATGATCTGTTACTACTACAAAAACAGAAACATGTTTTTTGAAGACATGCTCAACATTTGATAAGTTATATTTATGATAATCCTCAGTTCCAATTGCACTGCCTCTCTGAAGTTATAATTTGAATCCCTTCATACACAAATCAATATAAATAACAGATAAACAGAAGATTCAAAGTAATTAAATATAAATAACTGTGTGTTATTTTCAGAAATTAGGTCAATAACTTTAAAGAAAAAAACCTCATTCCCAGTTTTGGCAGAGGTTCTGTTCAGATCAATACTTTGCAAGAATTATGTAGGTAAGACTTTGATAATAAGTAATTGACATTTCTAAAAATATTCTGAACTTAAATGAAAGTGAAAAATAACTTTCAATATTAAATTACTTATTCACTATTTTTGCAGTCAACAAAAATTTTGTTTCTGATTTAAAATCATTAAAACAATTCATCTTCCAATTAAATACGCAATTATGTATCGTTCAGAATGACAAGAGTTAATATACAGAAGCTACATAACACAGAAAGAAAGCAATCAGCAGAAAGCAGTTGGGAAGTTAGATTTCTGAGTAGAAAGCACATTTAGGATTGCTGCTACTGCTTTTTTTAAAACTTCGGAATGATTAAATGCCCAGAATTGGCCAGGTCATGTGAAACTATAGGCTGATCTGGTAGATCCAAGCTATTAAGACTGATTGGTGCTGAGTGTTAAGAAGTGTCCAGAAAAAAGTATGTCATTATGTAGAACATTGCACAAGTTGAACCCTGTTTACAAGGAAGCTGATAAATTCTTGAAGGAAAGGTATGGGATTTCATCCCTTGGAAGAACCGTGAGACTGAAACTAATGAGATGGAGTGCCATATAACCCAGAGATAATTTCATGAAATTTAATAGAGACCTTTGAGGATGTAAAATGCAGAGTAGATAAAGTAGAAATAGTAGATATACTACATTTGGATTTTCAAAAGTTCTCCAATAAGGTACCACATAAAAAATTACTGCATATAAGAGCTCATGGTATTGGGGGTGGCCGATCAGTCTGGCTAAGATGATTGGTGAACCAGAAACAGAGTCTGGATAAATGGGCTGTTTCAGCTTGCAAATGTGAAACGCCTCAGAAATCACTGCTGGGCCTGAACTTTTTATAATCCATATTAATGAATTGAATGAAAAGACCACGTAAGGGAAATCCTATCCTTCCCTATATATGGGAAATCCTATCCTTCCCTTTGCAAGTTCCCTTCCAACCTTTAAATCGATATCCTGAGCCATGGCACTGAGCAGGCAACACAATTTTCAGGATTAACCCTTAACTGCAGTGAACAGTATTTTATCCATCTGACTATGCGGTCTCCTATCACTATCATATTCCTCTTTGTTCCTCCCATGCTTCACTACGGTGCCATGGTCAGTGCAGTCACCCATCCGAAAGTCCTTCTCCTCATCAAACAGCAAGCATCTCGTAGCCATTGGACAAAGTCAACAGCTGAAGTTCCTCCATCATTATATGCTGGTTCCACTTACCTGCCCAACTTGCAGTCACATTTTCCTATCCCTGACTGATGTACAACTCTGAAATTTTGCTTAACTTAAGCAGGTTGACTGCATACCTGAAACAAAGCCTTCTGATAACTCTCCCCCTTCCTGATGCTCTGCAACTCAGATATTAGCACAGTAACTCAGAGTCGAAGTTGCCCAAGCTGCAGATATAGATGTCTGGGACATCCTCACCATTCTGTCCAATTTTATTTATTTAGTTAGTCAATGAGTTAATAATTTACACAGACAAAATAATAGAAAGTTGCACTCACCCAGCTTGCAGAAAAAGGAGAAAACTGACCAACTATTGGAGACTGGGCACATCTCTTTTCCCAAGCACTGGATTCTCACCTGAACCAAACTTCCAACTCCTCACTCAATCTATGTCTCACTCTGGTATAGTTTGGTGTCTCCATGCCCCTTTCAGGATCATCATGCTGCTGCCCAGGAAATTCACCCATATGAAATTGAAAATTTCCTTACCATCTTAATTAACCTTTATCCCAGAACGTGACACACTCTACTGGTTATCAACAGAAATACAAACTATAAACCTCAACACCTAACCAAGAATTATACTGACTAGAAGAGACTGCTTCCTTTTCCATTTGGGCACAAATGTCTCCTTGAAGCAGGTATCTTAAAAAACCTAACATAAATCTGTTAATCTGAATTTTTTGAATTTATCAAAGAATACATTTTGTTACATTTCAATGCAAAAGTTAGTGGTAAGATATCTTATTTTGTGTCATCTATTACATACTTACTTTATCAGAACAATTGACTTTGGCTCCATGTCGCAGTAGAAGTTCAACAATTTCATGATGACCTCGTCCAGCTGCCCAAATAATGGGGTAAACACTATATTGCTGATGAAAATGTGAAACTTCATTAAATCAATTATTGCAGCATATTAAAAGTAGTAAGCATGCAAAAGATGAATATCATGAAGTATTTAAAATATATTGTTAAATACAGCCAGCTTTTATTATTGTCAATGCTCACTGTTGCTACTTTTGTGAAATTGACAGCAATTTCAGCTGTCAGGAGCAGCTGCTGCGAGTCCTTGATAAGTATGTCCCTGTCAGGCAGGGAGGAAATGGTCGAGTAAGAGAGCCTTGGTGTACGAAAAAAAGTTGATTTGCTGGTTAAGAAGAAAAAGGAGGCTTATGTCAGGATGAGGCTTGAAGGCTCAGTTAGTGTAATGGATAGCTATAGATTAGCCAGGAAGGAGCTAAAAAGTGAATTGAGGAGAGCTAAGAGGGGACACGAGAAAATGTTGGCTGATAGGATTAAGGAGAATCCTAAAGCTTTCTTTCGATATGTTAAGAATAGAAAATTGGTTAGGGCAGGATTAGGGCCAGTCATAGACAGTAGTGGGAAATGTGCGTGGAGCCTGAAGAGACTGGTGAGGCAATGAATAAATATTTCTCTTCGGTATTCACGCAGAGTGCTGGAAATGTAGCTATGGAGAACACTGAGGTACAGGGTTGCAAATTGGGAAGTAGTGTAGTAGATAGGGAGGATGTGCTAGAAATTCTCGAGGGTTTGAAGTTGGATAAGTCCCCTGGGCCGGACGGGATTTACCCTAGGATTCTCTGGGAGGCAAGAGAGGAGATGCAGAGCCTCTGGCTCTGATCTTCAGGTCGTCGTTGGTTACGGGTGTGGTTCCGGAGGACTGGAGGATAGCGAATGTGGTCCCATTGTTTAAGAAGGGGAAGAGAGACCTTCCAGGGACTTATAGGCCAGTGAGTCTTACTTCTGTTGTGGGCAAGGTATTGGAGAGAATTATTAGGGATAGGATTTATAGTTATTTAGAGAGAAATGAATTGATTGGGGATAGTCAGCATGGTTTCGTGAAGGGTAGTTCATGCCTTACTAACCTCATTGAGTTTTTTGAGAAAGTGACCAGAGAGGTGGATGGGGGTAAGGCGGTTGATGTAGTATATATGGACTTTAGTAAGGCTTTTGATAAGGTGGCCCATGGAAGACTTCTACAGAAAATGCAGATGTGTGGAATAGAGGTGATTTAGCTAATTGGATTAGAAATTGGCTGGCAGATAGAAGACAGAGGGTGGTGGTTGATGGGAGATATTCATCGTGGAGTTCGGTGACGAGTTGTGTGCCTCAGGGGTCTGTTTTGGGGCCCCTGCTGTTTGTAATTTTTATAAATGATCTGGATGAGGGTATTGAGGGATGAATCAGTAAATCTGCAGATGATACTAAAGTTGGTGGTGTGGTAGATAGTGAAGAGGGGTGTTTTAGTTTACAGAGTGACTTGGACAAGTTGCAGAGCTGGGCTGAGAGGTGGCAAATGGAGTTTAATGTGAAAAGTGTGAGGTAATGCACTTTGGCAGGAACAATAAATGTGTAGAGTATAGGGCTAATGGTAGGGCTCTTAATAGTGTTGAGGAACAGAAGGAACTTGGTGTATGTGTCAATAGATGCCTGAAAGTAGGCAGTCAAGTGGATAAAGTTGTTAAGAAGGCATATGGAGTCTTAGCTTTTATTGGTAGGGGGATTGAATTAGGAGCCGCAGCATCATGTTGCAACTGTACAAAACTCTAGTGCGGCCGCACTTGGAGTATTGTGTGCAGTTCTGGTCCCACATTATAAGAAAGATGTGGAGGCATTGGAGAGGGTACAGAGGAGGTTTACCAGGATGTTGCCTGGTATGGAGGGCAGGTCCTATGAAGAGAGGTGAAGGATTTGAGGTTGTTTTCGTTAGAAAGGAGGCAGCTAAGAGGGGATCTTATTGAAGCATATAAGATGATTAGAGGTTTAGATAGGGTGGACAGTGATAGCCTTTTTCCTAGGATGGAGAAAGCTAGCATGAGGGGACACAGCTTTAACTTAAGGGGTATGAGTTATAGGACGGATATCAGAGGTAGGTTCTTTACTCAAAAGAGTGATTAGGGAGTGGAATGCCCTGCCTGCAGCTGTTGTAGATGCGCCAAGTTTGGTGGCGTTTAAGAGGTTAATTGTTAAGTATATGGAAGAGAAGGGAATGGTTTAGTTTGGAGGGGCATTGCTTTTTATTTTGGTCGGCACAACATCGAAGGCCGAAGGGCCTGTTCTGTGCTGTAATGTTCTATGTTCTATGTTCTAATATCTAGTGTCTATTCATGCCTAGATACAAAATTGTTTAGAAAAATATTTATACTTCAGCTTTTACTTTAATTTGGAATATGCCCCAAACTATATTTTGCTTTCTTTAAAATCATAAAAACTGATGATAAAATGTGCTTGTTATTTCTTGATTGGCATCCATGAGAATTCTTCACTGTGAATGTCTGCTTAATGACACCTTTATGATTGGGAATTATCAATGCTTAGGAGCAGGGAAACATTTTGGAAAAAAAGCAGAGTGAGTCATAAAGGGACACTGAGACTAACAAAGGTGATGTCAGGAAAAATACTGAAATAAGAAACACTATCTGAATGCATGGAAAGTCTGCAACGAATTAAATGAATTAATAGCAAAGATGGGGTTTAATAGGTTTTAGGTAATAACAAAGCAACAAGACTACAAAGTAACTATGTCAGGGAATTAAATATTGCAGAATGCATAACTTTTAGAAGGGGCAAAAATGAAATGGAAAAGCAAATGGGATATCTCTGATAATAAAGGAGGAGATAAAATCAATAAAGACAAAAGAAAGCAAGAAATAGAATCAGCTGCGTTGGAGTTATGAAACAGCAATGGACAAAAAACACTGATGGGCGATGTTTGTAAGTCCCTGATTGTATTTGTAATGTTGAGTCAAGTATAAATCAACAAATCAGAGATGCAGGCTATAAGGGTAATTTTGCAATCATGAGGGAATTTAAATTTTAAATAAACTGGACAAACCAAATGTGTAGTAATAGAATGAATAGTGGATTCACGGAAATGTACAAAAGATAGTAATTAGATCAGAATGCCGATGAATCGACAGGGAACAAACTATATTGATCAGCATTGTGCAATGAGAATATTGTTCATTAATAAATCTAGAGAACGGAAAGGGACCATAACAAAATAGAATTATACATTGAGTTTAAAAGTGGTTAATTAGCCAAAATTTGGGCCAGGATTCTCCAGTCCCGTTCATGCCAACAGGAATCTGTAGTCCCTCTGGTAGCACACCCTCAAGTTTCCCTGCGGCATGGGGGGGCTTCAATAGGAAATCCTAACAATGGCAGCAGGACCACAGAATCGCTCTGCCAACAAATGGCATACTGCATCTCATTGCTGAGAAACAGACAACTGGTTGGCCAGAGAATCCCGCCTCAGATCTTTGAACTAAACAAAGAAAGCTACATAGTTATGATAGCCGCATTGGCGAAGACAGATGACATTAAATGATACAGTAGGGATAAAACCATGGCAAACAATTAAAAGAATAATCATTTGAAAAATAAGTACACTTTAAGGCGCAGAAAACTTGATTCCAATTCCATTAACAAGAATTAGATCCAAGGAAGAGGATTACAATACTGCCAAAAAAACGTACAAATTCGAGTATCCTTCATCCAGACACTTGGGCCAATGGCATTTTACATTTCGAATAATTTTAATTTTCGGATACCACATATCGGCCTAGGCCTAATGGTATTACAATATCTTAAGCTAGCTATAGTTTAAAGTAAATAAAATGGCTAGAAAAGCAAGACAAACTACTGAATGATAATAGATGAGGACGTAAGCAAAGTTCATATTGCCTTGGCTGACATCAGCTCAAGTCAAATTTCTCATGCCAAAGGTCTCGGAGGTTTTAGATATGTCTGGTTTTTGGATGAAAAGTACTCAACCTATATTCAGCTTGAGGGTTGGGACAAGTTTAGAATTGAGAAAAGCAGGAGCATGAAATTGAAATGAGAACATGAGAGCAGGGCTAGCAAGAGATGAAGAAACAGATTAACTGTTTGACAGTCACTACACAAGCATCTATTTCTAAAGATTTGCGTAAGGGAAAAATAAAGTGAAAATAATATTGGTCCAATTAGGAGGCAGAGAAAGGTAAATTTATAACAAGAAATAAAGAAATTGCAAAAATGGTAGTCAAATACTTTGCATCAGTGTTCACAGTTGAAGATGCTATATAAAATCCCAGAAATAATGGGAAACCAAGGGTCTAGCAAAGATGAAAGAACTTAAATATTGTAATATTGGAGAAATTAATGGGGCCAAGGGCAACTAGTCCTTGCAACTGGACAACCTGAATTCTAAAAGACAGGTGCAGAGATAATGGATGCAATCATTCTGATCTTCCAGAATTCCTTAGATTCTAGGACCGTGCTCAAGACTTGTAAGGTTGCCCCACTATTTAACAACAGAAATGGAAAGAAAACAGAGCGCTCTGGGCCAGTTAGCCCAGCAGTGGTAAAATATTAGACTGTACAATTAAAAACTTACAATAACAAGACACTGAGAAAAATCATTATATGGAATAAGCACAATCATTGTGCATTTAGGAAAGAGAAATTCTGCTTAAACAACGTGATAAGTGGGCGCACGAGCGCGCGCAAATGCGCGAGAGCGCGCACAAGAGAGAGCAAGAGCGAGCGCGCGAGAGAGAGAAAAAGAGAAAAAGCAAGAGAAAAAGCGAGAAAGTGAGAGAGCGCAAGAGGAAGTTACTACACATTAGTACTCATTGGATTAAGGAATTGATGTATCTATATTTTGCTAAACAATGCACAGATAGTCACTTCATTAGTAATGCAGAGATCAGAACAAGGCCAGGGACCCAGATTCAAATTCTGCCAGGGGAAATGTGATCCACAGAAATGTGGAGGGCAGTTAGAAACAAGCAATAAATGTTGGCCCAGACAGCAATCTTATAAAATGACTTTTTAAAAATTATATTTGCATTGGTTGATGGAATGAAAATAAGACCAGGAATAAATCTGATATTTTCAGATTGACAGGATACAATGAATGCTGTGCTGCAAGAATCAGAATTTCAGCCTCAGCTATTTACAATCTATATTGTTGACATAGCTGAGGGACTAAGCGTAACATATTCAATTCTGTTGACAAAAGAAGTTAGATGGGAAAAACGCGAGATAGGACACAGATTAAACTACAGAAGGATATAAACATATTGAGTGAGCAAGTAAGAACATAGCAGATGGAATACAATGTGGTGATGTGTGAAATTATCCACTTTGGTTAGAAACATAAAGGCAAATACATTTTTACTGGAGAAAGGCTGGAAAATGCTTGCATCAAAGAAGTGCCTGGGAGTCTTGTACTTGAATCAGAGACAGTTACTATGTAGATACTTCAAACAATTAAAATGGCAAATAGTATGTTAGCTTTTGTTGCAAAGTGCTTGAGGTACCAAGGATAAAGGAAACTTGTTACATTGATAATTGACAATTACTTATCAATTACAATTGATCATTGATAAACCACATTTAGAATACACTGTGGCTTAGGTGTCCATTTCTAAAGTCAGTAAGAAGTCTGACAACACCAGTTTTAAATCCAACTGATTTATTTGATAGTAAACTCATAAGCTTTCGGCTCTATGGCCTTCGTCAGGCGAATGAGGTGTTCTGGTCTCCAATAGCACACATATCAGCACAGTCAGTTTACAGATTACTGATTAGAATGCGAATCTTCACACTGAACCTGCTATTCAAGTCTTAAAGTGGCTAACAATGTGAGTGGAAGGAGCACTGAGCACAGGTTAAAAAGAGATGTGTATTGTCTCCAGACAGCACAATAAAGTGAGGTTTTTTGCTAACCCAGGCAAGTCATGGGGCTTACAGGTAGTGTGACATGCGGCCAAGGTCCCTGTTTAAGACCGTCCTCATGTGTACAGAACTTGACTATCAGTCTCTGCTCAGCAGCTCTGCGCTGTCGTGTGTCGTGCAGGCCCTCTTGAAAAATGAAGGTCGGAGGCCGAATGCCCGTGACTGCTGAAGTGTTCGCCAATAGGAAGGGAACTGTTTTGTCTGGTGATTGTCGAGCGATATTCATTCATCCGCTGTTGTAGTGTCTGTATGGTCTCCCCAATGTACCTTGCTTCGGAACATCCTTTCTTGCAACGTATTAGGTAGACAACGTTGGCCGAGTTGCAAGAGTATGTACCATGTACCTGGTGAACAGTATTCTCACATTTGATGATGTCATCCTTGTCGATGATCCGGCATGTCTTGCAGAGGTTGCTGTGGCAGGGTTGTGTGGTATTGTGGTCACACTCCTGAAGGCTGGGTAGTTTGCTGCGAACAATGGTCTGTTTGAGGTTGTGTGGTTGTCTGAAGGCAAGAAGTGGGGGTGTAGGGATGGCCCTAACGAGATGTTCATCACCATCAATGATATGTTGAAGACTCCGGAGAAGATGTCGTAGCTTCTCCGCTCCGGGGAAGTACTGGACAATAAAGGGTACTCTGTCCACCGTGTCCCGTGTTCATCTTCTGAGGATGTCAGTGTGGTTTATCGCTGTGGCACATCGGAACTGTCGATCGATGAGTTGAGCGCCATATCCTGTTCTCATGAGGATATCTTTCAGCATCTGGAGGTGTCTGTCACGATCCTCCTCATCTGAGCAAATTCTGTGTATACAGAGGGCTTGTCCGTAGGGGATGGCCTCTTTAACGTGTTTACTGTGGAAGCTGGAGAAGTGGAGCATTGAGAGGTTGTCTGTTGGCTTGCAGTACAGTGAGGTGCTAAGGTGGCCGTCCTTGATGGAGATATGCGTGTCCAAGAATGCAACCAATTCAGGAGAATAATCCATGGTGAGTCTGATGATGGGATAGAACGTGTTGATATCATCATATAGTTGTTTCAATGATTGTTCACCATGAGTCCAAACGAAAAAAATGTCATTGATGTGTCTAGCGTATAGCCTCGGTTGAAGATCCCATGCGGCGAAGAAGTCTTGTTCGAACCTGTGCATGAAGATGTTGGCATATACAGGTGCGAATTTGGTCCCCATGGCCACTCCGTGTGTCTGGATGAAAAGCTGATTGTGAAGACATTGTGGTCCAAGAGGACGCGGATAAGTTGTAAAATTGCATCCAGAAACTGGCAGTTGTTGGCATTGAGTACTGAGGCAGTTGCAGCAATACCATCGTCGTGGGGGATGTTGGTGTAGAGCGCCGAGACATCCATTGTGACAAGGAGTGTCCCTGGTTCAACTGCTCCACGTGTGCTAAGTTTCCGTAGGAAGTCCATAGTGTTGCGACAAAAGCTGGGGGTTCTTTGTACAATGGGTTTCAGGATGCCCTCGACATAGCCGGAGAGGTTTTCACAGAGGGTCCCATTGCCTGATACGATGGGACGGCCGGGTACGTTTGCCTTGTGTATTTTTGGGAGGCAGTAGAGATCTCCAATGCGGGGAGTACGTGGAATGAGAGCCCGGAGGGTGTTCTGAAGGTCCGCATCAAAAGTTTTGATCAGAATGTTGAGTTGACAAGTGTGTTCTTTGGTCGGACCTGCTGGTAACTGTCTGTAGTGTCTCTCATTGTTTAGTTCTCGGTACACTTCTTTACAGTAATCCCTTCTGTTAAGTATGACGATGGCGCCTCCTTTGTCTGCTGGTTTGATGACAATGTTGTGGTTGGTCTTGAGGGCATGGACTGCGTTGTGCTCGGGTGATGTTCGGGACTGTCTTGTAAGTGCGGTTGATGGATCTGGTGTTCACGCACCTCCTGATGGCTTGGGCATACATATCCAGTCAGGGGCAGCGGTCTTCTGGAGGAGTCCAATTGGATTCCTTCCTCTTCGGTTGCTGCACTGCGGATCCCTCTGTCAGCTGTTCTGGTTCATTAGCTGTCTCATTGAGTTCACTGTTGGCCTCTTGAGGTTTGTGGAAGAACTCACGCAGCCTCATTCGCCTGATGAATTCCTCTGTGTCCACTGCAAGATTGATGTGGTCCATTTTGGTGGTGGGACAGAAATTGAGCTCTCAGCTGAGAACTTCGATTTCATCTGATTGAAGCGTGTAATCCGACAAGTTGACAATGGACCTCCCTGTGGTAGTGCTGTTTTCTATTGTGGTGCCAAGGGAGGCTTGGTTGTTGCTGGTGGCAATGCCGAGTTTTTCAAGTTTCCTTGGGCAGCAAACTACCCAGCCTTCAGGAGAACAGTGACCACAATACCACATAACCCTGCCACAGCAACCTCTACAAGACATGCCGGATCATCGACATGGATGACATCAAACGTGAGACTACTATTCACCAGGAACACGGTACATACTCTTGCAACTCGGCCAACATTGTCTACTTATTACGTTGCAAGAAAGGATGTTCCGAAGCATGGTACATTGAAGAGACCATGCAGACATTACAACAGCGGACGAATGAACATCACTCGATAATCACCAGACAAAACTGTTCTCTTCTTGTTGGCGAACACTTCAACAGTCACGGGCATTCGGCCTCCGACCTTCGGGTAAACATTCTTTAAGGGGGCCTGCACGACACACGACAGCGCAGAGCTGCTGAGCAGAGACTGATAGTCAAGTTCTGTACACATGAGGACAGTCTTAACAGGGATCTTGGCTTTATGTCACACTATCTGTAACCCCCCATGACTTGCCTGGGTTAGCAAAAAACCTCACTTACTGTGTTGTCTGGAGACAATACACATCTCTTTAACCTGTGCTCAGTGCTCCTTCCACTCACAACGTTAGCCACTTTAAGACTTGAATAGCAGCTTCGGTGTAAAGATTCGCATTCTAATCAGTAATCTGTAAACTATCTGTGCTGATATGTGTGCCATTGGAGACCAGAACACCTCATTCGCCTGACGAAGGCCATAGAGCCGAAAGCTTACGAGTTTACTATCAAATAAATCGATTGGATTTAAAACTGGTGTTGTCAGACTTCTTGCTGTGTTTACCCCAGTCCAACACCGGCATCTCTACATTATGACTCCATTTCTAAAAAGAGATGTACTTGCCCAGAGGGAGGTACACTGGACTAGCTCCTGAGGTGAGGAATTATTCTGAGGAGCAATAAAGTAGACTAGGCCTAGAAGAATAAGAGGTGACCTCATCAAAACAGACAAAATTCTTAAGGGGCTGGAGAGGTTAACGTTAATATTTTTCTTGACTGGGGAATCTTGAACATAAGGTCAATCACAACTTCTGAATAAAGCATCTGCCATTTTAGGAACAAGAATGAGAAAGAATCTCTTCAGTCAAAGAGTTGTGAAACTTTGGAATTCACTGCCTCAGAACTATGAACGTTCAATCATTCACAGCAAAGATAATATATTTTGGGGTATTAATGGAATTAAGGATGGGAGGATATTGTGAGAAGGTGGAGTAGAGATACAAGATCAGGCATGATCTTTCTGAATGGTAGAGCTGGCTCGATGGATCGTACATCGTACCTAATTCAACTCCTATTTCTTATGTTCCCTGCTGACGCAAAATTTGGGTACAGATAAGTTTATTTAAATACAACACAATAAATGATTAGGATAGCATGTTGGACAGTGTAGCAGACGTAAAAATCAAAATAAACCTGATTTTATAATGTTAAGTTTTGTGAAGCATAGTGCCTCTCAAAATTCATATGTCACAGATATCGTCTGGCATTCACCATTTAGTTGTGCCCTCCAAACGTACTGTTTTTATGGGAGTTGATTCACATTTCTTTACATCTATTTACTTGTATGATACCATGGCTCAGGGAAATCATAATGACATGATCTTGTGATTTGGGTCAAGTACATGTTTTTGGTATTCATATTTAATTTCTTCAAAGTAGGCTAAGCAAACATGGTAAAATTAAACTAGGAACATATAAAAAAAAAACTTTACCTTATTTCTATCAAGTGAATATAGAGAAATTAGTTATAATCAGATATATATTTATTTGTTCACAGGATGCGAACACCATTAGCAAGGCCAGCATTTATTTGCAATTCCTAATTTCCTTGAAAAGATGGTGCTGAGATGCTTTCTTGAATCCCAGAAGTCCATGTGATGTAGTATATCTGGCAGGATGAGAGTTCCAAGGTTTTGATCCAGCAACAGTGAAGGAACAGTAACATAGGGAGTAATTCTCCTTCCCAACCTGCAACTTTTCTGGCAGGTCAGGGTGGAAGATGTGCGTCGCCAGCCTTGCTCCTGGATTTGTGCATGCATCAGGAATGCCTGTACGTACCTTAGAGCTGGAAAACAGTTGGAGACCAGACTATGCTGGAAACCGGCGGGACGACAGGTAAGTCATTTCAATCTTTTTTAAAAAATATATTCTAAATGTATTTTAAATGTCATTATTGGAAACTTACTGGTCCCAATCCAAGTTCCCACTCCGCCAGGAATACTTCAGCAGATTGCCACTGCTTGGGAGGGGGGCACAGCGCTGGCCTGGAAATTGTTATGGGGTCTACGATCGGGCCATGGGTGGTGGAAGGGATGGAGGCTGTTGGAAAGGCAGCACTATGGGGTCCAGGCTGGCCAGCAATAGACAGGGAAGTCTAATAGATGAGGGCCATTGCGCACACGCAGAGTTCTAGAACTGTCAGACTCCAATGTGAATTGGAACCGCCCCGCTGGGATTTAATAAGTTTCATAATTGGGATCTCTGCAGTGCACATAGTGAGGAAATTCAAAGTGAGAAGTTAAACTGGCAAAGCAGTCGTAATCTAGAATAGTTTTCCCGCCAATTCAGTGCTTTTGGAAGAATCACCTCCATAGTTCCAAGTTCGGAAGTTTTGTGGTTTGGAGGAGAACTACAACTGGTGTTCCCAGATTGGTGCACGTGCTGCCTTAAAGCTAAAACAGTTGAGGAAAAGCACAGGCTGAAAGAAGACACTAAACCGAGTTTTTTTGAGTATGGAGTTTGGAATCATTTGTGTGACAACTATATGGAGGAAATTTGAGAAATCTGCAAGGATTGACTAAGTGGCATTTGCCATTGAGTTTCAGACTGTGATGTTGTTTGACTAGAATCAGTCCGTTGGGTTACAGGTACTGTTATATTGAAAATATTATAGCACAAGATGGATTGTATAACCTGTGATATCCTTGAAATCTGTTTACATTCGTGAAAATGAGTGGGACTGAAGGAGTATTCTACTATACTCCTGTATAATAAAGGCTTTTTTTAGTGTTACAAAACAAACTGACAGTCCTGAGCCTCTGTTTACCCAAAATAAAATCTTATGCTCTTTTGAGCCAGGATTCCAATTGGGATTGCAACACAAATTTCAGACAGATCTTTTTTAGATGGCATTAGAATGTGTATTTAATTTATCTGAGCATAAAATAATAGGTGGAGATCAAAATCAAATTGGCTGAAAAGCATGTATATCAAATAAAAAAACTATTATTGAATACAATAAATCCATAAACATTCAATACATTCTGTCCCAGCATAATTCAGAAATAAATTGCTCACCTGTCCAGTAATATTTGGATTTGCGCCTTTCTCAAGAAGTAATCGTGAAATTTCTGTATGACCTTTGTACGCTGCCCACATAAGGGCAGTCCAGCCACCCTGCAGCATCCAAAATAGAAAAGTTATTCGCTTTCTAAAAAAAAATGCCCTTCCTCCCACCCTCATAAAAATGATAACAAAAACAACACATTGCAGGCAAGTGTCTGGTATCAAATAATTCTTAATCATTTCAACAAAGGTTAGGAAAAA
Organism: Sphyrna mokarran; assembly: GCA_024679065.1. Lineage (NCBI taxonomy): Eukaryota > Metazoa > Chordata > Chondrichthyes > Carcharhiniformes > Carcharhinidae > Sphyrna > Sphyrna mokarran. Next base: position 96,056,562 of record JAGIQG010000005.1, read on the forward strand.
TATCCACTTCATTGAGCAAAGAATGAATTCAACTTTAAATTCCCATGCATCCATTACTTCACCTACAAATTAACCACAAATTCTGTTAAAATCATCTAAAGCACTTGCCCAATTCAACTTTTACTCTACACAGGCTTCATCTGAAAAACAGACCGCAGCATTCTCCTTAAAAAGCAGATCTGTTTTACTCTTGCCATTTTTTTGTTACATTAAATTATTCTATTCTTAGAAGGAATTCATGATTCTTTGCTGGTTTAATTAGAAACATATTCTATACGTGTAGGATATAACTTGCCTATATAAACTGAAAATGTAATTAGGTTTTGTATTCAAGCCAACGGAAAACATTTTATAGCTACATTGTAAAATGTCCAACTAAGTAATGTCCTTTCAGAACGTGACATTTTTCACTTCTTCCCTTCCTTACTTACCTTAACACCTTCCTTGACTAGAAGGCAGACAAACAAATGACTGGTTCAAAAGCATCCATTAGAACAGATAATCATAGGTCTGTATAGAACATCAGCCAGAAGCAGACTGTTCTCTTTCCGAGAAGGAATTCAGTCTCAACATACTATTATTACTTCACGTTAGCTTGACTGAATTTGGAATTCTAATTCTAGGAACCATAAAAAGAATTTATACCCCAATCACACTTTGCTGCAGTTTACTTGCTGATCAATATGTTACCCCCATCAGTTTAAAGATTAGGCAAAAAAATTACACTATAAAGTTATATTAAAAACAATTCCTACAAAAGCACCGATTTCAATTTTCTTCATTGCGCATTACATGCAAATAGCAAGGATCATTTTTTATTATTGCCATACCTATATACTTCCAATTACGTGCAAAGAAATAAAATCCCTTTGTTAAATCTTAAGAGCCAATGAGGTTATTAAAGAGAAATACTTGCCCTAATTGCCAGTTAAAAACAATCAACTGGCAATTAACAACTTTTTTTTTCTGGGCCAGCATTTTATTGTCCCAGCCAGCAGTTTTACTGCCCATTCCCAACTGTTTTTGAGAAATTGGGGTGAGTTGCCTTCTTGAAGTGCTGCAGTCCATTTGGTGTAGGCACATCTGCAGTGTTGTCAGGAAAGGAGTTCCATGATTTTTAATCTGTAACAGTGAAGGAACTGGCAAAATTGGACTGGATGATGTATGATATGAACGGGAACGGTGGTGTTTCCACGTGCTTGTTGCCCTTCCCTTTTAGATGGTAGAAGTCATGAGTTTGAAAGTGCTATCAAGAGTCTTTGTTAGTTGCTGAATGTACCTACTCCTACCACTGAGCATTGATGATGAAGAAAATAAATGCTGAAGATGGTGGATGAGGTGCTAATCAAAGAAGTTGCTCTGTCCTGGATAGTATTGAGCTTTTTGAATGTTGTTGGGCTTGCATTATTCCAAGCAAGTGGAGTGTTCCAATACATTCCTGCAATGTGCTTTGTGAATGGTGAACAGGCTTTAGGAAGTCAGGAGGCGAGCTACTTTCCACAGCATTTCCAGCCTCTAATTTGTCTTTATAGCCACTGTATTTATATAGCTAGACTAGTTCAGTTTCTGGTCAATGGTAACCCCAAGATTTTGATAATGGGGAATTTAGCAATGGTAATGCTATTGAATGTCAAGGGATGATATCTAGATTCTCTCTTGTTGGAAATGTTGATTGCCTGGAACTTGCGTGCCACAAATATTACTTGCCACTTATCAAGCCTGAGCGCTGTCAAGACCTTGTTGCTTATGGGCATGAATTGCTTCAATATCTGAAGATCACAAATAGTGCTGAACATTGTTGATGATTGCACACTTCTGACCTTATGATGGGAAGAAAGGTCATACAAACATATGAAAATAATTGGTGGCCTACCCTTATTCCTGATGAAGCAGCTGAAGTTGACTGGTTCCAGGACACTACCCTGAGGAACTACTTCAGTCATGTTCTGAGGCTGAGATGATTGACCTCCAACAACACAATCATCTTCCTTTGTTCAAGTGTAACTCCAATCTGAAGAGAGTTTTCTCACTCCCAATTCTCACTGAGTCCAGTTTTGCTTAGTCACCTGGATATCTCGATCTCAACAAGATGTTGACATCCTGATGTCAACAGCAGTCATGCTCACCTCATCTCCAGTTCAGCTCTTTCATCCCTGTTTGGACTAAGGCTGTAATTATGTCAGGAGCTGATTTCCCTTTCAGAACCCAAATGGATTGTCAGCGAGTAGGTTATTGCTGAATAGATGCCATTATCAACAACGCATTTCCATCACTTTGCTGATGATCAAAAGATGATAGGCCAGTAATTGGTCAGGCCGAATTTCTCCACATGAATAGAGGATGCTGGACTGATTAGCTGCAGTATTGCCATGGAGAAAGCAACAGAGAAATCAAGGCTCTCCAAGTTCCTGTATAATTAAAAAACTGCAAAGCTTGAACACATTCCTTTTATTTACAGAGAATGGGTCCCTGTGTATGAAGATATGTCTAGCAAGCATAAATGAACTACTTTATTAACTCAGTTAATTACCTTAAATTGATTATGGAGTTACAATCACATTCAGAATTGTTTAGCAAGTGTTGCCCAATCATGGAATCACATCAAACAGTAGTTTTGTTTTGGGTTTTGCAAAGCAGACTGGTTGTGGATGGTCTGAATCCTACATATTATGAACAAACAAAGGAACATTCAAACACAGAAACGTCCAATTGTCAGGACGTATGACCTACATACAGCCTGGCAACACCACACTGAAATTCATTCATGACACTGCTCAATTCTGCAGTAAGCAGAACATCTTTTAGGAATGACGGCAGCATCCTATTAGTGGAAAACACACTTGCATATTCGCTGCATAACAGCAGCATGAAATAGCGTGTTTAACCCCTTGTTCAAATCAAGATACTTTGCCTTTCCAGGTAATTTAAGGCTAACTTTAGGTATGTAAATAGAGGCCCTTGGCCTATTTGAGAGTTTGTGCAATACACAGTGAACAATGATCTGATCAGAATAGCAACCGTCCTACAGCTTTGCTGCGAAGTGTTCCATCAAGCTTATGTGTTAAGCAAATGACTGGGAACTTGTTACAAGATAGCTGACAAGACCAATCATACAGTACAGCATTCCCAAATTTTAATATGTCTTTGCACATCTCTAATTAAAAAAAAATTGAGGCATATCTATTTTCTCTGAACTGCCCTATAGTAAAAGGCTTTTGGGGGACAATTTTCAGCTCTTTTTCACCAGAGAATGACAATATGGGCAGAAAATCCGGAGGGAATCAGAAAATACAGGTTCCCATGTCTTATGTGCCTGAAATTCAAAAATGCCAAAATTTGACTTCCACCAAATAATGCTGAGCATCAATAGCTTCAGTTCTGGCTATTGGAATTGCACTGAATTCTCACTAGATACAGGTATCAGTAGGGAGGTGATGGTGTACTGATATTGTCACTGGTCGAGTAATCTAAAGACCTACATTAATGCTCTGGGAACCTGGGTTTGAATCCCATTATAGATAGGAAAATATTAAGGTATTCAAAATGCACTAATTTCATTTTTATTGTGTTTTATTACTTTCCATACTCTTCTAGGCTTTCTACAACGTTAAGATTCTTGTGACTGGTATAAGCTTTCTTTTTTCTTGCTTCATCTTACCTTGTATGCTTCTGGATAACCAGGAGATTCTAGATTTGGCAGTACCACCCTTTTCCTTTGTGGTGATGTCTATACTATGTCCATAGAATCTCGCTTTTGAATGCCTTCCATTGATTTCCCTTCTAGTAGCTGTATCCAGTCCAATTTTGCCAATTCACTGTTCTCCCCATCTCCTGGTCTGCATCCATTTGTCTATCTTCAGTTCCTAAGACTAATCTAGAATTAATCCCCTTACATTGGGTTTGTAACTTGCTAGCTAAAAAGGTTCTCTTGAATGCAGCTGAAAAGTTTTGTGCACTCTCTGCCCTTTACACAATTCTGAGGGTCGGGCAGTTAAAGTCTCCAACTATTATTGCCCTATTGATTTTGCACTCAAAACTCCGTCTACATATATCGTTTTCCATTATTTGGGGGTCTATAGCACATTTCTTGCACTGTGTTTGTCCCTTTTTTATTTCTGATTTCAACCCATTTGGTGCTTCATTTAGTATATCACTCCTCCTTGTTATAATTGATTCTTTAAATCAATAATGCTACAGCCCCACTTTTTCAGCCCCCTTTTTAACTTGCCTGAAACCTCCTTATACAAGGAGCCCTCTTCAAGCCAAGTTTCCATTATGGTCAAGATAATGTGTTGCCACATGTCCACTTGTGCACTCAACTCACTGACTTTATATTTACACCTTTAACACTGCTACATTCCTGTGCTGTACATTTTTTAACCTGTGCCTCTTCAGAGTCACTTACTAATTTTCCATTCCTTGCTCTGAATTTGCACTCAGGTTCCCATCCCTCTGCCAATCTAGTTTAAATACACTGCTCCAACAGCGCTAGCAAATCTCCCTGGGAAGATATTCGGCTCTGTCCTTTTCAGGTGTATACAAAGCCTATCTTCCCCAGAACCAGCTCCAATGCATCAGATGTTTCATCCCCTCCCGCTTTCCAGCCATGGTTTCAATCTTTCAATCCTCCTATTTCTATGCTCATTAGCACATGAAACAATGTGGAATCCTGAGATTAGGAGATTCTACATTTCAACCTCCTCTTTAGCACTCTGAAATCTGCTTTCACAAACTTACCTTTCCTACTCAAATAATTGATACCAATATGCCTCCCCAGAAAAACATCCTACACCTGCTTCATGACATCATTGACTCTAACAGCAAGAAGGTAACATATCATCCTGCAGTCACATCTATGGCCACAAAAACAGCTGTTTGTACTCCTAACTAACAAATTCCCTGTTAGACCTACTCTTCCAATACCTTTCCTTCCCTCTGGTATGTACAGCCACCTATAATGCCACAAACTTGGCTCTGACTGCATTCCTCCAAGGAAGCAATCACTGCAACCAGCATCCAAAACAGGAAACTGATTGACAAGCAGAACCCCAGGAAATGCACGCACTACCTGCTTAGTTCTAGTCAACTGCCCAGCAGTCACACATTTCCTTTCTGCCCCTTCTGCATTAGATGATTCCATTTCAAAAGCAAATTTAAATGAGAAGAATTTATGCAAAGAAATCTGTACACACAACTGAAGATTCAAAGATTGCAAACTTACCACCTATACATTGGAAATATCTATGAGCTCATTCCACCAAAAAAAGTATTTCTCATAGAAATGTTAGCGAGCACTAGGTTTGGACATGAACGCTATGGCTAAACCATCTATTTGTACATACATGATGTCATTCAAACTGAACTCAAGTAGTTAAAATCAATAAGCACAGATTCAGAAAATGATGGAGTGTCTACATTGCCATGGTGTAGCAATGTGTCATAAGTGACAATATATTCCTTGAGTGGTATATTCAAAGTAAGCTCAGAATGTTGACTGATTACATAGGAAAGACATTGCTAACAATACATAGGACACGTAGTAGTCTTCAAGCTTAGGTTTACGCTCTGCTTCTGCCCTATTCTGTAGGACGACAGCTATCCTGATCAGATCACTGCTCAAAACTCAAACTCATAAATGAGCCAAGGCCATCCCGTTTATATCTGAATAGAGCTTGGTCTACCTCAAAATATCCTGTAAAGGCAAAATATCTTAAAAATTTGAACAACAGGTTAAGCAGGCCATTTCATGTGTTACTATGTAGTGATTACTTGAGTGATATTTTCCACCAACAGAATGCAGTCATCAGTCTAAAAAGGCATTCTGTCTACAATAATGTTACATGTAAATTTCAATGCTGGTCCAATGTCAGGTATATTGGCTAAGAGACTCCATTATTGGCTGACTGAATCAAATAGCATGTCCTTTGTTTATTCGTAACAAGCAGAATACAGACCATACTCAACCAACCCACACTTGCAAAACACAAAATAAAACAACTGTTATTAGTTCTGCATTTGGGAAGCACTTGCTGAACAATTCTGAATGCACTCATTACTATGTTAACAATCAATTTAAGGTCATTAGTCTTGCTTGTAACGTGGTTCACTTAAGCTTGCACAGCAAACCATTCTTTGCAAATAAAAGGAAAATGTTCAAGCCTTATGCTTTTTCAGGGACCGGTAGTTCCCTGTTGCTTTTGCCTTGGCCGATCAATAGTTTTTTGCTTCTGTTGATCAAATTATTGTAATTGTTTGAAATTTGGCACTGTATTTGTGCTGATGACTGAAAGATGAAAACGTCTGGCAACACATCTTTCCTTATGCAGCAACAGTAGTTACAAGTTCAGTCCTTATTAACCCTAACAACCAAAAATAATTATCCTCTTGATGCTAACAACTCAGAATAGCTCTTCATAATATATTTTTGCCCTAAACTTACCATATCTCTGTGCTCCAGGTTGGCATTGAAGTTAATGAGCTCGCTTACAATTTCTAGATGGCCTTCCTTTGCAGCCGAAATAAGAGCTGTCCAATTATCCTGCAAATAAGTAATATCAAATAAGAGAAATTTTTAAAATATGTTTAAACAAAACATGAACAATATTATAGTTACTCAGCTACTGGAATTACAGTAAAAATACTCACAGCATCTTCCAGATTGCAGTTAGCTCCCCTCTTGAGCAATTCTTGCACTATTTCCAAATTTCCTTGCTCTGCTGCCAGCATTAATGGAGTCTGCCCACTCTGCAATGTAAAATTCTTAATCGGTATCATAAAGATGTAATGTTCAACTATGAAATTCAAAAGTTTGATACATATTGAAGATGTTTAAGTATTTTTTCATTGCAACATAAATACACACCTTATATCTTTCTGCCATTTCACACTATTTTTACAGCATACAGCAAAGCAAACAAATAGACTGATCAACTAACACACCTCTTCAACAAGTTCAGATATTAAGTGAAGATCAGCTGTCTCAGCTTAAACATATTTCTCAGCATGCTTGAACGTGTTCTTTATTAAGAATGATTAATGTAGTATTTGAAAATGCAAAGCATTTTGTTAAGTGTGAAGATATAATATCACACTTAAAAACTGAGATATTCCCAACACAAACCTAACTTCTGAGGGAGAAAAATAAGGACATTATACCAAAATTCCACTCAATAGCAAGATTGTGAAGTTCCTTGTATTTGTTTACCTTAACAGTGGTCAGTCAACAATGTGGGTGTGGCAAACCTCAGGCTCCAGTCTGACAACAGTCTATAATTGTGGTTACACCCACATGACTGGATAAACAAATACATCAAGTTTTACATGACTAAGGAAACTGCAGGAAGACACTAGTCCCAATACTAAGCACTTAACTAACATTAAAGAAGATAGTAGAGTTTTGAAACATTGTATTTGGGTTGTCTGTTTATATTTACTCCAGAAGAAGCTAAAGCAGCACACAAGAAGTCAAGTTAATATTGCTGATGCTTTAAAAAGAGAGTGTATATTTTTTTAAAAATCACCGAGATTGCTCCCAGGCAGCTTTTACACATTTTCTACCAACCAGTACAGAATAACAATCAATTTTGTTCATTTCTTGGCTAGACAGTGATTGGTAGGCTTAAGAGAATTTAGCAGTTCTAAACTATTAACAAATAATAATCCAATATCACACAATAATTTTATTTTAATTGCAATTAAATTGTCAATTATCCTTTACTTGTTAATTAGAAGACACATTCAAAATATTTAGTTAACAGAAATCTACATTTTTAAATATCTCCAGCACATTTCATTGCCATGGAATAAAAAAAGGTGTGAAATTTTCATGCAACTAACTTCCCACCTCATTCCTTTCATCCACATCCTTGTATTTCTCCAGCAATGCCTTAAAAGCAGTGATGTTTTCCTCTTCAACATAGGTCAACAGACTATGGGATGTGACAGCAGCCATTATTCAACCTTCAATTATATCTGTAATGTTAAAACAAAAATTTACAACACTTTCAAAATAATGGACAGAAGTGGACCAATATTTAAGTGATCGAGAAATAGAACCCAGTTCATTTCAAGCAGCAAGTACTCTTATATCAGAGGTTCTAATTTCCCAATGATGCATTTCACACAAGTTCAAAAAATTAATCACTGTCACATAATTCTTTTTCTGAAATTGCCCATTTAGTCTTAGACTGACTGATTTGAACAAAGCTCTCAGAGATAACAGGACAATCTTTTTATTTTCAATCAAACAAGGAGTTCTGAGAAAAAAAGGCACAGATTTGGGAGGTGACATGTTTGTGGACATAGGCAAAAAAAAGTTTGAAGATAGGTAGTTTGCTAGAACAATGGGGTAAGCCTGTTTTTTTTTGGAAAAAAGTGGTGATGGCTGCAGATTTAGTATTTAGATTGAGAACAGTCAACAATATCAGTTAATATGGAGACCTGAAACAGGAAGTGATTAATCAGCAATTGGGAATATGGTTGAGGGAGTAGGCAGTGGGTTAAATGGTCAACATCAGCATTGAGTGCACAGGAGATAGAAGAGAAACAGAGAGCAAGATGCAATTTCGTTTTAGCGTGACAAAAACTTGAGAGCAGGTTTCTTGGGTTAGAAGAGAGGAAAGCAGCAGAGGCTTGAGTGGTCTCAATTTTATTGACAAAGAAGCTCATAAATACTCTGCATTTACTACTGAAGGAGAAATTGAAGAATAGGAGACAAGGAATTGGCTAGGCTTTATTAAACAATGCTGCTGCTAATATTCATTTGCTTTCTTTCACTGATTATTAAATATGCCTGTCAGTTCAGATCCAAATTATGGGACTATTCTACCACCTTCTGGTAGCAAGGAGAATCAGACAGAAACATGCAAAAAAAAAACCAGTGCCAGCAAAAATCTGAAAAAAGGTGTTTTCTGATTTGCTATTAATTCACCTTGACACCTGGGCAAAGGAATACAATGCATTCATCTCATGTGAGAACACCATCCATCAGGACACTGTACATACTTCTGTGACTCAGCCAACGTTGTCTATCTAATACGCTGCAGGAAAGGATGTCCCAAGGCATGGTACATTGGGACAACCATGCAGAACCTATGACAATGGATGAATGAACAATGCTTGACAATCGCCAGGGAAGAGTGTTCTCTTCCTGTCAGGGAACAGTCATGGGCATTCAACCTCTCTGATCTTTAGACAAGTGTTTTTCAAGGCAGCCTTCACAATGCATGACAGCAGAGTAGCTGAGTGGAAACTGACAGCCAAGTTCCGCACACGAGGAAGGCCTCAACCACAATCTTGGGTTCATATCACATTATCTGTAACCCCCACGACTTGCCTAGGCATGCAAAATCTCACTAACTGTCTGAGCTGGAGACAATACATAGCTCTTTAACTTGTGCTTAACCCTCTCTCCACTCACGCTATCTGTACCCTTAAGAATGGATTACCTGTAAAGACTCATATTCCAACCATTGTAAATTGAGTTTATGTCTGTATGCCCTGTTGTGAACACAGCTCCTCCCTCATCCTGAAAGCTCGTGCAAACCAAATAAACCTGTTGGACTTTAATCTGGTGTTGTGAGACTTTTCACAAAGGAATAGACTCAGACACATATGCATCTGGATGAGTGCAGCTTCAACACCACTCAAGAAGCTTGACACCATCCAAGAAAAAGCAATCCCTTAATTAATCCTCTCTCTCCCACCAATGCAGTGGCAGTGTGCAACATCTTAAAAGAAGCATTGCAGCAACTCACCAAGTCTCTTTGATTGTACTTTATAAACCTAAAATCTCTACCACTTAGAAAGACATGGAAGCACCACCAATGGGCTGAACAGGGGATGGGAAAGGGAAAGAAATCAAAATCTTGAAACTCCTTCTCTAATAGAATAATGGGTATGCCTACACCACATGGACTGCAGCAATTTAAGGTGGCTACTTACCACTATCTTCTCAAGGACAATTAGGGGCATCTTCTGTTGAAAGGGCAATTAGGGATAGGCAATAAAAATACTGGCCTAGCCAGCAACACTAACATCCCATGAAATGATAGAAAAAAGCTACCAACTATTCACCAAAACAAATCAGTCGTCAATCACAACACTAATTTGAAATTTCTCAAGATTAAATAGTATATACTACATAATTCTCTGGAACAGTATTCATTTACAAAGCTCTCTCAGCCTAAAAGACAACTATTCAATGATATTTTTTCAAACAATTATCTGGTGCAATTAATTTTCAAATTCAATTTTTGTATGCAACCAAATAAACTTTTTACGTAAGACAAAATGCATTTCATTTTCACATTGTTTCCAGCAACTGTTGTAGCAGCTTATCTAATACGAGGGCACAAAGTCAACAAAAAGTTAGTGAAAATTTCTAATTTATCTATATGTCATCTAACAGTCAAACAGGGAAAGTTTTACCACAAGTTATCAAGGCAAGGACTAGAATATAACAAAAAAAGTGAACTGATCAAGTATTGGTTGAAAATAAACTAAAATTATAGGGATGAAGTGTAAAGAAATAGGATTAGAGTAGCTAGTTCCCAGTCACAGTCAAGACTTCCTTTACTGCTATGCAGGATTTTATTGAAAACGATATCGCCGCCTGCAGGTTTATTCAACTCCACAAATGTCAGTCCTGAACAAAGCCATTACCATTCCAGTGATAAAGGCTTATTTCGTGACAGAATATGGTAAACACGCAGATACATTTGAAAAGGAAGAGAAACGGAGATACTAGTTTCACTTTGTAATTTATTTTTAAATACTATACAATAACAAAGAAGGCAGAAAAAATAGATGAATATGAAGCAAACAGTTCAACCTCACCTGATAGTTGTTGCAACAATAAACCACAAGAAAATTGTTAATTTGCATGAAATAACTTCTTTCAAAAGAAAATGGTTAAATTTGTTAAAACTACTTTTTTCATCCTGAATGATTCAGTACCATACCAAATGGTACACTTAAACAGACCAAAGCAAAAAGTCACTGGATTCAAAGACTTAAATTAGAAGCACTGTCTCTGCAATTTCAAATATTGAACTGCAGTATCAGATTCACAGATGTGTAGTTGTGATATTAAAGGTATTGTAAAGAAAAGTAATTTTAAATGTATGTACGAAATCTTAAAGATGACTGCTAAAAATCACTTGACCTCCAATATTGTCAAGCTCCCAGAAGGCTCAAAGTGGTTTGCAAGTTGGCATATCCAGAAACACAAATAATGAAATTTAATCAATTCCCACAGAAAACTAAAACTCATTGACAATGCCTTTCCTGCAGATATGGCTAGATCTTTCCTACATCAAAGCTGCTTGAATACGAGCTATTCAAGTTAATGCGGAGATATTTAAAAAGTCAACTATCTCAACTAAAAGTCAATGGATGGAGGCTATGACTCCAGACTTGGACTACCCCAGTAGCTAATATGGAAAAATATTTGAGTCATTGAGTTTTGAACTGTATGAAGTTAGGCCGAGAATAGTCATTTTGTGCAGAAAACCAAGGTAGTCTCTTGAAGCTCATTCCAGTTCACAACCATACATGAGAGAACTGTATGGATTAGGATTTCTCTCTGCTACTGGTCATCACAGAAGGAGTTGCCCATCACTCTTTTGCTGCAAAAGAAATGTAGGCAATCTTGAAAGACAGCAGAACCAGTGAAGAAATAGGGACCTTCACTCAATTCCCAAAGTTAATGACTTTCTGAATCCATTTAAAAAGGCAAACACTAATGAATCAACTACAGAAGTCACTGTTGCTGCTGAACACAACCTTTCACTCCAGGCAAACAACATTTCAACTGCAAGCTATGGGTTTGCAAAAATATTTTTAAAAACTGAACTGAGTTTCATCTTTCTAAACATTCTTTTATTTTTATCTACTTTTAATCCCTTGAATCTATATTTTATTTCGTAGCTTTATCACTTTTACTTAAGCACTTGGCAGCATTTTTTAAATTATTAACAAAAAAGCTTGACCTCTAGGTTATTTTAAAATCAAACCACAAATTAAGTTTTATTTATTATTGATAAACCCTTGCCAGTGAGGATGGTTGAATTTCATGAATCCAAAAATGACTAAAGGGGTCAATTCAGGCTTGCAGACATTTTGAAATGCAGGGTATTTGTTGTCACATAGAATGCCTGGTGGTATATTATCAATTCAGGTCACGGCGTGTACTTTTTGTCATTCTCAATTTTCTCCCTCATTTTGTTGTTGTCAGGTCTCAAAATATTGGAATACTTCCCACAAATTCTGCCACCAACTGGTTCAATCCAACATAGGTGATATCCGAAGAGTTGACTTCAGTGTTGAATTTCTTTACGTCAGCTTTCAATGTACTCTTGGAGCGCTTCATCTGTCCTGACTGAGCTGGGCGAAGATGACTTGCTTTGGAAGCCTGGGTAACTGACATCGAAACTATCTGACCAACCCAACGAACACGACAATGGTGATTATAGCCTCAAGGATACTAAAGGTGATAGGTAGTCTTTGTGGGGATGTGTTTATGGAAAAGAAACTAAGCACTGACAAGAAAATCAGCCAGAGCAACTGATATTCTAGACGGCTCCCAGGTCTTTGAAATTGATCAAACGTCATCAATATGCAGACACTGAATAGCACTATATTCAGGAGTATTTGATAGCCACTACCAGAAATCATAGACATCAGCAAGAAATTTAAGCAGGATTGGTGGCATGGCAACAAAATATCTCAGCTTCAGGAAGGGTGCACAGATACAGGACTCAGTTGAACAAAAGAGAGGGAATATTTTTTCAAATCTGATGATAACAGAAGCTAATCAAAAGACAGCCCCTATGAAGCAATATTAAAAAGCACATCTTACATTGCATGAATTAAAAAGAAATAGACAATAAAATTAAATTAAAGGAACAGATAGGCTGAAGTGAAACAAGAAAGTGAACATTAACTACCAGCTTGCAAAGATAGCATCTGAAATATGTAAAATTGGAGGTGGAAATTATGAAGGGTCTTTGTCATGCGATATCCATAAATGAGAAAATAATAACACTAACTATTTTTTGACCAGACACATTAAAGAAAGTATGATCCAACAAACCAAGCACGGGTACTTACATAAAATGTTTTAGGGCAAGTGGAATCAAAAAGAACAGATCAGAATTTTTTTTTCACTCTTGCAATGTCAATATATGTTACCCACTCCTAATTGCCTTTGAAGTGAGCCACCTTCTTAAATTGTGCTGCCCAGCAAGTGTGCCCAAAATGCTCTTAGGAAGGAGTGTTCAGGATTTTGACTTAGCAACAGTGATATCGTTCCAAGTCACAGTAGTGCATGGTTTGGAAGAGAACTTGCAAATGGCAGTATTCCCATGTATCTGTTGTGCTTGTCCTTCTCCTACAGCTGAGGTCTTTGGTCTTCACAGCTTTGGAAGGTGCTGTCTTGCCCTAAATAGTGGTAAGCTTCTTGAGTTAAATTGGAGTTGCAATCATCCAGACAAGTGCAGAGTGTTCCATCACATTTCTGATTTGTACACTGCAGATGGTGGACAGACTTTGGAAGTCAGGCAGCAAGGTACTCATCACAGAATATTCAGCCTCTGACAAGTTCTTTTGGCCACTGTGTTTATATAATTGGTCCAGTTCAGTTCCTAGTCAATGGTAACCCTCAGGGTGTTGATGGTGGGGCATTTAATCATAGTAATATCACTGAATGTCAAGGAAAATGGTTATTAGATTTCCTCTTGTTGAGAGATAGCCATTGCTTGGCACTTGTTCTTTTGCCATTTATCAAGGCATGCTTGAATATTATTCCAATCTTGCTACTTATGAATACATACTAGTTTGGTACCAGTTAAGTCACAAATGGTACTGAACATAAGTGAACAGCTACACTTCTGACATTATGATGAAGGAAAGTCATTAATGAAACAACTAAAGATGATCAAATCTCGTAACTTCTGCAGCTGAGGTGTTTGATCTTCAACAACCACAGCCATCCTTCTTTGTGCTAGGTATGACTTTAACCAGTGGACAACTTTTCCACTAGTACATTTTCAGCTGAATGGACCTGGTGGAACTCGTAATGAGCATCAGTGGACAGGTTACTGCTGTGCAAGCGCTGCTTGACAGTACTGATGATGGCATCTTCTATCACTTTGTTGATGATCAAGAGGTGATTACTGAACTCTCACCTTCAATTATGTAGGTCAGAGTTCAAGTGTTCCTTCCCACTGTCTATTAGCAATCCCTTCTCAAAGTAATGTAATTATTCTATTCATTCTACTGTCTGGGAAGCTTATACTTTCTAAAGCACACATTAATAAGAGAGTTCTCAGTAGCTGTATTATTTTCAAGGAAACATGTTCTTTTCACTCATCTATATTCCATCATGCTTAAAGCAATGTATAATTGGCCAAGATGTATGCTTTAATACAGAATATAATTTTTTTCAAAAATGTGTTTAAATTCTCTATTAGTGGTTATATGTGTTTCTATGCAAACAGTACTTTTGTAACTTCAGATATTTTATGAGTTTTCTATACTATATTCATTTTAAATTAAATTAACCCATTCTGATCTATTAGTTCTTTTAGTTCCAGGTTATCCTAAACTCCCCTTACAACTAATTACCAATAAAAAATTTGAGGGACATGTAGGAATGTAGAAAATTCATTAACATGCTCTAGCCAATGCAAAACAGAGCAATTAAATCATAGAATGAAACCCCAGAGGATCAAGAATAGAAATCCAAATGTGATCAAACCATTCATCACTGCTCCAAGAATGAAACTCAAATAATGCAACCAGTCCCAATGGTTAATAAACAAAGAAGATATTTAAGTATTTTGAAGTGTCAGGGAGAAAAGTCAGAGTTTCAATTATGAGAAGAAATGAAGTTTTCAGCTTAAAAACAAGCATTGAGAGGTGATCTTACACAGAGGTATCAAAAATGGTAAATGATATGAAAAAAAATCTAGAAATACAACAAGTTAAACAATGGAAGCAAGGAAAACACATACAGATTCAAGATAGTAAATGGCAAGTTAAGGCTTGATAGAAGTAGGTTCTTCACATGGTGTGAATAATGCTTCCAATGCTCTAAAAGTAGAGGAGACAAATTCCCCAGAATCATTTTAGTAAACAATTAGATGACATGGGAAAGGAGAAGTGGTGAAAAGCTCAGGTTGTTCTGGATAGACCAGGCAGCCTTTTTATTCACATTTTGTTATCATGTGACAAGATGCAAGTAAAATGTGGTACTTGGATTTAAGTGATAAAACGAACTATCCATTGAGGAAATTCTTAGTTTCACTAGCCAATCCCCATGCATTATTTATAGTAGTTTGAACTGATGTTTCCAGGGCAACTTGGCATTTGGCACTTTAGATGAACTGAGGATCAAACAGTTTGCTCCTTAACTAATGTGATGCGAAAGAAACAGAGGCATAATGAAGTATAGCAAATTAGAGTACCTAAATTAGATTCAAATGATGCACAGAATAATAAACAACAAGTGACAAAATATCCAGTAGAGCACATACTACAGTAATGCTGTGTTAATTAACATTCTACATTACGTAGTTCTTCTTTGAGGCGTTTCCCTGTCCGGTTGATTCTTTGTAACTACAAAGCTGAAGAGAGAAATTTTACCCTCCGCCCACTGTACATTTACCATGGTCAATCCATTTAACCTACACATCTTTGTGAGAGGAAGCCAGAGCAAGTAGTGGAAACCCACATCAACACGGGGGGGGGAACGTACAAACTCTGCACAGTCACCCAGGCCGGAATTGAACTGATCCTTTAGCAGTGCAAGACAGCAGTGTTAACATTCAAAATGAAAAAGGTAATTTGCCTCAACTCTCAATGTTAACAAGTCTGGATCCTGGACCTTCTTTTGAAAAAAGTTCCAGGATCCAGACGCGCATCTTCATTAAAAAGTAATCAGTTTGCCTTGGTATTCCAGGTTTTAAGTTTCATGCAAATGTGTCCATTAGTTTTTAAGATCATAAGACTCAGAAACAGCTGTAGGCCATTCGGCCCATCAAATCTGCTCCACCATTCAATGAGATCTGCAACTCCACTTTCCCGCTTTATCCCCAAAACCCTTGATTCGGTTACTGATTAAAAATCTGTCTTTCTCAGCTTTAAACATAGTTAACGACCCAGCTTCTAAGGACTCTCAAACAAAAGAAGAAAGAACCTCTCAGCATTTACCATGTCAATCCCCCTAAGATTCCTAAATATCTCAAAAAGGCCACATCTCATTCTTCTAAATTCCAGTAAGTACAGACCCCAAACTATTCAACTTCTTCTTGTACGTAAATCCTTCCACTCCCTGGATCAACATTTTTGGACTACCTCCAATATCATTATATCTTTCTTTAGATAAAGAGACCATAATTGTTCACTGTTCCAGGTGTGGTCTAACTAGAGCCATGAATAGTTTTACTAAAGACTCCCTCATTTTTATACTCCATTCCCACTGAAGTAAAGGTCAACATTTCATTTGCCTTCCCTATTGCTTGCTGGATTTGCATGCTAGTTTTTTTTGCAGTTAATACAGAGGACTCCCCTCAAACCCCTGCTCTACAATTTTCTTCAGTATTTCTCCATTTAATACATATAATTTTGAGACACACTGTTTATCAACAACACCAAACACAACTACATGCAGGAATTAAAATGAACAGGTTAAATGACTCCTTTTCTAAAGGGCCTGAGGCACTAACTGGCACTATCACACTGTTAAAAAGATACTTATAATGAATGCTAAGTTATAGCCCTAACTTTCTGCAGTGAGGTTAATGGACAATTCATGCTAATTCATTTGCAATCCATTAAGTTCTTAAAAATAACAGGGTATTTAGGCGCAGAGTGGTGTAAATTAATCTGCAAGTTCTGAATATTCATAACATAGAAACACAGAAAATAGAAGCACGTGGAGACCATTTGGCCCTTCAAACCTGCTCTGCCATTCATTGTCACGACTGATCATCCAACTCAATAACCAGATCCCATCTTCCTCCCATATCCTTTGATCCCCTTTGCCTCAGTATTATATCTAATTGCTTCTTGAAAAATATTCGTTTTGGGCTCAACTACTTTGTGATAGCAAATTCCACTGGATGACCATTTTCTGGGTGAAAAAATTTCTCCTCACTGCTGCCCTAAACATTCTAACCTACATCCTCGTGGCCCCTGATTCTGGACAGCCCCACCGTCAGGAACATTCTTCTTGCATCTAACTGTCAAGTCCTGTTAGAATTTTATATATTTCTATGAGATACCCTTCATTCTTCTGAACTCCAGCAAATATAAACCTAACTGACTCAACTGTTCCTCGTATGTCAATCCTGCCGTTCCAGAAATTTGCACTCCCTCTACAGCAAGAGCATCCTTCCTCAGATAAGGAGACCAAAACTATTCACCATGTTCCACGTGTGACCTCACGAAGGTCCTATATAATTCATCAAGATATCCCTGCTTTTGTACTAAAATCCTTTCACTATGGGATTTTCATACATGTTCATTTAAGTGTCAAGGTAAGCCTATTTGTGACAAATAAATAAACTTATACTTTTGAAGGCTGAAATGCCATGTGCCCTTTTTTACTGTCTGCTGCATTTTTACCTTCAGTGACTAGTGTACGTGGTCTCATTGCACATTCCCCACTCCTAGTTGACAGCCATATAGTGATCTGCCTTCCCATTTTTGCTACCAAAATGGATGATCTCACATTTATCCAAATTATACCGCATCTGACATCCACTCAAGTTGTCCAAATCATACTGAAAGATCTCTGCATTCTCCTCACAGCTCACCCACCCAGCTTTGTGCCATCTGCAAATTTGGAGATATTACACGGAAAGATAGAAAATAGGAGTAGGCCATTTGGACCCTCAAACCTGGTGTGCTATTCATTTTGATCATGGCTTACAAAATTCAATATTCTGATCCTGCCTTCCCCCCATATCCCTTGATTCCTTTAACCCCAAGACCTATATCTGTAGAAACATTTAGTTTGCTCATTTAAATTATTTATATCATGAACAATTCAGATCCTAGCACTGATTCCTGTGGTATCCCACCAATTATTTCTACTCTTTGATTCAGGTCTGCTAACCAGTTTTCTATCAATACATTACCGCCAATCCTATGTGTTTTAATTCATCAAAAACATTCTAAAAATTCAAATAAAATCACTGGCATCCTCTCATCAACTCTACCATATACATCCTCAAAGAACATGAGTAGATCTATGAAGTATGATTTCTTCATACTTCATGAATGAACCCCTGTTGACTCTGTCCAATCCTGCCACTTGTGTTTGGCTATAAAATCTTTGATAATGGATTCTAGAATTTCCCCAACTCAATGTCTGGCTAACTTTCTTTAGTCACTACCTCCCTTTTTAAATATGGGGTTACATTAGGTACCCTCTAATCTGTAGGAATTGTTCCAGAGTCTATAGAATCTTGGAAGACTACCATTGCGCCCTCTATTTCTCAGGCCACTTTAGTGCTCTGGGCTATAGATTATCATGCTTTTGGGATTTATCGGTCTTCAATCCCATCAGTTTTCCCAATACCATTTCTCTATTAATCTTCTTCAGCTCCTGCCTCTCACTAAACTATGTTCCCCAATATTTCTGGTATCTCATTTGTGTCCTCCTTCGTGAAGACAGAACCAATGTATGTATTTAGCTGGTCAGCAATTCATTTGTTCCTATTATGAATTTATAGAATAGTGTATAAGGAGGCATTCAACCAATCAGGCCTGCACCCTTCTAATCACCCTGGCATTAAAGGACAATTTAATATGGCCAATGCACCTTGCCTGCACATCTTTGGACTGTGAGAAGAAAACAGAGCACCCAGAGGAATAGGACTCAGGTCCTGGTGCTGTGAGGCAGCAATGCTAATCACTATCTCACCATGCCACCCTTGTTTCTGCTGCAAGAAGCTTACAATTGTCTTCACTAATTTTTTCTCCCCTTGTAGAAACATTTAGTCAGTTTTTATGTTTGTTGTAAACTTACTCTCATACTCTATTTTCCCCTTCCTAATGAGTCATTTAATCCTTCTTTGCGGAATTCTAAACTGTTCCCAATCCTCAGGTTTTGTGTTTCTTGGCCAATTTGTTTGCCTTTTCCTTAGATCTAATACAATTTCTAATTTTCTTTGTAAGCCATGGTTGGTCACTTTTCCAGTTTTACTTTCACTAGATAGGAACAAACAATTGCTGTCGTTCACCCATGCGCTCCTTGAACGATTGCCATATTGCATATCTCTTTCCTGTTTGATTTGCTAATCACAACACCCTATTTTTTGAGCATGATCTGGCCATTGCATTGTGATTTCCTTTTAAGCAATAATATGTGCAGACTGGACCTCCACCTTCATATTAACATGCACCCACACACATTACATCAACATAGGAACATAAGAACTAGAAGCAGAAGGCGGCCACTCAGCCTTTTGAGCCTGCTCTGCCATTCATTACGGCTATGGCTGATCATCAAATTCCGTGTCTCGATCTTGCCTTCCCCCATATCCCTTTAGCCCCAAAGGCTATATCTAATTTCTTCTTGAAATCACACGTTTTGGTGTCAACTACTTTCTGTGGTAGTGAATCCCACAGATTCATCATTGTCTGGTGAAGAAATTTCTCCTCACCTCAGTCTTAAAAGGTTTGCCCCTTATCCTCAAACTAAGACCCTCCTGTTCTAGACTCTGCCCACCAGAAACAAACATTCTGTCCTGCACTGACTAATTTTGTTTAAATTTCATAAGTTTCTATGAGCTCCCCTTACAAATAACTCCAATAAATACAATCCTAACCAACTTGTTCTCTTTTCATATGACAATATAAAAATGATAAGTTATTAGATGCACGTTAAATGATCAAAGAATGCTGACTAATTATTTGAGAAACATGCTCAACTGTACAATACCTTTTAAACCTCTAAATAAATATTTTGCTGAGGGGCAAGTTTGACAGAAATCCAACAGAGTCCAAAAATGAAAAATTCTATTTTGAATATTATAACTTTTAAGTACATTCTAATCTTTCTAGGTTTTGCTTTCAGGTTATGTACCTACTTTATTTTTATGCTACCATACAACACAAATCAGAATTCATTTACGTCTAGTTCCAAGAAAAAAAATGTTTACTTAAAAAAAAATCACATTTGCAAATTAATAAGCACTCCTGACTAAATTAACCACAGTTCAAATGATAATATATTCGATACCTTAAGTTGCCTTTTCAACAAAAACAATTTATGACAAGCCAACATAATAGCCCAAAGCAATTTGCACATTTAACGAGTATGATGGTAAATTGTTAACATGAAACAGAAAATGTGATTTCCTCTGACTTAATTAATTCATGGTTATAAAACAGTTGCAGTTTTGTGTTAGCTCAACCAAATGATCAAAATTCTCATAGTAAGATTGCTTTAATAGTTTTACTTCTAACACGAGTGAAGCTATCATTTTTGTGCAGCCACATTTATTGCACATCAGGGAAGCAGAGGACAATTCATTTCAACGTACTTTGAAAAGTGCAACCAGCAGACTATGAACAGAACTCAGATCAAAAACTACCCAGACCTATTTAAAAATTAAATACACAATTATTAAATTACCAAATTTTTTTGTTTAAAAAACACAATTGCATAATAATTTACAGTACACTACATCTAAGACACTTTGAAATTCACAGTAAAAATTTAAGATTGGAGGTTAAAAATATTAATATTAATGAAACAAACAAGTAGTATCAATACTGTTTTGTATCACAGCTGTGATACAAAACTCAACTTGAAATAAATAATTCATGAGTAAAGATGAATGCTATATCCTGTCTAATTATTTCAACTCTTCCTTGCTCATTTGGCTTCCTTTGTGACAGCAAGTCATAAGAAACAGAGTCAGAAAAATTTTTTCCCCTTTAAACCCACTCCACTGGCAAACTGTACTTATGTAAAATGGCAAGACAATATTCTATCCATGAAAATGTTTGTCATTGAATCTTTAATGTTAAAATTTAAAAACAATGTGTTTATGATCTGTTGACAATCTGCAGTCATCTCTCTACTTCTGAAATCTTGATAAAACATTGCACAAATTATCCAGAAAGCAGGGAACTAATCAATTAGATGAAGTTGTCAAAAACAATGTCAAATAAATTTTTACAAAGATGCAAAGTTCAAATGACATGTCAAAATATCCATTATACGATCTTGAAGGACTCGTCATTCATTTTAATAAGTGCTTTGATTTCATCAGAACAGGGTTCGTGCTAAAATTGAAAAATGTTGCATTTTGGTCAGGGAATTAAAGGAAAATTTATTACCTGCTTGATATCTGAAACATAAACATGCAAGGATGAAATGTCACATTATTCTAGCACAATATCTATTTGGACAAGTTATTTTCATTTCTAGAAACAAAGTAACATGCATAAAAAATAAAATAGTGAGATTAAACAGTCATTTGCAACTTCTCAAAAACTTGGAATGCTTAAGATGTGCTCTGATCTCAATACTACCTTTGCAATCTAAGATAACATTTCAGTATCTCAGTTATAACTGGTTTGAATTTCACACAGACAATATCATGAAGAGAATGTGTTATATTAGCCTTGTAATTCTCCAATTCCTGGGAAACAGCCATCACCAGCATTTTCCAAACAAGCAGTGTTGATATATATGGAAAAATGGATTTTTAATCTGACATTTAGTTAAATTCAAACTGTTTTGTGGTTGTATCACCATCTTCATAATTATATTTTATTTATGTGCGCATAAAATATATTTTAAGTAACTTCATGCCACTACTGGCAAGAAATTTAATGCGGAAGAAAATGTTTCATAATTTTCAATAAATCTACATATCTAAATTTATATTGAAAAATAAGAAAAACAATGAGCTATCATGGCTAAGAAGCAAAAATAGTATCGTAAAAGAGGCTCATACTTTTGCCAGGAAGAATAATAAATCAGAGGATTGGGAGAGTTTCACTTACCTGCAAAGCACCATCAGGAAATTGACAAAGAAATTAAAATCAGAGTAAATTAGCAAGAAAAAAAGAATTTCTATAAGTATGTAAAAAAAGAGTGCCAAATCAAAACATGAATCCCTTTTAGACTAAGATAGGGTAAATTATAATGGACGTAAAGGAAATAGTAGAAATGCTAAATATATACCTTGTATCTGCCTTCACAGTAAAGTCACAAAGTACATAATGGGGAACCAAGAGTCTAAAGAGTGAGGAATTTAAAGTACTTATTCATAAAAGAAAAAGAACAAAGAAGTCAACAAAAACCAAGGTTCTAAAAAAGATAATTTCATACAAAGTAAGTGTACGGCTTGCGATCTCCCAAAATGCCCAATTTTCTGTGACAACCCCAGTAAATTGGAAAGTATAAATACAATGTCACTACAACAAAAGGGAGGGGAAAACAAGGAACTACCATTAGCAGCTGCTTGGCTAAGACCAGAAATGCCCAGAAGCAGTTTAGACAGGTAATTTTGTTGATTTCAAAACTTAATGGTTGATATCTCTGTAAATAATGGTTGATATCCCTGTAGGGAGGGGAAAACAAGGAACTGCCATTGTCAATTAACTTGACATTAGTTATCAATAAAATATCAGATTCATTATTAAGCAAAAGATCACTTGAAAAGTCATAATATTAGATAGAAGTACATTAATAAATGTATGGAAACCACAAGCTACCCTACCTATTTACAATCACGAAATTTGACCATCCCTCACGATTACTTTTCTCACGCTGCTTCATCTTATCATTATACACAATGCTATGTGGTCTTGTGTATATCTTGAAAGCTGGGAACAAAGCAAACAGAGGCGATAGAAGATGCCACCAAAGTGTCAGGCAAGGACAGTATCAAAAGCAACATCCAGGATGATGAGATTGGAGAATACACTGAACAAGATTTTTGGCCATTTTCCCTTCCTGTTCTCTCTGTGTAACTTTCTTACACACATTTAACATATCTGCTGATGCATTAAACAAGCTGTTATTCAATGATGTGAATCGTTAAGCACTAAAATCTGAGATAGGGCTGCTCAAAAACTAGCCTGGGACTGCAGACATAATAATAGGGAAGAAGTTGGAGAAACACACAGCAATTCAGCTTCCTTTAACTTATTTAAAACTCTGGAACTGCAGTGAATGAGTGGCCATTTTATTTGGAAATCCAATGGATTTAAAATCAGGCAATCCACATTTAATGTATATGCAAATACACCTGTGCAAATGTGTTCCTTGCTGATTTCTGCTAGACTTGTACAATGCTGCACAAATGCCTTTTATGGATTTAAAAATCAATTTAATGCAAACAATTCTGTAAAGCGATGCCAAAAAGCAAACTAAAATCTTCAAATGATTAATTAATCTTGCATCAGCAATGCAATTATACAAGAAACAAATGATCATTAGTGTGCCAGTAGTGTAAGAAAATAACAACCAGGAGCAGAAGAATATCCTCCCATCAAGGCTGCTCTGTCATTTAATACAATTATAGCTGCTCTTGGGCTTCAAGGCCACTTTCCCGACTGTTTCCCATATCCTTGATTCAGAGACACTAAAAATCTGGTTGTCACAACCATAAACATATAAACATCAACAACCATCTAGAGTATATAATTACAATGATTCACAACCAGAGTCAAGAAATATCTCCTCATCCCAATCCTAAATTATTCACTCCTTATCCTGAAACTATGTTCGCTTATTCTTGATTCCCCAGCCAGGGAAAAACAACCTTTCAGCATTTACCCTGTCAAGAACTTTTGTAATGCTGAATGTTTCAATGATTCCACCTTTGAAAGTTTGCTAAACTCCTGAAAACATGCATCCGACTTAGCCTTTCACCATAGGAAAATCCTCTAATCCCAGGTACCAATTTCATGAAACTACCAATGCAAGTATATACATTTTTCAATATGGATACCAAAATGACACACAATGTTCCAGGTGTGGTTTCATCAAATTATAGGAAGATTTCTTTAATCATATACTCCAATCTCCCAAAGCAAGCTCCTTAAAACCACCGCTCTTTGTTTACAGCTACTATGTACATATTGGGACCTCTACACGAGGTTAGAGCTTATCGTTCCCTCCAGATGTTATGTATTATCATTACATCAGCATTCTCCAACCTCATTATCCTGGATGCTGCTTTAATGCCGTCCTTGCCTGACACTTGCTGTTTACTTGGCTCCCAGCTTTCAAAGTTATGCACAAAATCACATAGCATTGTGTATGATGATTGATGAAGCAGTGTGAGAAAAGTAATGTTAATGTTAACACATCTCCAACCCCAAAGTTTTTATCTTTTCTGCTCTTCTAAAATCTCAGGCTCCAGACAGCTAGTCTTAGAGGTGCCTTGACCCCTTATCTTGTTCTGATTTCCGAGGTCAAGGACACTGCAACTTACCTTTCTGTTGCTAGGAGTGTCTTCCTGGTTGGCTGTCAAGTTTTGTCTTATTTCTTATTCCTGATCTCCATCAGGATCTAAGTAGCAAACCTGAGTTTCTATTGGTTTGCTTTCCCAGAATGCTGTGATTTCTCCTCCTTGTTTCCGGTCTGTCTCAATCGTTATGGTGACAATTTGAGCTCTTTCAATTATTATAATGTTTTTCTGTTGGTCATATACCATACCCCTAGGCTTCAGCACTGTCACAGTGAATGCAAAGTGTCAGCTCATATAGCTCTCAGACTTATTCAGTATCTATATTGTTCTTCATCTGGAAACTAGCCTGATAACCAAATAATGCATTGTACTTCCATTTACAGAGATATCAACCATTAAGTTTTGAAATCAACAAAATTACCTCTCTAAACTGCTTCTGGGCATTTCTGGTCTTAACTTGGCAGCAGCTTGGCTATCATGTCATATTACTGAGATGATCTATATATTATAGTTACTCAGTGCAATGTTTCTGTGTCTTTTGCACCAAAATGTCCTACAGCTGGCAACAGATGCAAGAATTCAATAGATTTCAAATTCATAGGACTCATGGAAAATTCATGGATTGACACATCTGCATTAATTTGCTGCTGCTTACAGTTCTTACTACTTTAACATGTGCTTCTTATCTCAGTTCACTATAAAGCACAGATGTGAGATAGATAAATAATAGTAATTCAGAAAACCCTCCAGAAACAGTTATCACAACTCAGTGCTTAACTATCAACTCTGAAGAATTCAAAACTGTTGGAAGAATCTATCTTTAAAAGAAAGTTGCTTTCTACAAACCACAATTGCTGCCTTGTACTGCCTGAAAGGAGGTTTCTGTAAAATTATATGAGGAAATTTCCTGGAAACTTCCTCTACTAACTTGTGTGGGATTTCAGCACATGATACTAACACTCTGCCATCAACTACAGGATATGAAGGTCACCTCAATGGATACTCCTGACAAACCCACCATTTCAGGCATTTATAGCACCACAAGCAACAGGTCTCAGGTTACATTGAGACTGGTGCTTTTGAGTGCTCTGGACTCAAATATATTCTTATCCTTAGACAAGCAGGAAGACAGATTTAATTAATATCACAGATGTTCTAGTCTGTATTTCCACATTCAATTACTCTGAGAAATTGTAAACCATGAGCACTTATAAGCTCGTGAATCAACAGTGGAATCCACTATGAGCCATGCTGCAGTCACTAGAAAACCACCTCGTAACATCAGTTGAAAGGCATTGTGCTTCCATTTACAGAGATATCAACCATTGAGTTTTGAAATCAACAAAATTACCTCTCTAAACTGCTTCTGGGCATTTCTGCTCTTAGCCAAGCAGCTGCCAAGTTATCATGTCATATTACTGAGATGACCTAAACATTATAGTTACTCAGTGCAATGTAGTTTATAGTTACTTAGTGCAATGTAAAAGAGGCTCATACTTTTGCCAGGAAGAATAATAAAATCAGAGGATTGGGAGAGTTTCACTTACCTGCAAAGCACTATCAGGAAATTGACAAAGAAATTAAAATCAGAGTAAATTAGCAAGAAAAAAAGAACTTCTATAAGTATGTAAAAAAGAGTGCCAAATCAAAACATGAATCCCTTTTAGACTAAGATAGGGTAAATTATAATGGACATAAAGGAAATAATAGAAATGCTAAATATATACCTTGTATCTGCCTTCACAGTAAAGTCACAAAGTACATAATGGGGAACCAAGAGTCCCCAGAGGACTCAAAAAGTCCTCAAAGAGTCCCAAAAGGGAAGGGAAAACAAGGAACTACCATTTGTCAATTAGCTTGACATTAGTTATCAATAAAATATCAGATTCATTATTAAGCAAAAGATCACTTGAAAAGTCATAGTATTAGATAGAAGTATATTAATAAAGTGTATGGAAACCACAAGCTACCCTACCTATTTACAATCACAACATTTGACATCCCTCACGATTTGTTCCCTTGGAGCAGCACGGAGAGGCAGCGATTTGGGAGAGCGTGAAGTTCGAGTGTTAAGTAGTTTTTAACTTTTCTCTTTGTTTAAAATAGCGAGCGGGGGTAGTCTTTGCCGTTTTTTTTATTTAAACTAACTAGAAACCGGAAGTCGACATTAGGAGGCTGCCGGTAGTTGTAGTTTTCTCTGTCTCTATAAATTGGTACAGAGAGGAAACCCGATACTCTACACAGGTAGAGTATCCCACCCTCCCCCCTCCTCTAACCTAATAATAAAAGTGAGTGGGAAGTTTTTTTTCCTCTCTCCTGGAAATTAAAGTATCAGGGATGGCAGTGCAGGCAGTACGTTGCACCTCCTACGGTATGTACGAGGTGAGGGACACCAGTAGCGTTCCTGCTGATTATACTTGCAGGAAGTGTGCCCATTTGCAGCTCCTTGAGGATCGTGTTAAGGAGCTGGAATTAGAGGAACTCAGGATAATTCGAGAGGTTGAGGAGGATATTGGCAGGAGTAACAAAGAGATAGTCACTCCTAAAAGTGATTCTTGGGTAACTATTAGGAGGACGGGTAAGAAGCAATCAGGTAGACAATCCCCTGGGGCTGTTCCCCTCCAAAACAAATTTTCTGTCTTGGAGGCTACAGTTGAGGAAGAATCAACTGGAGACGACCAAAGGGAGCAGGTCTCTGGGGGTGAGCCTGCTGAGAATAGTCAGGTGGGTAGGGGGAATAAGAGATTGGGCCTAGTAATTGGAGACTCCATAGTTAGAGGGACAGATAGGAGAGTAAATAGTAATAAAAGTGACTCAGGGCTGGTGTGTTGCCTCCCAGGGGCTGGGGTCCAGGATGTCGCAGATCGGGTTTTTAAGATTCTTAAGGGAGAGGGGGGTCAGCCCCAAGTCATAGTTCATGTAGGGACACATGATATAGGAAGGACGAGGGAAGGGGATATTAAACAGAAATTTATGGAGTTGGGGTGGAAGCTTAGGGCCAAAACTGGCAGAGTGGTTATCTCTGGACTCTTGCCTGTGCCAAGGGATAGTTTAGAGAAGAATAGAGAAAGGGAATGTTTGAACTCGTGGCTGCGGGGATGGTGCAGGAGGGAGGGGTTCAGGTTCTTGAACAATTGGGACTCATTCTGGGATAGGTGGGACCTCTACAAGAGAGATGGTCTACACCGGAACCAGAGGGGAACTAATATCTTGGGGGGAAAATTTGCTAAGGCTATGCAGGGGGCTTTAAACTGATTCGGGGGGGGGGGGTGGGATCCTAAGTAGTTGGGGTGCTAAGAGGGATGAGAGTAAGGGGGTCATAGAGGAAAGCTGTAAAACACAGCAGCGTACGGGTGGGGTAGGGCATGGTTTGAAATGCATTTACTTTAATGCAAGGAGCATTCGCAATAAGGGGGAGGAACTTGCAGCTTGGACCAGTACCTGGAACTTCGATGTTGTGGCCATTTCAGAGACTTGGGTAGAGCAGGGACAAGAATGGATGTTGCAGGTTCCAGGGTTCAAATGCTTTAGTCGGAGTAGAGAAGGAGGTAGAAGTGGGGGGAGGAGTGGCATTATTAGTCAAAGACTGTATCACAGTGACAGAGAAGAAGTTTGATGAGGACTTGTCTGTTGAGGTAGTATGGGCTGAGATTAGAAACAGGAAAGGAGAGGTCACCCTGTTTGGAGTCTTTTATAGACCTCCTAAAAGTTCTAGAGAGGTTGAGGAAAGGATTGCAAAGTCAATTCTGGTCAGGAGTGAAAGTAATAGGGTAATTGTTATGGGGGACTTTAACTTTACTAATATTGATTGGAATAGCTATAGCTCTAGCTTGTTAGAGGGGTCAGTTTTTGTACAAAGTGTGCAGGAAAGTTTTTTGACTCAATATGTAGATAGGCCAACTAGAGGTGAGGCTACATTGGATTTGGTGCTGGGCAATGAGCCAGACCAGGTGTTAGGCTTGGAAGTTAGTGAACATTTTGGTGAGAGTGACCACAATTCGGTTACGTTCACCTTAGTGATGGATAGGGATAGGCATGAATCTGGGGGCAGTAGTTATAGCTGGGGGAAGGGTAATTATGAGGCCATCAGGAGAGAATTAGGGTGCATAGATTGGACTAGGAAACTACAGGGACTGGGAACATCTGGAATGTGGAGCTTATTCAAGGAGTAGCTGCTGCGAGTCCTTGATAAGTATGTCCCTGTCAGGCAAGAAGGAAATGGTCGAGTAAGAGAACCTTGGTGTACGAAAAAAGTTGATTTGCTGGTTAAAAGGAAAAAGGATGCTTATGTCAGGATGAGGCTTGAAGGCTCGGTTAGTGCAATGGATAGCTATAGATTAGCCAGGAGGGAGCTAAAGAGTGAGTTGAGGAGAGCTAAGAGGGGACACGAGAAGACTTTTGGCTGATAGGATCAAGGAGAATCCTAAAGCTTTCTTTAGATATGTTAAGAATAGAAGATTGGTTAGGGCAAGATTAGGGCCAGTCCTAGACAGCAGTGGGAAGTTGTGCGTGGAGCCTGAAGAGATTGGAGAGGCACTGAATAAATATTTCTCTTCGGTATTCACGTGGGTGATGTAAATGTAGTTATGGAGAACACTGAGGTACAGGGTAGCAAACTGGAAAGTGTTGAAGTAGATAGGGAGGATGTGCTAGATATTCTCGAGGGTTTGAAGTTGGATAAGTCCCCTGGGCCGGACGGGATTTACCCGAGGATTCTCTGGGAGGCAAGAGAGGAGATTGCAGAGCCTCTGGCTCTGATCTTCAGGTCGTCGTTGGTTACGGGTGTGGTTCCGGAGGACTGGAGGATAGCGAATGTGGTCCCGTTGTTCAAGAAGGTGAAGAGAGACCTTCCAGGGAATTATAGGCCAGTGAGTCTTACTTCTGTTGTTGGCAAAGTATTGGAGAGAATTATTAGGGATAGGATTTATAGTTATTTAGAGAGAAATGAATTGATTGGGGATAGTCAGCATGGTTTTGTGAAGGGTAGTCGTGCCTTACTAACCTTATTGAGTTTTTTGAAAAAGTGACCAAAGAGGTGGATGGGGGTAAGGCAGTTGATGTGGTATATATTGACTTTAGTAAGGCGTTTGATAAAGTGGCCCATGGAAGGCTTCTGCAGAAAATGCAGATGTATGGGATAGAGGGTGATTTAGCTAATTGGATTAGGAATTGGCTAGCAGATAGAAGTCAGAGGGTGGTGGTTGATGGGAGATATTCATCGTGGAGTTCGGTGACAAGTGGTGTACCTCAGGGGTCTGTTTTGGGGCCCCTGCTGTTTGTAATTTTTATAAATGATCTGGATGAGGGTATTGAAGGATGGATTAGTAAATTTGCCGATGACACCAAAGTCGGAGGAGTGGTAGATAGTGAAGAGGGGTGTTATAGTTTGCAGAGAGACTTGACAAGTTGCAGAGCTGGGCCAAGAGGTGGCAAATGGAGTTTAATGTGGAAAAGTGTGAGGTAATGCACTTTGGCAGGAATAATAAATGTGTAGAGTATAGGGCTAATGGTAGTATTCTTAATAGTGTTGATGAACAGAGGGATCTTGGTGTATATGTGCATAGATCCCTGAAAGTAGGCAGTCAAGTCGATAAGGTTGTTAAGAAGGCATACGGAGTCTTAGCTTTTATTGGTAGGGGGATTGAATTTCGGAGCCGCAAGTCATGTTGCAAGTGTACAAAACTCTAGTGCGGCCGCACTTGGAGTATTGTGTACAGTTCTGGTCCCTGCATTATAAGAAAGATGTGGAGGCATTGGAGAGGGTACAGAGGAGGTTTACCAGGATGTTGCCTGGTATGGAGGCAGGTCTTATGAAGAGAGGCTGAGGGATTTGAGGTTGTTTTCGTTAGAAAGGAGGCGGCTAAGAGGGGGCCTAATCGAAACATATAAGATGATTAGAGGTTTAGATAGGGTGGACAGTGATAGCCTTTTTCCTAGGATGGAGAAAGCTAGCATGAGGGGACACAGCTTTAAATTAGGGGTGATAGTTATAGGACGGATATCAGAGGTAGGTTCTTTACCCAAAGGGTGGTTCGGGAGTGGAATGCCCTGCCTGCAGCAGTTGTAGATGCGCCAAGTTTGGTGGCATTTAAGAGGTTAGTTGATAAGTATATGGAAGAGAAGGGAATGTTTAGTTTGGAGGGGCATTGCTTTTTATATTGGTCGGTGCAACATTGAAGGCCGAAGGGCCTGTTCTGTGCTGTAATGTTCTATGTACTTTTCTCACGCTGCTTCGTCTTATCATTATACACAACGCTATGTGGCCTTGTGTATATCTTGAAAGCTGGGAACAAAGCAAACAGGAGGAGATAGAAGATGCCACCAAAGTGTCAGGCAAGGACAGTATGAAAGTATTTCTATCAAACAGTAAAGTTACAATGCTTTTAGATATGTTTGTTTCAAAAGTGGAGACGTTGCTATCTTTGTTAGTATTTATTGTAGCTTCGAAGCACCAGCGGAGATGTTGGAGAATCAGAATGCAGGGATTGTCCAGGTGAAGTATTTCACAAAGAAGTGATTGCAAACCTTCTTGTATTCCTGCCATTCAGTGATCCTACAACAGCTTCTCAAATGATGAAGGTATCCTACTAATGGTAGCCCCTTCACAAAGTAACATTGTTCGCTATGTGCTGTGCAGTAGACATATGGTTTCATTGCAGGATGTCAACAGATCTTTCCAGGTGACAAACTACTGCTTAAGGAGTCCAAAGATCTGTTTGAGGAAGCGCTAGCTGACCTATGGGAGAGACTGTACTGACACTAAACCCACAAAAACACATTTCTGAGAAGAAACACTAGCCAAGCTTGGTTTAAATGAAACCATCCTTTAATTTGCAGTATGGTGGTGCAATGAAGAACTGCCAAAATATAAAACTGTAATTGGAGCTTTCAGGAGAACAGCACGGAATCACTCAACACAATTAATGTTAATGTACAAATTGTATGTCATCAGAGTGGAATATTCTGTCTCATATAGGCAATGGGCTTATGTAAAAGATATCTGCAAAACAACTTGGAGGAAGGCTACAATTGTGAATGACCCACAGCCCTTTTTTGATGCATCCAGATATCAACAGGAAGCGATAAAACTATCTGAAGTAAAAAACGCAGCAGCCATTGCCTTAAAGCAGACACATTTTGCATCTTGAATTTCATGTCAAAATTTATCAAATCATCATGAAATTATTTAACATAAAGATGTAAACATGTGAACTATTATATGCTGAAGGCTGTCACATCATGTAACAGCATTGAGCATGCTCTCAAGTTTTTCTTTCTGCTCCCTCAACCCTCCCAGGTAACCGTATTTGGTATGAATTTGATGTGCTAGTTTTATTTACATTTGTTACTATTCAATTTTTAAAATACATTTTTTCAGTTGCAAGCTTTTCTTCTCAGCAGGCTGTTTTCTGGCATCTTGGTGGATACTCAAGCTTCGGACCTATTCTCCTTCTCTATTTCATTTCTACCCCCCCCATCATCAATCCACTAAACCCACAGTCCCACCCAGTTGCAGACCCAGTCCAACTGCCCTGATCATGAAATTTCCCTAACCATGAAATTCCCCTATTCTCTCACCCCTCCACCGGACCCTGTCCAGCTCTTCCTGAGCCTTGGCCTTTTTGATGAGCTTTCTCCCCCTAAGACACTCGGAAAAAAAAAACAATTTCACGCTTCATTGGGGACTTCTGAAGTGAGTTTGTGGAGCTTCTTGAAGAGTTACCCCAAAGCTTATAGAGCGATTTGAGGATGCAAAAGGGTTAAGGTAGGGAGCAGCCAAGCATGAACATGGTGGCAGTAATAGTCAATGCCTCCTCTTAGCAGCACAGCAAATCTGAGGTTCCTGCAGAGGCCAAGCACAGGTCAGACCCTTTAAGTTACTATGTATAGGTAGCCATGCAAACGAAAAATGTAAGTTGAATATGCTATGCACAATAAAAGAGGGAGGATTAAAAACAGAACATGTTGGAAAATCTCAGCAAGTCTGACAGCACCTGTGGCTAAAGAACAGAGCGAATGTTTCAAGTCTGGATGACTCTTTATCAGAGCAAAAGAGAACTGGAAATAAGATGAGATGGGAGTGGGGAAGGAAGGTTAAACAGAGCCAAAATAGTTTGAATCCCATTCTCCAGAGCCTCCTTCCCCAGAAGGCTGCTCTGTACCCTGCTCACCCATCCCCACTAATCCATCCAAAATTGTCAATTCTGTCCCCGATACAACATAGATCCACCCAGGCTAATTATAGCCATAAATTTTCCTTCCCAGACTTCCTCCATCCAGTTCAACTGTCAGGACATTCTTTCAGAGATGTCAAACCAACAGTTTATACTTGCAGCATGTCCATATCCTAGAACTGATCCGACCCAAGTTTAGATATAATTTTCCGAAGTAAAACTGTATTCCTATTATAAAATCCTTGACTCACTGTTTATAACAAATTTTGCAGAAATGTTTTGATCATGAGACTACATACATTTTCTACAACAACATCAGTACACAAATTTGGCTCCTTCATAGCCCTAAGGGACATATAAAAATATTCACAAATGGTAAGTTTTTTAAAACAGTCTGCAAACTTTTGAACAAGATATTATTTAGATTCTTAGCTAATCACTGGATTGTTGACCATTTTTTCATCTTTTGGTGTAACTCTATTAAGTATGTCAGAGTTTGAACAATAGCTGTGAGGAGATCAATATTCTGATTAAGAACTGGCTAGGAACTCTGAAATTCACTCAAACTTCCCACAAAATAAACTTTAATCTTTATCCATTTCCAAAGAAAACACTTGCACTGCAACTTTTCTAAAATCCATTCCCTAAATTACTACGTCTCTCATGATTTACTTCCTTCTCTATCTGGACTTATCACATTGACCTCATCATATCTAACTTCTCAGATTTAGTTCTCTGCTTTTTTGTGAAATCAGGCAATTATCATCTTTATCATTTAATAACAATGCCCAAAGGTTTAATTATTAATTTCCATATAACATCATTGAACAAATCAGTACAAATTGAAACATGAGATACATGTACATCACATTCAACTTCACC